>OY728130.1:261162521-262412521 GCA_963277665.1 Viscum album
ACTACAACATAAAAATCATGGATAATGTCCAAGTGAAGCATGTAGTAAAAAACGTGGGGGAAATATTTTTCACACATGACCCGATAATAATGTGAACTAAGAAAATATAAAATCCTCTAAAACATCTTAGCAAGAAGAGCTATGTTTAAAGATTTCATATTTCATAATATTAAACCTCCATTCTCTTTTGGTATACATAATCATTCCCATTAAACCATGTACATCATTTTCTTATCATCCATGGAACCCCACCAGAAGTCCAAGAACATGGAATAAAATAGATTGATAAGAGTGTCTGGAAGAATGAATAGGGGAATAAAATAAGTAGGATTATCTTGCACTACTAACATGAACAAGACATTATTCCCAACCATTTATAGAACCATCCCCTTCTAACTATTAATTTTCTTCCAAACCCTATCCATGATAGATGAAAACACCTCCATTTTAGATATTCTTATGACTATTAGTTTTCCTAAATACTTTTTAGGCTTAATAGCTTTATTAACATGTAATAGAGAACATAAACCATCTCTATACTCAAGAATATGATATTTTCTATGCATATTTAGTTTTTAATCATTGTGTTTACTTCTATGAATAGTGGGGGTAATTTGGTTTCTCACCATATTGCATAGTTTAAGATCCCATCTAATATTTTTATTCAGTTTAATTTTAGGCCCATTGTGGTTTTTCCATTTGAATTAAAGGATTTTAATTTCTATTTAGAATATATTTCATTATTTTTTCAAAAAATAAAAATAATTATTTTTAGTTTTGGAAGTAATAATAATAACTATTTAATATTTAATGTTATTATTTAATTATATTCAATCTCAAAGAGTGGGCTAGAGAAAGAAATTGTGAGGATTATGAAAAATATTAAGAAAGAAGGGAATAGGGATTCCATAATATAATTATGAAGAAATTTATATAAAAAAAATGGACTAGAGAAAATGATATTGAGAATGACGAATATTTATCCAATAAAAAAATTTCTTATGAAAAAAAAACCATATCCCATTTCACCTTTTTTTAAAAGTCAAAGAGAATATTTTATGAATGAAAAACCATATCCTTTTTACCACCTAGTGAAAAAACAAATTATGAGGATTATGAAAAATATTAACAAAATATATAAGGGGTATTCCATAATAAATTATGAATTAATAAATATAATTATAATAGACTAGTGAAAATGATATTGAAAATAAGGAATATTTAAGCAAATAAAAGAACAATTTATGAATAAAAAACCATATCTATTTTTACTCTCTTATAAGTGCATATTATTAGAGAAAAATATCCTTTAATTACAAGTATTTTAAATATTTATTTAATTAATTAACTATAAAAAATATATATATAATTATATTTAAAAGTTAAGTTACTATAGTTTTATATTTATATTTTTATGAGGATTCCAAATCAATTACCTTCGAGAATTTTTGAGGATGTTTTGGTCAGTGTGGGTAAGTTCATATTTCTTACGTATTTACTTGGACTAGATATAGAGGAAGAAGGATATATTACCATAATTCTATAATGGACATTTCTCTTCCTTGGTAAGGGGATGATTAATGTAAATCAAGAAAGGATGATATTTAGGTCAATGAAGAAAAAGTTGTTTTCGACTTAGTAAAAGCCACCAAGAAAAGTGGTGAGTCACTGGATTGTCAAGACATCATTTTTATTGATAATAAAGATTAACATATAAATAATATGGGTGAATGAAATACCATACCTCCTAATTAAAATGGATAAAGTAATCACAAGGATGTGAATTTCACTACACCTCTAACGAGGTATATTGTACCGCCATTCATAACATCTGTTTCCAAGAACCATTCCACACTGGTATTTTCCGTAATTTTAAATTCATCTAAATGGAATCATGTATATCTCTTTAAAATAAATGAATCACTAACTAAGTGTAATCCAAGTATTGGTTTATTTTGATATATTAGATAATAGGTAAGACCAATAATGATGGATTAGGGTTTAGAGTTTTTTAAGATCATCAAATAAATCATGTCATGTAAATAAAATACTTGATATAAAAATTTAAATCTCATAATAATTAAAAACATAATCATCACAAGTAATTTATTATTTACATGATATGAAAGGATCACAACAGATTTAAAATCCAGGAACACTAGGTTAATGGAACCCCTGACCCCTGACCCTTAGCCTCCCCTCTCCCACATGACCCAAAACTACTAGCCTCCCTCCATCTCCTCATTTTACCTCCAACCACCCAACTCCCCTACTCTCATATGCTATAGATCACCCTTCCTATCCCTTCACCACTCTATTACCACTAACTTCTATGGCCTAAAAAAATTCCAAACATGCAACACAATGGGAATAATGATCATCCTTCTCCCAAGCATTCAACCATCGTACTTCCTCCACAACCCATAGACCCAACCCTCTCACCTTCCACGTCAGGTTTTTCCACTCCCTTGACTTATAATGATTTATATTCCCCCTACATACCTTACCATAGTATATTCCCACACTCATACATACACCCCTTCCTTCATTTCCCCACAAAAAATAATCATCCATGCTTGGTTCACGTATAAGATAATTCAATGAGGGCCAACAAGACTCTAGACCTAGTCATTCTTCATAATAATCTCATTCACTGGGAGGTCCTCGAGCTTCCTGGCCAGACGCACCTCTCCCGCATCAAATAGGTATGCAAGGAGATGTATAGGGAGGTTTTATTAGAGTTCTTGGCCACTCTATAGCTTGACATGGTGCATGTTAACATTAAACTCAGTAGTAGTCCTTGGGAGATCACTTTAGGAGACTTCAAGACTGAGTTTGGTATCTAAACTGACGAGTTCACCACTTCCCCTATTTTTTCTACCATGTGATTGGAGATGAGAAAGGGGATGTGTCCTAGATCTATCCATTGATAGCCCAAGATCAATAGATCATTCAAAATCTGCATACAATGATGACAACCCACCTACTGGGTGCTACCTTATGAATTTTTCACCAGGATCTGGCTCAAGCATGGATCACCAGAGGAGATGCACAAAGGAGCATTAGTCAAATTGAGGTAATGATCCTAGATTTATCCATGGGTATCCCAACCATTATCATTGTCCACTAGTTCACACTACACTATGAGACCCAATAATGGTAGGCTCATGGTACTCTCATGGGAGGTAGCATCATCACCCACCTTATACATCAGCGGTGTGTCTTTAACAAAATCATCATATTTCCTCTATTGGGAAGATTTATTCTATTGAACTCATCATGCTCCAATATATGGGGATTTTAAAGAAGGAATAGGGGTTCTACCAGTTGGTGTATCAGTATATAAATGATCCTAAAAAGGATTGAACTTATCATACCCCATCCCTAAATCCCCCCCACTCATGATCCTCTAGCCCTAGTTGACCCAGCACCAGGTACAACTTCACATTACCCTACCATCATTGTACCCCACCCCGTGTCCCATCTCTGCCTACCCCACAATTCCCATCATACATCAATTATGTTCTACAGTGTCTTATGAGGAACCAGAGAAAGATTCTCTATCACTTTAGCATCCATTTCACCAAGACATCCCATTTCATGACCCCACCCCACCACCAGCCTCTATATCCACCCACCCACTACCCTCTACAGGCCTGATTTTTCCTCTATTCACACCTAAAATCAAACATAGGTCATTCTACTTCTTGATCTCAGTGACCCTACTACCGAGCAGGAGTTCCTAGCTACGTAGCCACAAAGGTTCTAGGGCCCCATCCTTCATTCTACCTCTATGGTGCCTTTGATTTATCCAGATTCCTTGTGTATGACCCCAATAGAGATCATTACCTCCCCACCACCTATCACGATCAAGACCACTACTGGAACCCCAAAACCTCCTACTATAGTAGATGACCCTTCCTCCAACACTATTGTATCCATAGATATGTAAGATCTTGTCATGACCCGTCCCTCGAGGCCTATGCTATGACTAACTCCTAGCCCACCTTCCATAGGCTAGGGGTTGGCGACTAACATCAAAAACGTATTCCCTAAAATAGGGAAGGCATTGCCTTTATAACCTGTAAACACACACAACCAAGCACACAATAAGATATGAACGCAAGTAAACTATATTGAAAATAGAGTGATGAAAGTAAAAAAGGGGCCTAAATACAATCCCAACAGTAATAGTACACGTACAACTGAAATACAATACAACTGAAAAAAAAATAAAGGAAGCTAATGGGTCTTACTCGGGGTTCCTACCTGAAGGGTTGGTACAGATCACCTCCTCAGCACTCCACATCCTCTTGTCTCCTCTACGTACCGATACGCTGTATGGTCCACATCCAGGTATAGTCCAGTCCTGGTACTCTCATCCTTAGTCATCATTGTCCATCGTCTGCATCTAACACAACAAGTTGCATGCATAGCCCGTGCAGGGGTGAATATAACGATACTCAGTAGGGACCCCGATACCCTCTAGGTCTCACAAAATCCATCAATTATAAATCACAAATTATTAAATCAACAGATAACCTTATTTAGGTATATTCCCATACATGTACCTAAGTTATCAAGTAATCCATATCAATCATGGGGAAAAACATAGAGGTACTAAGTCTGCTCACACCAGGATTTATTCTAGGGTAGTATCAAGTAGCATTCCCAGTCACAACATCAAACACCTAGGCTTATAGAGAAATCCTCCTCTATCGAGTACAGTGGGCCTGACGTGTCACACGGAGGTGCTTCCCACTAACCTTGGACTATTGAGGTACTCCTCCTGTTGAGTACCATGGGTCTACCGCGTTACCAAGGCACTTCCCACCGTGGGTCTGCCACATCACCAAGGCGCTCTCCCTCATGGCCTGCTGAGGTACTCCTTCTGTCGAGTACAGTGGGTCTGCTACATCACCAAGGTGCTCCCCACCGTGGATCTGCTACATCACCAAGGTGCTCCCCATTGGTCATGTCAAGTCACTTTGATTCAAAATGGTCAGTAGTCGTCAAGTCTCAGCCAACCACTGGGTTCTCGCACTATTCTCGCTCATCTCCAGGAGGATCTGATTCATAAGCTACTGGTCGATACTCCAACTGCCACGAAGTCCCATGAAGAAGTATCTCAAAGGTCCGCCACATCATATGTGTCTCAATGTAATAGACGACACGTCAATTTGATGCCCGGTCTGTGAGTTATTAGTCTTTTAGTCCTAGGGGCCAGTTGGATTTGTGCTCGATCCAACCCGACCATACCTCAACTTTACCCAAAAATCTGGTGGGTTATACTCAAAGGGACCGTCTCAATCCAATATTTCCAGCTCCGCTGACAGTTCTTCAAATGGTCGTCCAGTTCCAAAGTTATGGACTAATGAATGCAGATGGTTCGTAGTGGGCCCAGGTTCGGTCCGACCCGGTCGGACTAACCAGGCCCGACCCAGCCTGGGCCAAACCAGTTCAGGTCAACCTGGCCTGACCTGATGGATCCGGCCCGGTCCGCTGGGTGGCCTAGCCTGTTGGGTTTGGCCCATCCCACTGGGCCACCTGACCCGCTCGGTCCTACCCAGCAGGCTGTGAGGGGCTGCAGAGCGTGTCGCGAGGGTGCGAGGCCGCGGGGCGGCTCGGACAGGGATCACGGTTCTTCCATGGGGAGACGGTCCGATTTTGGGGCGGTGGTCTGGCCATGGAGGGGGGCGGTCCGGCTATGGGGTGGTGGTCCGGCTGCGGGGCGGCGGTCCAGCCACATGGTGGCAGTCTGGCCATGGGGCGACGCCTCAACTACAGGGCGGCGGTGGTGGCCGCAGGGCGGCACTGTTGCGTCATCGCCTTCAACGTTGCCATTGATGGTGTTGTCCGCCGTTCTCGTGCCCCAACCATTGATGTTTTTCATCCTCCTTTATCACGAAGAACCCCAAAAGATTTTCAGAAGGGTCGGACCATGTTGGTTTTGCTCGTACCCTCCGCATTATGGTGGTAGCATATGGCTCAACAAGAACATGAAAGAAGAACGTCAAGCTTTACAACCCGCCACAATATTTCATTCCCAAACCGCCAAAAAAACCAAGGTAAGAATATGGGAAAAATATTCATACGCAAATAAACCCCTACCCTGGGTTGTTCATTGACATTGGTGTGAGAAGGAAGTATAAACATTGATATGTCATAGATGAAGACATCCCATGTCAGAAGAAGTTTCGAGGAAGAAGGTCAAAGTTGAGGTCGGCGTTCTTTATTGGTGGAGTGTTGTTTGTTGGGAGGTGAAGTTCTTCATTGAAGAACTTTGTTTCTCTCAAAGCTCTCCCCTCTCCCAATTCCACCAAAATGAAAAGTTAGCCCCAAAATAAAAGATTATGTGATCTATTATGTTTTTTGGCATATAATTCAAATTGGGTTAATTAATCTCATAGGTTGGCTCAATTAAAGTGGTGTGAAGGCTTAATAATTGTGAAGGAGGGTTAGCACAATTAATATTGGAGGAGTTAAAGAGGCTCTCCCACATTTATTGAGGGAGTTGAGAGGTTTCTACCTCATTAAGAGGGGAGTTCAAGAGGTTTAGGCCTCGGGTGGTCCCCACCACCATAACCTCTCATGGGTGGTTAGGTTCAGGTGGTCCCCACCACCATAACCTCTCATGGGAGGTTAAGGTCTAGTGGTCCCAACTTCTCAACTTCCACATGGAGGTTTTTAACAAATAAAATAAACATAAAATGTTCTACAATTTATTTTTATTCTATTCTTTCATGAAAAACCCAAAAACTGACTTCCACCCTCGACCAACTGTTGTTGAGGTGAAAGTATCTATAATAGAATATCGGTGTTGCAAGTTTAATGATGCCCTCATATTTCAATTTCGAGCACCGGTTCAAAAGTTATAAAAATTCTCTCGCACGTTTACTGAACATACCCAAAAAAATTTTCAGAAATTCATTCTGGGTACTCTGGGCCTCGGAATCATGTGCCGTCAGTTTTCGCAGACTCGTAAAATTCCCATTTATTTAAAAAAATTACATGGAAATTCTGGGTCTTTACAATCTCCCCACCTCAGGGCTCTACGTCCACGTAAGCCACAACTCAAACTAGGTAAACAAGTGGGGTTACTGAGCATGCATCTGAGCCTCCTGCTCCCGTGTTCTCTCTTAGAGGTTCCTTTACTGCCAGCGAATGCGCACTAGAGGTATCGACCATCCCCGAAGGACTCGCTCTTGTAGATCCTTAATCTCTACTGGAATCTTCGTAAAATTCTCCCCATCTTCGATGTCCATCTCACCATTGTTGACGATGTGAGAAGGGTTGTTCATGTATCTGCTCAGCTGGGATATGTAGAAGACGTCGTGCACTTGGTATAACTGAGGTGGAAGAGCTAAGCAATAATCCACCTCACGAACTCTACTAGGGACCTAAAAAGGTCTGATGAACCTCAGAGATAACTTACCGCCTTGGCCAAATATCCACAAACCTCGTTGAGGTGAGACCCGTAGAAAGGCGTGGTCACCATCCTCGAACTCTAGAGGTCTCTGTCTCCTTTCAGAATATGACTTCTACCAGCTCTCTACAGTCTTCATCTACTTCGGGATGATTTTCACCTTCTCTGTGGTAGCCTGAACCATCTCTAGTCCCCCGAGTGCTGAATCCCCTAGGTTAGTCCAACACAAAGGTGATCTGCAAGGTCGCCTGTATAATGCCTCAAAAGGTTTCATCCCAATGGTGGAGTGATAGTTGTTGTTATATGCAAGCTCCACCAAAGGCACGTAAACCTCCAAACTGTGACCGAAGTCTTGGACACAAGCATGTAGCATGTCCTCGAGGGTCTTAATGGTCCTCTCAGTCTGGCCATCTGTCTGAGGATGGAAGGCAGTGCTCAAACAAATCTGCATCCCAAAATCCTCCTACAACCCCTTCCATAGCCTTGAAGTAAAACATGCATCAAAATCAAAGACAATCGTTGAGGGAACTCCATGTAGCCGCACAATCTTCTACACATAGTGGTTCCCCAAGCTCTCTATTGAACCCTTCTCTCTGATCGGTAGAAAGTGGGCCGTCTTGGTTAGTCAGTCGACAATCACCCAGATAGAGTCATGTACCTTGGATGTATGTGGAAGTCCTATCACGAAGTCCATGGATATATCATGCCATTTCCACTCTGGGACCTCTAAAGGCTGAACCAAACCTGCTGGTACCTGATGCACTGCCTTCACTTACTGACATGTGAGGCACCGAGAGGAAAACTATGCTAATACTTTCTTCATTCCCATCCACCAGTGCTATCTTCAAAGATCCTGGTACATCTTTTCTACTCCTGGATGTACCTCTAGATGGGATGTGTGGAACTCCCTCAACACTTCCTTCTAAAGTGACATTGGTACCATGGTACATCATATAAAGAGGATGACGTGATACCCCCCTTCAAAAAATTCATCATGTTATTGTCCTATAGATATCTGAGCACGTCGTGCCTCATAGTCAGCATCCCCACGTTGTACCTCCCTGACTCACTGATTGAGTGGGGGCGTGATAGAAAGAGACTGATGAAAATATGCTCCATCTCTATTCAAAAAGGATATCTGTAAAGCAGATAGTTTCTACATCACCTCTCTTAGCAACTATATACCATATCTCCTGCTGAGTGAATCTTCTACAACATTCCCCTTCCCTGAAGTATAAACTATCTCGAAGTCATAGTCCTAGAATAACTCAATCCAACGTCGCTGTCTCAAGTACAGGTCCTTCTGAGAGAAGATATACCAGAGACTCTTGTGACTAGAGTAGACTCTAAAACATTTGCCCATAAGATAGTGTCACCACATCATCAAGGATAAGACCATTTCTGATAACTCCAAGTCATGGGTAGTGTAGTTTTACTCATGGTGTCTTAGTTGTCGAGAGCTATATGCGATCACTGCTTTCTCCTGCATCAGGACACATCCGAGTCCGGTCCCTGATGCGCCGCAGTAAACTACGTACCCTACACCCTCCTCTAAAAACCTCAAGATGGGGGAACTAGGTAGCCTCTTACTCATCTCCTAAAAACTCTATTGGCAACTCTCTGGCCACATGAAGGGTTACCCCTTCTTCATCAAGGCTGATAGTGGTACTACAACTTTGGAGAAATCTGGCACAAATCTTCAGTAGTATCTAGCCAAACCTAGGAAACTACATACCTCTGTCACAATTTTGGGTGGCTCCCAAAAAAGTACTGCCACAATATTTGCAGGATCCACAGAAACTCCAACCTTGGGTAAGGCATGTACCAGAATGTGAACCTCTCGGATCCAAAATTTTCACTTCGAGAGTTTACCATAAATCTTCTTCTCTCTGAGTGTGTCCATTACTACCTGCAAATGATAGGCATGCTCGTCCTCAGTAGCCGAGTAGATCAGAATGTACTCAATGAAGACTAATACAAAGTGATCAAGGTATGGAAGATAAATCCTATTCATGAGTCCCATGAACACTGTTGGACCATTGGTCCCACTGAATGGAATAACCAAGAACTCGTAATGGCCATTCCGACATCTGAAGGTCGTCTTCTACACATCATCGTCTCACACTCTGAGCTATTCATAGCCTGATCTGAGGTATATCTTCGAGAATCACTGTTTTAGAGACCCAAATCATGACTTACATAAACATTACATTACTTTTTTGGAATACTAAATACATAAAAAAAACCGACATTCACGGATCGTAATAGTTTAGTGTCTTTGGAAACTCAGAACATAATCTTCTAATAATGGTGAAATATCTTCAACATATCCCATAAAGATCTTCCCCTTTTGTTTTCTTACCTAAAAACTTTCTTTATATCCTGGGGAAAAGAAAAAATATAAAGGGTGAGCTCAAATGATCAGTAAGGGTAAGCATGGAGAAAATAAAACAACCCTTATACATTTGAACTTGAAAACCTGAACATAAAGATTAAACATCAAAATATTGAGCAATGACTTTAATCGTGGTAATTATCAAGGAATAAATCATAATGGAACATCAATAATGATAAAATATAATGGGAATAAATAATTTAATTGTGGAATCCATTAATCACATGTTATGATTTCCATAGTAGCCAAGGCATTGCTGCCAAGACCATCTTAGTGGACAAAGTCCCTTACTGAATCGAGTTCACTCCTCGTTCTAGTCCTGTATCACTGAACCAGATTAACTTTCCATTCCAGCCATGTCTATCTCATGAGATATAATTCTCTACCCAATGCATTGGATGGAGATATAGGTCCCACCCATCTCATATTGAAATCATTCTTACCTATGCCACAACATAAACATAAATCATTCATCATAACCTAAAGAATAAAATGGGTTTCATAAACATCATCCCATCATTACATAATCCATATAAAACAAATAGATATCATTTCATCATAATAAAAGTGAAACCATGAAAATAATAGATACGTCATACTTGACACATAATCATAAATAATGTCATCTTAGATGGAAAATAGTTTTGACAAATCACTTGAAATGAATTCTTGAGGAAAATATCATTTCTTCTTCAAAATCATTTTCTTTTCACAAAATGACATTAAATTTTAAAAGAAAAATATTTTGTTGAAAATAATCATAAAATATTGTAGAGTAATCTTGATGAAAATAAGGCTTTATGAAACCGTAAAAATCTTTTCATTCCGTATAAGTTAAAAAACATTCTTCTCGTACTTTTGCCGAAAAAGTCAAAAAGTTCCTCATATGGTAAACAAAATAAAGATTCATTACATACCATGTAGTAAAAGTCAAAAAAGGGTAAAAAGGACATTAAACATAAATGAAACCATTTTTAGAAAACAAGGACATGAATGATAAATATAACCCCAGTAATTACTTATGAATAAACAATCTCAGATAAAAACGAGATTAGAAAAGTTATCCCTTACCTTATGTCTGATATGCTTAGTATGTATCTAAACCTCCTGTATAATGATTTAAATAATGACATTGAATTATTACAGAATCATATTCATTGTTATGATATCATATATGGTTCACTTATGACTTTTATTACCCGTTCTTTTGTAAATTCCATGTTAAAGTAGCGTTTTGGGTAAAATCGTTTCATTTATCGTACGTGTTTCGACTTGTTGTTCTTGATATTATTACTTATATCCTGATTTACATAATTCCAGAATGTAAAAAATTATTTATATATAATATATATTTATCATATAAATATATATGATAGATCGATAAATGGAATGAAATACACCGTTCATGGAGACAGTAGGTCGTACGTACGCATGAACGCTGTTTTCGTTTCCTTATTGAATTGAATGGAATTAAGTAAATGAAACATATATGTATATAAATCCAGTATAATTATTATGTAATATCTTTCATGATTATTTATTCAATATACTTTATAATCATACTTGAATGGTTAATCATGGAAAATGAATCTCATCGCGTTCGTGGAGACGGTAGTCCGTACGTACGCACGAGCGATGATATCGTTCCCATTATTATTGAATATAATTGGAGTGGATGATATAATATCTCAGAATCAGTATGATGTTATAATAACAACATATAGTTATTCTTTACACCATTATATCCATCCTAGTAAGGTGGTGGTGGAAAAACTGATTACACCACAGCATGGAGACGGTATTCCGTATGTACACATGCGCAGTGATTTCATTTTCCGTAGGATAGATATAAGGTGAAATTGGGTTGTTTCATATTTATAATAACATATTAGTATATTAGTGATACTGATGTTATAAATTTATAATGAAACAACTAAATAATAAGAAGTTTAAGAATAAAAAAACTTGAAAGAATCGATAGAAGAGATTACCTCTTCTTCGACGCACCTCCTTTATGCTTCCTCTTAAGGAAATAGAGTTGGTCTTTCAATAATCCAAGAAACTACAGAATGTTTCTAGGAAAGTGGAGAAGATAAATGTTCAGGGTTTGGCCAAGCTTGAAGGCTCAATGTTGTGTAAATAGTAGAGGAAGGAGGTGCCCTTTTATAAGGGAGGAGAGGGGCGCCTTTGGAAACCTCAAAAATATTAATTTATAATAAATTCAAACCGCACATAAAAACATCAAAAATGACTCAAATACGAATATTAGATCATATAGGGTTATAATCTCATCAAACAATAAAATTTAGACATGTTTTGAATTTATTTTAAACATTATCAACTTGATTTATCCTTATTTAATCTATTAAATTTTATTTGTGGTAATAAGATTATAAATTTTAAATTGTTATAAATAATTGCTTATGTGTAGTGAATTGTCTATAATTGGATAATATATGAAATTTTAGACCATATAAATTTTAATTTATAATTTTTAAATATTTTTTTTTATTTTTAAACAATTTTATATTATGTTATTTTTATAAAATAACAATAGTGTCAATTTTTACACTATTCATTTATTTGAATTTAAATAAAATCCTCACAGAAGATATGTTCGAAATAAAAGATTTAATAGATTCATTAAATGTCATATTTATATATAAAATTATATTATCACATTAAATATTTCATATAATATTTATTTTAATATTTTTAAAACCATTTATTTGATATTTCAATCAGTAAAATAATTTCAAAATCACTATTGTGTCACCTTTAATGATAGTTATTTAATCCCTAAAAATTTCAAATAAATTTAAAAGATTTAGATAATTTTATTATCTTTCTGAAGACTATTCATGTTCGAAGTTTCATGAAGTTTATCACTAAATTAAAATTACTGAACTTATAATATTTAAGAGAGTGACATGTTGTCATTTTCTTTGGTTTTAATAATAATTAAACTATTTTCATGGTCAAAAGTCCATAAAATTAACCTATTCCGACTCTTAGGTGATATGGGTCGACTTTTATTCATCCAATAGAATTTTGACAGGTGTTATGGTAATTTTATAATCTTATTTTCACCCTTAATTACCCGATTTACCTTTAACTACTGTAAATAAAAAGTACCGTAGTTACTATTCATAATATCAAAAAAATAAAAGTAACGTATTAAAAAAAATTGGATACACTGAATTAAAATATGGAATCCATTTTTCAAAATTCAAAACATAGAAGTTGCGGTAATAAATTTAAAATTAATCTCGTTGTTAAGAAAAAGGGTTTTAAAAGTTAAAACACTGCCAAAGAATGAAATGTTTTTACCTATGAATTCAATGTAAAATTAATGGTAATGACATACATTACATTAAATTGTAAAATTATATTATATTTATACTTTAAAATCATTCAATATTATAATTTAACCATATAAATTATTACGATGAAAAAAGTTGTTTTTAATTAAAATATATTGTGTTTTTACTATTCATTAAAATATGAAACTTATCAGAAAAATATCAAACATTTATCCAAAGTAAATTTTTATATCCTAGTTAAAAATAATAATTTTATTTTGTCAAATTTAACTTATAAAAAATTAAAAAACTAAATTTAATGTGGTTGTGTCATCAAAAGGTGACAAAACTGCATTTTTTGAAAAAATACTTATTTTACCCGAAAAAAATATTTTGTTCTCATTCCATGTTCTATAAAATGTGTAAGATGAATAATAATGTTATAAAATTAAAAATTTAGTTAATACTATTCATAACGGCTAGTCCATAACAATATTATAACAATGTATCATTGGTTAGTGAAACCCGGTATTGCATACTACACACGTTATCGAGGAAGGTCGCGATTGCGTGTAACACAAGCCAAGTTTGGGTTGCGTGTAGAGAAAGACTCCTTTATTGTTGTGTATAACAAAATACAACCATATTTCATTTATACATTGAACATATATATATATATACACTCAATGTTCCATAGAAGAACTACTATCAAACATACTTGAAATTGTGTGTAACACGATCCAAGAATAGTGTTGCGTATACTACAAGATAATACGGGGTTGTGTATAGTGCAAGATAATCTAGGTGTAGCGTACAACAGAAGATATGAAATAAATTAAAAATAATATATCTTATAAAATCTCGGGGTGTTACATTCTACCCCCCTTAAAATGAATTTCGCCCTCAAAATTCGTTGGGGTTATAAATGGTTTATAACATGAGAGTTTCTTTCATAGAAACCCACATCGTAAAAAGGAATACCAAAACTTATCTTTAAAAACTAAATTATGAAATGTAACGGTTACCCAAATTAACTAATCATTGGGTTTCCACATAAGAGAACATAGGTGAAAATATGTGTATGAAAGAGAAATTTGACCATCAAGTTCTGATGGAGAGTGGTAGAGAACATGTCTATGAAAAATCCAACAATCCCAAAGCCATAAGTTTGTGATGATCTAAGGTACTATCTGATTCATCGGATATGAGGACATTAGGAAAAAAATTTGGTTTTCAAGATCATTTCCCTATAGTTGATAAATAATTAAAATAAATACTTACTTGATTTTGGTACAATATCACTGTTGTTTGTGCCTTGAACAATTTCCACATCATCTCTTAAAGAAATGAAGTTGAATTTGTCTTCTAGGAAGTGTTATAAGATCATGCGATAGAATGATGGGTTATTCCTTCTGTCTCAAACAAAAGGTTAACAAAAGTTATCAAATATACATAAGTCCAACTATGGTGAGGTTAATCGTATATGATTCCCAAAATGGAATTATACTTTATCTATCATACTGCTTAATAAAATACAACTAGTTTCTACTAACCAGAGACTTCCTGTAGGCCTATGGTAGGTGATAAAGGCCTGTCGCACTTTGGTTGTGGGTTCGATTCCCACTGCCTTTTCCGACGTGAAGGGTTGTCGCCCGTCCTGCAGGTTTTCCTTTTTCTAAAACTATATTATTATAACATTCCCTAAATAATATCAAAAAAAGTTCTAGCCTTAAAAAATACTAACGTATGTCTAACATAATCCATTCTAATATTTAGGATTATCCAAAATACTTCTTTCCAAGCTCATAGTATAAAGAAAACAGTTAGTAGAAATGTCATCTGTCGAGCATGTGAATTCCATCATTTATCCCCTATATATCATACAATATATCTTGTTGGTCACATTAAAAACATGTGAATACCTTAATAATGTATTCTATTGAAAAATGAATACCCATTGAACCTTAGTGAAAACATAAATGCTGTCAAAAGTTAACTCTTTCCACATACCAAAATCCCAAAATTTCTATATACTCAAACCATGATATAACTTTGTACTTATATCAGTCATGAGATCATTTGATTTTCTCTTTATCCCTTCATTATGCACATATCATCTTCTTTCCAAAAATATTTCAATCAATTTTCATGGTTACCAGTACCATATAATTTTTAAAAACCAATACATTGATATTCAAAAATTTTATGATACCATAAATGAGATTCCACGATACTATTTTGAAATCCCCTTACATAAACACATAATCATTACACAACATCATTGTCATACTCAACATCACAAATAGTGATCGCATGTGACTTCCCTTTATCCTTTTCCTTAAGAGGTTGCTCATGTTGATCATCATTAACCCTTGGATTAGGGCACTGATTAGCATAATGCCCCATTTCCTTGCACTTGAAGCATTGAAGTGTTGGTGGTGCGTTCTCTGTAGTCTTTTCTTTATTCATATCATTTGAAACCCTTTTTCCATTAATTCAACACTCAGCTACACGATGACTTTCTTTTCCACACTTAAAACATTTTCTAGACCCTTTAAGACAATCTCCACCATGCTTCTTTCCACACTTTGAGCATAAAGAAACATTCATCCTTTTTTCACCATTATTCTGAGATTTCTCTTTGAACTCCATCTTTAGTTTCTTGTCAAAACCATGAGATGGATATGTAACAACAACTTCCATTTCTACCTTGATAGCACAATGCACAATTTCTTCATTACTATTGAAATCTTTTATAGCTAATGTCGTTCGAAGACTTGGTTTTAAGCCACTGAAGAATCGATCAACTTTACTTTCAGGTTGGATGATAAATCTAGATGCATAACTTGCAAGCCTTGTAAAATTAGCTTCCTATATACCAACAGATTCATCATCCTTTTGCTTAAGATCAAGGAAATACTTTCCATCTTTGTTCTAAGAATACGAGGGAAGTACTTATTGAAAAATAAGTTCTTGAACTCATCCCATTCCATGGATTCAATTTCATCTCAGGGCCTCGTATTCTTAATTAGAGTCCACCATTGATCTTCTTCACCTTCTAAACGGTAAATAGCCAGAATGACTTTTTCATGTTCTAAACAGAAAATTATGGAAAATATCTTTTCAATGGTACTGATCCATTGTTCAGCAACAAGTGTATTAGAAGACCCACTGAAAGAAGGTGGACGTTGCCTCAGGAAAGACTCAATAGAATATTGTTCCCTTCTCTACTCATTTGGAAGTCCAGAATGATTCATAGCTTGTGTAAGTATAGAAATAAGATTTTTCACTTGATCTCCCATAACATTGGTTTGTTCAGGAGGACAATCATTTCATTTTCCATTAAATTGATCTACACGGTTCCTTCGGGTTCCATCCATCGTCTAAAACCCAAAAAGAATAGTGTGAGAGGCAAAAATCATGCTAAGGAAAACAACATAATAAAGGGGGAGTACCTTCAATATCTAACATCTTAGGTTTAATTCTAATACCGTTACCGTAATTCTAGGACTACAACCTATACTTATACTTAACCTTAGGGACATCCCTTGACAAACCTTAAAAATATGTCTAGGGATATCACTAAAATTTTCTCATCCTAGTTTCCAAAGTTTAACTAAACTTTTCCTCTGATACTAACTGTAGAGACCCAAATCTTGACATAAATGTACATTAAATTCCTTTTTTAGAATACTTAATATATAACAAAAAACCATCATTCAAGGATCGTAATATTTTAGTGTCTTTGGAAACTCAGAACATAATCTTCTAATCATGGTGAAAGATCTTCAACATCTCCCATAAAGATCTTCCCCTTTTGTTTTCTTACGTAAAACCTTTATTTATATCCTGGGGAAAAGAATAAATATAAAGGGTGATCTCAAATGCTCAGTAAGGTTAAGCATGGAGAAAATAAAACAACCCTTATACATTTAAACTTAAAAACATGAACATAAAGTTTAAACATCAAAATCTTGAGCAATGACTTTAAACATGATAATACTTAAGGCATAAATCATAATGGAACATCAATAATGAAAACATATCATGGGAATAAACCATGTAATTTTGGCATCCATTAAGCTCATGTTATGATTTCCATAGTAGCTAAGGCATTGCTGCCAAGACCATCTTAGTGGACAAAGTCCCTTACTGAATTGAGTTCACTCCTCGTTCCTGTCCTGCATCATTGAACCAGATTAAATTGTCGTTCTAGCCATGTCTATCTCAATAGATATAAATCTTTATCCAATTCATTGGAGGGAGATATATGTACCACCCATCTCATATTGAAATCATTCTTACATGTGCCACAACATAAACATAAATCATTCATCATAACCTAAAGAATAAAATGGGTTTCATAAATATCATCCCATCATTACAAAATCCATATAAAACAAATGGATATAATTTCATCATAAGAAAAGTGAAACCATGTAAATCATAGAGACATTATACTTGAAACATAATCATAAATAATGTCATCTTAGATGGAAATTTTTTTTGACAAAACACTTGAAATGAATTCTTGAGGAAAATATCATTTCTTCTTCAAAATCATTTTATTTTCACAAAATGCCTTGAAATTTTAAAAGAAAATGATTTTTTTGAAAATAATCATGAAATATTGTAGAGTAAGATTCATGAAAATAAGGAGTTATGAAACTGTAAAAATATGTTCATGCCGTATAAGTTAAAAAAACATTCTTCTCATTCTTTTGCAGGAAAAGTCAAAAAATACCTCGTATGGTAAAAAAAATAAAGATTCCTTACATACCATGTAGTAAAAGTCAAAAATGGGTAAAAGGGACTTTAAATATACATGAAACTATTTTTATAAAATAGGTACATTAATGATAAATATAACCCCAGTAAATACATACAAATAAATAATCTCAGATAAAAACGAGATTGGAAAAGTTATCCCTTAACTTATGTCCGATATGATTAGTATGTATCAGAACCTACTATATAATGATTTAAATAATGTCATTGACTTATTACATAATCATATTCAATGTTATTATACCATATATGGTTCACTTATGACTTTATATTACCCGTTCTTTTGTAAATTCAATGTTAAAGCAGCGTTTTGGGTAAAATCATTTTATTTATCGTACGTGTTTCGACTTGTTGTTGTTGTTGATTTTATTAATTATATCATGATTTAGTTAATTAATTAATTTAAAACATGATTTATATATAATATATATTCATCATATAAATATATATGATAGATTGATAATTTGAATGAAGTACATTGTTCATGGAGACGGTAGGCCATACGCACGCATGAACGCTGTTTTCATTTCCTTATTGAATTGAATGGAATTAAGTAAATGAAACATATATGTAAATAAATCCAGTATCATTATTATTTAATATCTTTCATGTTTATTTATTATATATACTTTATAATAATACTTGAATGGTTAATCATGGAAAATGAATCTCATCGCGTTCATGGAGACGGTAGTCTGTACGTACGCACGAGCGATGATATCGTTCCCATAATTATTGAATGGAATTGGATTGGATGATATAATATCTCAAAATCCATATTATGTTATAATAAACATATATAGTTATTCTTTACACCATTATACCCATCCTAGTAAGGTGGTGGTGGAAACACTGATTACACCACGGCGTGGAGACGGTATTCCATACGTACGCACTCGCGGTGATTTCATTTTCCGTAGGATGGATAGAAGGTGAAATGGGGTTTTTTCATATTTATAATAACATACAAGTATATTATTAATACTTATGTTATTACTTTATAATGAAACAACTAAATAAGAAGAAGTTTAAGAAGAATGAAAGTTGAAAGAATCGGTAGAAGAGATTATCTCTTCTTCGATGCACCTCCTTTAAGCTTCCTCTTAAGAAACTAGAGTTGGTATTTTGAGAAGACCAGAACATCAAAAATGTTACTAGTGAAGTGGAAAAGATAAATGGTCAGGGTTTGGCCGATCTTGAAGGCTCAATTTTGTGCAAAGAGGAGAGGGAGGAGGTTCCCTTTTATAAGGGGGGAGAGGGGCACCTTTGGAAACCTAAAAAATATTAATTTATAATAAATTCAAACCCCACATAAAAACATCCAAAATGACTCAAATACGAAGCTTAGATGATATAGGGTTTTAATATCATCAAACAATAAAATTTATACATGTTTGGAATTTATTTTAAACATTATCAACTTGATTTATCCTTATTTAATCTATTTAATTTTATTTGTGGTAATAATATTCAAAATTTTAAATTGTTATAAATAATTAATTATGTGTAGTGAATTCTCCATAATTGGATAAGTTATGACATTTTCGGACATATAAATTTTAATTTATAATTTATAAATATTTTTGTTATTTTTAAAAAAAATTATATTATGTTATTTTTATAAAATATCAATAGTGTCAATTTTGACACTATTCATTTATTTGAATTTAAATAATATCCTCCCGGAAGATATGTTCAGAAAAAAAGTTTTAATAGATTCATAACATGTCATATTTATTTATAAAATTAGTGGAGCGCATTAAATAGTTCATATAATATTTATTTTAATATTTTTAAAACCATTTATTTGATATTTCAATCAATAAAATAATTTCAACATCACTATTGTGTCACCTTTAATGATAATTATTTTATCCATAAAAATTATAAATAAATTAAAATGATTTTGATAATTTTATTATATTTCTGGAGACAATTCATGTTCTAAGTTTCATGAAGTTTATCACTAAATTAAAATTATTATACTTATAAGATTTAAGAGAGTGACATGTTGTCACTTTCTTTGGTTTTAATAATTATTAAATTATTTTCATTGCCAAAGTCCATAAAATTATTATATTCCAACCCTTAGGTGATATGGGTCTACCTTTAGTCATCCAATTGAATTTTGGAAGGTGTTAGGATAATTTTATAATCTTATTTTTACCCTAAATTACACGATTTACCTTTAACTGTAGTAAATAAAACTTACTGTAGTTACTATTCATAATATCAAAAAAAAAGTAAACTATTAACAAAATTTGGATCCAATGAATTCAAATATTAAATCCATTTTTCAAAATTCAAAACACAGAAGTTGCAGTAATTAATTTAAAATTTATCTCGTTGTTAAGAAAACGGGTTTTAAAAGTTAAAATATTGCCAAACATTGAAATGTTTTTACCTCTGAATTCAATGTAAAATTAGTGGTAATGACATAAATTATATTAAATGGTAAAAATATATTCTATTTATACTTTAAAACCATTCAATATTATAATTTAACCATATAAATTATTACGATGAAAAAAGTTGTTTTTAATTAAAATAGAGCGTGTTTTTACTATTCATTAACGTATGAAACTTATCAGAAAAATATCAAAAATTTATCCAAAGTAAATTTTTATATCCTAATTCAAAAGAATAATTTTATTTTTTCAAATTGAACTTATAAGCATGTCAAAAACTAAATTTAATGTGGTTGCGCCATCAATAGGCAGCAAAACTGCATTTTTAAAAAAAATACCTATTTTACCCGAAAAATTTAATCTCTTATCATACCATGTTCTATAAAATGTTTAAGATGAATAATAATGTTATAAAATTAAAATTTTAGTTAATACTATTCATAACATCTAGTCCATAATAATATTATTACAATATATCGTTGTTTAGTGAAACCCGGTATTGTGTACTAGACACGCTATCGAGGAAGGTCGTGATTGCGTGTAACACAAGCCAAGTCAGGGTTGCGTGTAGAAAAAGACCACTTTGTTGTTTCTTATAACAAAATCCAACCATATTTCATCTATACATTGAATATATATATATATACACACTCAAAGTTGCGTAGAACAACTACTATCAAACATACTTGAAATTGTGTGTAACACGATCCAAGAGTAGTGTTGCGTATACTCCAAGCTAATACAATGTTGTGTATAGCACAAGATCATCTGGGTGTAGTGTACAACAGATGATATGAAAGAAATTAAAAATAATATATCTTATAAAATATCGGGGTGTTAAAACTGTGCTCCCTTCAGCTGATCAAAGAGGTCGTCAATCCTTGGGAGTGAGTACTTATTCTTCACGGTTACCAGGTTCAGGTGCCAATAGTCAACAAAAAGCCTCAAGCTCCCATCTGCCTTCTTGGCGAACATAATTGGGGCTGCCCTATGAGAAACACTGGGCCAAATAAATCCCTTCCCATGCAAGTCCTCTAGTTGTACCCGCAGTTCGCGAAGCTTCGTGGGATCCATCTAATACGCTGGTGTAGATATCGGTGTCATGTCGGGGTAAAAGTCAATATAAAACTCCACCTATCTGTGAGGAGGTAGACCCGAAACATCATCAGGGAAATCATTTTTGTACTGGTCCACCACTACATGATAGCTCAGAATCTCCACATCAACAACTCCGAGAGTAAGGCTAGTCAACTGATGACTGATCGGCTGCACTCTCCTCCGAGTAAGCCCATCCTACACTGCAAAGGCTCCCTTCTCACTGGTAAAGGTAAACCTGGTCCCATCTGTGCGGACACACCACACCTTGCACCTAATATAATCTATCTGAGCATGGACTGTAGATAACCAGTCTATTCCCAAGAATACGTCGTAAGGCCACAACGCTGCTACTAGGAGATCCCAGTCGAAGCTCTCGCCTCCTAGAGTAAGCTCACACTACCGACACAAGTGTGTAATCATCGAATCTGCTCCCGTAGGAGTCTCTAGCTATAAATATCGAGCCAACGGCTCTGTCGGAATCTCCGAGATCCGAATGAGGGAAGTGGCAATAATAGAATGACTGGCTCCTGAGTCTATAAGTACTGCAGCTAAGGTGGAGTAGACACATATCATACCTTGGATCATCTCCAGAGTTCCATGATCATAAGCCTCAGCTGTCTGGAGTTGAGCTCTCTCCTATCCACCTTCTCCCTGCGGTCAGGGTAGACCTTATAGTGGTGGTGGCGGTAACATCTTGAATCATCACCCACCGCCAACGGCACAACCAACACCTCTGCCACGTTCACCTTCTCCCTACAGACCTCCTCGGTTGAATCTCTGTCTCTGCCTGGGTGGTCCTTCGACAATCTGCTGATCATTCATACTATGGGTCGGACAGTCATGAGACATGTGACCCTGCCCGCCGCATGTGTAACACTGCCCGCTCCTTGTAGGACTGACTTTGTCTCAGGTGCCCCGCACAACCGACCCAGAATCCTGTAGTCGTCCACTTGTAGGTCTACTCCTCTTGGACATCTGTGATATCTATCTGCTGCTAGCTACAGAAGACTCCTCTACATGTCAACTGGTGGTGGGTCTCACTGCTGGAGACTTCTCAGCACGGAAACTCTCCACTAAGAGAGATCTCTCTAACACCCCCGCCTATATCGGGATGCTGAGTGAGATCATCGAAGCCCTGATATCTTGCCTGAGTCCCTGATCGAAGGTCCAAGCCCTGAAGAATGGGTCTTGTACTATATCTGTGGAGTAACATGAGTGGTTAGTGAACCTCGCTGAGTATTGAGCCATAGTCATGCTGCCCTGCTGTAGATGAAGTAGCTACTGACTGCGAACTACGCGAAGTGTAGAGACCTAAATCCTGACATACATTTACATTACATTACTTTTGCGGAATACTTAGTACATAAAAAAAACACACACACAAGGACCGTAATAGTTTAGTGTCTTTGGAAACTCAGAATATAATATTCTAATCGTGGTGAAAGATCTTCAACATCTCCCATAAAGATCTTCTTTTTTTTATACCTAAAACCTTTCTTTATATCCTGGGGAAAAGAAAACATAAAAGGGTGAGCTCAAATTCTCAGTAAGGGTAAACAAAAGAAATATCAATCACATCATATACATAAGAACATAGCTTTTGGAAATCTTAACCTGCAAAAAAGAGAGCTCATAATATCATAACATGGGATAAATCATAGAAGTGAAATGTAATCCCAATAATCATAACATAAAACATGAAACATTGTGGCATACACACATAATCATAGAGAATCATTTCTTGTTCGTCAAGACTCATTTCCAAGACTATCTTAGTGGACAAAGTCCCTTTCTGAATCGAGTCACCCTCGTTTCAGTCCTGTTTCACTGAACCGGTATAACCTACCATTCCAGCCATGTCTATCTCATGAGATATAAAATCTTTACCCAATGCATTGGAGGGAGATATAGGTCCCACCCATCTCATAATGATACCATTCTTATGTGTGCCACAAAATCTTAAAACATACATCATTGCATAACCCATGTAATAAAGATGGAAATCTTAAACATCATGACATCATAAAACAATTCATATAAGATAAAGGAATTCATAAAAATAATTCCATCACAACATAATCAAATCAATGTAATAATAGGGATAAAAACAGAACCCTTTATTATCTTATATGGAAAATAATTTTGAAAAAAAAACACTTGAAATGAATTCTTGAGGAAAATATCCTTTCTTCTTTAAAAACATTTTTCCTTTCTTAACATGTCATAAAACTTTAAACTAAAAGAAGTTGATTAAAAATAAACTTGAAAACTTTTAAAGGAAGCTTCTTGGAAATAATTTTTTAAAAATCCATTCATTCCGTATAAGTTAAAAAAACATTCTTCTCGTACTTTTGTCGGAAAAGTCAAAAAAGTACCTCGTACGAAAAACGACAAAAGATTCCTTTCATATCTTTTACTAAAAACTCACCGAAGGGTAAAATTGGATTTAAAATATTGTAAGTGGATGGAAACAATATTAAATATTGAGGGAACATGGATGTGGATGATAAAATACACCCCAGTAAATACTTACGAATAAACAATCTCGGATAAAAATGAGATTGTGATATTTCCCTTACCTTAGGTCTGACTTGCTTTGTAAATGTCCCAACCTCCTGTATAATGATTTAAATCATGTTATTGACTTATTCCAGAATCATATTAATTGGTATTATATCATATATGGTCCACTTATGACTTTATATTACCCGTTCTTTTGTAAATTCAAGTTAAAGTAGCGTTTTGGGTAAAATCGTCTCATTTGTCGTTCGTGTTTTTAACTTGTAATTATTCATATGATTACTTAGATCATGATTACTTAATTCCAGAATATAAAACATGATTTATATTTATATATTCAGAATATACATATATAATAAATCAGTAAATGGAAAGAAATACACCGTTCATGGAGACGGTAGTCCGTACGTACGCATGAACGCTATTTTCGTTTCCTTATTGAATTGAATGGAATTAAGTAGATGACATACATATAAATATAAATAATTCCAGTATCATTATTATGTCATATATTTCATTAGAACTTATTATATATACTTTATAATCATTCATGAATGGTTAATCATTGAGAATGAATCTCATCCCGTCGTGGAGACGGTAGTCCGTACGTACGCACGAGCGATGATATCGTTCCCATGGTCGTGGAATTGTGTTGAAGTGTATGTATAATATTTCAGTATCAATATCACTTTATAATAATCATATATAGTTACTCATTAAACCATTATACCCATCCAATTAAGGTGGTGGCGGAAAATAGGTTACACCACGGTGTGGAGACGGTATTCCGTACGTACGCACGCACGGTGATTTCATTTTTCCGTAGGATAGATAGAAGGTGAATTAGGGTTGTTTCATATTTATAATAACATATCAGTATGTAAGTAATACTGATGTTATTACTTTGTCATGAAACATCTAAAGAAGAAGAAGTTGAAGAAGAAAGAAATTGAAAAGATCGGTAATGGATATTACCTCTTCTTTGAAACGCCTCTTTAAATCCTCCACTTAGGGAACTAAGATTGGTCTTTGAAGAAGAGCAGGACCTCTAGGATTATTCTAGGGAAGTGGAGAAGGGATTTTGGCAGGGGTTGTCTGAGCTTGAGTGCTCAAATTGGTGTGAGGAGGAGGGGGAGGAGGTGCCCTTTTATAAGGGAGGAGAGGGGCACCTTAGGAGTATCTCAAAATATTATTTTATATTAAAGTCAAAATCGGTTTATAATGGTTTCAAAGGGTCTTATTTCAAATCAAAAGTGGGGATGGGTCGAAAGCCTATCAACCAATAGGATTTAGACAAGTTTAGGTTATTATTTTAACCTTATCAATTAGATTTAACTCTAAGTTAAATAATTTAACTTTTACCATGTCTTTTTGTTTTCTTACAATATATGGTTAATAAACTTACTATAACATGCCAAACGAACCCAAAATTGTTTATTATTAATATATATATCCTTATCTAAGTCATTTGGCCGAACCTTAGATTTTTAGGAATAAAATAACAATTAATAATATAATATTTCATTTAAAAACTATTTTGTGTCAATTTTGACACTATTTGATATATGATTTTTGTGAAAGTCATAACAGAATTATATGTTCTAAAAACGTTGATTAAATCAACACTAATATATCATAGTAACCTATAAAATTAGTGTAATTCATAAAAAGTATCAAATTACATTTATTTTGGGTGTTTATAACATCAATTATGTCAATATTTCATAAATAAGATAATTACTGCATCATAATTGTGTCATAAATAAACTAAATTATTTAATGTCTAAAAATTATAAATAAAATACCATTATGTAGGAAATATTTTTAGCTTTCTAATGAATGTTTATAGTCGAATTTATATTATGTATAACCCCATATTAAAAATGATTTACTTATTAAACTTTGATTTTAACTATTTTAACCCTTCTTTAAATAAATTAATAATAAATGTCCTAATCTAATCCAAGTGGGCCTAAATGGTCATATTATATTCATAAGGTTGTTTTTGGTCGAATTACACTTATACAATAGAATTAGGACATGTTTTAGGGTAATAGTAATATCATATTTACCCTTAGTTACCCTATTTACTATTAACCGCGGTAAAAAAAGTAAAAAGTTACTATTCACCAAAAAATTATTTTTATCTCATTGAACCACATTTTACTTACTGATATCAACCGTGTCTGTCGGATTTTCGAAATTCCATTCACAGAAGCAGTAAAATTAAGTTTTATACAAAATTCAGTTTTTAACCTACCACTTAGTAGTTTCACTATTCATAAAAAATTGATGTTTTTCAGAACAGTGCCAAAATTTCATCCTAAGCTATATTTCATATTCCGAATTCAAAAATGAAGTCTATTTTAACAAATTAATATTATAGAAGTTCCATTAATTAATTTTATAATTAAATCCCGCTGTTAAAACAAATAGCGTGTTTTTAAGAAACAATATCTATCAAAAGATTGACACTTGTTTATGTCTAGTTTAAATGTGAAATTACATCCAATGACTAACATTGTATTAAATTGTAAAAATATATTCTAAATATACATTAAAACCACTCAAATTAATAATTTATCACTATTAATTATTTCGATTAAAAAATTTGTTTTTAATTAAAATTTAGTAACTTTCACTATTCATCAGAAAATGAAAGTTATCCGAAAAGTACCAAAATTTCACCCTAAGATAATTTCGATATTACAAATCCAAAAATAAAGTCCATTTTGAAAAAAATAAAATTTACAAAATTTCAAAAAGTGGTTATTAATATTCATAACGGCTAGTTATAATAACATTTTAATAACATATCGTTGTTTAGTGAAACTCGGTATTGCGTACTACACACGCTATCGAGGAAGGTCGCGATTGCGTGTAATGCAAGGCAAGTCAAGGATGTGTGTAATGCAAGATTCTTTTGGTGTAGCGTACAACACAAGACATTAATTAAATTAAAAGAATATTTTTCATAAAATCTCGGGCTGTTACATTCTACCCCCCTTAAAATGAATTTCGCCCTCAAAATTCGTCGGGGTTATAAATGGTTTACTACTCAAAAGTTTCTTTAATAGAAACCCACATCGTAAAAAGGAATACCAAAACCAATCTTTAAAAACTAATGTATGAAACGTAACGGTTACCCAAAGAAACTAATCACTGGGTTTCCACATAGGTGAAAATATGGATATGGAAGAAAAATCTAACCATCATGTTCTGATGGAAAGTGGTAGAGAACATGGCTATGGAAAAGACAACAATCACAAATCCATAAATTTGTGACGATCTATGGTACCATCTGATTAATCAGATATAAGATCACTAGGACAACATTTTTGGTTTTCAAGATCGTTTCCCTAAAGTTGAAAATTTGAATTAGAATAAATACTTACTTTATTTTGGTACAATCTCACTGTTGTTCGTGCCTTGAACAATTTCCACTTCATCTCTTAAATAAATGAATTTGAATTTGTTATTCGTTAAGTGTTAGAAGATCATGTGATAGAATGACGGGTCATTCTATCTATCTCAAACAAAAAGATTAGCAAAAGTTATATACATAAGTCGATCTATAGTGATATTAATCATATATTGTTCCTAAAATGGACTTATACTTCATATATCATACTGCTTAATATAATAAAACTAGTTTCTACTAAACAGGGACTTCCTGTAGGCCAGTGGTAGGTGATAAAGGCCAGTCGCACTTCGGTTGTGGGTTCGATTTCCACAGCCTTGTCCGACGCGATGGGCTGTCGCCCGTCCTGCAGGTTGTCCTTTTTCTAAAACTATATTACTATAACATACCATCAATAATATCGAAAAAACTTCTATCCTTAAATAATACTAACTTATGTCCAACATAATCCATTCCAATCTTTAGGCTTATCCATAATACTGCAGTCCACTCTCATAACATAGTGAAAACGATTACCAGAGATTTAATACCATCATTGATCCCCATATATCATAAGATATGTTTTGATGGTCACATTCCAAACATTCAATGTCCTTAATCATGTACTCTCTTGAATACCCATTGAACCTTATTGAAAACATGAATGCAGTTAAAAGTTAACACTTTCCACATACCAAAATCCTCAAAATTTTATATACTCAAACCATGATATCACTTAGTCCTTATATCAATCATGAGCTCATGAATATTGTTAAACAATTCATTTTCTCGTTTTCCCTTCATTATTCGCATATCATCTTATTTCCAAAAATATCTCAATCACATTGAATACCACATTAGACCAATACATAAATATTCCAATACTCCATGATACAACATTATTTTGGAATCCCATTACATAAACACTTAATCATTCCACCACATCGTTGTCATATTCAACATCGCCAATAGTGATCGCATGTGACTTCCCTTTGTCCTTTGCCTTAAGCGGTTGCTCATGTCGATCATCACTAACCCTTGGATTAGGGCATTTATTAGCATAATTCCCCTATTTCCTTGCACTTGAAGCATTGAAGTGTTGGTGGTGCGTTCTCTACAGTGTTTGCTTTATTCACATCATTAAAAACCCTTTTTCCATTACTTCGACACTCAGCAGCTCGATGACCTTCTTTTCCACACTTAAAACATTTTCTAGTCCCTTTAAGACAATCTCCACCATGCTTCTTTCCACACTTTGTGCATAAGGAAACATTCATCTTCTTTTCACCATTATTCTGAGATTTCTCCTTGAACTCCATCTTTCGTTTCTTGTCAAAACCATGAGATGGATATGGAACACCAACTTTCATTTCTACCTTGATAGCACAACGCAAAATTTCTTCATAGCTACTGAAGTCTCTTATAGCTAATGCCCTTCGAAGACTTGGTTTTAAGCCACTGAAAAATCGATCAACTTTACTTTCAGGTTGGATGATAATGCCAGATGCATACCTTGCAAGTCTTGTAAAATTTGCTTCGTATATACCAACAGATTCATCATCCTTCTGCTTCAGCTCAAGAAACTCCTTTTCCATCTTTGTTCGAAGAATACGAGGGACGTACTTACTGAAAAACATGTTCTTGAACTCATCCCATTCCATGGACTCAATTTCATCTCTTTGCCTCGTATTCTTGAAAAGATTCCACCATTGATCAGCTTCACCTTCCAAACTATATACTGCTAAGATGACTTTATCATGTTCAGAACATTGAAGAACTGAAAATATCTTTTCAGTAGTACTGATCCATTGTTCAACAACAAGTGGATCAGAAGACCCACTGAAAGAAGGTGGACGTTGCCTCATGAAGGACTCAATAGATATTGTTCCCTTCTCTGCTCATTTGGAAGTCCAGAATGATTCATAGCTTGTGTAAGTATAGAAATAAGATTTTGCACTCCATCTCCCATAACATTTGTTTGTTCAGGAGGACAATCATTGCATTGTCCATTGCATTGATCAACACGGTTCCTTCGGGTTCCAGCCATCATCTAAAACCCAAAAAAAATAGTGTGAGAGGCAAAAATCATTCTAGGGAAAACAACATAATAAAGGGGGAGTACCTTCAATATCTAACATCTTAGGTTTAATTCTATGATCGTTAGCGTAATTCTAGTACTATAACTTATACGTATACTTAACCTTAGGGACATCCCTAGACATACCTTAGAAATATCTCTAGGGATCTCACTAACGTTTTCGCATCCTAGTTTCCAAAGGCTGACTAAACCTTTCCTCTAATACCAACTGTAGAGACCCGAAGCCTGACGTACATTTACATTACATTACTTTTGCGGAATACTTAGTACATAAAAAAACACACACACAAGGACTGTAATAGTTTAGTGTCTTTGGAAACTCGGAATATAATCTTCTAATCGTGGTGAAATATCTTCAACATCTCCCATAAAGATCTTCTTTTTTTTATACCTAAAACCTTTCTTTATATCCTGGGGAAAAGAAAACATAAAAGGGTGAGCTCGAATGCTCAGTAAGGGTAAACAAAATAAATATCAATCACATCATATACATAAGAACATAGCTTTTGGAAATCTTAACCTGCAAAAAAGAGAGCTCATAATATCATAACATGGGATAAATCATAGAAGTGAAATGTAATCCCAATAATCATAACATAAAACATGAAACTTTTTGGCATACACACATAATCATAGAGAATCATTTCTTGTTAGTCAAGACTCATTGCCAAGACTATCTTAGTGGACAAAGTCCCTTTCTGAATCGAGTCACCCTCGTTTCAGTCCTATTTCACTGAACCGGTATAACCTACCATTCCAGCCATGTCTATCTCATGAGATATAAAATCTTTACCCAATGCATTGGAGGGAGATATAGGTCCCACCCATCTCATAATGATACCATTCTTATGTGTGCCACAAAATCTTAAAACATACATCATTGCATAACCCATATAATAAAAATGGAAATCTTAAACATCATGACATCATAAAACAATTCATATAAGATAAAGGAATTCATAAAAATAATTCCATCACAACATAATCAAATCAATGTAATAATAGGGATAAAAACAGAACCCTTTATTATCTTAGATGGAAAATAATTTTGAAAAAAAACACTTGAAATGAATTCTTGAGGAAAATATCCTTTCTTCTTTAAAAACATTTTTCCTTTCTTAACATGTCATAAAACTTTAAACTAAAAGAAGTTGATTAAAAATAAACTTTAAAACTTGTAAAGGAAGATTCTTGGAAATAATGTTTTAAAAATCCATTCATGCCGTATAAGTTAAAAAAAACATTCTTCTCGTACTTTTGTTGGAAAAGTCAAAAAAGTACCTCGTACGAAAAACGACAAAAGATTCCTTTCATATATTTTACTAAAAACTCACCGAAGGGTAAAATTGGATTTAAACTATTTTGAGTGGATGGAAACAATATTACATATTGAGGGAACATGGATGTGGATGATAAAATACACCCCAGTAAATACTTATGAATAAACAATCTCGGATAAAAATGAGATTGTGATATTTCCCTTACCTTAGGTCTAACTTGCTTTGTAAGTGTCCCAACCTCCTGTATAATGATTTAAATCATGTTATTTACTTATTCCAGAATCATATTAATTGTTATTATATCATATACGGTCCACTTATGACTTTATATTACCCGTTCTTTTGTAAATTCATGTTAAAGTAGCGTTTTGGGTAAAATCGTCTCATTTGTCGTTCGTGTTTTTAACTTGTAATTATTCATATGATTACTTAGATAATGATTACTTAATTCCAGAATATAAAACATGATTTATATATATATATTCAGAATATACATATATAATAAATCAGTAAATGGAAAGAAATACACCGTTCATGGAGACGGTAGTCCGTACGTACGCATGAACGCTGTTTTCGTTTCCTTATTGAATTTAATGGAATTAAGTAGATGACATACATATAAATATAAATAATTCCAGTATCATTATTATGTCATATATTTCATTAGAACTTATTATATATACTTTAAAATCATTCATGAATGGTTAATCATTGAGAATGAATCTCATCGCGTCGTGGAGACGGTAGTCCGTACGTACGCACGAGCGATGATATCGTTCCCATGGTCGTGGAATTGTGTTGAAGTGTATGTATACTATTTCAGTATCAATATCACTTTATAATAATCATATATAGTTACTCATTAAACCATTATACCCATCCAATTAAGGTGGTGGCGGAAAATAGGTTACACCACGGCGTGGAGACGGTATTCCGTACGTACGCACGCGCGGTGATTTCATTTTTCTGTAGGATGGATAGAAGGTGAATTAGGGTTGTTTCATATTTATAATAACATATCAGTATGTAATTAATACTTATGTTATTACTTTGTCATGAAACAACTAAATAATAAGAAGTTGAAGAAGAAAGAAATTGAAAAGATCGGTAATGGATATTACCTCTTCTTTGAAACGCCTCTTTGAATCCTCCACTTAGGGAACTAAGATTGGTCTTTGAAGAAGACCAGGACCTCTAGGATTATTCTAGGGAAGTGGAGAAGGGATTTTGGCAGGGGTTGGCCGAGATTGAGTGCTCAAATTGGTGTGAGGAGGAGGGGGAGGAGGTGCCCTTTTATAAGGGAGGAGAGGGGCACCTTAGGAATATCTCAAAATATTATTTTATATTAAAGTCAAAATCGGTTTATAATGGTTCCAAAGGGTCTTATTTCGAAGCTAAAGTGGGGATGGGTCGAAATCCTATCAACCAATAGGATTTAGACAAGTTTAGGTTATTATTTTAACCTTATCAATTAGATTTAACTCTAAGTTAAATAATTTAACTTTTACCGTGTCTTTTTGTTTTCTTACACTATATGGTTAATAAACTTACTATAACATGCCAAACGAACCCCAAATTGTTTATTAGTAATATATATATCCTTATCTAAGTCATTTGGACGAACCTTAGATTTTTAGGAATAAAATAACAATTAATAATAAAATATTTTATTTAAAAACTATTTTGTGTCAATTTTGACACTATTTCATATTTGATTTTTGTGAAAGTCATAACAAAATTATATGTTCGAAACAAGTTGATTACATCAACAATAATATATCATATTAACCTATAAAATTAGTGGAATTCATAAAAAGTCTCAAATTACATTTATTTTGGGTGTTTATAACATCAATTATGTCAATATTTCATAAATAAGATAATTACTGTATCATCGTTGTGTCATAAATAAATTAAATTATTTAATGTCTAAAAATTATAAATAAAATACCATTATGTAGGAAATCGTTTTAGCTTTCTAATGAATATTTATAGTCGAATTTATCTTATGTATAACCCCATATTAAAAATGATTTACTTATTACACTTTGATTTTAACTATTTTAACCCTTCTTTAAATAAATTAATAATAAATGTCCTAATCTAATCCAAGTGGGCATAAATGGTCATATTATATTCATAAGGTTGTTTTTGGTCGAATTAAACTTATCCAATAGAATTAGGACATGTGTTAGGGTAATATTAATATCATATTTACCCTTAGTTACCCTATTTACTATTAACCGCGGTAAAAAAAGTAAAAAGTTACTATTCAACATAAAATTATTTTTATCTCATTGAACCACATTTTACTTACTGATATCAACCGTGTCGGTCGGATTTTCAAAATTCCATTCACAGAAGCGGTAAAATTAAGTTTTATGCAAAATTCAGTTTTTAACCTACCACTTAGTAGTTTCACTATTCATAAAAAATTGATGTTTTTCCGAACAATGCCAAAATTTCATCCTAAGCTATATTTCATATTCCGAATTCAAAAATGAAGTCTATTTTAACAAATTCATATCATAGAAGTTTCATTAATTAATTTTATAATTAAATCCCGCTGTTAAAACAAATAGCGTGTTTTTAAGAAACAATATCTATCAAAAGATTGACACTTGTTTATGTCTAGTTTAAATGTGAAATTACATCCAATGACCAACATTGTATTAAATTGTAAAAATATATTCTAAATATACATTAAAACCACTCAAATTAATAATTTATCACTATTAATTATTTCGATTAAAAAAGTTGTTTTTAATTGAAATTTAGTAACTTTCACTATTCATCAGAAAATGAAAGTTATCCGAAAAGTACCAAAATTTTACCCTAATCTAATTTCGATATTACGAATCCAAAAATAAAGTCCATTTTGAAAAAAATAAAATTTACAAAATTTCAAAAAGTGGTTATTAATATTCATAACGGCTAGTTATAATAACATTTTAATAACATATCGTTGTTTAGTGAAACTCGGTATTGCGTACTACACACGCTATCGAGGAAGGTCGCGATTGCGTGTAATGCAAGGCCAGTCAAGTATGTGTGTAATGCAAGATTCTTTTGGTGTAGCGTACAACACAAGAAATTAATTAAATTAAAAGAACATTTTTTCATAAAATCCCAGGCTGTTACACGAAGAGTCCCTAGAACAAACTCTGCCCGAAACAGGCTCACAAAGTCTTCCCAGAGAAGCGTCACATCGTCGTGAACCTGGAGTATCAAGATCCACCACTTCCTGCTGCTACCTGTATAAGGTTGGCGGAAAAAATCACCATGATATCGGCTGGAATCCCTAAGAGTCAGAAGACTCTCACCATAGCCTCCAGCCAATCCTCAGCCACCTGTGGGTATGTCTCTCCCCTGAACCTCGATGGCCTCTGGCACTGGAACTCGTGTAATGTGCTCAAGAAGTGTGCATCGTCTACTATTGGGGCTGGTGGCATCGGTGGCCCAATGGGAAAAGGTATCGCTGGTGCCTCCACTGGTGCCTCTACTAGAAAAGGGCTCTGCACCGAGGCCTCTTCGCTTGGTGGGCTATCAGTGCGTACAACTCTCGAAACCAAAGTAGACTGTCTGCGTGGAGGCATCCTAAAAAGAAACAGGTGCGCCATGGTCATTAAGTTATAACTAGTGAGCTAACTCAAGAGATCACAAAGAAACCTCTTGAAAACACATACGCAATCAGTGTTTTCGTGCACTGAGTCGGAAATCAGAAGTCAGGGTCCTGGTGTATAGATACGTCATCCACCACACCAATACTGGATTCGCTAAACTGATAATCACACTAACTACACTTAACACTATTACCATTAAAAGAAATATTAGTGTCCTTTTTTCTACGGTAGAACCGACTTCTTTGAAACCAATTTGTCATGACCCGTCCCCCGGGGCCCATGCCGTGACTAACCCCAAGCCTGCCTTCCATAGGCCAGGGGATAGCGACTAGCACCAAAGGCGTATTCCCTAAAACTGGGAAGGCATTGACTTTATAAACTGTAAACACACACAACCAAGCACATAGCAAGATTTTGAACACAAGTCAACTGTTTAGAAAATAGAGTTTTGAAAGTAAAAAGGGACTAGAATAAAAGACCAACAATAATAGTACAAGTACAACTGAAATACAATACAACTGAATAAAAAGAAAGGCAACTACTGGGTCGTCCTCGAGGTTCCTACATGAAGGGTAGGTACAAATCACCTCCTCAGCACTCTACATCCTATTGTCTCCTCTGCGTACCGATACGCCATATGGTCCACCTCCAGGTACCGTCCAGTCTTGGTAATCTCAGTCTCAGTTAGCACGGTTAGTCGTCTGCATCCAACACAACACGGTACGGGCATAGCCCATGCAGGGATGAGTATAACGATACTCATTCGGGACCCTGAGACCCTCTAGGTCTCACAAAATCCATCAAGGATAAATAAAAAAGTATTAAATCAATAGATAACCTTAATTTGGTATATACCCATACATATACCTATGTTATTAAGTAATCCATCTCAATCATGTGAAAAAAAAACAGAGGTACTGGATCAACTCACACTAGGATTTATTCTAGGGTAGTATCAAGTAACATTCCCAGTCACAACGTCGAACACCTCGTCTGCTGGAGAATTCATCCTCTATTGAGTATAGTGGGCCTTCCACGTCACACAGAGGTGCTTCCCACTAACCTTGGACTGCTGAGGTACTTCTCCGGTCGAGTACCGTGTGTCTTCCGTGTCACCAAGGCACTCCCCACCATGGGTATGCCACATCACCAAGGTGCTACCCATCATGGTCTGGTGAGGTACTCCTCCTGTCAAGTACCGTGGGTATTCCGCGTCACCAAGGCACTCCCCACTGTGGGTCTACCGCGTCACCAAGGCGCTCCCGGCTAGGCCTGTCAAGTCACTCCGAGTCGAAATGGTCAGAAGTCATCAAGTCTCAGCTAGGCACTGGGTTCCCGCATTATGCTCACTCGTCTCTGGGAGGATCCACTCCAGAAGCTACTGGTTGATACTCCAACTTCCAAGAAGTCCCACAAAAAAGTATATCAAAGGTCTGCCACGTCGTAGGGGTCTCAACGTAATAAAAGACGTGTCAATCGGACGCCCGGTCTGTGGGTTGTTAGCCTTTTTGTCCCGGGGGCCCTTTTGGATTCGTGCTTGATCCAACCCGACCGTACCTCAACTTTAACCAAAACTCCGGTGGGGAATACTTAGAGGTACCTTCTCACTCTAAGATTTTCAGCATCGCTAATGGTTCGTCAAACGATCATCTGGTTCCATAGTTATGGCCAAAAGAATGCAAATGGGTTGTAGTGGGCCCGGGTCTGGTCCGACCCGGCCCGACCTGTTGGGTTCAGCCTGGCCTATTGGGTCCAGCCTGGAAGGCCGCAAGGGGCCACAGACAGTTTTGTGAGGGCGCGAGGCTGCAGGGTGGCTCGGTCAGGGATGACGGTCCGGCCGCGGGGTGGCGGTCCGACCGGGGGGCAACGTCATCGCCTTCACCACGACTAGTGGTGGTGTCAGCCTCCTTTCTTGTGCCCCAACCATAGATGGTTGTCATCCACCTCCATCGCGAATAACACCACACGATTTATGTAAGGGTCAATCCATATTGGTTTGGCACGTACCATCCACGTTAGGGTGGTAGCATATGGCACAACAAGAACATGAAAGAAGAACGTCAAGATTTACAACCTCCCGTAATGTTTCATTCCTAAACCGCAAATGAAACCAAGTTAAGAATATGGGAAAAATATGCACACACAAATAAAGCCCTACCTCGGGTTGTTTTTTGACATTGGCGTGAGAAGGAAGTATGGACGTCGATTCTTAATAGATTAAGATGTCCCACGTCGGAAGAAGTCTCAAGGAAGAAGGTTGAATTCGAGGTCGACGTTCTTCATTGGCAGAGTGTTTTTCATTGGGAGGGGAAGTTTTTCATTAGATAACCTTATTTTTTCCAATGTTCTCTCCTCTCCCAATTCCATCAAAATGAAAAGGTAGCCCCAAAATAATAGATTATATGATCTATTATTTTTGTTGGCATATAAATCAAATTGGGTTAATTAATCTCATAGGTTGGCATAATTAAAGTGTTTTTTTGGCTTAATTATTGTGGAGGAGGGTTGACTCAATTAATATTGGAGGAGTTGAAAAGGCTCTCCCACATTTAATGAGGAAGTTTGGAGGTTTCTCCCTCATTAAGAGGGAAGTTTAAGAGGTTTAGGCCTCAGGTGGTCCCCCCCACCATAACCTCTGACAGGTCGTTAGGTTAGGGTGGTCCCCACCACCATAACCTCTCATAGGAGGTTAAGGTTTGGTGGTCCCCACTTCTCAACTTCCACATTGTGGTTTTTAAAAAATAAAAATAAAATGTTGTATAATTTATTTTTATTCTATTCTTTCATGAAAACCCCAATAACTAACTTTCACCCTTGACCAACTGCTGTCGAGGTGAAAGTCTCTTTAAACGAATAACAGTGCTGCGAGTTCAATGGTGCCCTAATATTTCAATTCTGAGCACCAGTTCCAAAGTTAGAAAAATCCCGCTTGCACGTTTACTGAACGTACCCGAAAAAAAGTTCAGAAATTTATTCTGGGCACTCCGGGTCTCAGAATCACATGCCGTCAATTTTCACGGACTTGTAAAATTCCCATTTTTTTTAAAAAAATTACATGGAAATTACGGGTCTTTACAGAACTTATCTAAACCCCATTGTTTGAGAGAGGATACTGATGTGGATAATAGTTACACAACCTACACAATTTATTTTTTCCTATGTTCCCTCCCTTATTTTATATTGTATCTAGGTTTCTATTTTTGTATTCCCATTATATCCAATATACCCTAATGTATCATTATTATATCTATGGATGTGACACATTTATTTTCTGCATTACTTATTATTTTCATTTTTTCTTCTGTATTACTTTAGCCATGTATAGCTCTGCTACATCAGCTTTGGTCATTGAGGAGTCTTTCACACCACCCACTCACCTATAAAATGAGATCTATGAACATGTAGCATACATATAGGGATAACATGATGAGATCCAACTCCATCTTCGTACCTAGTTAGATCTTCCTCCACAATTAACATAGAACTTACTACTTCCATCTGACCATTTTTGTAAACCCATTCTAGAGGTGGTTAACCCCGCCAAGAGCCCATGTGAGATTAATGACACCACTACCAATTTTTGCATGAGGTAGAGGACATATAAGACAATGGAAACCACCGAATAATTATTTTTTCCTCGCATATATATGATGACATCATATTTAGTACATTATGGGAGGTAACCCATATTGTTTTTCAATATTTTTATTGTGTACATAGGAACATAGTTTTTATTTATTTTTTATAATTATCTATTCTCTTGTCATCACAAACTTCATTTTAGTCCATTACATAATTTATATGAGCTTCTTTATCAAACTATTGATAGTGTGATCCTGCCAATTGTTTTCTTCAGTATTGATTAACCCCTAAATACTAATGGTTTATCAAGTGCGGGTATTTTTTTTCTAACAATTTTTTTAGGTATCAAAATTTCCATCACAGTCCAACAATCTCCCCATGGCATTATTTTCATTATAGGGAGGTCTCTATTCCTTAATTTATAATTATTAAATTTCCATTTATTTTATTTATATTATTTTATCTATATCTCTCCAGGAAAGCATTATTGAACATTTCTAACATTGTATCATTGTATGTGTGGGGGATTATTTATTGAGATTTATTTTTAATAAACTTGGATTTCATATTGTTTTCATTAGTCTATGAGATATTTTTCATTAAAATCATTATTCAAATTGAAATCTCATTACACCCATTTAAATAAAATAAAAAATTTTATTAGAGTTTTTTAAATCTATTTTTTATTCCAATTTATAATTTTAGCATGATTTTTTATTTATGTAATTTAATATTAATTATATATTCTTGAAATTTCTTTTGATTGACTTATTACTGGATATTATGCTCCGAGTGATTGCAAATTACTTTATATATACTCTCATAACTAAGAGGTTTCTAGACCTACATTGGCATATTCTTTTCTAAGCCTATTTTGCGAGAGATAGTTGGGACATGTAAACCTATCAGAACATGCATTGTAATATTATCAAGGCTATGATTGAATAAATACACTTTTAAAATTATTGAGGAAATATTTGTTGAGTTAGTTATCCTATGAACCACCTATACATCTATGCTTCTTCAGTCTATAGTATCCATGAATAACCTTTTTATGATGAATCCATTTCAAGTCAACTATCCCTTCCTACCTTACTCTTTGTACTATGCATGATTTTATTTTGAACAAGTGTAGGGGATTTTTTAACATTTCCATACAAGGGATTTTGTTACTAAGGATAAGTACAATGGTATTTTCACCATATTTATATGATATTTTCCATGATTACATTCATCATTTTCTATGCCTACCCTATTCCTTTTAAAAAATAATGAAATATATAATAAAAAAATGTGATGTTAATAGGAAGGTCCAAAACACCATTACCAGACTAATGAATCATATGATGGATCATATGTGGTTTTTTTATGAATGTTAGAACTAACCTTGATATGAATTTCAAAACATTTATAAAATGAAAAAGCTAACATAGGAAATAATGATTATTATTACTTCTTGACATATTTATGGACCCACATTAGTCTATTTGGAGAATGGAGACAATTTGGTCAAGGATGAGTTACATCATTTTATTGATCATGATTATCCTACAATATTCTATAGAGATCACCCTAATGTTTGAGCTGTTTTTATCATTTAACCACCTTACCCTATCCCTAGGGACAATTGAACCTTATTATTTAATCCCTCATTATTAATTTAGTATTTTTATTTACAATGTAGTGATATTAGAACCAATTCAATCCTATGGTTAGAAACATGTATTTATGGAATGATCATAACTCCAGTTTTATTTTACCTTGAGTGATGAGGGAAAATTTACTGTGAGGTAAATTGAAAAATGGGTATAGGTTCTGAGGAGAAATTGAGAAATTATAATTAAAGGAAGAAAGAATCTGAATAAAGATCATAATTATGAGGCATGACTAACTTTCTATATAGGAGTGATTCAATAATACTTGATTTTTCTAGGTGAACTTATTTTTATTTACCTAGTTGTAATTAATGTTTCAGGTTTAAAAAAAGTGTTTCATTTATAATCCCTATTAAGATGATTTTTTCTTGAGGATAAAAAATTGTTCATGTGTGGGGGATTTGATTAGTTGAATACATATATATTCTGGATACATTTTTTTGGTTTAATTATGCTTTATTTTATAATACATTGTGTATTGATATGTTCTCATAGGAATTAGGAATTAAAGACTCAAAGGATGAATGGTAGAAAAGTAGAAAAATTGGATATTACTAGTCATGAATATAAAGTACAATATATTTACTCCTTGAGTAGAGAACCTACGAACTGAAGGAAAAACCATGAATACAATATACAAAACAAGATATAATTAAATGATGTGAATCCACATTACATCTCATAAAAGACTTTAATTTCAAATATAATGTGATATATGATATGAACTGAGTACACGATGTGAAAATTTTGAATTGTGAATCACGTCGAAGATACAAGCCATGAAATCCATAGATCCTTGATCTTTGGAGAACTTTTTGGATATGAAGTACAAGGAAAGAAACCCACTTACATGCTATATAAATGTCGATGCAGAATCCATATTAAAGAGTTACATGACATGAATCATTTATATATCATGTAACTACCAGATTTATATATATGAGAGCGCCTCTGATAGATAGAGGAAGTTGGATGCCTCTAAAACTTTTTCCCTTAATTCTTCATTTCCTTTATACTTTACTTGAATATTGTTTATATTGCATTCATTTATTATTTTAATCATTCCATTGTAACCAGTTTTTTATTCTAAGACACCTTCTTTGCCAAAATTTTTCTAACACTTGAATCCAATTCTGTTTTCCATTCAACTTCATATGTTTCTAGGTTCTTCATTTTTTATTCATTAAAGTCAGTATTTAATTGATTTTTTATTATTTAAATTGTAAAATCATTTATTTTGAATAATTTTGTTGAACCCTCTGTGAAATGGTTATTTTAATAATCACAAATCATTGTTATTTTTGATTATAAGTTAATTTAGTCAACTATTAATTCTTCTCTAGATGTGTTTATATATGATTTCTCATATCTATATATGTTTATCTTTGATTATTTATGGTTTTCTATTGACCTATAATTGTTCTAGATTGAACGGAAACTTGGGGCGTATTTCATGTTTTTGACTCACCGTTAGTTATCTTCTTGAGTCACCAATGAAGAACGGTCGCACCGATGAAGAACGGTCGCACTGATGAAGAATGGCCACACTAATGATGAACGGTCGCACTGATGAAGAGCAGTCACACCGATGAAGAACGGTCGCACCGATGAAGAACGGTTGCACCGATGAGAACGGTCGCACCGATGAAGAACGATCGCACTGATGAAGAACGGTCACACCGATGAGAAAAGTCACACCAATGAAGAACGGACACACCAATGATAATGGTCTCACTGATGATACCTACCAAAACCGATGCTGATCAAATGACCTACTAAATCTGATGCTGATCAAAGACCTACCAAAAACGATGCTGATCAAATGACCTACCTAAACTGATGCTGATCAAACGACCTACCGAAACCGATGCTGAACAAATGACCTACCGAAACCGATGCTGATCAAACAACCTACCGATATTGATGCAAATTCAAATTGACTTACCGATATCATGACTCACTGATAGTCATGAAAACTATTTGAACTTTATACTAACCCTTTTAATTCAAACGGTCATATTTTCCTAGTAAAATGAACCTGCTATTATTTAATGTTGGTTGTTGGATGTCAAGAAACTATACCTCGTACCTGTAAAAAGGTAATCATTCTTTTTGCAAGATCTCAAGGAATAAAATGGAAGATCTGGAGTGAAAATGTGATCTAAACATAAAGAAAAATACATACATGAAATAAGGTGCATGTGTGTGAAGTCCAAGGGGAACACAAGGAAAACTCGAATAACACCTGTAAAAAATCAGAGATCTTGAAGAAAACCATTCACCTGGAACAAAAACAAAGACTAGTATCTATGCCTTACTGAAAATCATATGCACAAGTCCGAATAGTTGTAGCTGAGAAGAACAAAGATACTCTATTTTGAATCATCCTCACCAGAAAGGACTTGACTTCCATCTGCAACATCAAAACGAGTCCAGAAAATATTTACAATTACACAGATCTTTATAAACTCTATTATTTTCCGTGTTTTATCCCTTTTCTCAACATTCTGAGCAGTGTGTGTGTGTGTACATCTTTCTACTCTAGATACACATTGTCTCATGTGCTGAACTGGGGGATATTAAATCCTCACACCAAACTTTCTAGACCTTCTTGTATCCCACCGTGAGTTGTGGAAGAGGTCAAGTGTGACCTGAACAGCCTGAGAGTTGTTGCTATTGTTTTTCCCACGTAAAACTGTGGTAGAGATCTTAGGACCTGAACAGTCTTTGTACTGTTGTTTTCCCCGATCCAGGGTGTGGATCAAATTTATATAAATTGTTTGAGAGGACTATGTCTCATCTTGAAACTGAACCTCTTGGTTATATTTGTTGTGCATTGTAGGTTATGTTTAAAGTATATTATATATATTTTTTGAATTCCACTGCTATTTAATTTGAAATAAAAATCTATTTTAAAGTTACTCTGATAGTTAAATTAGCAAGTGTTTGTAACTTTTTTAAATTGGTATATTAGCTTCAAAATATAATTTAATCCTCTGATTAAATTAACTGACACCTAATCAATCTTTTGAGAATCTAATTGAACCTTTACAGTTTTAAAAATTCACAACAGTTTATCTTGTTTTTTAAATTGGGGGATTTTTAGAGAAATATTTTAATAGAAATTTTAATTCGAACTCAATTCACCCCCCCCCCCCCTCTTGAGTATCCACTCCGACAAACATTTGGTATCAGATGATTAAATTATTTTTAAAGGATTTTTGAAGACTCTTTTTTTCATCTATGATTTTAGTTTTATCTCAATGATCTTAAATTTTTGTTAGTTCTAAATTTTATCTCTTTCAATATATTTTCTAAAATATATTTATGGATAATAGACTAGAAGGTGTTACTACCAACATGCCACCTTTCTTCAATGGTACAAATTATGCTTAGTGGAAGCTTAAAATGAAAATTCATTTAGAGAGTATGGGATTCGACATCTGGACTACTATAGAGACTCAATATAAGATTCTAGACACTGAGAGGACTACTTGGGATGAACCTACTAAAACTGCTTATAATAATAATTGTAAAGCTATGAATGACTTGTACTGTGCTTTAGGTGATGAATAATTTAATCACATATCTTCTTGCAAAACTGCCTATGAAATTTGGGATACCTTGGGTGTTTCTCATGTAGGAACAACCAATGTTAAAGAAATGATATTGAATACCTATACTATTAAGTATGATAATTTTAAAATGAATCCTGGTGAACCTATTTATGACATGTATCTCAAGTTCAATGAGATTTTCGACACTATGAGCTCACTTGGAAAAGTTGTTCCCACAAAAGAACAGATCATGAGAATATTAAGATGTCTGCCAGACAGATGCAGAGGCACATCAGTTACAATTAGAGAATCCTATGATATTGGTGCTTTACCTATTAAGGAATTAATTGGTAAGATTATGATGTATGAATAATAACTAAAGGTAAAAAAGGTAGAAGATGATGAACCAAAAAGGAAGTCAGTGGCATTTAATTCTACAGCCTCAAAGGTAAAGGACAAGGGGAAAGTTCACATACCTACTAAAATCTCAACAAGCGAAAATTCAGATTCTGACAGTGATGCAGAGATGGCTCAGATAGCCAAGAGATTTAAGAAGTTCTATAGGAAGAATAAATTCTTCATAAAATCAAACTACAAAGGTAAATATGAAAACAAAGGTCACTGGAAGAAAGATTGGAAGAAGTCTGATAAGTGTGATGAGATTATCTGTTATGAGTGCAAAAGGAAAGGACACATTAAGGCTGACTGTCCAAAGTTAAAGTTCAAAAACAAATATGACTACAAGGACAATAAGTACAAGAAAGAAATGAATGGAACTTGGAGTGATTCAGAATACACTTCAAGTGATTTTTATTCTACTAAGGATGAAGACTCTCACAAAGCTAACATGTGTTTTATGACAAACACATCTAGTGAAGAGTTATTTGAATACTGTAATATTCTAGAAGAAACCTTCAATGAGCTTAAGGAAAAGTATAAAACCTTAAAGAAACATCATTCCTTAACCAGCTCTGTTAAATCCGCCCTTGATATAGAGAAAGAAAATAATGCTCAATTACTTAAGGAAAATACTGAACTGAAAATTTCTAATGATAAAATGAGTAAGAACATAGAAAAGTTCACTAATGGAAAAGAAACACTTACACAAATGTCAGGTAAACAAGTGGCACCTAAATATACCACTGGTATAGGCTATCAGCCTGGACAAAGACAATTTACTAAAACTAGATTTATTTCTAAATCTGGACAGAATACTACTAGTTCTAGTTCTAGGAATTCATATGCTTCAACTAGTTATTCATATGGTTATATATCAAATAACATTTATATTTAAAAAACTATTGATTCTGTAGATTATATGAGACCCATGAAACAAATCTGGGTACCCAAGGCTTTGGTTGCTAACCTGTCTGGACACAAGAAAATCTGGGTACCAAAATCATTTTCTATTTAAACCTACTTTGTAGGAAACTTTTTTGAGAAGTTCCCATAAGAAGGTATGGTACTTGAACAGTGGATGTTCAAGACACACGACAGAAGACTACTCATGCTTTAAAAATTTAATCAAAGTTGATGGAGGCTATGTCACTTTTGGTGATAACTCTAAAGGAAAGATCATCAGCCTATTCCATATTGGTAACACTAATTCAGTTCTAATTTCCAAAGTTTTATTTGTTGATAGACTAAAATATAATCTGTTAATTATTTCTCAATTGTGTGATAATGGTTTCAATGTTAAATTTGAAAATTATTCATGTAATGTTTTTAATTCCAATTTTTTTTGTATTTTCTACTTTGAAAAATGAAAATGTTTATGTAGTTGATTTTAATTCTTTAGCTAAAAAAATATTACTTGTTTAAATGCTTTTCATAAAGAATCTTGGCTTTGGCACAGAAGATTAGTACACTCCAACATTCATTTACTTAGAAAAATGACTAGGAAGAACTTAGTTAGAGACCTACCTAAGCTTGAATTCCCAACTGATAAAGTTTGTAATCCATGTCAAAAGTGAAAACAACATAAAGTTTTTTTTAAAATCAAAGAAAGAAGTTTCAACTTCTCAACCTCTTGAGTTGGTTCACATGGATTTGTTTGGACCTTCTAGAGTTTCTAGTTTAAATGGGAAGCACTATGTATATGTCTTAGTAGATGACCTTTCTAGATATACTTGGGTATACTTCTTAGCTCACAAAAGTGAAGCTTGTTCCTATTTCATAAAATACTCCAAGTCTATAGAAAACCTTAGTGGACTTAAGATTAAGAACCTAATAATGAGTTTGAATCTTACTACTCACACAATGTCTATAGTCACAACTTTTCTTCCCATAGAACACCTCAGCAAAATGGTTTAGTAGAAAGAAGAAATAGAACCCTTTAAGAAATTGCAAGAACTATGCTAAATGAATATGATTTGCCTATTTATTTTTGGGCTAAATCTATAAATACAGCTTGTTATATTATCAATATAGTCTTGATTAGACCTGTTCTTAAGAAGACCCCTTATGAATTGTGGAATATTAGGAAACCTAATGTTATTTAATTTAGAGTTTTTGGTTGCAAAGTATTTATTCTCAATGCTGAGGATAATCTTGATAAGTTTTCTTCTAAAAGTGATGAAAGAATCCTTTTAGGATACTCAATTACTAGAAAAGCCTATAGAGTATTTAATAAGAGAACCAAGTGTGTGGAAGAATCTGTTCACATCAAATTTGATGAAACTGATCCACATGAACCAAAACCTTCTCTTGAAAATCTTGAAGAAGATTTATCTATTCTGAACCTTAATGACAAAAATAGTGAACCTATTGTTAAGTCAACCAGCTCTGTAAATGTTCCAGAACCTGTTTCTAATGAATCCAAACCTAGAGAAGAACCTAAAAATTCTAGTCCCACCTTTACTAGATCAATTAGGATTCTAAAGAATCATCTGTTAGATGCTGTTGTTGGTAATCTTGATAGAGGTACATGGACTAGAGCTTCTCTAAGAAATCAGGATGAACATCAAGCCTTTCTTTCACAGATAAAACCTAAAAATATCAATGATGCAATCAATGATGAATTTTGGGTAATGACTAGGCAAGAAGAGTTAAATCAATTTGAAAGAAACAAAGTCTGGGAATTTGTAGAAAGACCTAAAGACACCTTGACCATAGACCCTAAATGGGTTTTTAGAAATAAAGTTGTTGAATCAGGAAATATATTTAAGAACTAAGCGAGGATAGTTGCACAAGGGTATAGTCAAGAGGAAGGTATAGACTATGAAGAAACCTTTTCACCTGTAGCTAGATTAGAAGCCATTAGGATCTTACTTGCATATGCTGCTCATATGAATTTCAAGTTATATCAAATGGATGTCAAAAGTGCTTTTCTAAATGGTTTTATAATTGAAGATGTTTTTGTTTAGCAACCACCTGGATTTACAAACCCCCATTTTCAAAATCATGTTTTTAAGCTTTCTAAAGATTTGTATGGTTTAAAACAAGCTCCACGAGCTTGGTATGATAGACTGACAAATTTTCTTATTTCAAAAGGTTTTACTAAAGGAATTGCAGATCCCACTCTTTATATTAAAAGAATTTCTAAACATATTTTTATTGTACAAATCTATGTTGAGGATATTATCTTTGGATCTTCAAAAAGTTCTTTATGTACTAACTTTTCAAAAAATATGCAAAACAAATTTGAAATGAGTTTAATGGGAGAACTCAAGTATTTTCTTGGTTTTCAAATTTTTCGAAATAAAGATGGTATTATTTTAAATCAAAGTAAATATACAAAGGATCTTTTGAAACAATTTGGTTTGGATAGTAATAAGGGAAGTGATACACCTATGAGTACCACCTGTATGTTGGATGATGATGAAACTGGGAAATCAGTTGATCAAACCAATTATAGAGGTATGATTGGGAGTCTACTTTACCTTACTGTTAGTCGACCAGATATCATGTTCAGTGTATGCATGTGTGTAAGATTTCAAGCTAATCCTATAGAATCTCATTTACTTGCTGTTAAAAGGATTTTAAAATATCTTAAATATACTAACAACTTAGGTTTGTTTTATCCAAAAGGACAATCCTTTGACTTAATGAGTTATTCAGATGCTGAATTTTCCAGCTGCAAGTTAGAGAGGAAGAGTACATCTGGAACATGTCATCTTTTGGGAAAGTCCCTGGTATCTTGGTGTAGTAGGAAACAGAACTCTGTTGCATTGTCTACTACTAAAGTAGAATACATTGCTGCTGGTAGTTGTTGTGCACAGATTCTATAGATAAAACACACCCTGTTGGACTATGGATATCAATTTAGACAAGTGTCTATAAATTGTGATAACACTACTATAATTATCATCTCTAAGAATCTTGTGTCTCACTCTAAGACCAAACACATTGATGTCAGACATCACTTCTTGAGAGATCATTATCAAAAAGGTGATATTTCTTTGGAATTTATTGACTCTGAACATCAATTAGATGATATCTTCACAAAAACCTTGTGCTCAGAAAGATTAAATTTTATTAAACAAGAGTTAGGTATGATCGATCAGTGAAACTGATCAATGAAACTGATTAGTGAAACCGATCAGTGAAATCGATCAGTGAAACTGATATTTTGTTACCGTTTGTGTTGTACAGTGTTTAACACTCTTAGTGTTTATCAAAACTATGTTGTTTTACTTAATCGATATTATATTTTATATTGTAAACCTAAATGATAAATTTAATGACCCACGACTATTTCTGTTCCCATGAACTGTGACTTTCCATCTCCCATCGAACCTTACTTTTTATGTAACTTGAACCTCTCGAACCTTTCTTTTTAATCCTTCAAACCTTTCAAACCTCTAAAACCTCCAAATGGAAAATCAAAAGTGAAAAAGAAAGGAATCCGAAGGTTCCTCTCCTGTGAAATTCCATATATGAGAATTGAGCAGCATGACTCAAAGGTTAGTGAACCCGGAGTTGGAAACTCGGGTAGTTACAGCTGAAAAGGAAGTAAGTTTTGAATGGGTGTTAACCAGTAAGCATGCTCTTTTAAAAGTTTTAGAAATGGAATAATGGAAAAACTGGTTATGTGATAACAACCGAGTCTACTACCCAAAGCTTCTGCATGAGTTTTATCTGATCTTAACTATTGTATTGGATGGAGCAGAAGCTGCAAGACTATCTTCTATATTCAAATAGAAAAAGATATCCTTTTCTTGAAAGCAATGTGTTGAGTGTTTGGGAGTACCTCATAACGGTGGATATGATGATTATTCTGGTAATATTTCTCCTACCACTAAATATTTTTAATATGAGCTTGCTCTGGAAATGCTAACTGGAAATTCTGAATCCAGAAGAATAACAGCTGGTGAGTTAGATGGTGAAAGTAGAATTTTGTTTATGTTTATTCAGCACCAAATCTGTCCCAGAAAGGGTGATTTTGCTGCTGTGAAGTATCAGGATGTTTTATTGTTGTTTTTATTTCTAAAAGATTATAAGGTCAACTTGTGTAGATATATTACTATCCATATTACTGAAATGGTGAATCCATCCAAGAAAGCTACAACTTTGTTCTACTCTAATAAAATCTCTGTTATGTTAATGTTTTTGGGCTGTGTTAAAGATGGAGATGAGTGTATCTCATCCACTAGTAGTTTTTTTTATTAACAAGGATATCTGCAAAAGAATGAAAATCAATAGGAATCCATGGAAGAAGGCATGGGTTGCTGATGAAGACAAGTTGTATGACTCCTTTAATCCTTAAGATCATCCAAAGAGACCAAAGGGAACGAGAGATCCTGGTTTAAAACTAGATGAAGAAGTTGTTTATTCTGATGAGGAAGAGGAGACAGAAGCCCCTAAGGAAACTAGAGAGTCAAGTAATAAAGGAATAGGTGAAGCTGTGGCTGATGATGATGTGGATACTAAAAAGGAACCTGAATCACCTCCTGATAATAGGAGTGATCCTGATACAGTAAGTCCTAAGAAAATAGAATGGAATTTGGACTATCTAGTCCACCTCTCAAGTTACCAGAGTCAGAACCACTTCTAGGTGACGAAGAAGCTGAAAGTGAGGAATCAGATTCTAAGGAGTATGAATCCAGTAGTAAAGATAGTACTGATGAGAATTCAATAAATAATAATTGAAATGAAAATGGTGATGATGATGATAGAAATGATGATGTTGATGATGATGGTGGTGGTGATGACGATGATGTTGCTCGACCAGTAGATGGTCAAAATGTGATCCAAGATGATCCACAACCACAAAAAGTTGAAGAAGAAGCTGTTCCTGAGGCTAAAATTACAATGTAGACAGAGATTGATATAGGCCATGAAATCTCGCTTGAAAATTTTGTAAGAGCTGATTTTGTAAAGCCCCAGTATACCTCTTGTAAAGATGCATGGGAGGAACACCCAGGTTTTTCTGTTCTTGGTTTGGATTATTCAGAAGAAGAAGAAGAATAAGAAGAAGAAGAAGGGGTGCATAAAGTAAGGGAAAGTTTTTCAGATAAGGCTAGAATAGTTTTTGAGAATGTGAAAGTGACAGCAGAAAGACTTGGTCCTTCAGTTTCTCGGTCGGATTTAGACAGATTTGAAGATGAGTTGCTCCATGCAGTTAGAGAGACAATGAAAGAGGAATTATCTCATGCTCCTGCTCCTCCTTCTGTGAATTTATCTGAGACTGGTATGGATTATATAGCTCAATGAGTAGTAAGTATTATCAAGCCAGACCTGTGCAATACTAGTGAATTGATTGGCAGGCACATCACCTCTCTAAATCAAGCTCTCAAGGATTTAAGCACTGACTTAGTTTCTTTTTCAGGATAATTTAGATCAACCATATCCGGTATGATGGACGTTCTGTGAAATTTGATCGAACATCTGAAGAAGTCAGATTTGAGAAAGTTGAAGGCTGAAATAACTCATATTTTTGCTCAAGATAGCTCCTCCAAAGTGACTAAGATTACTGGTCATGAGATCAATTCTTTAAAGGATGTTATAAAAGAATAGTTAGCTACACTTGGACAGATTTTGGATTTGGACTCATTGAAAAGGATGAAAGAAAATAGTGATCATATTCACAAAATGGTGAAGCTTTATTTGGTTGATGCTACTCAGGCTTAGAAAGAGATCAGGGAAAAAGTGGATCACTATTTCTCTAAAATCTATACCAAGAATGAGTTGAACCATCAGTTTAAAGTCTTGACTGACAATTTGATGATTCCTCCAGTCACTCAAGCCTTTAAGGCTCAGGTACAATAGTTGAAAGATTTTACTCCGACTCTAGAGAGCTTCATGCATAATAAAGATGATTTTGAGAAGGCCATGAAATATGGTGGTGAAGTCATTCAAGACTTTATCAATCAGCTGAAACCCTATATTCATGTGCAAGCTAATGCAATTTGTTTCCCTACTACTGAGCCTCCCAATCCATCCACTGTTGGTCATGGTCAATTATCAGTTTCTCAAGCTCTCTCTAATATTTGGCCAGTCTTTCAGAAACCTCCTTCTACAAGATCTTCTACTTAACCACAAGTGACCCATGCACCCTCTCTATTTCCAACCAGAGCTATCCTGCCACCTATCTCCATACGGCCAGATCATCCTTCCACCAAGACTCCCTCTGGGCCATCCATTCCTCCATCTTCTAAAGGAAAATCTCCTCTGTATCCCAATAAGTAGCCATGCCTGTCATTTTTGATAGGGTGTCTTTTATGTGTTTTCTTTTCTTGTACCCTTTTCCGTGGTTATTTCAATGGACCTTTGTTCTATTTTCTATCTCTGCTCTCTATTTCTTTTTTGATAATCCCAAAGGGGGAGAACAGGCATACAGTCAGACTGTATGAAGTAAGGGGGAGAAATTATGACTGCGTAAATTCTCACTTTGTTTATGATCTGGTGCATTCTCTGATGACCCGTTTATCTTTGTTTATATATTTTGTTTACATGGGGGGAGCATACTGAATGTTACATCCTTTCCTCTCTTTTATTTTATTCCATAGATTTGTGGTTTTCATAAAGGGGAAGATTATTGAACCCTCTGTGAAATGGTTATTTTAATAATAAAAAATCATTGTTATTTCTGCTTATAAGTTAATTTTGTAAACTATTCATTCTGCTCTAAATGTGTTTATATATGATTAATCATGTCTACATATGTTTATCTATGATTATTTATGGTTTTCTATTGACCAGGAAGTGTTCTGGATTGAACGGACACTTGGTGCGTATTTCATGTTTTTGACTCACCGTTAGTTATCTTCTTGAGTCACCGATGAAGAACGGTCACACCGATGAGAATGGTCACACCGATGAAGAACCATCACACCGATGAGAATGGTCGCACTGATGATACCTACCGAAACCGATGCTGATCAAATGACCTACCGAAACTGATGTTGATCAAATGACCTACCAAAACCAATGCTGATCAAATGACCTTCTGAAACTGATACTGATCAAATGACCTACCGATACCGATGCAAATTCAAATTGACTTACCAATCCCATGACTCACTGATAGTCATGAAAACTGTTTAAACTTTCTACTAACCCTTTTAATTCCAAAGGTTATATTTTCTTAGTAAAATGAACCTGATATTAATTAATGTTGGATGTTGGATGTCAGGAAACCGTACCTCGTACCTGTAAAAAGGTAATCATTATTTTTTCCATATCTCAAGGAATAAAAAGGAATATCTGTAGTTAAAAGGTGAGATGAATGAAAAGAAAAATACATACACGAAAGAAGGTGCACGTGTGTGAAGTCCCAGGGGAACACAAGGAAAACTCGAAGAACACCTGTAAAAAATCAGAGAGGATGAAGTTGACCTTTGACCTGGAACAAACACAAAGACTAGTAGTTGTGCCTTACTGAAAATCATATGCACAAGTCCGAATAGCTATATCTGAGAAGAACAACGATACTCTATTTTGAATCATCCTCACCAGAAAGAACTTGACTTCCATCTGCAACATCAAAACGAGTCCAGTGCATATCTGCAATTACACAGAGCATTCTAAACTCTATTATTTTCTCTTTTGTATCCCTTTTCTCAATATTCTGAGTAGTGTGTGTGTACATATTTCTACTTTAGATACACATTGTATCTTGAGCTGAATTGGAGGATATTAAATCCTCACACCAAAATTTCTACACCTTCTTGTATCCAACTGTGAGTTGTGGAAGAGGTAAAGTGTGACCTGAATAGCCTGAGAGTTGTTGCTATTGTTTTTCCCAAATGGAATTGTGGTAGAGGTCTTAGGACCTAAACAGCCTCTGTACTGTTGTGTTCCCCGAACCAGGTTGTGGATTAAATTTAAATAAATTGTTTGAGAGGACTAAGTCTCGGCTTGAGACTGAATCTCTTGGTTATATCTGCTATGCATCGTAGGTTATGATTAAAGTATATTATATATATATATATTGAATTCCACTGCTATTTACTTTGAAATACAAATCTATTTTAAAGTTACTCTGATAGTTAAATTAGCAAGTGTTTGTTACTTTTGTAAATCAGTATATTAGCTTCAAAAGATAATTTAATCCTCTAATTAAATTAACTGAGACCTAATCAATCTTTTGAGAATCTAATTGAACCTTTACAGTTTTACAAATTCACTATAGTTTAAGATGTTTTTTAAATTGGGGGATTTTAAGAGAAATATTTTAACAGAAATTTTAATTGTAACTCAATTCACCCCCCCCCCTTCATGAGTATCCACTCCAACTAACAAATTTATATATTATGTATATCATGCACCCTATTTCCCTACTTTCATTTAACACTACTATTCATATTTAATCATCTTTGGGTTAGGGATCAATATTTAGTGTGTGTTTTAATGTAATTATTCTCTAAATCAAAACATGGTAACTCGAGGGATATTAAATTGCTTAAAAAATATTAATATCATTTTATTTCATCTACCCATACCTTCATAGGTGGAATATACGTAACCTTATGTAAAATCTAAGGATTTTAAAATTAAAAACTATGTTCGATAGCATAAAAGATACATATCACCGAGCATAAATGAATAAATGAATATTATTTATTAATGACAATTGTAACGTAGATGTTAAATTAGAGGGTAGAAATGTGGATAACAGATTTATGAAATAAATATAATTGTCCAACTCAATATATATTTATTGATATTTTTTAATAAAATAATCACACAATTTTTTTAAAGTCATTTAATTCTTAAAAAAATATGTTTTCTTCAAAAATGTGTTTTTATATCTTTCATGAGTGAATATTATATTCAATTTTAGTAGTACCTATAAATTTTATTAAAAAAAACAATATTATTTTTAAATCAGAATACTAAAATTATCTTATTGTAAAATTTTCTGAATTTTCTGAAAATATTGATTTTCTAAGTGTATAGTGAAAGATACAATTTTGTTTTTAAAAACTGTATTTTCATTTCAACCAATTGCGAATTTACATTTTATTTTAGAAAGATTTCATTGAAAAATTAGTTAAATTATATTATTAATAATTCAATTAGGATCATTAGAATAAATTTTATGGTTTACTTTGTTATGAAACAGTTTTTTTAAACATAAATAATTATTTTTAAGGATTATTTTTCTTTCTAAAAGGCGGTTTTCATCATGTTTGGTGTTCTTATTTTTTAAAATTAATTTCAATAACATATATTAATTTACTTCAATGAAATGAAAATTATTTTTGGATTTATAAATCTAAATTCATACTAGGATGAGTTTTCTTTTCATATTCATTAATAAGTTATATTTTTAGTGAATAGTAAAAATACTATTTTTATGAAATACCATATCATTTATTATACTGCGAAGACATAAACATAATATAAAAATTTATGAAACTTATTGAATGATTAATTAATGATAAAATAGAATAATTATAATTTATAAATAATTTAAAATATATAGATTAGAATTTATTCTATAATAAATATGAAAATCATTTTCAGTGATGATGTGGAGCCTGCACAACACTGGAAAAGTCAAATTGCATATCCAAAAAATAATAATTGGGATGAGATACGTCCTTTAAATAATATTACATTAAATATTATTTATGATTTATGATTCTTATCTTTATAGAATGATTTTAGAGTTATATTTCTAGTGGCATATCCAAATACTTGTGCAATACATGCTAGAACAAGACTGATGCGGTAATTATTTAATTATTGTAAAATCAAATGAATTTTTTCAAAAATATTAAAATAAATATAATTTGATATATTTAATGTAATAAAAGAATTTAATATATTAAACTAACATTATAGATATATAATAAAGAGTTTTTTAATTATAAGTGTTATTTTGATATTATTAATGTCAAAGTAATGAAAGGTTCTAAAATTGACATTATATATATTTTATAATAAATAATATTTTATTAAAGGATATAAAATTCCTAAAAATATAAAATTAGGCCAATTGATTTGTATAAGTTTTAAAATATCAACCATGGTCCATTTATTGGTCATTTTTTATTTTATTGTAACTATATTAACCCTTAAATAGTAGAAATCCATGTTGTCACGGTAAAAATAAAAGAGGTTAAATAAAGGTTAAGAACAACATATAAGGGTATGAATATAGTCAAAACTTATATTTTTTTATGAATTTATTTATACCAATTATCATATAATATTTTAAATTTAAAATATTTGATGATTTTTGAATTAAATATTAATTTATATTAGTTTATTATTTTTTAGGAATTCCAAGAGTGCTCATCCCCTCTCTTATAAAGGGGTACATATTCTTCACATTTATTAACACTTAAAAAAATTTTAATTATCCAATAAATATTAAAATATATTTCTATAATACCTAAACACCTCTAGAGATATTATTTTAGGCATAATACCACCCTTAGTGTCTTTATTGTGTAAAGAAAAGGATATTTTATGAAGAATATCTATCATTTTTAATTGAGTGTTTTTATTTTTTATTCATATACATCCATAAAACCTTTTTAAAATATGATAAAATAATAAATATGACATTAAAAATTATATTTAAAGGTTATTATGTAAGTGTAATGACCTATATCCATCTCTAATTCCATCAAATGGGAAAAGAATTCATCGTTCATGTATATGGTGGACTACCACCACGCGAGATGATGTGATTCATTTTCCATCAATATCTCACATGGATGGATTATAATTATAGATTTAATATTTATATATTATATTCATGATATATTTATCACTATTATAAGATAATATATCTCTTATGTTCTTACCATTCTTTTCATAGAAAAATGATAACGTCGTTCGTGCATACGTGCAGACTGCCACCTCCATAAAAAATGTGATTTGTTTTTCATCACAACATCACATGAATTATATGTAAGTATATTTAAAGAAATAATATGATATATATTATATTATTATCATTATATAAAGATAAAATAATATATTCATTCTTTCCATAATGATCGTTGAAAAATGGAAACATTACTCATGTGCACGTACAGTCTATAGTCTCATTGATTATAATGTATGGTTTGATTTAAAAGTATAATTAATGTTTAAAGGTGATAATAATGCCATTAATATTATTTTTGGTATGATTTAATTCTTATATCTTTGATAAAATTCAACATGTCAAAGTCATTCTGGACTTATGAACCGAATATCGTCACAGTGTTTGGCGTGAACTTAAATTGTTAAGTAATAATTATAACATGGTAATAAGTGAAATTAAAGGAATAATAATATTGAAAAAAGGTCCTTAATGAAGTAAATAATTATTATAATTTTATTATTCCAGATGATAAAGAATGTATGTTATGATTCAGATTCAAGTTAAGGGAATTATTAACTCAATTTCCATTCTTTGTATTGAACTTTCAGTTCATTGATTATCTCATGATAATATTATGTGTGAAATAAATTTTTATTATCTATTTTTGTATTTTAAATTTTTTATGTGTATTTAAAAATGATACTCATAATCTATTCAATTTATTAATTATCACCTCAATGATTTGATATTTATAAGGTACTTTCTTTTAAAACCCGTCTTTTAATGTTTCTATTTTAATTTTTTAAAGAAGTCAAAATGAATGTTTTTTAATTTGTACAACATGATATGACTTTACCTATATAATAAAACCTTATTATTTTTAATATTAATTTACATACCTACATAGTTTTTTATAATGAAAATTTTCTCCTTCGTATGTGTGAAGTTTTCTTTTAAATAAATTATTTTTCTCAAGGAATGTTTTTATGATAGAATCATTCATGTTTTATGATTATTTTATGGTTCATGGATATTTTTTAAGAGGATGGGTGGTCACATTATAAACCAAATATGGTTGGGTCCACGATATATCTTCAAAACATTGGGTATTTTGGAATTTAACCTTGATGGTTATTCTAGGTGTAACTATGATGGTTACTCTAACTATAGCTGCAAGGGTTATGTCAAGTATAATCCTTAGGGTTATTTCAAGGTATCAATGAGGGTTACATAATAAATATGTCTGATAAGAAAATAATTCCCCATGTTAACTATATGTTTTATAATTCCTTTTATGTTTTTTTTCAGAAATCCCTTGTTTTTACAAGGTTTGTTTTTCAGTTTATGTTCAAAGAAAGTTTATGTTACATTTTTTGTAAAAATAATTCATGAGTATATAATGTTATCCAATAAAATATATATATTTTATATTGCCTTTAATATTTTTTAGGAAATGTTTTATGGAAATATTTAGAAAAATGTGATTTCAAGGGTAAAAAAATGTTTATTTGAGCGCAATGATTATTTTTAAAAAGGAAAATTATTATAAGTATTTATGGAATAATGATTTATTTATTTAATTTTTTTCATTTACAGAGATTTTTATGCTCATACCATGTTCTAAAATGTTCTTAATAGGTTTTAAGGGAGGTAAAGGGAATATATGACACCAAGAAGAAAATTTTAAATATTTATCCAGAAAAGAAATCATGTTTTATTATAAAAACTATTGTTTTATATAAAAAATGGATACAGTAAGTTCCCACATAAAATGTTTTGGTTTTAAACATAAGATATTGTAATAATTCTATAAATCTATAAATAAAAATTATACATAGGAATATAATAATGTGAATTATAGTTTAAAATCACTAGAATTTGTAATGTTTAAGGTCAGGTCCTTACACCTGACCTAGTTAGAGTTGAGAAATCTAGGATACCTTCTTTATAGAATCTAAGATAAATTAAATATGATTTTTGAATATATACAGACCAAAGAATAGTTTCAACCTAGGTAGATCCAATTGGTTAGACCAAGAACAATTGGTGACCATTTCATTGTTTTGCGGCCTAATCCAAAGGGTTATCCCAAGTAAAATTTAGGATCAATATTTTGCATAAATTCTGAAATTGAACTGGAACCCTTTCCTTTTATCTAAAATAAAACCCAAGCTATGTAGTTCTAGAAAACCTAAACATGAGAGAGATCATGATGACTCCTATCATACAGTTCCTACCACTAGGTTCCGTACCTATAACTCGTCCACGTGGGTTCGAACCTTCACTTTCACTGTGCTACAACTTTATAGATAAGTGTAGTTTTGAAAATATAAATTTAATTTGATCAATTCCCATTTTCAATAAATTAATCATTATGTTCTAGTAAGTAGATACTCCATTTTTCATTTGGAACAACTTCTTTCTATCATTCTCATATCACTTTTCTTATTTCTAGTCTCTTTCCTCCTCCACATACACAAATTCTTCTATTGCATTCTTGTGAGAAGATAGAGTGAGTTTAACGCCTTACGATTATTAACCAGGAATTCATATATTCTTTCATAAACACCCAAATTAATTCAGAACACTTCAACATACACCTCTTCTGGTTGAGAGTAATTCTGTTGTATTTCAGTAAATACAAGAGGAACCATCTTGATAATTATATTTCCTATAGGGTTAAAATGAGATTTTAGGGACTTTTATAGTATTTATCAATCATTTTTATTTTGTTACTATAGATAAAAGGATCCCCCTGGGTTTTTGGCACACATTAATGGGATACACTATAAGATAATATTTCCTTCTCCATCCATTTTTTCACATTATAATCAATTATCTAATGTCTGATACATCCACAATAGAAGAATAAAATAGGTAATTTTTTATACTTGAAATATATCTTGGTATCTGATTCCTCCACATAAAATAATGACTCTCTCATAATAGGCTGATCCACATATATTTGATCCTTGATTTGTATTGTTATCCCCTAAGGAATGGGTTCTAATTGTTCCTATTCCACAAACACTCCAATTCCATATTGATTTTATGCATTATTAATTCAGATCTTCCTAATATTGGAATACCTATAATCAAATTCTTGAAGGTAGTTTTGGAGAAGGCAATATTCTACATGTCCCCTCCATTTTTCTGATCCTCCATTAATTTGAGTTTGTTATCAAATAATCATTGTCTCCCATTAATAACCCTCTACTTTTCCATATCGTTGAAAAATTCAAAAATCATATGACCCATACCAATTTCTATAATGGAAACACCCTCATATAATATTCATATATAATAAATCTTGTTTTTTAGTGCATTCAGATTAATGTGGTTGATAATGATTTTTTGACAATCAAGAGGGACACATGATGTATCAGAAAAAAATCATCTTCCTTCTTTGCTACAATAGACAGATTGTCCTTGTCTATCAAAGAATGATTTTTTCTTCAGAATAAAAGATCGTATTCCATCCTATGATGATTCTCACCAAATAATTGTCTAATCTTCATCAAAAGATGATTCATCATTGCCTGGACAGACAACATCACACTTCTAATAGTGACGAAACTAATCACTGTTGAAGGGGGTGTCACCATCAATAACAAAAGATACACCAATGCTGGGAGGCCCTACTGATCTGAGAAAAAATACTAGGAATATCAATCCCTTGGAAACCATAGGAGAACCCTCTCAACCGACTAAGTGACTTAAACTATAATTTGATCTAAAATAGTGATTCATTGTAAATTTTTTTTAACACATAATATATAATTATATATATTAGATATATAATTAAATATATATTTAGATTACTAAGAGAGTAGTAATGGAAGGTCAATTTCATAATTATAATCATTTTTTATTTATAATTTAAATATTAATAGATAAAATTAGATAATTTTTATTATTATCTAAAATATAATTAAAATTTTTTTTTATTTGTTTTAAAAAATTATATTTTAATTATTATTATTATAAAAAATAGTTTCTAAACATTATTTTATAAAAAATAATACAATAAAAAACATCTTTGAGGTATTTTCATTTAACCCATGTTATATTTTAATTACATTAATAATTTTTTCTATGAATATTATACTACTAATTATTTAATAATTCATATTGTTATTTAGACCTGTTTTATATTCATGGAGAGGTGTATGAAAACCAATTATGAGGGTTATGAAAAATATAATGAATGGAGATAATATGGGCTTCTATAATTAAATTATAATGTAATATAAAGAATTAAAATTGAACAGTAAAGATGATATTGAAAACAAGAAATATTTATTCTAATAAAGAACAGTTTATGAATGAATAAACATATATTTTTTAACTACTCTTAGAAATAAATTTATAAATTAATCAAATAATCAATTTTACTTCTAATTTATAGAATAACATTTAAAATTGAAATTATTATAATTAATTTTAATTATTATTTTAATTTGACAAATATATCAATTAGAAATTATTTAAAACTTATAAATATAAATTAATTTAAAATTTAATTTAAATTTATAATAAAAAATATAGCTAAAAACTTTAAATATAAAAATATTATTTTTTATTTGGGGGATTACCATAGTTGTAAAGTAACACCATAATTTTACATCTAACAAAGGATCAAAATTAGTAAGACCCTTTAATGGGAGATTTATTTGGCTAATTGAGGCATTAAAATGTGTCCCACACCATACGCATGAACAATGTGGTGCACTTTCCGTGTACATTAAGGAATTAAAAAGTTTACCACACCATAGGCTGGAATTAGGCGGCTACATAACAGTAGGCAGTTAGGGGGAACAATTAGACTAGGTGAATGGCATGGGGTGAATGGAGATGTGGGGAACATGGGGACACATAGATCTTTCTGGGTGGGTTGCTCGAAAGAGTGATGTTTGCATTGGAAACCATAAACTATCCCTCTACCGACTTGGATTTCTAATGTTGGATGGAGGGGTGCTTGCCACAACATGACTAGGGGTAGAACGACATGATGGTTTCCAGTAAGGGTGGAATGACGTGCTAAACTGTGACACAAGATACTTGTGTGATCAGGTAGATGGCATGGGATGAGCGGTAGGTAGCACACCATGGAAACAAGAAAGAGTTAGTAGGTGTGAATTTAGATTGGGAGATGGGTGTGTTCGTTTCTATTAACCAACCCTATACCTTGATGAATTTCTGATGTTGGACAGAGGGAGGACCTACCACAATGCGATTGAGGCCAACATGGAATTATTATGCTTTCATGTGGGTAGCATAATGTATAGACTAGTGAAAAAGTGTGAGGAAATGTTGATCACATAATCCAATATATCATTTTATTCTAAGTACTTTGATCCAAAATTAGTTGGGCCATTAGGCCATCAAAATATTGGTCATTCGTGCAACTTAAAAGAAATAAAATATTTCATTTTGTGGTATATTAATCACTTGGGGGGATGAGACCTTACCTGTTGGAATGTATTAGTATGTCTGTATTTTTTGTTTATAGGCCATTCTTCTAAATATAGATTAATTTTGAAAAACCTGATATACATTTACTATAAATATAATTAAATATATATATATATGTATATAGTGTTGGGAAATCATTGCAATAAGGTTAATTCTATCATTATAATCATTAAATTTAGTTATAAATATAATATGATTATATATAGTTATAAATTATTGTCATTATTTAAAATATAATTAAAAATATAACTAATATATTGAGAATAATTTCATAAATTGTTAATTATGAAAACAGTAGTTAAATAAAAAAAATGTACAGTATTTCTTTTGAAAAACATCGACTGAGATGGTCTTGTGTTTGAGCCTCCATTTGGTATGTTTATGTGTGATTTTATTAATTTAGTATATATTTCTCCATTCCATATATAGAATAAATTAAAATAATTATTAAAAACTAATTCAATTTTTAAATTTTAATTTTATTAATTATTTTTATCACAAAACAGAATACTTCATGGAATTTTTTGGAACCAAATTTTACGAATATTAAAAGTGGATGTTTGAAAATAGATAAATAAAAATATGTTAAATTATTGAAAAAGTATAATTTTCAATAATGAAAGAAATTAGATAACTCTTGGATTTGTTTCCATACATAGAATACCCATTTTCATCTTGTATATAATGCCTTGACCCCACCGATGAACTTGTCACACCGAAGTTCCCTCATCTTTAGTCGGTTTCCCACATGGTCTCTTCTGAGTCTCTCCACCATGTTACTTATCTTGATTATGTAGAAGAGACCATTATATGAGGATTATTTCAGCATCCCCATGCATTCTATTCCAATTTTTATCCATACTCCTCTACAAAAACATTTTGGTCCTTGACCCTATTGAAAAAGGCCATAAAGTGAGGGTTACTCATATATGGACATTATATTCCCAAAAAAATGTCATTCCATCCCAGAAAAAATTAAATATGTAACACCCTGATAGAAACTCCTCTCGGTTGGGTTCATGGATTCACTAGTGTTCATAAAAATATCAATCTATTATAGAATACAACACATTCAATTTTCACTAGTTGCAGTAGTGCAAGAAAGCCCACCACCCCTCCTACTACCACCATAACTCCAGTGATGGTGGAAAAAGTAAAGGGTGTGACAACCCTGGAATGTGTTTTTTCATTATTTAAAAAGATTAAGGTTGTATCCCATCCATATAATAACCATTGATCATTCCAGGGTTTCTTATTCATCCTCCCCTTCCTCACATGTGGCTGGTGAGAGAGCACCATTCAAATTCGATGTATTGAAGGAGAGACAACTCCTTAGAGATGAATATACAGAAGAATTTGATGATACTTTCAACTCATTTTTGTTCAATCATCCCCTCCATAAATCTCCATGGATTAGATCCTGAAGAATTACAAAACTATGGGGACACACAAATTTTTTTGTTTTTTAATTTTATTTTTGTTATTTTTTATAAAGTTAGAGGTGTACATGTAGAGGTTTAAAGGAGATTTTATTTGGTTTTGTTTTTTTAATAATATTATTTTGTTTTATATTAGTGAATTTAAATTTTTTCATTATTATTTTGAAAATTTTACAATTGAATATTTGAAGTTTTACTGCTCAAATTTGGATGGACAGTGTATATATAGAATTAAATAATAAATTTTAAGGAAATAAAAAATATTATATGTTTTGATATTTTATGAAAAATTCCAACTCAATTCATTAAAATTGGAAAAAAATATACTTAAAGGAAAATAAAAATTTTTTATTTTTATTAATATTAATAATTTTATTATCCTTATAAAAAATATTTTTTAATTTTTATAACTCTCTTGTAATTATAGAAAACCAAAAAAAATGAATAAAATAAAAATAAAATCAAAACTGATCTTGAATAATTAATATATTGAATATAGTTATTACATAAAATCTTGTTTTCTATGACTTGAATGCTGTAATACATATTTCATTTTTATGCAAGAGATAATTCACATAAAAATTATTTTCTTAATTTAGTTAAATATTGTTATTTTTTAAATATAAATATCTTTTTGTTATAAAAATTCAACATGATAACACAACAAGGATATTAAAAAAATAAAATTTAAATAAGAAATTTTAATAAAATATTACAAACATAAAAATATAAAATACTAGTGATAATTTCCTTGGAAAATTACATTTGAAAATCCCACTAAATATTTATAAATGATATAAACCCATGGAAAAAATAAATTATAAAATACTGGTGGACAATATTATTATATATGTTATAGTATGACATTTAAAAACCCAAATCCCAATAGAAAATTTCTTTGAAAATTTAATTCAAAAAATAAAATTAAATAAATAGTGGATAATATCACTAAAATTTATAGTTCAATAATACAATGTAAATTTTATTGTAAGATTCATTGAGAACATCACTATAAAATACTTAAAAATTTCATAAAATAATTATAGTGGAAAATTACTCTATAAAATTTAAGTGGAATATTATAATTGAAAAATACATTAAAATTTTATAGAGAAAATATCAAATTCAATTTATAATTAAATATTCCACTCAAAAAATATTTAGATATAAAAAAATAGAAATATTTAATAAATTTATAAAATAAAAATTTTTTACTTCAAAATCTATCTTATATGTTTCAAGAAAATTATTTCCCTTTAATGATATAAATAGATGAAAAGTTGTAATTTTTTTTAAAGTGAATAAAAAGTTATATTTGATGATATAGATATTATTTTTTAAAAATTCATAGACAAACTAACTTAAAAACAAAAAAAAATATTTCTTTTAAAATATAATTATTTTATTCTTAGGCATTTAATTTTCTTTCTCTTTTAAAAAATTATTTATTTTAGTAATATAAAGAAAGTTAATTAGACTTTTCCAATTGATTAAAATTTATATTTTTTGAAATATGATGAAATTTATTGTTTTTTTAAAAAGTCAAGAGTCATATAAATTATTACAGTCAATCTCCAAGGATTTAAGTCTTATGATTAAAAGAAAACCAAAGAAATCAAAAGTATTACAAATAAAAATATTTGAACACCTATAAAGATTAGCATTTTTCTAATATTTACTTTTATTATTGAGGAACTTATTACCATTGTTTTATTATGAGAAAATTCCACACCTACCTTTTCTTTATTTAATGAGGTCTTTCCAAATGATGAAATGGGTAATCAAAAAATTATATTATTTCCAAGAAAGAAAATTGTTCCAATTTATACCAATGTTGTGTTAAATGACTTCCTCTTTGTTAGTTATTTTTTGTGATGGTTACATTTAAATTAAGTGTGAATATTTTTTTAACCAATATATATATATATATATATACACATATATTTCTCTTGAATATTTGAAAATAGAAATGTTTGAACAAATATATATGTAGAGTTTTTTTTCTCTATTTTATTCAATTTATTCTTGTTCAAAAACTAAAATTGAATGTGTACTATTGTTATGCATTCAATATTATTTTATACTACTGAATAACCTCTTGTGATTCACATTGATGTTCTATTCTATCTCTATAGACATTATTTTTCATCTATCAATAGGTACATGAAATTTCGTGATGCAATCGTAATACCTTATTCATCTCCTTCTTTGTAATGTTTTCACACATTGGTTTTAGTGTGTGAAGAATGTAGATAGGTCTTGTGAAAGTAGATCCCAATGAATGAACTTTAAACCTTTATGAAAAGTTTTAGTTACTTTTACTCAAGTATCTAAGTCCTTAAAAATAACCTATATAGTAAAAATCAGTAAGCTCTAAGAGAGAGTGTTAATTGAGTGGACTATAGGATCTTTGTGCACTAATCCACTATAAATCTCATTTTTTATGAATATTTTATTTTATTTATTTCCTATATAAATTTATTTTAGATTATCGTGATAGATTTATATAATTTTTCAAAGTGGTATTTATATTTGAATTTTCAGAGGATCATAAAATAACTGAGGGTTTAATTGGTTATTTCCTTTTTATGAATTCCAAATTTAGTAAAATTAACTGAAGCAAACTGTTATAGTTTTTCCTTAAAAATTTATACTAAACTCATGTTCATACCAAAACATAATGATAAACAAGGCACATGAGATTTATAATGTTCAACCTTAGTGTGAGAACCAACATACTTTCCATAAAAACTCTTGTGGGTCTATGGAAATTCACTATTATGAAGAAGTAAATACAAATTACGTCAACTCCCATTAGACACATTATATATAATGATATGAATGATTATACTAACTCGTGTAGTTCGATGATCCTAATAAAGTACACATTTTCAATATATTCTTATTACAAACCTTTATGTTATGTTTTATTAAATAAGTCTAATCCCTTTTTGAAACTCTTATTAATTACTCAATTCAATCATTAATAGAAATATAACACTCTGTCTACTATTCTAAACTATCTCCAGTATAATCTTCTGATCAAAATATTCTATCCAAAAATAGTTCTTCAATAAGAAACAAAATCATTTGGAAAACACACATAAGACACCAACTCTGTAGAGATTCATATTTTATACGGGGGTGAACAGTTTTAAGTAACTTTGTACTTTTCACCTCTATTCATAGGTTCTTCCTAAATAATAATGGTGGGAAAACTAAAATATTTGCTACTCACCCAATTTCCAAAACAATGAATTTCAATCACATTTAAAATTACTGTTGATTATTTTAAACCTGTGAATATCATAGAGTGTATTCTCAAAACATCTTAAATCATCACAACACTTTTTTACTATCCTATCTTTAAAGTAGATAGGAAACCACTGTAATTAAAAGAACTTTTGTTCAGAAATAATGATCTAGAAAATTCATCATCAATATGATCCTCTTGATGCACCTAAAATATATTCAACTATAATATCACACTTTTTAAGATCAATTTATAGAAATTGAATGTCTATAACATCTTAGTCAATAATGCTATTCATCATTCTTGTTCAATTGAACTAATTTAAACAAAACAACTTGAATTTATAAAAAAAATATATGATCGCACACATTGACACCTCAAGCCAAATGAAAATTGTTGATTACATTGTTTCAACTTATAAATACATGGGAAACCTAAAATTAATTTATAGTAAAAACATCTATTAGTATCATATTTTCTTCCACTTTCTATGTTATTTCACATGATCTTTAGTCCAATCATAATGTATCTAATAAAACCATTCCTCATATGAATTATCATTTTCAAAAACTCATACAATGGATCATGTTCAGTTGGACTTTCTACTTCTTCCACCTTAATCAAAATCACTCAATCATGATAATCACAACACTTCATTCTTTCTGATATGTTTTTTTTGATAGAAAGGTAGAATAACTTCTTCATCAAATCAACTTCAGTGGTGAAGAAACTTATTAATTGTTCATATTTTTTATTAATAGAAAAGATGATCTCCTCCATTGCGTTATCTCAGAAATTCAAATCTAACATCCCGAGACTCTTTATATATCATTCAAATTTGCAATATTGCAACAAATTAGAACTCATAAATTACATTCATTTCTAATGGTGAATATGATGGTGAATTTGATGGTGCATCCAATGGTGAAGTTGACAGTTCATCTGATCAACCACTTTGTGAGACTTTCTAACTTTAAAAGATTCATACTTATAGTCTTCATAGAATTTCAGCCACTAGTGCTTCTTGGTTTGATGATCTGCATACAGAAAACTTCTACTTTTTGGAAATCTAGAAATTCTCATTTCTATTTTATTCTACAAACCCCCACTTTTACTATGACTTATTCACAGTGATTTAGTAACTTTAAGGAGAAAAAAACCATTATATGTCTTCATTTGAAATGTATTAGAACTTTCCTAATTTATAACATTCACACTTTACAAATTTCTTAATTTCAAAAACTTTTAATTTTCACTAAAATATCAATTCGATGGATTGAGTCCAACGGAGTGTCTAATTGAAATCTTTTAAAACTCATATTTATTTATTAAGATTTTTATCAGTGCCACAAAAAATAAATTATAATATTTGGAAACACTATTTTCAACAGAATTACAAAAAAACACTATTTTATAAAAAATATAGTTTAAAAAAAACAAAACATAGTTAATAACAAAAAATCATATAGGTTATATAATACCCACCTTTCGATTTGTTAAAAACTCTTGTTAATTTTTTTAAATCATCATATTTCAATACTCATACTTTTTACAACTCATTTATGAAACATCTCAAATTTTTAAAAATTTATCAAAATACATTCCTTCTCGGGACGTAGTGTCCTAACACCACACTAATAGATAAAGTAATATTTTTAAATAATTCCATCCCTCAATGATAAGAGTATTTTCATACATGTTAAGATAAAATCACAAACTCACTTTTATATTTTTCTCTCACTTTTCTTTGACTCCATCATTTAATGATAAATACATATTCAGATTAATTTTGTAAGAGAAATACTTCTATCTCCCTTAAAAAATAAATTTTTACATTTTTTCCTCTATCAATATAATCAAAAAATGGCGGGGGTTCTTATTAAATATTTTATGGAAGACTTTTTTGGAGGATGAACAAGAATTAACAGCCTCAATTCCACAAATCTATCTTTCATCACTACTTTTTTGAAGATATAAACAATTTTATACTTCACTGAAATATATTCCATCAAAACATCTCCACTTTTAGCCTTTTATTTTATGAAGTGAAACTTGATATCAATGTGTTTTTATCTTGAGTGCTGGAAAATATTTTTATAAAGACCAATTGCACTATGATTATAATAAATTATCATAAATCGTTTGAAAACATCTTCTTGAATTCTTCCAGATGAACTTTCATCCATAAAATTTCAGTACATGCTTGGGCATCCGTAAAATATTCTGATTTCACTATGATCAAAGTAACTAAACTATATTTATTACTATTACAACTCATAGAACATTATTCATAGAAAAATGTTCTTTTAGAAGTTTATATTTTTTCATTATAATCTCTAGCCCAATCATCATTAGTATAACCCTAAATGTTAACTTCACAAATTATTTTATATAACATCCCATGTGAATTTGTTCCTTTAACATATATAAAAATTATATTTTTTCCAATATAAGAGATTATTTTGGATCACATTGATATATGGAACACAAATTCACAACATAAACAATATCAGGTCTTGATGTTATGCTATAGATAAAAACATTTATTAGGATATAAAATTCTTTCTGATTAAAACTTTTTCCATCTTCATCTTTACTCATATTCATCCCCACTTGAAAAAGTGTAGAAACTTACATAGATTTTTCCATACTGAACATTATCAAAAAATTCCTGGAGTACTTCTCTTGAGGTATAAAAATGTATTTTTCTTTTTGTTGAACTTGTAAACCTTGTAATAATGTTAATTATCCCAACATTGACATCTCAAATTTATTCTTCGTTTACAAAGAAAATTAATTGCAAAAAAATTGTTCATATCTGACCAAAATTATATCATCCACATAAGTAATTATAGTTAAGTTTCTGGTGTTAAAATCTTTTTCATAAAATATTACATTGAAATTTAGTTTATGAAAATTAAACATTATAAAAAAATCAAGTTCACGGGGGGCTAATTTTAACCCATACAAGGCTTTCTTCAACTTACAAAACATTATTCCATCATTATTAATTAGAAACCCAAACGTTTTCTTAGTGTAAAATTCTTATTTGATTTCAACATTTAGAAAAGATCAGTTCCCATCTATAAAATAAAAAATTTAATTCCAGTCTTTATCCACTACTAGAAACATCCTAATAGTTTCAGATCTTTCAATGGGGAAAAAGGTTTCTTCAAAATCCACACCTTCCACTAGTGCATAACCTTTGAAAACAAATATTTATTTGTTTCTTGAAACTTATCTTTATTCATTCATTTTTTTTATACACCCATTTTTTCAATAACATTTTTATCAACTGGACATAGAACAATTTCCCATGTTTTGATTTTCTCAATTTGATCCAACTCTTCATTCATTTCATCATCCCACTATTTCCATTGAAATACTTTTGAAACTGATTCTAGATCAATTTGGGAAATTAGTAATGTTAAATTTTCTAATATCAATCATTTTAATGTTTGAACTAGACAATATTGATTCCTGATAATATTTTTAGTTTTATCATGTTTTTTAAAGTAGGAAATGTCACTGTTTCTCTTCTAGTACCACTTTCCTAAAATAGATACTCTTATAAATATTCATTAATATATTTTTGAATTACTTTTTATTTCATTATAATTCCTTAGTTGATATTTCTCAACATTTGAATCATTATTTTTATGGAATTTAGAATCTTAAAAACATTCAGATCATAGGAATCCACTAACTTTTTTTACAATTTGTTCCAAAAATTATAACTTCTCAAATTTGGTAAATATCCCATGAGAATCCCTTCTTATGAATTTTGAAAAAATTTCAAAAGTCCTAGATTTTTTATTTTTAGTTAAGAGGGGATTCAAAAAAACCTTGATTCATTTTAATGAAGGTTTTTAATATACCTTGTTTTATAGAATGTTTTTTTATTCTGGAGTCAAAAAAACTTATTTATTTCACAAGTACAATAGTCGTGATGGATTCTTTCTAGAAAAACATAGAATGTTTTTATTATTCCAACATAATTCTTCCTACTTTGAATAAACTTTTGTTTTTACTTTATGAAAATCTATTTCATTGAGGAGTGCATGGAGCATTGCTCTGATGTTTAATTCCCTATTTCATTAAATATGATTCAATGGAAATGAATTTTCATTACTTTCCATTATCAATTCTCAAGATCATTATAAAAAAGTAATTTCTTTCTCAACATATCTTATAAAAAATTTGAACATTTTTATATACTCTAACATGTGCTTCATAAACATGTTGTTCTTCATCCTAGTAAAATCTCCAATTAATGTGATAAAGTAAAAAAAATTGATGTATCATAGGCTGACATAAATCTGAATAAATATATTTAAGAGGTCGAGTATACTTAATCCATACATTCTTATAGATTTTACTAGTCCTTTTCCCTTTCTAACAAGTTTTGCAAACATCTTCTTCTCTTATTTTCAATTATGGGAAATTTATAACTACATAAACATTATAATGTTTATTCATATTTTTCTATCCAAGATTCCCAAGTCTGTAGCTCCAAAACTTTTTCTTTCATCATCAGTACTCAAGTAATATTAGTTGTATATTTTTTCTATTTGAAATAGATTTCCACTAGTTATTTCACCTCTTGTTACAACTTTAAAATATTCCATAATTTTGATGATACAATAATTATTTCTAAATATCACTTCATATCTATCATTACAATGTTAACTAACACTATGAAAGTTATGTTTGATCCCATCAAATAATAGAACATCCTTAAACATTAGTTTTTGGGGTTCTATTTGAACAACCGTTATTCTTATAATTTTTAAGAAATTATCATTTCCAAAAGTAACTAATAATCTTTCTAGATTTTATACATCTTTCAATATTTTTATATCTCTCCTCATGTGTGATTAAAAACCACTATCTAGAATACATGGTTTTTTCTTTTTTCTAGCTTTAATAGTTATCTAAAAAAATAACTTTCCACAAATTTCTTCTTTCTATATTCATTTTCTTTTAAATTATAAGAAAATTATTTTTTAAGTATTTTCATAAATTTTTTAGTAGAGAGACCTGGTTGGTCACATATTACCCATATTTCCTCAAGTAAATCAAACTGATTCTTTTTTTTGAAGGTATCTCATATCTTGAGAATTTACTTTTCTTACATACTTTGGCTTTCTATAGTTACTCATTCTTCATCCACCATTTCTTCTACTCTGTTCAAACCAATTTCAGGGAAGAGACTTTTTATACCAATATTTGTAAGCACTTTTCCCATAAATTCCACAATACTAAAAAACAATCAAATATTGGTTTTTTATAGAAGAATGATATTTCCCTATAATATGATAGTTGATGTTCATAACATCTTTCATCTTTAGTTACCTATAGTTGTTTGAAAATATTCCTCTTGAAGAAATTTTAAAATTTTATAGATATGAGAGGTATTTAATATACCTTCCCAACCATATATTTCTAAAAAATATTCTTCACACCTAAAAGTTATAAATATCAGATGAATGTTTTTGTTTAGTGAGTGTATATTTCACCATATTATTGGAGTGAGGTGTTTCTGCTACATTAGATGATTAAAATTTACTTTTGAATACTTGATGATGTTTTCATTCAACGTTTTTAAATTACTTTTGGCCTTAATATATTTTTATCAATAATTTTTAACTTCAAATTACTTAGCCACATACTTTTACTTAAATGTTCAATCATCTTTCCGTATTCGAAAATTCGTAGTTTGTAACTTAAGATCTCATGGATTCACTCTTATTCCTTCTTTGAAACATATTTCCCCCTTTAGAAACTTAATCACTATCTTTCTTTATCATTCTAATTTATTTCTTGAGATTTCTATTTTTCTCAAGAAATGAAACAAGTTATAATTTGATCTGATAATCTCTATAGGATTTCTCACCTACTCCTTCTTCAAAATCTATTCAATCTATTGTTTTCTCAATTTTGGAAATGAACTTTTTGAACATATTTTAAAATTTTATATTTTTACAAAAAAAATCATTTCATTTGATTTGGAATCTATTGTTCAATCATCTTTCTCACAATACTTATTTTGTTTTCATTAAACTTATACTTATATATGTTGGATGACTTTTATTTTTTATAAATTTTCTTCCACTTCATCTATTAAGGGATTTCAACAGAACCCTTTTGATGTTATCCAAATTTCTTCTTCAGAAAATCCATAGAAAATATATTTATTCCACCACACTCAAAGTATTTTAGAATTTTTTCCTCCATATATTCCTCTTCTGCTCCTATAGTTCTTGTAGATAAGAGACATGATTTTTTAATTCAACTCATCATCATCCTTATCTTCATAATCAGAAGGATAAAAATATTCGAAATATATAATTTTCATTTTTCTCATAGCTTAAATGTCAATTTCATCTGTTATATTATTTTTGAAAACAATATCTTTTATCATTTTATAAGCAACAATAAATTTATGCAGTTCATCAAGAGATAAATCATCATTATCTTCTAACGTAATTTTTTTTGAATAAAAATGATCTGGAAAATTTCTCATGAGTTTATTCAAAACTATATAATCTTTAAAGACATATCCAAAACATATGATGTTGAAAAAAACTTTATTTACTCTAGGGAATAAATCATTAATGGTTTCTTCATTCTCATTCTTCTATCTTAAAACTTTCTATTCCAGATTTGTAGCTTCCCTACATTTACATTAGTATTCCCTTCAAAGATTAATTTTATATTTTCCCACATAATATTTGATGTGTTTAGGCCCATCATATTTATATAAAAAATTTATGATAGAGGAATAAGAATATAATTTCAAGATTTTACATCAACATCAAAATTTATATTGTTACAAAAAATAATTTTGGTATATTTATCAATGGGTTGAAACCTGATTATATCAGCATTAACAACTTTCAGTCTTAGAGATAGAAGATATGGAATTGTTCAATTTTTCTATCTATAATATTTTATTCCCATAAAATTTATGAATTCCTCTACTATTGAAAGAATTGATATTTTAAATGATAAGGATTAAATAGGGGAGCCTTACCTCTGACACCAATTGATGATACAAAGGATCATAAAATAACTGAGGGGGGGGGGGGTTGAAACATTTTTTACATTTTATAAATTTCAACTTTAGAAACTTTAACCTGTATAAATTGTTTCCTTATAAACATTTAGTAAACTAAAGTGAATGTATAAATATAATGATAAAAAGGTACACATGATTAATAAGGATCGACCTCAGTGTGAGAAACTACATCCTTTCCATATTTACTCTCATGATTATATAGAAATACACTAATATTAAGAAGTGAAGACAATTTTTTCAACTCCCATTAGAAAAAATTTATATCCCAATTGGAATGATTATACATACTCACATTAGTTTACAAAAAAAATTCACAAAAATCTGATCAAAAAAATTAAATAACATTGATACTTTCTACTCCACAAAATAATATCCAGAGATTAATTCTAATGCACCTAAATTTTATGACCTCAGTCTAATAAACCATGTATGATACATATTTTCAATCGGATTTTATTAAAAACCTTTCAATTATGTTCAATTAACTAATTGTACACCATTTTTTAAACTCTTCTGAATTACTCATTTCTATCTTTCTCAGACCAATAATACTCTGTCTGGTAGTCAGAACTATCTCCATCCCAATATTCTAGTCAAACCCATCAGTTTTAATATATTCTTTAACATGAAAAAATTTTTGTACCAAAACTAATTTCTGAAACCAATTCTTTAGATAATTACCTTTTATTCATGAGTGCACATTGAAAATTATTTGTTTTACTTTTCACCTCTATTTATAGGTGCTTTTCAAATAGTAAAGGCAGAAAAGTAAAATATTTTCCCGCCCGCCCAAATCCCAAAAAACCAAATTTCACTCACATTTAAACTTCATTTTCACTATTTCAAACATTCTACTCTCTTCTAGTGTCTTCTCAAAAATTATTTAATCTTCACAAATATTCTCTAATATTCTATCATTAAACAAGATAGAAAACCAGTTGAATGAAAAAAACATCAGTTTGTAAATTATGGTCCATAATACTAATTAATAATATGATCCTCCAGAATATCTTGATTTATATTCAACCATCATCTCATGCTTTATAAACTCTATATTCAAAATATGAAAGTTGGGAACATCTCATTCTATAACCCTATTCATCATTATGGTTCTCTTGACCCAATAAAAATAAAAAACGTGAACTAATGAAAAAATATATATGATTTTTAGCTCCATTGCTTGAAGCTAATTGAAAATAGTTAACTAACTTTTTGTAACTTATAAAGAAAATAGAAACCTACAATTTCCATCTATTATAAACTTCTCTATGTCTCACATTTTCATCCAATTTTTTTTATTTCATCTTCTCTTCCATTTGGTCATACTATGTTTGATGAAACTCTACATCTTTTGACTTATCAGTCTCAAAAAATTATCTGATGTATTACTGTCAGTTGAACTTTCTAGTTGTTTCCCCTTAATCAAAGCCACAAGATCTTAAGAGTCAAAACACTTCCATCTTTCTGAAAAGTTATGTGTGTGATATAAAACTTGATAAATTCTTTATCTGATCAATTTTTTTGGTCAAGAAACTCATTAATTATACATAATTCTACTTTATTGTAAAGCTGATATCCTCAGTTTTCTTTGATCAGAAATATAAATATAAAAACTCGATCCTATTGATATTTTATTCATATTCTCAACACTATAAATGCTCAGAACTCAGTAATTTCATTCACATCTGATGGTGCATCTAATGGTGAATCTGATGGGGCGTCTTATGATGAATCTAATGGTGCATATGTTTAGAAACTTCTTGAGACTTTATAAATTTAATTGATTAATACTTCATCTATTTTGATAACTTCATTTTCTGGTGCTTATTGGTATGATGATCTTCATAAAAAACACCTATACTTTTGGAAATTCCATAAATTCACATTTATCATTTCTTCTACAAACTCCAGCTTATATCATGACTTCTTCACGATTAATTATGAACATTAAATAATGTAAAAGAATCATATAAAATCATTTAAATTTTTTAAAACTTCCTATATTTCTGACTTTCTCACATTAAAACATTATTAATTTTAACAACATGCAAATTTTAAATAAAATCCAACTTTGATGGACTGTGTTTGATGGAGAATCTAATCAGGAACATTAACAAAAAAACCTTTCCTGATTTATATTTTTAGAAACACTTTAACAAAAAAAAATTAAACTTTGGAAACACAACATTCACATGAATTACATAAAAATATTTTATAAAAAGTTTTCTATCTGTAAAAACCAAACTTTTTTAAAACTCCATCAAATAGGTTCTTTAATTTTTAAGAACTCAATTCACCCCCCCCATCTTGAGTCATTATGAAAATCTACTAGAATAAAACTAGTGAAACATATATGTCTTAACATTGTGTCACCTTTTAGTTGTGTTGTGTTGTTTTCAGGGTCAAAAGGGTGGTATTTTCACCAGTTAGCATTCCATGTTTCCCCCTATGAGTAACCATTGAATTTTGTTTCCCGCCATCACTTGATGATATAACACCCCTCTACCCCATGTCAGATATCTAAGTGGGAATAGGCTTAGATGATAAGTTCCAATACACTCATCACTCTTTCATATTGACCATCTGGTGATACTAGTGTGTTGTCATGCCATGCCACATGTGAAGTCACATCACTCCATCATTCTAGTCTAATTATATTATCCAACTGCTTCACATTGGTGGCTCAAAGGCTTCATTCCATAAAATCCCAAATGCATTTCTGAAAATCCAAAATTAGGTGAATAGTACAATAATTATATTGTTTTTTTGGTATAAAACTATTATAATAATTGCTGCATTACTTCTATAATACCTAAATAAATCCTTCCCCACCCATATCTAAACTCATATTTTCCATTTGAGAAGATGAATTTATGAACAAATTCTTAGCTATCATTTCATATGTTATCATTTTTAATATGTTTTTCTCTTAACTAAAAATAGTAATTATATAAGATTTTTTATTCATGTTTAATTGTTTAAAATTATTAATAGTTACTTTTATTAATACAATATTCTATTATTAATATTTACAAAAATAATTTTTTTTATTTAAATACTATATTTAATACTTAAATTTTAATAACATTTATCGAGGCATCATTTTATTTAATTTCAACAAGAATCCATCCAAACATGTTCCAAATACAATAATATAAAATATAAAGCCTCAAAAGGAACAAAATCGATCGAAATAAACACCTTATAAGAAATATGTGACTTAATAATATGATGTACCACCATATTTCCTTACCTTTTAATGAAGGAAAGGAAAAATGGAAATAATCTAAAGATGCACACTAAATATCATCCAAGAGGATCCCTAAAGAATAAGAGATAATGGGGAAAGCCTTAACCAAATAGATAAGAGGGAGGAAATATGATTCCAAAATAACCTTATGGAAAAGAAGATCTCTTGTAAAACTTAGGCCAACTTGTGATGCAATAACTTTATCCCCTCAAGGATACTAATTAGAAATAAAAACATGTTGCACATAATCCAAGACAACCCTAGTAGTGTAATAACCCACCATGCCCAATACAACATGAGCATGTTCAAAGATAATGCCATAAAGATTCACTATTACAAAATCCATCAGAGGAAATGAAAAAGAAATATCTTGTTTCACTACATTATCAAAAAACCTCTCCATCCCATGATTATTTAAGATCTCAATTAGAAAAAAATACAATTGTACCCAATCTTTATCAATGATCAACTAAAATTTAAAAAGAAATTCATTTTTATTGATCAATAAAAACAAAGAAATTGTAATTAATTCCTAAAATCCTAAAGATTTTAAATCCCCAAACCATTTTGAGAGGTCATCAGACACATAAGAAAACTCATCCAACACTAGGGAAACCACCTTACCCTATTTTTTCCAAAAAGTATTAACAATCAAGCATTAAGAGTTAACATGAAAATTCATCTCCAAGAGGAACTTTAAATTGGGCATTAATCATCTTTGATAATATGACTACCCCAAAAAATAGATTGAACTCGAATCAAATCAATAAGGAGGCTTTATAAAAAATCACAAACTATTGGCAATAAGTGGGCAGACTAAAACATAATCCAAACTAAATCAGATATATATATAATCCTTCAATTTTCTAACCAATATATAGACTTTAATGTGTACCCTCTATGTTGATATAAGCACTAGAAGATTCCATCAACAAACATCTATCAATAAATAAGGATTTTTAAGATCTAACCTATATCTCTATAATTGAACAATTAATTAGCTTTATCAAAATTACATCCTAAAAAATAACTATTAAAAATATATCCTACAATTACATTCTCCATTTCAATACTGAAATTCGATGCAATAAAATGAAAATAAAAACCCCAAAGACAAGGATCCACCCAGACATTAACAGACCATCCATTAGGGATGTTCCAACAAATACCCTTGACCAGAAGGACCTTAGATTATAGAATACTACACCACATAAAACTTGGTTGATGTGAAAACAAAGCTTACAAAAAACTAACATGGGAGAAATATTTTTCACTCAAGTCCAAATTAAAAAGGGAAATGGGAAAAATAATATCCTCTAATAATGCTTTTTAAGAATATCTATGTTGAAAATCACTATATTTGGGAATATAAAACCTATATACTCTTTATGGAGACAAAATCTTTCAAAAGAAACCATGTGCATCTTCTTTGTGTCTTTCACATTACCCCACCATAATTCAAAGGATATAGAATGAAAATGTACTAATATTATCTTCCAAAGGTTTGAATATGGATCTAAAATAAGTATGAATAGATTTCCCCACAGATTTAATCAATACAATATTCTCGAACCCCTAAAAACATTCCCCTTCCAACCATTAATTCTCTTCCAAACCCTATCCATAACTGATAAAAACACCACTATTTTAGAGCTTCTGATAACTACTGAGAGTCTAAGATACTTATTATTCTTAAGAAACTGATTAACTTGTAATAGAGCACACAACATATCCTTGTTCTTTAGAAAAGATGTTTGGTGTGCATCTTCAGTTTTTAATCATTTATGTTTTAGGTATGTGAAGAGGGGGGGGGGGGGGGTAATTAGGTTACTCATGGAATTGTAAGGTTAATGAGATGATCTAATATTTTTATTTGGTTTAATTATTTTCCCATATTATCATAGCCTTTTTTATTCAAGGAAGAAGATATTTCATTGTTTTTTCAAAAAATAACAATAATTATTTTTATTTGTGGAAATAATAATAATTGTTATTTAAAATTCAATGTTATTATTTAATTGTATTCCAAACTCAAGGAGTGGGGAATAGGAACAAATTGTAAGGATTATAAAAAAATATTATAAAAGGAGAGAAGGGGGATTTCATAATAATGTTTGGTAGAAATATATATAATTATAATGGACTAGTGAAAATGATATTGAAAATAAAGAATATTTATAAAATTAAAATAATTTTTTATAAATGGAAAACCATTTCCTTTTTACCCTTTCTTTTATAAGGTCAAAAGCGAATAGTTTATTATTGAAAAAATATATCCTTTTTACCATCTAGTGAAAAAATAAATTGTGAGGATTATGAAAAATATTAACAAATTAGAGAAGGGGGATTCCATAATAAAATAAGGATTTAATATATATAATTATAATGGACTGGTTAAATTTTCACTGTAAATATGGAATACTTAGGAAAATAAAATAAGAGTTTATGAATGAAGAAACATATCATTTTTACCCTCTTATAAGTACTTGTTTTTTGAAGAACAATATATTTTATTTACAAGTATATTAATTAATTAATTAATTAACTAGCTACAACTAAAATATATATGATTAAATTTAAGAGTGAAATTAAAATAATTTTTTATATTTATATTTGTTCAGAAATCAAAATAAATTATAAAAAATTTAAAAAATTTAATTATTATTTGATTAAAATTTACAAGGAAAATATTTTAAAAAAATTAATTAATATTAAAATTTAAAATATTTATAATCATATAAATATAGCCACTAACATTAAATATAATAGTATTAATAATAATATTATATATATATATATATATATATATATATTAGAAACATATATGAGAAATATAATTTAAAATATATTTCGAGTACTAAAAGAGTAGTAAAAGCTGAGTAATTTTGTCATTATAATAATTTAATTAGAAATATAATTATATATATTTATATATAAAAATATATATATTTTTTCTGATGAATTAGTAAATAAAAATTTAAAGATTGAAGATATGGAAAAATAAGAGAGTTTATCCAAGAAGGAAAATTGACCAACCAAACATGTGACTCACCAGAATGGCCTCATGTTGCCAAAAGGATGGAATCCCTATTCCTTTCCCTTTTCATGATAGATAAAATGCATGGAGAGAATAATTGGGAAAGTAAATAGATATTCAGAACCAGTAACCCAATGAATTGGAGGGAATTCTACAGCACATGGATCCCATTAATAATTGTATGGGAGTCTGATTAAAAAATAATGGATTTCTATCCTCTCTTAATGTCAAACATAAGACCCTCGCATATATTCTATGCTTCCACAACCATTGGATCCCATTGTGCATGGAAATATTTCTGGTAGGCCACCACTATGCCTCCAAGAAAATTTGGAACCATAATACCTATACCGATAGTTCTTCCCCCCCCCCTGAGAGAAATGTATCCACATTAATTTTCATCATATACATTGTGGGAGGGATCCAAAATTTATTACAATAGTTAAGAATTAGAGCCTCAGGCTGCATCTCATTATATTACCATAACTCCATCCAAGATGTTACACACACAATCTAGAAGGGCATTGGCCTTGATCATTGATGAAAGAAAATATCATTTATTTACACCCAAATAAACCAGGTGATGGAGAAGAGTGCATCCACCATCTCCTTTGCGGGAGAGTAAGAAAATTTCAATATTAGCATTTCATGTATAGTCACCATGTCTACTAGATAATAAAAAATTTTATCCTATGCTTTCCAGAGTACCCTATCCATGGAGCATAATAAGATAGCATGTGATGAATACTCCAGTGCAAGAAAATATATGGGAAATATAAGATCATCAGATGCAATATAGAACAAAATAAACCCCTTGTAGGGGAGGATAATGATAAAACACTATTTTATTGATTATTTTATTGATAATAAATGATATAATTTCCTCACATTGTGTTAAATATGTTTATTTATAAAATATTTGGGATTTGATCATTCATTTGAAAATTTGGTGAAAATTCCAGTTTTACCCTTTATAGTGCACTGTAGTATTTCGATTATAAATATTTTTATATTTATTATGTGAATTTGAAATTTTGTAACAGTGTTCCTAGATTAATTATCTACAACTTATATTCAGGACACTAGAGCTAAAAAGTGTATTTGGTTGTTTCAAATAGGCCATGCAGTCAAAGTTGGGATGGACTCTCCAGAATAGAGAAGATTCTATATTTCGGCCATAACTCATTAATCTAGGTCTGGAATGAGCCCAAATTTGTAGAGGAGATAGAGAACCCATATCCGCACATTTGATCCTTCTGGAAGGCTGGCCAATTCACTCGTTGTGGTGGTCAACTGGGCAGTGCACGTTGGCATAAAATATTTGTCCGAGATTCCCCATTCACACTTGAAACCACTTTGAACCTAGCCTCACCACGACTCTATAAATTGGTGTTTTTCTCATTTTTTGGGGTTGGGACGTGAATTTGGAAGTTTAGGGCATAGGATAAGTGGATCCACTCCAATTATCCAACCATTTCAATAAGGGTATCTCTTGAAGCAAGGATCCCTTCGACAAAGCTTTCTTCTTCTCCTTCATATTGAAATGATTTTGTTTATGTAATAAACTTTGTTGTTCTTCTTTTATTTCTTATCTTTTATTCTATTTTGTTTAAATTTCTTCTCTTAATCTCCTTATTTGGTCTAGAATTCTTGAGTAGAATCGTTATTGGGTTATACCCATTATAAACCTTTGCACATGCAAAACGCTTCTACGATGATTACGGCACCCATGGAAGAGTAGTTATTTTTAGTAATCGATCGACCTATATCCTTCTTAATTTATTGATTTTGAATCAATGAGATACTTTAATTCACATATTATGATCTATTAATTGAGTTTTTAATTTAAATGAAACTAATCAAGCAATTGAATAGTTAACACAAAACACGCGAGGTCGGGAATTGTGTGAACTGTGAGAGCGCAACCTTAACCTGTAATTCAAAACCCCACGGGATAAATTTGTAGAGTTCAAATATAATCCCTAAACTCAATTAATCATCATTTCTAGATTGGTTATGTGCATTAATTTACCACCGACCATAATCTAATTTTATAACATCAGTCAAAGCAGGGTGTTGCGATTGCTTATTCCGAAGTTAGCCTAAGGTTAAATTCACTTCATCTTTGTGGTAAAGTTAATTCTCATAGGGTTCAGGATTTAACAAATTAAGGGATAATAATTAAGTGAATATCAATTTAAAGGATAATTATTAATAAATTATTGTAGAGGTAGAGTTAGATCGATTACTCCTTTTAAAATATTTTCTAAAAAAACATCTTTTTGTTGTGTCATTTTAATCGAGCTTCATTTGAAAACTAAAAACAAAAAAATATACAATCTTCTTCCAGTAAACTTCTTCTAGATTCATAAACTATAACCAAAACCCATCCTTTAAAGTAGTGTTTTTATTATATTATATTTTATTTGTTTTAGAATACATTTAATAAGTTGTTGAATTCACTTCCTCCTTTGAGAGACGACCTTGGTCAGCCACTCTGTTGCACCTTAGAACCCCAAAATAACATTAATAATTTGAGGGCGCCCACGACAGGGCTCTATCAAATTGGAGCCTTTTCCGGGGAGGCAAGTAATTTATTCAACCATTTAGAGGTATTTCTTTTATTTTTCATTTTATTATTTTCTTCACCTCTTTCTTTCATCTTTACCCTTTCTCAAGTTTTCATTTTTTTCATCCTCTTCTTTTCTTTTTGGACCATAAACTCAACTTCTCATTTTTATTTTACTATGGTCCCCTCACTTTCTTTTCATTTTTATTTGACTTATTACACGAACTAATCCTGAAGATCTCTTAGATCTTGACCCTGAGATTGAACACAGCCTTAGGGCTCGAATAAGACATTCTCAGTCTATGGGAAGTTTCAATATTCAACCAGTTGGTGAATTCCTCTCTTCTGGAAACATTAGAATTGGATGTTATTCAAATTCAAACATAAAGGAAGAACCAATGGATGGAAATAATTTAAATGAACTTAATAGAACCATTCGAGAATTGGTTGCACCTGATATTAACTATCAACCAAATTGTATTGCATACCCAAATCTCGAATCGGACTTTGAACTAAAATCTGGGTTAATTCACTTACTTCCAAAGTTTCATGGCCTCCCTAGTGAGGATCCCAATAAACATTTGAAAGAATTTAATGTGGTTTTCTCAACCTTGAAACCAAGAAATATATCTGAAGACCAAATCAAATTAAGATCATTCCCATTCTCACTTGATGGAGCTGCGAAAGATTGGATGCATTATTTACAACCCGAAGATGTAACTTGTTGGAATGATTTGAAACGTCTTTTCTTGCAGAGATTTTTTCCAACATCAAGGACCACTTCTATTCTTAAAGAGATCTTGGGGATCAAGCATGCACAAGGGGTGTCAATGTCTGAATATTGGGAGAGATTCAAGAAGTTATGCACAAGCTATCTGCATCACCAAATCAGTGAGCAACTCCTCATCCAATACTTCTACGAAGGACTCACACCCATGAAGAGGAGCATGGTTGATGCTGCATCTGGAGGAGCATTGGTGGACAAGACACCAGCATCTGCACGTGCATTGATTGACAAGATGGCCCAAAACTCGCAACAATTTGGTGATCGAGGTATAGCACATATCAAGGGAGTACATCAGGTAAGTCCTTCTTCTCTTGAGAGTCATTTGATTGATACCAAGTTAGAAGAATTGACAACTATGGTGAGGCAAATTTCATTGGAACAAAAGACATCTCTACCCCCTCCTTCATGGCCTTGTGGAATTTTCACTAAGACAAGCCACCCAACAGACTATTGCCCACAACTACAAGAGACAGAGGATTGTGCAGCAGTATTTCCAGGGAGACCATTTCAGCAGCAGCAACAACCATATCCCCAAAAGAAGTTTGATTCATTTGGTCCAACATACAACCAAGGGTGTAAAGATCAATCAGACATGAGGTATGGCTCTGGACAACAACAAAGGCCCCCTTTTCAACCAAACTTACAGCAGCCTCCGCCTTACCGGCATGGTTTCCAACAACCCCAAAGAAGATTTGAAGCCCAAGCATCAACAAGCCAATAATAAGGGAACCCCCACCAAAGGTAGATTTGAATACTGATGATCTTTTGAAGAAAATTATTTTAATCAATAGAATGAGCTGAAGAGTCAAAGTTTGGAGCTGAGGGAGTTAAAAACTCAAATGAGTCAGATTGCCATCACCCTCCATGAACTTGTAAGTAAGAATTCCAAAAATCTACCTTCCCAGCCCACTCCAAATCCAAAGGGGAATGTTAGTGCCATCACATTGAGAAGTGGGAAGCAAATGAACGATACATCTGTACCTACCATTCCACCGGGATTCACCTCAACCCCAGAGAAGCCGCATTCCATACCAACTGATGAGCAATCCAAGGAGAAAGATAAGGGTAAGAAAAATATTGATGATGTTCCTTCTAAACCCCTTCCTTTTCCCAACAGGGTTGTTCAAACCAAGAATATGGATGAATAATCAATGAAAAAGGAGGTTCTGGATACATTCAAGCGTGTGGAGATCAACATTCCTCTACTTGAAGCCATTAAACAAATTCCAAGGTATGCAAAATTCTTAAAAGAACTTTGTACCAACAGAAGAGGGCTCAAGGGAAATGAGAGGATCAACCTTGGAAGGAATGTCTCAGCACTCATTACACCAACTCTAGCACTGAAAACAAAGTGCAAGGATCCCGGGACATTAACCATCCCAAGTACCATAGGGGAGTTGCACTTCTATGATGCTCTTTGTGATTTAGGAGCTTCAATAATTGTGATGCCTCACTCTGTATTTTCTTCCTTGCAGGTTGGTGAGTTGAAGCCAACAAGAGTAGTGGTGCAATTGGCGAATAGAGCTATGGCATATCCAGCGGGAGTCCTTGAGGATGTACTTGTCGGGGTAAGAGACATGATCTTTCCAGTAGAATTATATGTGCTCAACATAGAGGATGATCAGGTAAGTTCTCATGCCGCCATTATCTTAGGTAGGCCCTTCCTCAAAACTGTAAAAATGATCATAAATGTCAATGAGGGTACACTTTCCATGGAATTTGAGGATGAAGTTGTGGTATTTAATGTTATGGATTCCATGAAGTACCCATCAGAGGACCATTCTACTTTTTTTATCTCCCATTTTGAACCACCAAATAAAAACTCCATTGAATTTTATTGTCCTATGCTTAGGGAGATTATGAGTATTGGTTCGAGTTTGATGTCTAAGAGCACTTCCACACAAGTTGCTGATACACAATCCTCTCTTGGATTTGATTTTGATGTGGATTCATATTCTGATTTTGATCATGTTCACTCTGATTATGAAATGGATGTTGAGTATGCTGATGGATTTGATGATTTATTCTCTAATTTTGATGATGTCTATTCTGATACTGATGCTCTTTGTGCACATATTTCAGTTCCTTCAATGTCTCCATCCATACTACACCCTCCTTCATTAGAACTCAAGCCATTGCCACCAAATCTAAAATACTCATACTTGTTGAGTGGTGAGATATTACCTGTTATCATTGCTAACAATATCCATTTTGAACATGAAGAAAAGCTTTTGAATATTTTGAGGTAGAAAATCAGGGTTATTGGGTGGACCTTGGCTAACATATCAGGTATTAACCCCTCCATTTTCATGCATAGGATTCTCTTGGAGGATGGGGCTAAACCAGTGAGACAACCACAAAGGAGACTCAATCCCACCCTCCTGGAAGTTGTTAAAAAATAATTTTAGAAATTGCATGAGGTAGGTATAATCTTTCCCATTTCAGATTCTCAGTGGGTAAGTTTTATTCAGGTTGTTCCTAAGAAGAGTGGTGTTACTATTGTTAAAAACGAGAAAGATGAGTTAGTTCCAATGATGGTGCAAAACAGTTGACGTGTGTGTATTGATTATAGGAAACTAAATCAGTCCACTCGCAAGGACCATTTCCCCCTCCCATTTATTGATCAGATGCTTGAGAGACTAGCTGGGAAGACACACTATTGTTTCTTGGATGGATTTTTTGGATATTTTCAAGTTCCTATAGCTCCAGAGGATCAGGAGAACACTACATTCACCTTTCCCTTTGGCACATTTGCCTACCGGATGATGCCATTTGGACTTTGCAACGCCCCAGGTACCTTCCAAAGATGCATGGTGAGTATTTTTTTCTGATTTTATTGAGACACGCATGGAGGTATTTATGGATGATTTTACAGTGTATGGGTCTTCATTTGATGAATGTCTTATTAGTTTGGGAAAGGTGTTTAATCTTTGTATTGAGAAGAATCTAGTCCTGAACTTTGAAAAGTGTCATTTCATGGTAGATCACGACATTGTCTTAGGGCATGTGGTGTCAAAACATGGGATAGAGGTTGATAGATCAAAGGTAGATATTATTTCATCCTTACCATATCCTTCATGTGTGCATGATGTTAGATCTTTCCTAGGGCATGCAGGATTTTATTGGCGCTTCATCAAATATTTTAGTAAGATTGCTCTTCCTATGTCAAAATTACTTCAAAAGGATTCTGATTTTGTGTTTGGTGTTTCTTGCAGGAATTCATTTGATGAGCTAAAACAACGTCTGACCACTCCACCTATCATACAGCCACCACAGTGGGAGATTCCTTTTGAGCTTATGTGTGATGCCTCCAACTTCGCGGTTGGAGCTGTCTTATCTCAGAGGGTGGAAGGAAGTTCACATGTGATTGCCTATGCATCAAGGACATTGGATTCAGCCCAATCGAAATACACTACCACATAAAAGGAGTTTCTTTCTGTCACATTTTCTTTAGATAAATTCCATTCATATTTATTGGGCTCTAAAGTAGTTGTTTTTTCTGACCATGTAGCTCTGAGGTACCTCTTGAAGAAGCCAGATGCAAAGCCACGACTTATCCGTTGGATGCTCCTTCTTCAAGAGTTTGACATCGAGATAAAGGACAAAAAGGGGTCAGAAAACTTGGTGGCGGACCACATGAGTAGGCTTACTCACACACTAGAGGATGACACCTTGGATCAGGTATCACTTCGGGAAACTTTCCCCAATGAGCATATCTATACCATCTCAGGTACGCATCCTTGGAATGATGATTTAGTTAACTACCTTGTTGCCTCAGAAATCCCTCCAAGTTTAAAGAAACATCAAGTCCAAAAATTAAAGAGTGAGTCAAGATTTTATGTTTGGGATGATCCATACTTATGTCGCATGTGTAGTGACCAAGTTATTAGGAGGTGTATTCCTGATCATGAGTTTGAGTCTGTTTTTCAATTATGTCATACACTTTCATGTGGTGGACACTTTGGACCCCAACGGACAGCTAGGAAAGTTTTAGACTCTGGATTATATTATCCTAGCTTATTCCCTGATTCCCATGTGTTTTGGAAGTCATTCTCTCATTGCCAACACACTGGAAATATTTCAAGGAGACACGAGATGCCCCAACAACCCATTTTATTCTGTGAGATTTTTGATGTTTTGGGAATTGATTTTATGGGTCCTTTTCCATGTTCATATGGTTTCTTGTATATTTTGGTTGCTGTTGATTATGTGATCAAATGGGTGGAGGCTAAGGCCACTAGGACTGATGATTCTCATGTTGTTGTGGAATTTGTCAAAGCACAGATTTTTTGCAGGTTTGGAGTACCGAAGGCCATCATCAGTGACCAAGGGACACACTTTTGCAATAGGAATTTCGCTTCCCTCCTTCGAAAGTATGGGGTGACACACAAAACATCAACACCATACCACCCCAAAACAAATTTCCAGGCTAAGGTATCAAATTGTGAGTTGAAACAAATTTTGGAGAAAACTGTGCAGCCAAATAGGAAGGATTAGAGCAAGCGCTTGGATGATGCATTGTGGGCTTATAGGACAACATACTAGACACTCATTGGTATGTCCCCATTTCGGATTGTTTTTGGTAAAGTGTGTCATCTCCCCGTGGAAGTTGAGCATCGGGCTTATTGGGCTATAAAGAAATGCAACATGGATTTGGCCCAAGCTGGAATTCAAAGGAAGCTGCAAATTCAAGAGCTTGAGGAGATTACATTGTCATCATATGAGAACTCAAGGCTCTACAAGGAAAGATCAAAAGAATATCATGACAAAATTATCCAACAAAGGGAGTTTCATGTTGGAGAGAAAGTCCTTCTCTACAGTTCACGACTGAAGCTGATGCCTGGTAAGTTGTGTTCCAGATGGTTAGGCCCTTATATTGTATCTAATGTTTTTCCTTATGGTGCAGTGGATATCACACAAGAGGACACTAGAAGGATCTTTACAATCAATGGGAAACATTTGAAGAGATACATTGAAGGACATCTTACTGATGTAGTGGATTTTATCACACCGCATGACCCCATCATTACTTGAGCACATCAGGCTGTTCCCAACCCTTTCAATTTTATATTATTTGTCCTATTTAAAAATTCTGCATTTCATGTGGATATATCATCTCATGGGTTCACATTGAGGACAATGCAATATTTTAAGTGTGGGGGAGGGAACCTTTTAGTTTAGTAATTTCAATTGTTTTCCTGTTTAAAAAAAACCAATTTTTTGTGTGTTTTTCAAATTTTATGTGTTTATTTTCTATGTTTTTTTTTGAAACATTTTTGAGCTAAAATGATTCTCATCGCCATTTTTAAATACATATCAATATGTGAAACAATTTACCTCTTGAAACTAAGCTTAAATGAATGCTGAAATGACTTTGTTTCAAGTTCAAATATTTAGTAATTTCATGAAAAGTACACTGAATTTTGAATCCCATGCCACATCTCACCGTCTTTATATTTGAAATCACTTTTCTGTGAGGCTTCTAAACCATTATTTTCATACATTCACCTCACTTCTTGAAATAACCAAACCATGCTTGATTTAACCAGAATTTGATCTATTCCTGTCAAAACTTGAGGGTTTGAGGTACTTATGTTTAAATGATTGAGGCATTTGTTTGGTATTAAAGCCACTATTTCAAAGAAGCCTTTTTTATAATGGCCTACCATGAATATTTAATCCTTGTAGCCCTTAGAAGTCGTGCACATCCTATTAGGTTAGCCACATTACAAGCCAATTTTCCCTATCCAACCAACTCTTGAAGTGAAATTGCATAATCTAGTTGAGCTTAAGTGTGGGAGAATCTATCTTGTGTTGTGCCACCACATTCTGTGATGCTTTGGGTGGAAAATTAAATTCTAAAGAGATGTGTTTTATACTGAAGAAAGTCATTATATTGAAATCTGTGCCTTTTCTGGAGCTTTCATGACAAGTGAAGATGTTCCATTTCTGGAGCTTCTAATTGAGGTGGAAAGATGTGCCTTTTCTGGAGCTTCCAAGAAAATCATGTTTGAGAAGATTGAAATTTTTTATGCTGAAATGATGAATGGTATAAAATTTTCATGTCTTTTCATGATGATGGATCTGAATTGATTCTATGGGGATTGAAGAGAAGACCATATTTAAGTAAAAATTAGATTAATGCAATTTTTCTTCAAAAAGAGTCAAGCCCTCCTTATTCAGCCTCAGAATTTTTCACATCTAAATCCTACCAACCAAAAGCCACAGAACAACCCTGAAAAGTCATCATGATAAACATTTGTCCTTGAATCACATCGGGTAGCGATGTTGGAATCTATCAAGCCTATGGTGACCCTTGTATGAGTTTGGATGAGAAATACATTGCAAAAAAAATTGATATTTCAGTGATGAGAGAAAATTCAAGAGAGGTAAGTGTTTTGTGCATGGGAATATAAATGAAGTGGAAATATATTGAATGATATAAATGGAGAACTTGAAACAAGGTTTTTTATGAGGAATGATATCTTTTTATTCTTGGTGTGAAATTGATTGATCTTAAGGATATGTGTTTTAAAATTGGTTTTGATTTGATATTGATGTTTACTTGATATGAGGTTTTGCCCAGGAGTGCAAAAGGGTAAGTGTGGGGGAGTTGATAAAACACTATTTTATTGAATATTTTATTGATAATAAATTATATAATTTCCTTACATAGTGTTAAATATGTTTATTTATAAAATATTTGGGATTTGATCATTCATTTGAAAATTTGGTGAAAATTACAGTTTTACCCTTTATAGGGCACTATAGTATTTCGATGATACATATTTTTATATTTATTATTTGATTTTGAAATTTTGTAAAAGTGTTCCTAACTTAATTATCACCAACTGTTATTCACGACACTAGAGCTAAAAGGTGAATTTGGTTGTTGAAAATGGGCCCTGAAGTCAAAGTTGGGTTGGACTCGCCAGAATAGAGAAGCTTCTATCTTTCGACCATAACTCCTTCATCTAGGCCTGGATTGAGCCCAAATTTGTAGAGGCGATAGAGGACCAATATCCACACATTTTATTCTTCTGGGAGGCTGGCCAAGTTACGCGTTTTGGTGGTCAAATGGGTGGTTCTAGGTGGCATAAAATATTTTTCCAAGATTCTCCATTAACACTTGAAACTACATTGAACCCAGCCTCCCCACCACTCTATAAATTGGTGTTTTTCCCATTTGGTGGGGTTGGGACGTGCACTGAGAAGTTTAGGGCAGAGGATAAGTGGATCCACTCCAATTATCTAACCATTTCAATAAGGGTGTCTCTTGAAGCAAGGATCCCTTCGACGAAGCCTTCTTCTTCTCCTTCATGTTGTAATGATTTTGTTTATGTAATAAACTTTGTTGTTCTTCTTTTATTTATTCTCTTTCCTTCTATTTTGTTTGAATTTATTCTATTAATCTTCTTCTTTGGGCTTGAATTCTTAAGTAGAAGCGTTATTGGGTTATACCCATTATAAACCTTTACACATGCAAAACGCTTCTACGATGATTACGCCACCCATGGAAGAGTAGTTCTTTTTAGTAATCGATCGACCTCTATCCTTCTTCATTAATTTATTTTGAATCAATGAGCTACTGTAATTCACATATTATGATATATTAATTAATTTTTTAATTTAAATGAAACTAAGGAAGCAATTGAATAGTTAACACAAAACACGCGAGGTCAGGAATTGTGTGAACTGTGAGAGCGCAACCTTAACTGGTAATTCAAAACCACACGGGATCAATTTGCAGAGTTCAAATATAATCCCTAAACTCAATTAATCCCCATTTCTAGAGTGGTTATGTGCCTTAATTTACCACCGACCATAAGCTAATTTTAGAACATCAATCAAAGCAGGGTGTTGCGATTGCTTGTTCCGAAGTTAGCCTAAGGTTAAATTCACTTCATCTTTGTGGTAAAGTTAATTCTCGTAGGGTTCGGGATTTAACAAATTAAGGGATCATAATTAAGTGAATATCAATTTAAATGATAATTATTAATAAATTATTGAAGAGGTAGAGTTAGATCGATTACACCTTTTAAAATATTTTCTAAAAAAACATCTTTTTGTCGTGTCATTTTAATCGAGCTTCATTTCAATACTAAAAACAAAAAAAATATACAATCTTCTTCCAGCAAACTTATTCTAGATTCATAAACTATAACCAACCCCCATCCTTTCAAGTAGTGTTTTTATTATATTCTATCTTATTTGTTTTAGAATACCTTTAATAAGTTGTTAAATTCACTTTCTCCTTTGAGAGACGACCTTGGTCAGCCACTCTGCTGCACCTAAGAACCCCAAAATCACATTAATCATTTGAGGGTGCCCACGACAGGGCTCTAATTAGATACTGACATACACATTCTATAGTAAATATAAAAAATTATGAGGGACTGTAAGATACTATAGATTCTTCCACATAATTCATTATCCGGGCTTTGCATTCAATGTTCCATCGTATATGTAGATTTAACCAAATAATTTCCCATGTTCTCATTTATCCAAAAAATTATATCCCATCACATGTCCTTCACAAATGGGATACTTAGTATAATCATTTTGTCTCTCTCATTGAACCATATTTATATAATTTTAAGAAACCAACCATTTCCTATGTTATATAACAAGGAGTTTATTGTTGAATCTTCCAACCCAGAGACCATTTGTGAGGTAGCCTTCATCCCTTATTTATCAACTAACCATGGTCACCTTCATATTTTAACAATGGATCCATCCTCAACTCTCTAGTACAATACATTACGAAGGTTTTCTCATGATTCCCATAAACTTATCCAAACAAACTAGGATGGGGAATTAATTTATAATCACAGAAGTCTGTATGAGCAAAATTCTTTTCCAGGAGGATTTCAGTGTATATAGAACCTAGGTCTCAGAGCAGCTTCCACCCTTGAATTGGTAGTAGAACAGTATTAAAATGATGCAAATCTAGGAACCCCATTACCCTATAATTTTTATGCAGGAAAATATTTTCCCAGGACATCTAATAAATTTTGTTTTCTCCTATTATTTATCCCAACCTGAAATTGGTGAAGTGGGAGTAGATCTGGTAAATGAAAAGTAAATTCCTTTTAAAAAGGGAAACTACAGAGGTTGGTATCACCTTCACCACCACCTTTATTAGAGTCTCTTTCCTAGATTTAGATTTCTTATTAAAGTTCCATCCCTGATTAATTTTTCAACTATGTCTATGATACTTTATAAAATGTCCCTTTTAAAGAAACCAAATATCGTTGGAATCCAAAGGTACTTATTATTCTAGTCCACAATCCAAATTTCTGAGGCTCTTTTGTTTTTATGTTTCCATTAATCTATAACTTTTGAACAGAAGGAAATTTTACACTTATCAAGGTTGATAGACTATTCAGATGATTTCTCAAACAATAAAATCAATTATCAAATAGAGTTGCATTCTTTAAGGGTGGATCTCAAAAAATGAAATCTTTCATCTATAAAAAATGCTAGATATCAGTAGAATTAGTCTTCTCACCTTCAATCCATGTATAGTATATCCCCTTTATACTACCAAAATAATATTGCAGAACACATCATCCACCAAAATAAAAGGGAAAGGGGAAAGAGGGTCCCCATGATGAAGACCCCAAGTATGGGTGAAGCACTGAGAAAGGATTCCATTTATTTTAATACTCAAAGAAAATGAATATATTCATCACATGATGACCTCTATATATTTAGAGAGGGATCCCATTTTTCTCTTAAAGAACTAAAGAAAGGGTTATTAAACCCTATTATATGCCTCCTTAATATCTAGATTCTAATCCATAAAACCTATTTTTGAAACCAAGTGAGTTTTCATGGAATTAAAATATTCATTGGAAAATTTTCATTATTAGATATGAGTATTTTGGGAACAAAAGTACTCTAATTTTAAGAAATATTATAAATAATCCATGAGTGATGGTGGTTAACCAGAATCATTGAGAAAATTTTGTAGATAACATTACACAAACTGATGGGCCTAAAGTCTAAGACCAAAGATGGAATTATTATCTTTTCAATAATTATAATAACAAATTAAATTTTCATATAGAAATTGGGTTTAACCACCCATAGTTAACTCATGAGACCCGAAACATAACTCTTGACAAAATGCACGATTTTTTGTAAAAAACAAGTCATAAAATCTATCCAATCCCGGTGATTCAATAGAATAAATTTGTTTAAAATCCATAATGATTTCATCATTTGAGACATCACATGAAATCTATTATTTCATTTCCTCCATAACCACCACTATAATTCATGTATAAATGGTTAGCTCCCCCCCCCAAATATAAATCTCCTAATAAAAATGCCTGATAAGATCATGGATCCCATTTTCATTTGACCAAATTTCACCTTCCTCTTCTATGAGGATTGATTTGGTGTTCTTACAAATCCTTATAGAAGCCTTATTATGGAAATAAAAGGTATTAGTGTCACCTTCCTGGATATGGTTTCACATATACCCAAGGAAAAAATTACTTCCTCAATTCTAAAGGATACATCCATACCCACTTCAAGGATTAGAATAATTTGATGGAAAAAATAAGAGGGGGGATAAGTATAGATCTTTCATATTTATTTTAATAGAATCAAAATAAAAATCTAGTGGGTGGAACTTCAAGTTTATCCCACAAATTAAATTCTCTACTATATGTATGATATTTTATTCTGTATTAAGATCCATTATCTTCTAACAAGAACATATTAATTCTTCACATTTCGTATCTTTCTCCCCAAATCATTCAAATCTAAAAAATATTTCATGTCTCATAATTATTTGTTTTTGAAATAAATAGAGTAGGATAAGGCAATGGTCTTAAGTGGTAGGAGATAGGTGAGAATCTTGAAAGAAGCTAAAAATATTTTCCCATTCACTTGATTTCAATAATCTATGAATATGTTCTGTAATATAATTATTTTACATGTTCCAATGGAACAATGTATGCAGGTTTCCTAAATACAAAAAATAAGAAGGTTCTACCATATGTGTTTCTTATTATAAATCAAGTATTTGGTTAAAAGAAATGTAGTCACCCCTAATCATCTCATATTCGAACAAGATTTTGTTAAAGTACCCACCTACTAGTAGAGGTTGAAGTAATATTTCATGAAGTTATTTAAACAGATTCTGTGACTTCCATTTCTCCCTCTAGGTGGGCCATCCATAAAATCCAAAAAAATCCCATTCTAGGGTTCCTCATTAGTAAATTGTTGCAAAAATGTAAATATAAGAGAATAATTTTACTCTTAAATCCATCTCCTCTCTCTAGAGAAGATAGATTCCTCCTAAATGGCCTTGTTAGAGGATATAGAATGAATAATGAAAATATGGTTTTTTTTCAATAACATTTATGTACTTGATTTCTAATATGGTTTCAGATAGGAAAACCATATCATGGAAGATTTTAGCACAACGGTACTGGAACATCCGAACTGAACATGGGTTGCTGACATAATTATTTTATCGTGAAAATTTTAACTATTTTATTAATGTTTTTTAATATATATCACACATTAATTCCCCTAATTCAAATTTTTTATTAATATATTGGGATTTAAAATTAAATATTTTAAATTAATTGGAATAGGGGTTTTATGTTTTTTTAATTAAGAATATCATGTATGATATTTATCTATGTTTTTTTATTATTTTCAAGTATCAAAAAAATTTACCAATCCTAGAAGGACCTCAGCCAAAGGGCCATAGCCAGATAGCCATCCCTATGAAAGGGTCGTCCAACCAAGCAGGTCACCGGGAAAGCTAATTTGGGATGGTGAGGGATCATGTTCTAGGGGAGGTACCACATGCATGGGTTGATACTAGGTCCACACAGACACAGTGATGCAGCTCAACCCAGCTTGTGTGGGAATGTGTATCTAGGTACACACCTCGATGTAGGCTTCTGAGCAGTGGGAGCCATTCATTGTCTTATAAACCAACATGAATCCATATCTCTATTCCAATGTTGTATGGAATTTAACCGATCACTATTAATTTTAAATGAAATGGTGTCTTCCTTCTATCCTAGGAGCATGCCTCGCAATTGGACATTTCATGAGCCATGATGTTGGTATCCTCTTCCACTCTTCCAACCCTTCTCAACACCGCTTCCACCTATTGTCATCGGAAAAACCCAATTTCCTCCACCACAGAGCTTGACCATGAGCTCAACCTCCTCTACTATCACCCCAGATCACCATGGATCATCTCTAGACCATTTTATGACCACCATGAAAGGGATCTTGTCTCATCTGGCCACTATGAACACCAAATAAGACTTAAAAAAGACCATTGTTGCACCTCAAGTTCCCTCACCAATTCCGCATCACTATAGAACCATGAAACCATGCATGAAAAGTCACTTCCCCACAAAGGACTGATCAATGCCGCAATGTTTGATAACTCAAAAAATTTGGGTGTTTCCAAATAACTCGCATGCAGTTCTATGGGAGGAATTTGAAATATTCAAATTATATATACTAAAACAAAGATCATGAAGATATGTTTTGGAAAATAATAAGGGCCCCCTTTTATCATACTAAACGATAGTCAATGCTTGCTACTGAAAACTTACCACAACATTGGAGGGAAGGATCAAAGTATAGTGCTTCTTCCATTTTTCTCTTCATTATTTTCTTTATTTTATTTTCACTATTTGTTTTACTTTTTGTGTAATTCAAATTTAGTTTCTTTTGCTTTTATTGTAATCCATTCATGGTTTTGATTTATGTTTTTTCAACATCATCACTTATTCTTCTTATTCTTCTTCTTCTACTACTTCTTCTTATTTTATCATTTTTTGTTTTATTTTGTTTTATTTTTATTTTATTTTATTTTTACTCTCTCTATATATTTATTTTTATTCTTTTATTATTATAATTTTAAATTATTTTATTCTTATTATTTTTATCTCATCCTTATTCTTTTTATTTTTATTCTATTATCATATTCTTTTCTTTCTCATCATTGTAATATTTTACCCTTAATAATGAGGTGTGGAACTAAGGCTTGGACTAAGAGAGGTTACATGTTCTTAAATTCATTCTTAATGTTTGTTTTTGTTTTCTATATATTCAAGTGACATGAACAGGTGTGGTAGTTTCACACCATGAAATGAAACTCAATTATATTTCTATACATTTATTTTATTCTTTTCCCTCCCTTAAATTGATCATAATACCTTAACATGGTGGATTTGAGACAATAAATGGATGAAATGATATACAATGGATTAGGGTCCTTGGAGATGTCACTCACAATTGAATTTCTCCATCAACCTTGATATTGGAGTATGTTGGACTTCTAATGATTAGGCATTTCATATTTAAAATAACGAAATTAAAGGATAAAAATTCATGCATGAAATCTCATAATTGGATTATCAATCTTAATTTGAAAAAAAATGGAACAATGATAGAACTTAAGAACAAACCTAGAACTAAGTTCTTTCTTTCGAATTTAATTATGTCATGAATTACATATTAATTCTAATTATATAATTTCATTTATTTTTAGAAATTCAAAATGAAAAATTAATAGTTTTCATTAAATAAAAAAACATTGAAAGAATTGGTTTTATGTGAATTAGAATTGGTATGTAGAAAACTATGAAGCTCCTCAAGTGATACAAACCTAGTTTTTTTTACACTAGGAAAAAATATTATAAATTTCTTTTTCTAAGCCCCATGACAAGAATGTGTCATTTTTTAACCCCATAACAGTTCCAACATAATGTTTTCGTTAGGATAGATGTGGCTCTCTCAATCTACCCCACACCTCATAACATTCAAGGAGGACACTATATTCTACCATTTTGTATCTTTTAGTGTATATTTCATCAACCAGAAGACATTCCATATGTATTTTAGAAAAATTGTTTCCCACCATTATCATATCACTACCATTCTTGCCTCTTGATTTCCTCCCCCATTGACATTTTTTATAACAGATATTGAAGGTTCAAAAGGTTCCGTGCGTAAAGAAGTACATGGGAGTTCATCAAGAGGTAGGGAAGTATTTTGATTTGGGAGTATGAGAAAATATGTTTTGGGTTAGAGGGGGTTTGGATTTTCCCTCTACTACAACATTCTTATGATAAGAGATATGGTTTTACGCCCTAGGATAAATAAAATGTAATTCAAATATTTTCTCATAATCAACCAAATTAATTTGGACTCCTTGAAATTGCACCTCTTCGGGTCAAGAGAAATTTTTTTATTTCTTGGGAAAGACAGGTGGAACCATCATGATGATTTTTTTTTAATTCTTGGTTAAAATGAGATTTTAGGTCCTTTTATAGTTTTTATTAACATCTTTTATTTTCAAATTCTAGAGTAAAGGATTCCCTTAGATGTTTTTCACACATCCACAGACCATAATATAAGAGAATATTTTCTTCTAGATCAACTATTTTCACCTCACAATATTTTTTTGAATGTTTGATACATCCACAATAAATTTATAAAATAGGTAAATTCACATACTTGAAAGATAATCATGTATTGGATTCATCAACAGAAATTAACATCCCTCCCATAATAGGCCTATTCACATCTATCAGAACCCTAAATCACACTGTTGGTCCCCATTGAATGGGATATGAATAGTACTATTCCATGTACTCCATAATTATGGACCTAATTTCATGCATTATTCATTCAGATCTTCCATAAATAGGAGTACCTATCAGTTAGATCTGGAAGGTTTTGAATAATGTGAGGCTTTGGATGTCCCCTTGGTTTTTAAAATTCACCAATAAGATTAGTTGATTTTTAAAGGACCATAGTCTCCAGTTAAGAACCCCATGTTTGTACTTATTATTGAAAAACTCAAAAATTCATATGACCCATACCAATTTCTCTAATGGCCACCCCCTCACCCAATCTTCATTTATTATGCACCATGTTTTTTAGATCATTAAAATTATGGTGTAGACTAAAAATTAATTTTCTGAAAAATTAGGATGAACATACGATGTATCATAAATATATCCTCATCCTTCTTTTCCACAATAACTATCTTCTCATTTTCTGTGAAAAAAAGATTTTTTCCATTGACATAACATATCAGAATACATCCCACTATGCTTCTTAGAAAATATGTCACTAATCACCATCTAAAGATAATTCCTCATCACCTTCCATGATCACGTCGTGATTTTAGTATAGATTCCACTAATCATCATTAAAGGGGGTATCGTCATCGAAAATAACAATCACCCCAACAATGGGAAGCCCTACTGATCCAAGGAAAAAACTTAATGAATTATAAACCCTTAGAAACCTTAGTAGGATCTTCTAAACCAACGAATATAATTAAACTATATTTTTTAAAAAATAGTGGTTCATAGAAAAATTTTTGTGGAACATTATATATATATATATATATATTACTTATATATTTATAAAAATATTTAGATTATAAGGAGTGTAGTAAAGGAAAGTCAATCTTATTATTATAATCATTTTATTTAATTATAATTATATTATAATTAGATATAATTATTTAAGTATTATTATTACATAAAATATAACTAAGTGATCGGTTTATTTATTTTAAAAAATTATCATTTAATTATTATTTTTAAGAAAAAAAAATTTAGATATATTTTTCAAAAAATAATTACATTAAAAAAATTTAGGATGTATTTTGTTTTACACTATGTTATATATTAGTAAAAATATTTTTTTTAGTTGTGAAAATAATACTACTAATTATTTAATAATTCATATTATTATTTAATACTATTTTATATTCATGGAGAGGTACATGAAAAACAATTCTTAGGATTATTAGAAAATATAATGAAAGTATAAAATAGAGGATTCTATAATTAAATTATGATGTAATTTATATAATTAGAATGGGACTTGAAAATGATATTGAAATTAATAAATATTTATTCAAAAAAATTATGAATAAAGAAACGTATCCTTTTTTAACCGCTCTCACAAATAAATTAGTGAATTAATCAAGAAATTAATTTTTCTTATAATTAAGATAATAACATTTAAAATTGGATTTTCTATAATTAATTTTAATTATTATTTTAATTTGAAAAATATATTAATTAGAAATAATTTAAAATTTATAAATGAAATTTAATTAAAATCTAAAATTATTACATTTATAATCATATAAATATACCTACAAACCTTAAATATACTATATTATTTTATTTTTGGGGACTTACCCGAGTGGTAAAGTCACTTAATAATTTTACACCTATCAAGGATTCAAATTTGGGTAGCTCCTTTAAGGGGAGATTTGTCCAGCCAGTTAAGGAATTGAAAAGTTTCCCATTCCATAGGCCTGAACGTGGTGATGAGATTTATCTTGCCAATGATGACATTAAAAGGTATCCCACATCATAGGTATGATCAAGGAAACTATACTTTTTTGGGTTACATGGTTGCACTATGAGACCATTTAAATGATGTGGGGTGAATAGGGAGGCGACACAATATGGTGACACACAGATGTTGTTGGGTGGATGGATCGAAAGAGCGATGGGTGCATTGGCACCCATCAACTATACCTCTACCAAAGTGGATTTCTGATGTTGGATAAAGGGGTGCCTATCATTGTGTGACTATGGGAAGAAAGAAATGATAGTTGCTAGTTTTTTGTGGTGTGATGTGTTAATTGGTGACAAAAGTTGATTTTGTGATCAGTCAGATGACACGGTATGAGTGGCAGGTGGCGCACCATGGAAATAAGCAGTCGTCACTAGGTGTGCATTTTGAAAGAGTGATTTGTATGTTGGATCCTATTAATCGGCCCTATACCAAGATTAATTTCCAACGTGGTTTGAAGAGAGGATCTACCACATAGAGATGGAGTCCAATATAGTGTTATTGTGCTTGAATGGGGGTGGTACGATGTAAAGAATAGTGAAAAGTGTGAGGAAAGGCTATTCATATGATCCTTTAGATCATTTTCTTTTAAGGTATTTCACCCACAGTCAATTGGGCCATTAGGCCATCAAGATCTTGGGATTTTAGGCCACTTAAATGTAATAAAATATTTTCTATGGTTGTATGTTAATCCTTTTAGGGGATGAGGATTGACCCACTAGATTTTATGTGTATGTATGTATTTTTGGTTTATAGTCCCTTATTACGAATATAGATTATTTTAGAAAAACACGATATATATATATATATATTATAGACATAATGAGAAATATATGTAGTGTTCTATGTGATATTTTTAAGAAGTAAAATTCTAATATGATTAGATATAGTTATAATTTTTTTTAAATAATTAAAATATTAACTAATATTTTGAATTTTTTTTATAAAATATAAATAATTCTAAAAATTTGAATTAAATAAAAAATTAAAAACAATATTTCTTTTTAAAAAATTCACCGAGATGGTATTTTTTTGATCCTCCCTTGGTATGTTTGTGCTTGAGTTTATTATTTCAGTATATATTTATCCATTCTGTTCATATAATAAATTAAAAACTATTTTGAAAAAACTAATTCATTTTTTAAATTTTATTATTTTCATTTATTAATTATTTTTGGAACAAACCAAAATATTGCCCGGTTTTTTAATAATCCAATTTGAAAAATCATACAAGTGGCTATTTGACCAAGTAGAAATAAAATTATGTTAAATTATTGACAGCAGGTAAAATTTTAAATAAAGAAGGATGATAGTTGATTATTTGTATTGTTTTCATACATAGAATACTCATTTTTTCATCTTGTACATAATTCCATGACCCCACTAATGATCTCATCCCACCGAACATCCCTTATCTCTCATATTATTCTTATACCATCTCTTCCCAGTCTTTTCTCTATGCTCTTGTATTGATTTTAATAAATATATCACTCTATGATGAGTAGTCCAACATCCCCATGCATTTCATTCCAATATTCTTTTATACTCCTCTGTAGTAGCATCATGGTCCTTGAACCAATTACAGAAGGCTATAAAGTGGGGGTGACTCTGAACGATGTAGTAAAATATCAAGATTTAAAACCTAGATAAACACTCCTCTAGTCTGGGTTTTTGGATTCACATGTGTTCAAAAAAAGATCAACTAATTTAACAAAAAAACACATTCAATTATTATCGACAATAGGAGTGCCAAAAAACCCACCACTCCTCCAAATACCACTATAGATCTAGCACCGACTAAAAAAGTAAAGGGTGAGGCAACCCCTCTATGTATTTTATTCATAATTCAAGAAGATAAATGTATTACCCCAACCATTTGATCACAATTGATCATTCAGGGGTTTCTTCTTCATCTGGTCCTTCCTAACATGTAGTTGGTGATAGTTTTCCTTGAAAATTTTATGTATTGAAGTAGTAAGAACACTATAGAGTGGAAGATGGGGAATAATTTTATAATACTTGAAGCTCAATTTCATTTAATCATATCCTTTTCCCTTATTCATTGATTATATAATCATGTATTACATCACCATGGAGGCCCTCCTATACTAGGATTTTTTTATTTTATTTTATTAATTTTTTATAGAGATTCAGATACACAAGAAGTGGTTTATAGGATTTATTTTTCTGTTTTTATGGTTTTAAAATACATTTTTTTTCCTTTTATTAGTGAATTGAAAATTTTCAATCTATATTTAAAAAACTTTACAGGTTTATAATTTTAGTTTTATTGCTCATATTTGTTTTGATAGTGTATATTTATAATTATATTTTTTTTCAATAAATAAAAACGATTATATTTGTTTTTATTTCAAAACAAATTCCTATTCAATTCATTAAAATTTGAAAACAATTTTACATTCCATAACATAATAATTTTTTTTAAATCAATATTCTAATCATCCATACACTTTTTTTAAGTTTGTAATCCAGTTTTAATTCTTGGAAACCAAAAAAAATTCGAATCAAATTTAAAAAAATTGAAATCAAACCCTAAAAATTGATATATTTATAATGGTTATAACATAAAATTATGTTTTATATGAGTTTAATAGTGTAATAAAAATTTAACTCATTATAAAAGTAATAATTCACTTAAATAATATTTTTTATTATAGTTAAATATTATTATTTTTTAAGCATAATTTTTTAAGTTATAAACTATCAACATGAAAATACTACAAGGAAATTCCATTATTAAAATTTAATTAAAAATTATACTAAAATATTACAAACATAAAATGAAAAATACTAGTGTAATATTTCCTCATAAAATTTTAGTTTAAAATCCCACTAAAAATCTAGACATTATAAAATAGCACTAAAAAAATAAATTGTAAAACACTAGTGGGAAATATTATTAAATATTTCGTAGCTGGAAATTTTAAATATAAAATCCCAATAGAGAATTTCCTTGAAAATTTAATTCAAAAAATATAATTAAATATAATAGTGAGAAATCACACTAGAAGTTTATAGTTCAACACTAAAATTTAAATTTTATTGTAAAATTCTTTGAAAAAATCACTAATAAATACTTGAAGATTTTACAAAAAAATTATAGTGGAAAATTACTCTTTAAAATTTTATTAGAGACCTCCAATAGAAAAATAAATATAAAAATAAGAGGGAAAATATCACAAAAAATTTATAATAAAGTATTCCTCTAAAAAATATTTAGAAATAAAAAAATTGGATATATTTATTAAAATTTTAAAATAATAGTTTTTTCTTTAAATGATTTTTTTCCATTTAAAAAAAATTATGTGCCATTAAAGATATAATTGGTTGATTTTTTTTATTTTTTTCATATGAATAAAAATTGTAATTTGATAATGTAGTCCTTATTTTTTTTAAATGCATGGACTAACTTATTTATAAACAATAATACCATAATTTATTTTAAAAATATATTTATATTTTTTCTTATGAATTTAAAAAAAATTACTTTTACAAAATTATATAATTTTGAAATTCAGAGAAAATAAATTTTCCTTTTCCAATAGATTAAATAATACTATTGTTTTTTAAAATATGAAGAAATATAATATGTTTTTATAAATATAAGAGTCATATGAAATGTTAAAGTCAGATTCCAATGTTTAAAGTCTTATGATTAAAATAAAACCCACACAATCAAACGTATTACAAAGAAAATTTTTACGATGCTCAAGACCTGTAAAGCTTAATATTTTTCTAATACTTAATTATATTATTTAGGAACATATTACCATTGTAATATTTTAACAAAATACCACACACCAACCATTTCTATTTTCAAAATAGGTCTTCACAAATGTGGAAATGATTAATTAAATTTTGTTTCTATTTCCAAGAAAAAAAATAGTTCCATGGTAGATAAAAGTTGATGTAAACAAATACCTATTTTTTTGGTATTTTAAATTATTATCACATGAAAATTAAATCTATATTCCTTATATATATATTGAATTATTGAAAGTATAATAGTTGGATACATATATAAGTAGAGTTTTTATTGATTTTTTTCTTAATGTTATTCTTGTTTCATGACTGAAAAAAATATTATGTTGTTATGCATTCTATATTATTTTCATTATCTAAATAAACTTTTGATATTCACCTTGAAGTTATATCCTATCACTATGTACATTCTTCATCGTCTATCTATTTCTACATGAAACTGTGTGTTGCACTAGCAATACATTATTCATTTATTTATTTGTAAAGTTTTCATAATTCTTTTTAATGTGTGAAGACTATAGATTGTTATTATGAAATGAGATCCTGGTGAAACTTTTATGAAATTTTGTAATAAGTTTTAGTTTCTTGAACTCAAATATAAAAGTCCTCAAAAAAGGACCTATAGAGTAAAAATAACCAAGATCAGAGAGATAGTATTGGTGGATTGCACTATTGGATCTTTGTTCTATGAACCGCTATAAATATCATGTTCCATGATTATAATCTTTTCATTATTTCAATATATATTTCATTATTATTATTTGGAAATATTTGAATATGTTTTCAAATAGGGATGTCTATTTTTTGTAAAAGTTTTAATAAATAAATTCACCCCCACCATTTTGAGTCATTATGTGTCCCTACTAGAACAACACTAGCAACACAAGCATGTATTTATATTGTGTCTCCTGCCAACTATGTCATGTTGTATGTATGGGAACACAGGTAGTAGTGTCAATAGTTAGCATGAAACATTGCCTCCCAACCAATAAACCTTGTATTGTGTTCCCCATCATTGTTCCATTGCAGAGAAATCATCCATCACACATTAGATATATGAGTAAACAGAGGGATGGATGATATTTTCTTAAGAACTCATCACACTTTTGAGCCACCCACCTCACGATGCATGTGTGTTGTCATGCCATGATACCATTAATGTCTCCCTCCTCTATCATTATTGTCCATTTATATCATCATGATTCGTTACATTGGCAGCCCAAAGACCAAGTTCTCTAACGGCCTAAAGGCATGGCCTAAAAGACCAAATCATGTGAATAGTACCACAATTACAATACTGTTGTTACAACTCTACTAAAATACATACTATATTACTTCTATTCTACTTACAGAAATCCTTCCCCCACCTAGATTGTGACCTAGATTTTCCATCCAATATGGTAAACCTATAAAAAAATTCTTTGCTTTCATTTCATATTTCATCTTTTTGAATGATGTTTTTAAATAAAAATATTAATTATACATATTTTTTACTAAATTAATGATAAAATGCTTAAAATTATTAATAAAATATTTTTATTACTACAAGATTCTATTAATATTCTTTATAAAAAAACTATTATTATGTAAATAATATATTTAATACTTACATTTTAATAATAATTATTAGGGCCAATTTTTTTGAAAAAAAACATAGATCCAGTAAAACATTTTCCAAATAAAAGGATTAAAAAATCCTTAAGAGGAATATAATTGAGCCAAACCAACACCTCAAAAAAAATTGGGACTTAGAATTATGATAGACCACCATATTACTATCTCATTTGATATAATAAAAGGAACAAATAAAATAAAATAAATATGTACACTAAATATCAAACCAGAGGATCACTAAAGAATAAGAGATAGTAGGAAGATCCTTAAAAAAAGAGGAAAGATGGAGCCAATCTGATTCCCAAATAACATTATTCAAACCTAGATCCCTCATGAAATTAATTCCAACATATAATGAAATAGATTTAGCAAACTATGAATATCCATTATTAATAAAAACACGTTACATAGAATCCAAGAATACTTCATAGGAGTCACCACCCACCAAATCCACTCCAACCCGAGCATATTCAATGATAAAAATATCAACATTAACTATTACAACATACATTGACAAAAATTACCAAGAAACAACATGTTACACTACTTGATTACAATACCCCTCTACCCCACAGTTGTTCCAGACCTCAAAGTGAACAAAATAACCTTATAACCAAGCTTTATTAGGTATAAACTAATTTTTTAAAATCAATTTATTTCACCACATCCAAAAAAACCATGAAACGATAAATAATTCTTGAATGCCTAAAGATTCAATATCCTCAAACCATTTGGAGAGGCCATTAACAGTAGAAGAAACATCATCCAGCACTAGAGAAATCACCTTACCGTATCATTCCTAAATAGGATATATGCCTAGGCATTAAAATTTAGCATGAAAATTAATCTATGTGATTCACTTTAAAAATATAATTGATCGCTCATAATAATATGATTTCCCAACAAAAAATATTAAACTAGAATCACATCAATAAAGAGCCCGCATAAAAAATCCTAATAATTTTTTAATAAGTGGGAAGACTAAAACTTATTTCAAACTGAATTAGATCCATATATAAGGATTCATATTTCCAACCAATATCTAGACTTCACCATGTACCATCTATAATGAGAGAATCTCTTGAATTTTATATCACAAAACATCTATCTTCAAATAGGGATATTTAAGATCTAATTTCTATCCATCTCATTGAATAATGAATTAATTTAACAAAAATTCTATCATGAGAAATCAACCTTAATAATATCTCAAACAACCTCATTCTTCTTATAAATAGATACGGGTTATTAAATAAACTAACAATTATGACCCCAAAGCCAAGTATCCATTTATATATTAGCAGACCACTCATCATAGATGTTCAAATGATACCCTCCCCTAGAAGGACCATAGTTTAAAAAATACTACACCATAGAAAACTTGGTTGATGTCCAGGAGGATCTAACAAAAAACCAACATGGGGGAAATATTTTTCATTCAGGACCTGAGAAGAATGGAATCTTGAAAAACATAAAATACTATAACACTTCTTAGCATGAAGAGATGTGTTGAAACACCACATATTTAGAAATACCAAACCTATATCCTCTTTAGGGAGACATAGTCTTTCCTAGGGAACCATGTGCTTATTATTCCTTTCATCCATGGGACGCCACCAATAGTCTGACAATATAGAAAGAAACTATTTGATAAGAGTGTCTAGAAGTTTGAAGAGGGACATAAAATAAGTACGAATATATTTCACCAATGATTTGATCAGGACAACATTCCCAGACCTAGAAAAAACATTACCCTTCCAACCATTAATTCACTTCCAAACATTATCCACAATAGACACAAACACGTCTATTTTAGATCATCCTAAAACCATTTGAACTCCCATACAATTATTATTATTATGAAAATGGTTACCTTGTAATAGAGTACACAAATCATCCCTTCTATCTGCAAGATGATGTTTTATGTGCATCTTCAGTTTTTAATCACTGTTTTTTTCATTGTTTGGAGGTTTTATGTAATTTGGTTGCTCACCACATTGAATGTTTTAAGAGCTGCTATAATATTTTTATTTTGTTTAATTATGTTACCTTTGTGGATTCAAATTTCATATTCTGTGATTTTAATTTTTATTTTGAATGGATTTAATTTTTTATTTAAAAAATAAGAATAATTATTTTTAGATTTTTAAATAATAATAATAATAATTTAGTATTTCATGTTACTATTTAGTTATTTTCCAAACTTAAATAGTGGGCCTAGAATTCTTTTTGACGATTATGAAAAATCTTAATAAAGGAGAGATGGGGGATTTCATACTAAAATTAGGAAGAAATATATGTAACAAAAATGAACAAGTGAAAATGTTATTGAGAATATGGAATATTTAGGAAAATAAAATAATTGTTTCTAAATGAAAAATCATCTCCTTTTTACATTTTTTGAAAGTAAAAAAATTGAATATTTTAGTAATGAAAAACCATATTCTTTTTACCATCTAGTGAAAAACCAAATTGAGATGATTATGAAAAATATCAAGAAATGAGAGAAGGGGATTCCATGATAAAATAACAAAGTACTATATATAATTATAATGGAATAGTGAAAATGATATTGAAAATAAAGAATATTTAGGAAAATAACAGAATAGTTTATGAATGAAAACCCATATCCTTTTTTATCATCTTATAAGTAATTTTTTTTAAAACAACCATCATCTTAAATATCAACAAAAGAAAAATTACACAACATAGAGGGGGTGAATAAATACAACATGATTCCCCTGAACAACTTCAAAAAGTATACATTAAATATACTATGTGGTTAACCTATCTCCCACCAAAGTCAAAACCACAAAAGGAAATAAAAGTTACAAAGATATGTTATTATCAATAAAAGACCTGAAAGGTCTATGGCCACCTTTTTCCTTCTTCAAATCATTGATAAAAACATGATAGTTAGATTTAGCTATGATTTTAATCTATCCTTGAGAAGATGTAAACTCCATGCCATTCCAAAATGGCCACGGATTCATCCATAGTGGTGTACAAACCTATAGTGATTGTTGATTGATGATCCATGACTAAAGAACCCACATGATCATGTATAACATCACCAAGTCCAATAGAATTGTCTCATGGTAGTGCCGCATCCATATAAATATTGAAGATTCCTCGAGGGGGAGTAATCCATCTAGTATAAGGGGAATGAACTAGAGAAAAAAGATGATGCCCCCTTCATCAATCCAATGATAACCCTAGCAATGCGTCTTATCCAACCAAACCTTGTCATCTATAGATGTACACTTAACCAAATATGTGATTCGATAGAAAAAATAGTCTACACCCGGATACATTAACCCACAATAAATTTCTCTAGAAATGATCTAAACCAGTATCCCACCATAAGAGTAACATCCATGAGACTCTTAAATATCATAGACCTACATATCACATTTCCACCACATCCTGGTCATATGAGGGAAAGATAATGTTGCATGAAACTCATTTGCAGTATTAGTAACTTAGAGATGGCACAAGGTGATCTCAAACATATGTTGAGTGGAAAGGAAGTAATATGTGGGAAGGATACCTATACAAAATTTACCACAGAAGTGTTTGTCCTTTGGTTTGATTTTTAACTATTGAATATGTTTGCACAGTGGAGGCCCTATAACATATCCATGTGTGAGGCTACTCCTGTAGCCCGAGCAGACTGAATAGTGGCCATAACTTTTAGAAAATGAGTAGAGTAAGTATAGTATAGTTCCATATCCCACTATAACCACTTAATTGTCCTTATGTTAAGGCTCAAAGAACCGAAGATCAAGCTTATCAGGATCCAAACCACTACAATCTACAACCATAATATCCCTCATCAAATCATGATCAAGACCTAGAGCTAGCATAGATAATGGTTGCATACCATCGAGACCAGAAAGCCACGGGTCACTCTAGATATTAAACCATCACCATTAGAAATTATCCAGTAAATGTCATGGTTAAAACAAATTAGGATCCCCACATACTTCTGTAGAAGAATCTTAGCCGATTTCCCAAACTGGTGAACAAAAAATCATCTGGAGGTAAATACTTGGCTTTGACAACTTTTGCACACAAGCTATCCGGATCCTATAAATGGTTATATAATTTCTTGTAGAGAATGGTGTTTTTTAAAATATTCATGTCTCTAAATATCATTCCTCCATGAACCTTTGGTTCAAAAATCTTATCCTCTGAGACCCAATGTAAGTAGTTCTTACAACTAGTATGACGCCACAAAAAAATTAGCAAAGGCTGAGTGGAGTTGATGAATGAATAAATACAGGAGCTTGAAGAGAGATATCTGGTATGATGGTAGTACTTTGGTAACTTATTTAATAAGGACATCCTTTCTAAACCAATATCTATTCTTTATAGTCCATCCTAGAATTTTTCTATGAGATTTATCAAGGATTAAGGAGAATACATCACATTTAGAGCACCCAAATATCATCAGAAGGACCAATGTATTTTTATGTTTCTCCACAACTTTGATCCCACATAATCCAGCTATGAAAGCTCTCATACCATCCTATAAAATGATACTAATGAATATCTATGATTTATACAATTTGACACGTTTGTCTAAAGATTTAGTGAAGATATAAATAAAATTAAGAACATCATAGAATTCCTAATTATTTTCCCTTGAAAAAAGGAGGCAATCATTAGTGAAAAATAAGTGAGTGATGGGAATTCTATGCCGACAAACCATAGCCCAATTAATGAGTTCATCTAAATATTCCATAACTAAGATATGAGAAAATAAATTAACAAAATATAGAAATAACTAAGGGGAAATTGGTTCTCCCTACCATAGGCCTCCATTTGGTTCAAATTGTTTTGTGATAGAACCATTAACCTTGATGATTAAAGAAGTTATCTTGAAATAAATCATAACCACTCACATCCATTTTGGGCCAAAACCAAGTATTATCATGAATTCTACCAATAAATCACATTCCAAACTATTATAATATTTAATCATATACAGTTTCATTTCCAAAATCCCCTTATTATAAGTAGAATGAGTTTTCATGAGTGATAATAGTCTTATATGTAATATGTCTCTTAGTAATAAAGGAACTCTGATTTTTAGATATAATGGAAGAGAGAACCTTACCCAAAAAACATTATAGGACTTTTGAGAAATAAAATTAGATCACATCCCACAACATGATAGGTATAAAATTAGAAATATTTACGGGGCTTGAATACTTTTTAATCAAAAAAATGAAAATATTATTGGCCTTTTCTATACTTATAGTTCCATCCCATAAACCCTAAATCAAAATTACATTTTCCACACCCAAAATATTCCAAAACATATTATAAAAAGTTTATGTAATCCATCTATAATTGAACAATTTTAATAGTGAATTCTCTTAAGGGATGATAAAATCTCCTCACCTAATTTTTTTGACTCAAGGTCCAAATATGTGCCCTCAAAAATATTTGGTTCCACACCACTTAGCAGGTCACCTAAATGTGTGCCACTCCCAGAGAAAAAATAATCTTAGTAAGAGGACACAGTCATATCTCAAATATCAACCCCATCATTAGTAAAGAAACCAACCCCAACTACTAATTTAGAAATGAAGTTCTTTTTTCTTCTGGATGAGTCATTTTGATGAAACTAAATGGTATTTTGGTCAATATGTTTGATAAAATCCTCCCTTGATCAGGAGAAACAATCGCTTTCATGGTCCCTCAAGGAATCATCCATCTGAATTTCCATGGTAACTACCTCCTATATTGAAAAATTAGAAGTGGGATCCTCATAAAACCTCTAAATAGATTTCTCAATCCAATGGATTATCTGTTCAAGTTGCTACAATTTTGCTAACTCTAACACTAAACGTGAGAAACAACCATTTTCATCTTGTCCTAGACAAGGTCATGAGATAATTACCAAGTAGTTTAAAGAACTTACACGCATTTATTATAATGAATCCACATGCATTCAAAAAAATCGCCACATTGGTCTAACATATTGGGACACAACATGTGGTTGGAGGAAAATATGAAAATTTATAGATGAAACCTAAGGGGAGTGGGAGACCACATACCAAAATAATATTTTCATCTAGTCGCTATATTACACAAACCTATCAAGAATTCTTGATAATATGGAGATGAGGGAACATCCACGGAACTAAGTAAACGGGTTCCCTAAGAATCTAAGATCCGAGAGACCTAAGTGAAGCAAGTGGTCCAATAATTGAAAAATAGAAGAAAAAATCTATCTAGATCTTCCCTATTTCTTATGGTGGTATAGGATTTAGTTTGAATACCCACAAAAAAGAATGTGTCCTTGGAGTCAATTTCTGATGTTTTTGATTATCTCTGAGTATCTCAATTTTTTCACTTAAACCCAATCATCAATTAAAACACATGAAATTGCATTTATATTCCCAAGTTTGAAAAATTGATAAGGTAATATGGTTTTGGGGGAATTTGAACATTGAGGCCCTAAAATCATTAATCCCCAAGAAGAAAAGGGCACCTACATTGACAAAAAATCTAAAAAATAAACATTTATAGAACCCAACTTTCATAGTAATATCTCTCATGTCATTTATTTCCAATATAGTGTTAGAGAAAAGGATTATATCAGGTCTATTCTTATAAATCCATTGATGGAGTATGAAAACTGATCATGGGTTTCCAAAGCCATGAAAGATCTTGCAGAATATTTTCATAGTTCCAAGTGGAGCTGGTCTAAACTATCCTCCACCTTTATCATGAAATATAGTTCATCCATATCTAGAAACATTGATTATTTCTAGGATCCTGGTTGGACTTCATTCTTCGACCCACCATAGAGTCTTTTGTTACTTCAAATTTTGTTTTTGATGTTGAAAATAATTGTACAATTCTTATTCTTCCGTTTTTATGACACATTTCATATGTGTTCAACAAGGATAGTCTCAGGGTTGGTTCTTTAAGAGATGTTTAAAACATCCTCGAGGTAAGAAATATTGGTGGAGCCTCCTCACATGGATGATTGTGAACTAGACCTCCCTCCTCAGGTGAATCTATAACGTTGGAAAGTGGGACCCTCGCCGCCTCTATAACATATGGTCCAAGATTAAGCAACTGCTGAAATGTGGTGGGTCTAAAATTCTGGTGTATCAAAACATTCTTTCTATTCTTAATGAGAGAAAAGTTTTTAGCCAAAAAAGTATTCCTATCTCTGACCTCATGTGTTTCATCATACTTTTATCCCTCTTTTACTATCCTAGGAAGAGGATGGTGATCACCCAAGGGAATTGAGGGGACTAAGTACATCTAAAAAGGAAAATGTAAACTTCATGGTGTGCATGGGATGGATGGAATCCCCATAAATATTTTTATAGCCTTTAACATTGAAAATATTTGATCTCTACATTTTATAATCTTTTCCCTAACCACTTGTTTTTCAACCACCAAAGTTGGTGCACCACCCAGAGGTTTTTCCCAATGCCATGGTCTATATTGTAGCTTGAGCCTCCTCTACAGGTTGGGTTTCTTTGTTATGTGTCCCTTAATATCCTGACCAATATGTCTATATAATAAATATAAGAAATGATCATTGACATGTTCAAAATAGATAAAAATCAATCACATGAAAAATAACTCTAGGTGGGCTCTACAAAGATACTCTCATGACCTCGGTTCATTATAGAGGACAATGATGTGTGGGAAGGCAAAGTTCAAATAGAGGTGCAATCATATGAAAAAATATCTAACTCAAATAGTGGTGAAATTAAAGGTCTCTTTCCACTAGAGAAAACCTGGGGGAGTGGTCATTATTGTTGAGGATGAGGTTGTGGTTTCAGATGAATTAGTTGGTCTAAAATATGTGATGAGGAATGAAGGATTCTTTCCAAATATAAAAGAAAATATTGGTCTTTGATTGCTTTTTGATGAGGGCGAGACATGTCTGACCCCATCTCTACCTTTTTTCTCAAGTTTTCCCTTTTAATAAAGGGGAATTGTCCCTAAATTAAAATAATAATAATAATAATAATAATTAATATATATATATATTAGAAACATTTATTTGAAATATAATTTAAAATATATTTAGAGTACTAAGATTGTAGTGGATGATGAGTAATTTCATCATTATAATCATTTTATTAGAAACATAATTGTAAATAATTTTATATTAAATACTTATATATATATAATATATAATAAAAAATAGTTATAGTTATAGGATAGTAGTGAAAGAAGGGAAATTTCATCACTATAGTCATTTTATTAAATTATAATTATAATATAATTATATGTACATATAGAAGTGTCATTAATATCTAAAATATAATAAAACAGATAATTTATTTATTTTGAAAAGTTATCATTTAATAATTTTTAGTATAAAAAAGTATTTTCAAAAAATTATTACATTAGTAAAATATCTTGGAGGTCATTTGTTTGAACCTCTATTATATTTTAATAATTATTTGAGCTGTGAATATAATACTACTAATTATTTCATAATTAATATTATTATTTTAACTTATTCTATATTCAAGGAGAGGTGCCTAAAAATAAATTATGATGATTATGAAAAATATCATGAAAGGAGAGAATATGGGATGTTATAATTAAATTGTGATGTAATATATATAATGAAAATATACTAGAGAAAATTATATTGAAAAAAAGCATTATTTATTCAAATACAAAATTGTTTAAGGATAAAAAACATTTCCTTTCTTAACCTCTCTTAAAAATATATTAATTAATTAATAAAATAATTAATTATAATTATAATTTATATAATAAAATTTAAAATTGAAACTGTTTAGTTAATTTTAATTATTATTTTAATTTTTATAATATATCATTAAGTAATAATTTAAAATTTATAAAAAAAATAAAATATTGAATAAAGTATAAAATTACTAAATTTATAATTTTATTAATATAAATATATTATTTAACTATAACAATATTATTTTGTAGTTGGGGAGCTTACCTTAGTGGTAAAGTCAACCCATAATTTTATATCTAACAAGGGCTAAAATCTGGGCACCCCTTTTTCGGGGAGTTTTATCTAGAAATTTAAGACATTAAATAGTGGCCCACACCATAGAATTGAATAAGGGGGATATATTTATCTATCCATTTAATGAATTAAAAATTGGGCCACACGATTGGAATGAACAATGTAGTTGAACCATAGTAGGCAACAAGGTGGCATAATGGGACCGGGTGAATGGCATGGGGTGATTAGAGAGGCGGTGTGAAAGGGACACACATATATGTTGTTGGGTGGGTGGCCCAAAAGTGAGATGGGTGAATTATAACCCATTAAAAATACTCTACCTACTAGGATATAAGATTTTTTATGGATGGGTTCCTAACGTAGTGTGACCGGTGGTGTCACAACACGACAGTTTCAAGCAGGGGGTGGCACAACATGCTAATTGGTGACACAAGATGCTTGTGTGATCTAGTAGATGTTGCAGCATGAGTGGAAGGTGATGCACCATGGAGACAAGAATACCTCACTAGTTAGTAATTTTGAAAGAGATATGTGTGTGTTGGTGCCTATTAACTGGCCCTCTATCAAGATGAATTCCTAATGCAGCTTAGTGGAAGGACCTACCATAACATGATGGAGGCCAACACGACATAATTGTGCTTTCATGGGGGTGGCGCTATGTAAATACTAGTAAGGAAGCATGAGGAAAGGATTCTAATATGATAAATTGTTTCATTTTTTCTAGGCCACAATCAATTGGGCCATCAATTCATCAATATCTTGGGCTTTCCTACCACTTAAATTTAACAAAATATGTTATTTAGATGCATGTAAATCCTTTGGGAGGATGAGGCTCGATCTACTAGAATGTTTGGGTACATATGTATTTGTGTATTATAGTATATTCTTCTAAATATATATTATTTTCAAATATTATATATATATATATATTAGATATATAATTAAAAATATATGTAGTGTGCTAAGAGAGCTTCGCAAGAAGGCTAATTCTATCATTATAATCATTATATTTGATTATAATTCTAATATGATTTGTTATAGTTAAAATTTATTTATATTATTTAAAGTATAATTAAAAGTTTAATAAATATATTGAATATAACCACATAAAATCTTAATAATCATAAATTTTTTAATTAAATAAAAAATTTAAAAAAAATACTTTAAAAAACATCTATCGAGTTGCTCTTGTGTTTGAACCTCCATTTTTACATTTGTGTGTGAGTTTATTATTTTTTATATATTTCTCAATTCCATTAATATATTTAAATATAAAAATTATTATAAAACTAATTAATTTTTAATGTTTTAATATTTTCATTAATATAATTAATTAATATTTTCATGTTTTTTGGAAACCCATTTTGAAAAATAATTAAAGTTGTTGTTTGAATGATGATAAATAAAAATATCATAAATTAATGGAAAAGAGTAAAATATTAAATAATGAGAGATAATAGTTGACTCTTTAATTTGTTACCATACAAAAAATAATCATTTTTCCTTCTGGTATATAATTCCCCAACCCAACTAAAGACCTCATCACACCATGCTTCCTTAGTCTCTTGTTTACTTCCCATACCCTCTCTCCTCCATGTTCCAGAGAGAGAAGAGCTTATTCCACGATGAGTATTGCAGTGTCCCCATTCATTCAAATCCCATTTTACATAATAATCCTATGCAATAACATCTTCATCAGTGAACTGATATAAGAAACCCATAATGTGAGTGTGTATCTAGAATGAGCATTCTATTCCCAGAACAAAACATCTTACCATTGTAGTAGAAACTCAAAATGAAGATGTACCACCAATATAGAAACTCCTCCTGGTTGGGTTCATAGATTCTCTAATGTTCCAAGAAAGGTAAAATGATTTATGAAGTAAACACATTCAATTTTCACCGGCTGCAGTAGTGACAGGAAACCCACCACATCTCCTACTGTCATCACAACTCCCGCAATGATGGAAAAAGTAAAGGTTACGAGAAACCTGACTTATATTTTTTTATGATTTCAGAAGACTAAGGTTTTCCCCCACTAATTCTATGACCATTGATAATTTATGGGTTTTCTCTTCGTCTGAGCCTTCCTCACATATGGCTGGTGAGAGAACACCATGAAAATTTTATGCAATGAAGAAGCAACAACTCCATAGAGTGGACTATGGGGAAGAATATGATGATAAATGAAACTCATTTTCATTCAATTTTCCACTATACCCATCTCAATGGATTTGATCATCATGGAATAAATCACCATGGTGACATTGCACTATTATAATTTTTTTACTTTTATTTTAGTGATTTTAATAGAGTTTGAGATGCACATGAAGAGATTTAGAGTAGATTCTTTTTCTAGTTTTATTGTTTTTTAATAAAGTATTATATTTATTATTAGTGAATTGAAAAAATTTCATATATATTTGGAGAATTTTACAAGTTCATAATTTTGGTTTTACAGCTTTATTTTTTTGATAGTTTATATTTATAATTAAGTACTAATTTTTTAAGGAATAAAACATATTAAATGTGTTTATAATTCAAAACCAAATTCCAAGTCAATTCATTAAAATTTGAAAGAAATTTTTAGCTTTGAAAAAATAAAAATTTTAAAAAAAATTTAAAATGAATATTTTCATCATCAATACAAATAATTTTTTAAGTTTGTAATTCGGTTTTAATTATTTGAAACAAATAAAATTAAAATCTATTTAAAAAAAATCGGTATCAATTCCTAAAAAATGATATATTTATTATGGTTATTACAAAAAATCATGTTTTATGTTCCATTTATATGGTAATAAATTTGTAATTATTTATGAAAGAGAAAATAAACTTAATAAATTTCTTTAATATAGTTAAATATTATCAATTTTAGAAAATAATTTTGTTTTTGTTTCAAAAAATCAACATGAAAATAATACTAAGAAATAAAACTATAAAATTTTCATGTAAACTTCCACTAAAATATTTAAAAAATAAAAATAAAAATACTAGTGGAAAATTTCCTTATAAAATAATAGATCAAAATCAATCCAAAATATTATACATGATAAAATACTACTAATAAAATATATTGTAAAATATAATTGGATAATCTTATTAAATTTTTTATTATAGGATATTTTAAGTAAAAAATACAAATAGAAAATTTTCTTGAAAAGTAAATTCATGAAATATAATTATATATAATAATGGATAACATCACTATAAATTTACAGTACAATAATCAAATTTTAAATTTATTGTAAATGTCATTGAAAAATCACAATAAACGGTGTAATTTTTTAAAAAAATTACACTGTAAAATTACACTTTTAATTTTTATTAGAAAATTACAATATAATAATACATTGCTAAATACTAAGGAAATTCTCATAGAAAATACATAATTAAATATTTCAATCGGAAAAATATTTAGATATAAAAAAATTATAGATATTTAATAAATTTATATAATAATAGTTCTCTTACTTCAAAAGAAATTGTTATGCATTTAAAACAATTTATATTCCCTTATAGATATAATTATGTTAAATTTTTTAAGATTTTTAAAATGAATAAAAATTATAATTTTCGATAATAGAAATTATTTTTTAAGAAAAACTTACACACTTCTATATAAATAAAAGAAAATTATTTATTTAAAAAATTTTAATGAATTAAAAAAAATTATTTTACAACATTATTTATTTTTGGAATATAAAGAAAGTTAATTAGACTTTTAAAATTGATTAGAGGATAATATTTTTCAAAAATTTATGAATATAAATATGATTTTACTAAATCAAGAGTCATACGAAATGTTACAGGCTGTTTCCAATGTTTAAATCATTATGATAAAAATAAAAACCAGGCCATCAAATTCATATAAAGAAAATTCTTATGAAGATCAATAATTGTGAGGTGTAGTCTATTTTAAATATTTAATTATATTTTTGGGGAACTCATTACCATTATAATGTTTTGATAAAATTCCACAACTACCATTTGTGCTGTCAAAATAGGTCTTTCCAAATGTGAAATGGGTTAATTAAATAATGTTTCTATTTCTAAGAAAACAAATAGTTACAAGGTAGAAGAAAATTGCAGTAAACGACAACATGTTAGTTGGGTATTATTAATGATGATCGCATAAAAAGTTTTATTTTTAAATATATATAAAAACATTATTTTCTTAAAATATAAGAGTTTGAATTCATATATAAGTATATTTTTTCTTGATTTGTGTTCATCAAGTAATCCTTATTGCATGAATGAAAACGAACATCTAATGTTGTTATGAATTCAATATTATTTTCTATAGATAAAGAACCTCTCTAGATTTACTTTGACATTATATTATATCTCTATGTACATTATTCATCATCTGTTAGTGGCTACTTTCAATTTATTGTTACACTCTCAATACTTTATTCATGTCTTACTTTGTAAAGTTTTCATAATTGTTTTAGTGTGCAATGACTAAAGATAGGTCTTGTGAAGTGAGATCAAGGTGAAATCCCATAGATCCTTTGCATCAAGTTTTAGTTTCTTGAACTCAACTATAAAGGTTCTAAAAGGACATGTATAGTTAAAATCACCATGGTTGAAGAGAGGGTTTTTGGGGATTGTAATAGTAGATATTTGTTCCATAAACCACTATAAATATCATGTGTCATGCTTCTTGTGTTTTCTTTATTTGCACTATATATTTATTTGAGAATAGTGATATATATATGATTACATTTTCAATGTTGGATGTCTATTTTGTGTAAAATTTTTAAGAACACAATTCACCTCCCTCTTTGTTCCTTATGCAACCCTACTAGCACAACACCAACCACACATGTGTGTCTCTAGTTGTGTCACATACCAGTTGTGTTGTGTTGTCTACATGGTTATATGGGTGGTAGTGTCACCAGTTAGCATTCCATGTTGCCTCCCTACCAAAACCATTTCATTGTGTTTCCCACCATCATTACAAGGTAGATCATCACTCCATACCACATTAGATATATGCGTAGGAAGATCGTTGGATGATAAGCTTCAATGAAATCATCTCTCAATATAATATCCAACATGTTGACGCCTGTGTATTTTCATGTTGTGATAACTATAAATTCATACTGCTTCATCATTATGGTCTAATTATATAACCTGGTTTCTCGACATTGGTGGCCCAAAGGCCTAGTTCCCTAATGGCCCAAATGTATGGCCTGAAATTCCAAATCATGTGAATAGTACGAATATTATAGTATTTTTGCTGCAACATTTCTATAAAACATACTATATTACATCTATAATACATAAAGAAATCCTTCCCCCAGATTTAAACCTGTTTTTTCTATCTGAGATGGTAAAAATTTGAAAAAAAATCTTATCTATCATTCCATATGTCATCCTTTTAAATGAGTTTTTTATCAAATATAAATAGTTTCTATATGTAATTTTTTAAAATACTTATTCAAGTGTTTAAAATTATTAATAATTACTTTATAACTAAAGTATTATATATTTAGTTTTTTATAATATTAAATATTATTATGTAAATAATATATTTAATCCTTACAATTTAATTAAAATTATTTGGTTTTTTAATCGGAAAACAAATCCATTAAAACATGATTCAAATCTGAGGATACAAAATACAAAGCCTCAAGAGGCATATAAATAATCCATATTGATGCCACAGAACAAAGGTGGGACATAGCAATATGATGGAACACCATATTACCATCCCTTCTAATGAAAGAAAAGAAAAAATAGAAATAATATAAACATACAAACCCAATCTTAAAAAAGAGGATTCCTATTGAATAAGGGATAGTAGGGGAGCCTTAACCAAGGATGAAATAGCGAGGAAATAAAATTCCAAAATAACCTTATACCCACCCAGATCCCTAGAAAACCTAATTCCAACACATGACACAATAGATTAAGAAACATACAGATATTAATTAGTAATAAAAAACATGATGCATATAATCCAAGACTACCTTAAAGGAGTGACGAACCACCATTCCCACTCCAACTCAAGCATATTCAAATATAGAAACATCAACATTCATCATTAGAATATTTATTGGAGCCAAAGACCAGGACATATTATGTTTCACTACATGATCACAAAATCCCTCCATCCTAAGGTTGTTCTAAACCTCAATCAGAGCAAAATACCATTATATCTATGTTTCATCAAGGATCAACTAATTTTTAAATATTAATTCTTTTATGATTATCCAAAAAAACCAAGATACTATAAATAATTCTTTAAATCCTAACAATTTAAAATCCCAAAAATATTTGGATAGAACATAACCAATAGAATAAATCTCATCTAGAACTAGAGAAATCACCTTACCATATCATTCCTAAATAATATAAATGTTTAGGCATTGAAGGTTAGTATGAAAATTTATCAATCAGAAAAAATTGAAAATGAGAATTGATTATTAGTGATAATATTCTTTCCTTATAAAATAGCTCGAACCGGAAGCACATATGTAAAAATCCTGCATACAAATCCCAAACCTTTGGTAATAAGTGGGATGACTAAAACTTCATCCAAACCAAACCAAAGCCATAAAAATGTATTCATATTTCCAACTAATATCCAGACTTCACCATGAAGCCTCTATAATGATAGAATCTCTAGAATATTTGATCACAAAAAATATATCTCCAAATAGGGATATTTAAGACCTAACTTTTATGCATATCATTAAATAATGAATTTTTTTAATCAAAATTCCATCCAAAAAATCATCCTTAACAATATCTCGAAGAACCGTATTCTTGATTTCAAAAGGGTATGTCAATGAAATAAACTTAAAATCAGAATCATTAAGCCAAGGATCCATCCATATATTAATATACCACTCATCATAGATTTTCCAACAGATACCCTCCACCAGAAGGACCTTAGTGTTCAAAATACTATACCAAATAAAACTTGCCTAATGTCCAAGAGAAACTTGTAGAAAAAAAACAATGGAGAAATATTTTTCACTAAGAATCCATGTAGAATGTGATGTGGGATATATAAAAGCTTTTAACACTACCTATAAATAAGAGCTATGTTGAATGACTCTATATGCTAGAATACCAAAGATCTGTTCTCTTTAGGGAGACATAATATTTCCCATGAAACCTTGTGAATCTTCATTCTATCGTCCATGGAACCCCACAAGATGTCTAATGACATGGAATGAAACTGATTTATAATAGTTTCCAGAAGCTTGAATGGGTACATAAAATAATTAGGAAGAGATTTCACCATAGATTTTATCATGACAGAATTCCCATTCCTAGAAATTACCTCCCCCTTCCAATCATTAATTCACTTCCAATCTCTATCCCAGACAGATTGAAACACCTCTCTTTTATATCATCAATTGAATATTTAAAGTTCTAAATACTTATTATTATTATGAACATGATTAAATTGTAATAGATTACTCAAACCGTCCATATGCTCCAAAATATGAGGATTTATGTGAATCTTTAGTTTTAAATCGTTGTTTTTTCATTCTGCATAAGGGGGTAGGTAATTTGGTTTCATAACACATTACAAGGTTTAATATCTCATATAATATTGTTGATTTGTTTTAATTATGTTCCCATGTGGCCTCACATTTTTTATTTTTTTATTTGAATTTTTATTTGGAATAGATGTCATTGTTTATTAAAAAAACAATAATTATTTCTAGTTTTGGATATAATAAAAATAATTCAATATTTCATGATATTATTCAATTATATTAAATACTCGAGGAGTGGGGTAGAAAAATAAATTGTAAGGATTTCAAGAATTATTAATCCAAGAGAGATGGTGGATTACATAATAAAATTTATAGGTAATATTTATAACAATAATGGGCACATAAAAATGATATTGATAATAATTAATATTTAGGAAAATAAAAGATTTTTTTATGAATCGAAAATAATATCCTTTTTCACCCTTTTCTAAAATTCAAAATAGAATAATTTATGAATGAACAACCATATCCCTTTTACCCTCTTTTAAAAAATAAAATTATGAGGATTATGAAAAATATTATTAAATGAGATAAGGGGGATTTTGTTATAAAATTGTGGAGTGATATATATAATTGTAATGGACTAATGAAAATGATATTGAAAATACAGAATATTTTGGAAAATGGAATAATATTTCATGAATGAAAAACAATGTCTCTTTTTACCCTCTTATAAATGATTTATTTAAATAGACCACTATGAAAATAAATATCACTAGAAGTCAAATTAAAAAATTCATGGGGAAAAGGGAAACCCAACATAAATCCCCCCAAAAATAATTAAAGGAATATATGAAATGTTTTGAACATTTTCCCTCTCTACCAAAAAATGAGTAACGATAAGAAAAAAATGGTTCCAAAGATCTTATATAATCAATAAAATACATGAAATATTATTGTCCACATTCTTCCTTCTAAAAAGTTTTGATAAAAAAATTGATAGTTAGATTCCACCACAATATTACTCTAACCATTAGAATAATCAAAATCCACACCATTCTAAATGTCCATGGATTCGGCTATAGTTGTCCCCAAACTGTAGTGGCTATTGAGTGATGAGCTATGACTAGAGAACTCACATGATCATAGATTAAACCACCAAGGCCAACAAATTGTCTCCCGGTAGCGATGTGTCAGTATTAATCTTGAAGATTCTTATAGGGGGTGAGTCCAACTTGCTGGAGGGTCCAGAACCAACAATGGAATATGACCCCCATTCACCAATCCAATGAGAACCCTAACTATGAATCATATCCAGCCAAAACATATCCTAGATAGAAGTTCTCTCAAATACATATGTATTTCAAAGAAACCAAAAAAGTTACACCTAGATGCATAAAGTCATAATCATTTTCACTGGAAACAATATAAACCATTCCCCCACCACAAGTGTAACATCCCAAAGACTTCTTTAAAGTGCATAGAACTGTGTATCAAATGTTTCTGCATAGTGGTCACATGAGGTAAATATAATCTCACGTGAAACTATGTTTTCATGTTTTTCCCATAGAGAGGTCACAAGGTTATCTCATAAATATACTGAGAGGCAAGGTGGGAATAGGTTGTAAGGATACCTCCACACATTTTCCAACAAAAGATTTTGGCCTTTGTAAGAAATTTTAGCTTCCAATGATACTTCCACAGTAGATTCCCTATAACATCTCTATGTGTGACACTATTCTTGCAGCCCGAGAGGACTGGATAATAGCCATATGTTTCAGAAAACTGGTAGATAAAATTTTGTCCATTTTATTGTCTCAATATAACTACTAAATTTTCATTGTGTTAAAGCTCAAAGAACAAAATACCAAGATTATTATGATCCATCCCACTAATATAAACTACTATAATATCCCTCACTAAATTATTCCCAACACCTGGAGCTAGATTAGAGAATGGTTTTATACCATTGAGACTAAGAATCCAAGTATCACTTCAGATATTAACCCTAGAACCACAAGAAAATCTACAATAAATCTCCTGGTTTAGAATAATTTTAGATCCCAGGATTCTCCTTCAAAAGAATATCGGCCGAGGTCCTAGACTGGAGGATAGAATATCATTACGAGATAAATAATTGGCTTTTACCACTTTTACATACAAGCTATCCGGGTCCTATAAAAAGTGAAAACCTTTATCTTCCATAATGGAATTGTTAAAAATATTCAAGTTCTTAAATATCATGCCTCCTAGAGCCTTTGGTTTACAAATATTCTCCAAAGTTACCAAATGTTTGTTATTTTTACCATTAGCACTACAACACCAAAAATTAGTGAAAGCTAAGTGGACTTGATGAATAAATAAATCCAGGATCTAAAAGAGAGACATCATATATGATGGTACCAATTGGGCAACTGCTTTGATAAGGACCTACTTTTTGTCCCTAGATAGATTCTTACCAGACAATCCTGGTATTTTTCTATGAACATTATCAAGGATGAACAAGAAGAATTATCTTTTAGGGAACCCAAATATCTTTGAAAGGACCATGTTGATTTTATATTTCTCCACAACCTTGATTCCACACAATCCAGTGATGGTAGCTCTAATCCCATATCACACACCCCTACTAAATGAAATATATGATTTGGAAAAGTTTACACATTGGTGTAAAGATTTAGTGAAGTCATAAATAACATTAATAACCTCCTATAATTCCCAAATAGTTTCTCATTATAAAAGGACGAAACTAACAGCAAAAAAAGTGAGTGATGGGAATTATATTCCAACAATCCTTTTCCTTAGTAATGAGTGAATCCAAATCTATCTTAGATAATATATGATTAAATAAATCATCATCATGGATAAATTGGTAAGTGTAAATAGGGTCACCCTAACTTAGGCCTTCATATAGTTTAATAATTTTTATAAGAGAACCATTGACCTTAATACTGAAAGAAAATTTCTTGACACTACTCCTGATTTCTCACATCTAGTTAGTCTAAAACCCAATCTTCACATGACCTTATTCAATAAATCATATTCCACCCCATCATAAGATTTACCATATCAAATTTCATTTAAAAAACACCCCTTTTAGAAGTATAATGTGTTTTTAAAGAATGTAAAATTTCATGAGAGACAATAGTGCTACCTTGTGAACAAAGGCACTCTAATTATCATATATAATGAAAGGGATAACCTTAAGAAAATATTGGGAGACAAATTTTGAGAAAAAAAATTTAGACCACATTACACATGATGATATTCATGAAGTCAAAACAAATTATAGGGCTAGAAAGTTTGCAATCAAAATAATGAGAGTTTCATTAAATTTTCCATTATTATGAATCTAACCCATAAACCCTACATTAAAAAGAAAATTTTAGGACCCACAATATTCCCAAGCTAGATAAAAAATAATTCACGTAACCTATTCAGGGTGAGGGACTTTGATGAGTAAATTATTTAAGGGATGAAATAATCTCCTCACTTGAAATGTCCGACTCAAGATCCAAATAAATGGACTCAAAAACGTTAGGCTCCACACAACCCAGTAGGTCTCTCGAATGTGTGCCACAAACAGAGGTAAAAAATCATGGTAAAAGTTAATGGAAATATTCTAAATCACAAACCAATCAATATTAAACCAAGTTTCATCGACCTAAAATTTAAAGATAATGTCATTTTTTCTTCTCAATGAAGGTGTTTTATGAAAATAAATTTTATTTTGGTATCGATATTTGATACAATTATCCCATGATCTAGATAACCAATAAATTTATTTATCTCTAGAGATCTTATACATATAATTTCCCAAGGTAACTACCTCTGGTATGAAAAAATAATTAGTGGTATCATCATAGAACCTCCCAAGATATTTCTCAATCCTAGAGATTCTATAATCAAACTCCTATATTTTTCATAATCTAACATACAAGTGAGTATCCACTACTTTCTTCTTATCCTATACTTGGTGCTGAGAGGATGAAAAAGTAGCTTAGACCACATTGATTCATTTATTATTATGAATCTAGATGAATCTAAAACAAAATCCCTATATCGGCCTAAAATCTCATGACATGACCTACGACTGGAGGAAAATAGGACAATGGTTAGATGAAATTAGAGGGAAGTGTGAGACCTCATACTTCGAGAACTTATTCATAAGGTCATTAGATACTAAAAACCTATCAATCATTTTAGATAATCCAAAGATGTGGTCATTTCCCCATAACCAAGTTAATATGTTCCTCAATAGGCTGAGATCTAAGTGACCTGAGTGAAGTAGGCTATCCTAAAATTGATTAATAGAAGACACATTCTATCTAGAGCCACCTTTTTATCATGGTGGAAGAGGATCTGATTAAAATCACAAAAACAAATGGGTTGTTGGAGTGAAATTATGATAACATTAATTAGATCCTAGGATTTACACTTGTCACTTTAACCTAGATATCCATAAAACCCACAAAAATCCATTCGGTTTCCCATGATTTCTGAATTGGTAAGGGAATGTGGTTTTGGGTGAAGAAGAATATAGATGTCTTAAAATCCTCTCTCTACAAGAGTAAAAGGTCTCCTTCATGGTTAGAACAAGCAACCGAGAAATAGTTCTGTAACCAAGATTTCAAAGAAATCCATCTCATGTCCTTGGTTTCAAATATTTTCATAGAAAAAAAAGACCATGTCAAGGATATACTAATAACTCCATTGACGGATCATAAGAAATGATCATAGGTTTCCAAACCCACAATAGTTCTAATAGAAGAGTTTCATGGTTCTATGTGGGGTTGGTCTCAACCGTCCTATGCCACTATCATGAAATATAGTGTATCCCTCTCTGATAACATTGAACATATCAAGGAGACTAGTTGGACTTTATCCTACGACCCACCATGAGGTATTTTGTCACAATTTGTTTTCTATGTTCTAGATATTAAAAATATTCTTGTTCCTCTATTTCCATCATGCTTCTCTTCTCTGTTCAACCAGGATAACATTAGATGTAGTTTCTTCTAGAGTTATATAACTCATTCTCAAAGTTGGAAATCATGAAAGAGCCGTTGTACTCAAAAAATTGTGAACTAAGCCTCCCACCATAGGTGGTTCCATAACTTGGTAAAGCATAACCTTCATCGCCTCCAGAACATTCATTCCATGATTAAGTAGCTGATGATACATAGTGGGTATAAACTTATGGTCCACCAAAACATTCTTCCTGCTCTTTATGATAGAAAATAGGTTTTCCTATGAGAATTCCTAGCCCCAACACCACGTGGATTCTTATCCCATAAACTCCACAATAGTATTTCTAATCCCATGCATTAATTGTTGTGTCTTTCCCAAAAAATGGAATACCACCCTCTTATATGTACATGTTAGTGAAGAAAAATATCCTATATTTATAAGTGAATTAAATAAAATAAATTCTTATACTTATATTTTTATGAGAAAGATAAGTCAATTATAGATAATTAATAATTTATAATTGTAATTTATTTAAAATTAAAATGGATAGTATAAAAAATATATAAATATAAATTAATTTTAATTTTATAAATATATATATACATATATATATTAAAATCATTTATTAGACATATAATTTAAATATTATTTATAGTACTAAGATAGTGGTGAAAGGTGATTAATTTCATCATTATAATCATTTTTCTATAAATATAATTAAATATATTTATATTTTAAATTTATATAAATATATTCTAGATATATAATTAAAAATATATTTAGAGTAATTGGATAGTAGTGAAAGAATGGTAATTTCATCATTATAGTCATTTTATTTAATAATAAATATAATATAATTTGATATACTCATAGATGTGTTATTTTTGTATAAAATATATTTAAAATGATAATTTATTTATTTTAAAAAATCATTTATTAATAATTATTATAAAAAAATTTGGATATTTTTTAAATACCACATTAAAAAACATCCATTAGGCCTTTTGTTTGACCAACTATTATATTTGAATAAATTTAATTATTTTTAGTAGATAATATAATTCTAATAATTATTCAATAATTCATATTATTATTTAAACTTATTCCATATTCCTAGAGAGGTGAATGAAAACAAATAATGAGGATTATGAAAAATATTATTAAAGGAGATAAGAGGGGATTCTATAATTAAATTACAATGCAATATAAATAATAAGAATGTACTTTTGATAATTATATTGAAAACAAGAATTATTTATTCATCTAAAAATGTTATATTAAAAAAAATGTATCCTTTTTTACCCTCTCTTATAAATATATTAGCTAATTAATCAAATAATTAATTTTAATCATAATATATTTAAGAACATTTGAAAGTGAAATTGTTATAATTTACTTCAATTATTATTTTAATTTGAAAAAATATATCAATTAGAAATAATTAAAAATTTATAAATATAATTTAATTAAAAGATAATTAAAATTTGAAATTATTTTATTTATAATAATATAAATGTAACCATAATCTGAAAATATAAAAATATTATTTTTTAGGTGGGGTCTTACCTAAGTGGTAAATTCAGCCCATAATTGTACATCTAATAAGGGTTCAAACTCAGACAGTCCCTTTATCGGGAGATTTATCTAGCCAAATAAACCATTAAATAAAGGACCACACCATAGAAATCCACAAGGGGGAGAGATTTATCTATCTATTTATGGCATTAAAATTATGCCCACATCATAAAAATAAACAAGGTGGATGCATAGTAGGAGGCCACAATGTGGCATAATTAGACTGGTTGAATGGAATGGGTTGAATAGGGAGGTAGTGCTTTATGGAGACAAATAGACGTTTCTAGGTGGGAAACTCAAAAGAATGATGGGTGCATTAGAACCCATTAACTGCCCCTCTACTAAGTCTAATTTATGAAATTTGATGGAGCGATTACTACCACATCATATTTGAGGGTAGTATGATATGATAATTGCAAGAAGGCGGTGGTGTAACAAGATAATTAGTGATATGATCTGCTTGTTTGATTTTGTGGATGAAGCGAAGTGACTGGTAGGCATCACACCATGGAAAAAATTAGGTTCACTAAGTGGGAATTTCTAAAGAGTGATGTGTGTTTTGGTACCTATTAACTAGCCCTATACCCAGATGAATTTCTGATGTGGCATGGAGGGATGACCTACCACAATGCAATAGATGCCAACATGATTCCTTTGTGCTTGCATAGGGGGTAGCACTATGTAAAGACTAGTGACAAATCACAAGGCAAGGATTTTCAAATGAGAATTTGTGTCATTTTTTTCTAAGGCATTTGTGTCACAATTAGTTGGGACACTAGGTCACCAATATATTTTGATTTTAGGCCACTTATATCTAATAAAATATTTCCTTTGGTTGTATGTCTATCCATTGGGGGGTGAGGCTTGAACCACTATAATATTTGGGTACGTCTATATTTGAGTATTTTGATCCCCTCTTCTGAATATATATTATTTTAGAAATATTATATATATATATATATATTATAAATATAATTAAAAATATCTTTTAAGTTTTGCAAGAGATTGGAAAGAAGGTTAATTCGGTCATTATAATCATTAAATTTTATTATAATTCAAATATGATTATTTATAGTTAGAAATTATTGTTTTTATTTGAAATATAATTAAAAGGGTAATGAATATATTGATAAAAAATTTATAAAATATAAATAACTATAGATATGGAAATTAAATAAATGTTTTAAAAATAATATTTCCTTAAAAACATCAATCGGGTTGGTCTTGTGTTTCAGCATCCAATGGTACTTTTCTGTGTGCATTTTTTATTTTAGTATATATTTATCCATTTCATTAAAATAATAAATTAAAAATATTATTAAAAAACTCATTAGGTTTTAAAATTTTAATTCTTACATTTATTAATTAATTTTATTACAAAACAGAATACTTTCTTGTTTTTTGGAAACCAATTTTAAAAAATTATAAAAGTGGATATTTTATGGATGATAAGTAAAAATATCATAAATTAATGAAAAAAGTAAAATTTATAATAATAAAGGATAATAGTTTACTCTACTATTTGTTTCCATACATTGATTTTTTTTTTCTATCTTGTATATAATTTAATGACATAACCAAAGACCACATCCCACTACAAATCCCTCATCTCATGCCTAATTCTTATACTATATCTCCTCCATCTTCCAGAGATAAAACAGAATGATGATAATTCCAACATCCATATTAATTACATTCCCATTTTACTTCATTCTCTTCTACACCAATATCTTTATCCATGAACTGGTCGAAGAAGGCCATAAAGTGAGGGTAACTCCTAAACGAGAATTCTATTCTTAGAAAAAAATATTATTTTAGGGATGTAGAAACATAAAATGAAGATATACCACATGGAACAACACAACTATAAGTTGGATTTTTGGATTCACTAGTGTTCATAAAAAGGTCAACCGATTGAATAAAGTATCACATTCAATTTTTAGAGGATGTAGCAGTGTCTGGAAACTAACCACTCTTCCTACTACCACCATGGTTTCATCACGGGTGGAAAGGCTAAAGTGTATGAAAACCCTGGAATGTATTTTTTTCATGATTTCAGTAAATTAAGGTTTCCCATGACCCATTTTAGGAACATTGAAAATTCAGGGGTTTCTACTTTTTTTTACCCTTCCTCACATGTGGTAGGTGAGAGTGAACCATGAAACTTTTATGAAGTGAAGGAGAAACAACTCTCTAGAGTGAAAGATGTGAAATAATCTGATGATACTTGCAACTCATTTTCATTAAATCTTCCCTTAAAACTATATCCATGTATTATATCATCATGGATTACATCACTATGGTGACACTATGCTATTCGGATTTTTTACTTATATCTTGGTCATTTTTTATAGAGTTGTAGATATACATGTATAGGTTTAGGGAATATTTTTTTTTATTTTTTTTGTTTTTTAATAAACATGTATTTTTTGTATCATTAAATTGAAACTTTTCCATCATTATTTAAAAAAAATTAAAAGTTCATAATTGTGGTTTTATTTCTCAAATTTGGTTGGATAGTTTATATTTATAATTACGTACTGATTTTCTAAGTAATAAAAAATATTATATGGCATTATTTTTAAATAAATCCAACTCAATTATTTAAAATTTGAAAAAAATACATTCAAAAAAATTAAATTTTTAAAAAACCAACATTTTTGCAACCTTATAACAATGTTTTTTAAGTTTTTAATTCGTTTGTAATTATTGAAAATGAAAAAAAATGAATTAATTTTTAAAAAGATAGAAATAAATCCCTAAGATTTGATATATTGATTATGCTTATTACGTAAAATTAAGTTTTGTCAGATTCTAATAGTGTAATAAAAATGTCAATGTGAAGAAGGTCTATCCAAATCCAAAGTTCATAAACATTTATTAAAAGATGAAAGGAAAAGAGGAAAAATAGGACTAGGTAACGGATGAGGTCACATAAAGAGACATGACCTCATCCAAGATCATTCCAATAATCATAATCAAATTCATCAGCATCATTTGTAGTTTCCCACTATGAATATGATTTATCTTGATAGAATATCCCAAGGATCACTTCCTTGAAACATTATTACTCTGGAGTGAGATCGATCTTTTATTCCTTAGAGATTAGTGGTATCCAATAAAACAATATGCTGCACTTTGTCACTTTCATCATCTAATACGTTACCCCCTTTACTAAAAATTACTCAAGAACTAAATACATTACAATTATTTTAATAATAATCCATGTTCTATTAAACAACATATTTTCTAGACCCAGATTACTAAGGAACCTATACTGATATATCCCTAGCTAGTGGCTACACAATACAACATTTTCCTTTAGTCTATGAAGGAATTTCCTCAAGCTAGACACACTAGGACCTTGGAGGAATCGTTGAAGCCAAATCCAAGACCAATCCACTTTGATCTCTCCCTTAAGTAACCTTACCATAAACCTAGTCGAGGATTCTTGAATAATCACCTTCAAGAATTGAAAATTGAGTACCTCGATTAATAGGATTTTCACTTCCCACCTGTAAGTAATTATCAACTTCAATTTTCCCATTTAGGAAGATCTGAACCTTTACCTTTTAGGGAGACAACTAATTAATATCATTATCTCCAATAGTTTCAGTCACACATAGAGAATTTTTCTCAAACACATGACTGATTCCACTTGAAGATGATGTCATCCCCAATACTAAATTATCCAAGCTTAGGGATTCATCTCAATAATGGAATAATTCCTATTACGATTAGGTATAATAGGAACACCAAACGAGTATAGATTCTAATCCAAACAATTAGATATAGAACCTAGATCTTTTTTCTTCGTCCAATGCCTCTTTCTATAGGATGCAATTGAATTCACTTCAAGCTTATATAAGGATAAAAAAATTGATTTCATATTAAAAAATTACATGCACCCTATAATATTGAAAATCCTTAAAATAAAACCACATAAAATCTATAAGATGATTAGAAATATAAACTTCCAAATATATGTGAGCATGAAGAAGGAATTTCTCTATGAGAGTATTCACAACCACCCAAAGAAAATGACGGATCAAGTTACCCAATTACTAAAGAATAGAACAATTGTGAAATGGAAGAGGAAGTCTATGGAGACTCAACCAAAGTTCTACCATGGAATGATCATGAACGGAATAAATATCGATTTTACAATGAAGGAGGATAAAGAAACATCCTTCATAATATCTTGAGCACCTAGGCCAGACATGAGAAAAATCTCCTTGTGATAAAAATAGGATAACAATAAGATGGGGATTGAGCAAGCTAAAAACAGCCCAATACTTTAGATCCCAAGAATAATTCACATGATTATCAAAAACATTAGTGGAGGGGATAAATTGAACAAAACCTAAACACCAGAGAGATATAGTGAAATTATTAACCCTCCACAAACTCTAAAAAAGATATATTTCCACTAGTATGACCATCAAACAACCTCAGAGCTCTATCAGAAACTCATCTGTCCATAATAGTGGGATGTGATGGATGAGAAACCCCCACTTATAGGGGAATAGAGATGGCAGATGTATCCAGATAAGGAACAATGGAAGGGTATGAATCCCTTTCCATCATGCCCTAGGTGAACAAAATCATCAAACCCCGAGATGAGCTTAAAAAATGTGAACTCTAAATGTTTAATTCATTATAAATATGAATTGATGATTCCTTTTATTTTGTTAATTAATTGAATTTAATATTACCTTTTTTAATTTTTTTTAAATGTTGTATATTTTATATATGTTGTTATGTGGTTTTGGTTTTGTAACTGCATGAGTTTTCTCCACCATACATGTTTACAATCCATCCTAGTTTTTATATTATGCCTCTATAGGTTTATCATTACTCTTGGAAGGCCATTTGGGAATCCATTTTTCATCCTATTTAGTATTATTCTACCCTTGGTTTTAAAAATCATGCAGTCGATAGCCCAGAGAGATCTTCTTTTCCAAGAATGAAATCTATCTTTTTTTTCCTAGAGATATCGGATAATGTTGCGACCTAGGTTATGTGTTTCTTGTTCGTCATAGAAGATCAGAGGATGGGGTTTTTGATATATAAATGTCTCAAAATTGATGATATTATACCATAGAGAGGGATGAGAGATAATGGAATCTATTATTAAGCTTATATACTAGAGGAGAGTCCCTTAATCTCATGTAATGGTATCTGGTTTAGTTATTAAACTTGTAGGATACAGGAATGTCTCTTCCTTGTTGATCGATGATGGAAATGACCGCCCCCAATTGAAATGATTCTTATTTGAAGCGGAATTTTGGAGGTGTTGCTTCATCTTGATCCCTAACTGTAGTCGCATACCCTAACAATGTGGCCATGATGTTTTCCAAACTTGCCACAAGCTTCTTCCTCAAAAAATGTGAGACCTAGCCTCAGTAAGGGGTTCTCAGTCCTATATTTTATTTATTGATTTTTATGAAGTGTTGTTCTTGATACATGGTTTAACCATGTATTTTTTCCCCTATAAAATTTGGTTCATCCCACTTTCTATATTATGCTTCTTTTAACCTAATTTATTTTTGAATAGTGGGAAACTAGTGATTATTATGACTTGTTTATGTAGGAATGTAGATGAAATATGTAAATCTAGCTACCCCATTTACTGTTTTCATTTACAATTTTATTTCAACCTATTATTCAATGTTCAAATAATTATTTTGGAATATTAATTCAAATTTTGATTTTCAACTTTATGTGTTAATTTAAAAATTAGTTTTGGGGCTGTTGTATTATGCATATTATCATCATGGCTACTACATTCATTATTTCATGTTCACAAACCTTGTTTTTGGTTGGTTTTATTATTCTAAGATTTATATTTGATTTTGGAAATTAATTATCAGTTGTTGATTCTTTTTTGTTAAATCCTCATGTACATAATTTTATCTTTGGACTTCATGAGAACAACTACATGTTTCAATACCCATGTATCAACCACTATTTAATTGGGTTTATTAGCTTATTCCAGGGTGAGTTTTATTCATTATTGTAAATTCATTTGATTTATTTTTTATTATTTGAATTACAATTTTGAACTTCATCCTTGTTTACCAGTTTATTTTCTATAAACTAGAAATAAACATCATTTTCATATTTTGGATTTTTATGAAACAAAATTCCTAATAGAACCTAGGTTATTGTGTTGGGACCTTCTCCCACATTAGGGAATCCCCCACAAAAAGTGTATCTGATCCTAATTAGGTTTAAATTTTTCTTTGGTATAATTTTAAATCACATGTACTTTGATTTCAAATGATTTTATTATTGTTTTTCATATCCTTTTATAACATGCTTGGTTGTTTCATTCATCTCAGGAAATTTCTCTCTTGGTATATAATTTCATTTTGTTACTGATAGTATTTTTCCTTTACTTTCGTTGATTTCTCTACCATAATGAGCCTTATTGATTCCATTTTTTAGTATGTCCTATGTGTGTGTCTCTAGTTTTGAGGTATGAATGGGTTATGATTGAGGTTGTCCAATGTTTGAGAGATGGTTAGTTGTAAAGTCTTGGTAGGATCTTAAATCTCCAGTGTCTTCCTTTCACCTAGGATATGAGTATATGCTAACTCCATTGTGTTTTTGGAAACCTTTAGGACTGTTTTATCCATGTATGGATTTGTAGTGAGTTTAGTGTTTGGGATTGGGTAATTTGTAAGTGTGTTGTCCTTGTTTTTCGATTGGATGATCACCAGGATTCATTTTTTGGTGTTTGACCCTATTTAGTGGCTATATTTTGGTCTCCTAGTGTTAGTAACCTTTTTCTATTAATAAGACAAGTATAGTATGTGTGGACCTATAGTGTATTTTTTTCCATAGGTTTCTAATTGGCTCCCTCATTTTTTTCTCACATATTAGAGATATCTTAGGATATTGGGAAAACATTCATGTGTCCTTGTAGTTACCATTTTGTTTGAGGATGTATCCTTTTTCCTTTTGTTTAGGTGTTCATCACCTTGGGAGTTGATTATAAATCCATATTTTAAGGATATTCTAGTGCCTTGAGTCGAAAGTCTTCGTGTTAATGTTTTTAGGTGGCATGTCTTGGTTTTTAAGCCAATAATTCTCGGTGCTTCAATCCTCTTATGTTTTTTTGGGTTCAAGTGGAGACCAATTTTGGTTACTTCGCTTCCTTTGCATGTTTTCTATTTTTTTCTCTCTTTGTGTTGTTTCCTTTGTTATTTTTCATGATTTCACTAATTTATTTTTGAGTTAGAATTCTTTATGAAATATCTAAGTTTTGTTTTTCCATGTTTTGTGAAGATGGTACTACTCTATCTATTTGTTTTCTACAGGTAGAGATAAGGAATTAGAGGGAACTGTTGGAATATGATTTTCTGGAATGACATCCTCCATGTAATTATCTCATTGAGTGAACCATGTAAGTTCAGGTATGAACTTTTCTCATGTAGTTGTTAAGAATGTTTAATTCTGAACCTATTAAGCGGTTTAAGATATTATTAAATTATGGGAAACATGTGTCACATTGATACCTAAAACGGAGCTTTTTGGGTTTCACACTATTGTTATTACCTTTTTTGGATACTCACATGTTTATGATGTTAGGTGGGGAAAAATCATCATTTGGTTAGATTTTTAATTTTTAAGGTGGAGAGTGTGATTTTGTTGCTTTTTGAAATTGTTCCTGTATTTAATTTCCATGGTGGAGGTTTGTGAATTGGTAATTACTTTTATTTTGTTAATTAAATTTGTTTAATAGGATCTAGTTTTTTATTTTATTTTTAAATGATGGGTTTTTTATATATAATGTTACATATTTTGGGTTCTCAATCTACTAGAGAATTCATCTCCGTACACATATACAATCGAGCCTCATTTTTCCATTATGCATTGGCAGGAGTATCATTACTCGTGGATGGATATTCGGGAATATGGTTTTAATCCTTTTTATTTTTATTCTACCCTTACCTTCAATAATAATGGAGGAGATGTACTAGAGAGATCATCCTTTCCATTAGTGAAATTGATATTGTTTTTCTTGGAGAGATCAGATAAAGGAATGACCTGAGTGATGTGTTTATTGTTCATCAGAGGAGAATAAAGGATAGGGTTTCCGTTTTGTAAACACCTCATCTTTAATGATCTTATAAGGAATATATGTATTAGAGATCATATGATATTTCATTAATATTCTGTGGTGGAGGATATTCCCTTAAATTCATGGTGAGGAATCTAGTTCTCTTCTTGAATCATAGGATGTAATAGCAGCCACCCTTGCTGATCAGGGATGGAACCACCTCCCCCCTGACATCCCCTTGATCTACTTTTGATGTTAAATTTTCGAGGGGTTGGTTTCTCTTGATACAAAACTATGGATACATACCCTAAAAATGTGACCACAACATTTTCAAGATTTGCGAAAAGCCTCTTCCTAGACAAAGGTGAGACGAATCCTCAGTAAGGGGGTCTCGTTCTATATTTTCATTATAGATTTTTTATGATGTATTGTACTTCCAGTTTGGTATTAAAATGTTTTTTTCCCATATATTTTTTCCCCCCCACTATTTTTACCCTACTTCTTGTGAACTCCTATCTAATTTAATAGTGAAAAAACGTGATGATTCTTCCCCATGCATGTAGGACTAAGGCCAAAGCATGTAAATCTTCTTGTCCATTTTTCTTTTTTATTTTCTGATTTTATTTCCACCTATGATTCACTATTCAAATGATGCATTTGGAATATTAATTCAAATTTTTATTTTGAATATAATGTTTTGATTTTAGAATTTTTTGGGGGTTATTGTATTCCCTAGATTATCATCATGTTTGATTCCTTCAATATTGGTTGTTCCAAAACCTTGTTTCTGGTTGATTTAATTATTCTAGAATGTATATTTGATTTTGAAAGTTAATTCTTAGTTATTGGTTCTATTTTTATGAATCCTCATGTACATAATTTTTTCTTTTTTACTTCATGAGAATTATTACAAGCTTGAATATACATATACCATCCACTGTTTAATTAGGTTTATTAGCCCCTTCCATGGGTGACTTTTGTTCAAAATTGTAAATTCATTTGATTTATTAATTATTTTTTGAAATCAAATTTTGATCTTATGACTTACTTATTATTTTGAATGCTATAAACATGAAATAAAATTCATTTTTATATTTTGGATTTTGAGGAACCAAAATACCCAATAGATCTTGTACTATGGCATGGGGACCATCACTCTTGTAAAGTCATCCCCTAAAAAAACATTACCTAAATATGAAATTAATTTTGAAACTTGCAATCAACTAAAAAATATTTTTAATATAGTTAATTATTTTTATTTATTAAATATAAAAATTGTTTTTTATTTTATAAACAATCCACGTGAAAATAATACAATGAAATTACACTATAAAATTTTAATTGAAAATTTCACTAAAATATCATGTATAAAAAATGTAAAACACTAGTGGAAAATTTCCTCAGAAAATTACTCCTAAAAATCCTAATAAAAATTTATTCAGGATAATATACCACTCAAAAAATTGATTTTAAAATTCTAGTGGATAATATTAATAAATATTTTAATACATAAAATTTAAAATCCAAAATATCCTATAGAAAATTTCCTCGAAAATTCAATTAATAAATTATAATTAAATATTATAGTGGAAAATATCACAAGAATATTATAGTTCTAGAATGTAATGTAATTTTATAGTAAAATTCATTTATATAATCACTATAAAATACAGAATAATTTCTCAATAAAATATAGTGGAAAAGTACTCATTAAAATTTTATTGGAAGATTCCAATAAAAAAATAAATTAAAAAATACCATGTAAAATCTCACCAAAAATTTATAATTAAATATTCCAATAAATTAAGTTTATATATATAAAAAATTAGAGATATTTAATAAATTTATAAAATATTTTTTTTACTTTAAATGAAATTATTATTAATTTTTAAAAAATTATATGCCAATAAAGATAAAATTTTATATTTTTTTTATTTTTTTCAAATGACTAAAAAGTGTAATTTGATAATATAGACACTAAATTTTATAAAATCATTGATAAAATTATTTATAATCATAAAAAATTATTTATTTTAAAAATATAATTACTTTTTTCTTATAAATTTCAAAAATAAATTTCCTTTTACAATATTATTTATTTTTGAAATATCTAGAAAATTAATTTTCCATTTCAAATTGAATAAAGAATGCTATTTTTTGAAACATATAGAATGTTAATATGTTTTTAATAATTCAACAGTCATATGGATTTTTATAGTCTATTGGAAATTCATAAAGTCTTATGATTAAAAGAAAACTCATGCGATAAAAATTCTTATAAATAAAAGTCCTACAAAGCTCAAGACCTATGAAGCTTAATATTTTTCCAATATTTAATTATATTATTGAAGAAATTATTATAATTAATGTATTCTAATAAAATTTCACACCATCCTTTTTCATTTTCAAAATAGGTATTTATAAATTTGTAAAGGATAAATTATATAATTTTTCTATTTACAAGAAAACAAATAGTTCCAAGGTAGGCCAAAGTTACAGAAAATGACTACCTATTTGTTGGGTATTTCAAATGATGATAACATAAAAAGTTTGTTTGGATTATTTCTAAATAAATATGTGTATATATATATATATCTTGAATGTTTGAAAATATAAGAGTTCTAATTCATATATAAGTAGAGTTTTTCCTTCTATATTTTCTTAGAATTTTTCTTTTTTCACGATTTAGAATTAACATATGATTTTATTATGCATTAAATATTATTTTCTATAGTTCAAGAACCTCTCGAGATTCACTTTGATGTTATATTCTATCTCTATCGACATTCTTCATCATCTTTTAGTTTCTACTTTAAATTTTGTATTACACTCACATTACATTATTCATCTCTTTATTTGTAATGTTTTTAAAGAAATCAGTGTGTGAAGACTATAGAAATGTATTGGAACTTTTGTAACAAGTTTTAGATTCTTAAACACAACCATATAAGTACTCTAAGAAAGGACTAGTATAATAAAAATCGATAAGCTCAAAGATAGAGTGTTGGTGGAGTGGACTAGTGGATCTTTGTTCCCTGAACCAATTTAAATCTCTTGTGTTAAGATTATTATCTCTTCTATATTTCCACATTTTATTTATTTGGGAATAATGGGAAATATTCAAATAAGTTTTCAAAGATGGATTTCTATTTGGTGTAAAATGTTTAAGAACTCAATTCACCCCCTCCCCCCCCCCCCTCTTGATTCATTATGTGACCCTACTATAACAACACCAACGACACATGCATGTATTTATATTGTTTTACCTTCCAATTTCATTGTGTTGTCTACATGGTCACATGGGTAGAAATGTTACCAGTTATCACGACACAATTCCTCCCTAACCACATCCATTCCATTGTGTTTCCCACCATTGTTCCATGGATGAGCACCCCTCCACCCCACATTAGATATCTTAGTATGTCGAGGGTCAGATGATAAGTTCCAATGAAATCATTGATCTTTCTAGATGTCTACCTAGTGATGAATGTGTGTTTTCATTTCATTACACCTATAAAGTCCCACATCTCCATAATAATGGTCTAATTGTATCACCCAACTTCTTTACATTTGTGGCTTAAATACCTAGTCCTTTAATATCCCAAATGCATGGACAAAAAACCCCAAATCAGGAGAATAGTACCACCATTATAGTACTATTTATAGAACACAAATACATGACCTACTATATTATTTACAAAAAAAAACTATATAAATACTTCCCACACCCACATTTCAACCTAGATTTTATATCTGTGATGGTAAACTTATGAACAAATTTTTAGCCATTATTTCATATGTCATCCTTTTGAATGAGTATTTTCTGTTATCTAAATTTTTTAATTATATGATTTTTTTGTAAATAATAATTCAAATGTTTAAAATTATTATTAAATTTATTTTATTACTATAGTATTTTATTATTATACTTTATAATAAAGAATGATTATTATTTAAATAATATATTTAATCCTTACATTTTAATTACAATTATTGGGGATTATTTTTTTGAATCCAAACATAAATCCATTTAAACATGTTCTAAATCCAAGGATATAAAACAGTAATCCTAAAGAGGTATATAATATTTCCAAACCAATTCCTTAGAAGAAAGTGGGGACTTAGAAATATTATGGACCACCATATTACCCTCCTTTTTGATGGATCTGTACGCATAGAAAGTGTGGTGGTTGGGAGGGCCCAAATTTGATTTTTTTTGTAATTGATGACCAATATAGGATCAATACGATGATAAATACCAGTTCCCATTGATTAAAATCAGTCATCTAGACAAAATAAGAAAAGGGCACTGAATCCTAGAGTGAGGATCTTACTCATAATGTTTATAATTAATTTAAATAATTTCTACATAAATTATATACCTGGATCTTCAGTACTTTCTTCATTGATGATGTTAATCGTCTAGAATGACCCCTCCGTACTGTCTTGTTTTTCTTGCAAGGATCCATACCAGAATCCCTATATTAGTGTTCCACATGTGCTCTGATGGCCTTTAATTGACACAACTCATTCTTTGTGTGCTAGTGTGGAGATGTGAGTGTCTTGCATCAGGAGTTCTTTATCACCTGTTATTTGGTTTTGAAGAATTTATCTCATTCTTAAGAGGGTAGAGGAGAGTAATTGGGAGATAAATTGTTTTTTCTTAACAATTCTCTCACCAACGATAATTTGGTTTACCAGGCATAATGTAACAATAGACGTATCTGTCTATTTAATGACATGGAGTTTTAGTTAAAATATTTAATTGCATAATATCAATTAAATACATTCATAGACTTAGATAAAACACATGAAATATAATAATAATAATAGCACCATTATTCATGGTCCGCCAACTAGCACAAATCAGAATCATAAATGAAACCTCATGCCACATAATGATTACAACATAATTATTATTTTTTATTGTTCCAATAAGTTAAATAATTATTTACCATCTTGCAAATAACTATTTTACTATAATACCATCCTTTCTCTGCTTGAAATCCACTTGCATTTATTGAACACCCATATAAATAAATAATGTATTCTCTTAAATAAATATTTTATTTACAAAATACTAAATAAATATTTATTAAATGTTCAATAAAATAAATATATTTACTTCAGTTTATGAAATAATTTTAACTAGAATAAATTTATTCCACATTCTTCAGAATAATATTTATTCAATTAATTTAATTCAAATAGAATTTAATCGAGACCATAAGACACAATTATTGTGTGACCCTATATGATTAATTCTCATTGGCATTAGGTGGTCTTTCCTAAAGTCCAAGAGTACTATCTAGAAATGGGTCAAGGCACCTAAGAGAAATAACTTACTGTCGTAACGACAACATCCACATACAAATTATCACTATGTAATATAATACCTTTGTCTCAATATCTCATCAAGAAGGTTTCGTGATAGTGTCATAAACCTTTTTTCTTGATATTTATTTCTTTAAATACCTAAAATAAATTCATTGAGACACTAAGTCCATAGAATTTATGGTGGAGGTTCTATTTCTATCAGTAATCCGAGATATCGACTTCCATAAATGGAAGAGAAAAATCCTTCATTGACTTATCCATTAATAACATGTTATTCATGACATACCCAACATACCCTACTTCCCAAAACATATGGCATGACAATTTTCATCAGTAAATCAAAGTGTGTGAGTCATGACACACATTAATGATAATATTAAAGTCTAAGGACCATTACACGTGCTTTTAGATATGAATATCCAATGACACAAAAAAATACAGAATTCCTACTGGCGGGTTTGTTCTCATAATATCCCATCTTGGAGATTACCAAGTGAAAACTTCATGAGAAGAAGTATCATCTTCTTATGAGTAATTTTTCCAGAAATTCTATATGAAATGTGTCCCATCATATTATGTCATCTAAATGAAGAACTATTTTTAAAAATATTGTCATATCACTTCAATGTTCTCATCATAGTGGGGAACTGCTATGATCTTATTAATGCGAAAAATACTCTCAGACATTACTAAATTATAGACATGAAAAACAATAAAAAATATGTAATAATATGTTTTATATTTAAATACATTAAATATTAATTTAATAAATGTACAAATAGTTGGTTCTATGAAACCGACTCCAACAAAATCTCACTTGGACTAAAGCCAACTACCTACAACTTTCAGTCCGCTAGACCTCAGATAATGATCATGTTTCTAATAAATCAATTCTTTAGTCAAGGGTCCTCCACATTTTCTTTTTTGGAAATAATGTTCACCGCAAATTCACCTCTCTAATAAAATTCCTTTCAGAGATGATACTTTCATAGTTTTTTCTTTTTCAGCTAATGTGACCTTGGCTATTTTGCAAGAGCTACCGATGCAATATTAACACAATAAAGTGTGATGGGACCTTTACTGTTAGGTACCACATCCAACTATTGGATGAATATCGACGTCCAAACTAATTCTTTAGCTTCCTCATAAGCTGCGATATACTCAAATTCTCTTGTAGAATCTATGGTTACACCTTTCTTTGAGCTCTTCTGGCTCACAAAATCTTCATTTAAAGTGAATATGTATCCCGTTTGTGAATATTTGTCATCTTGATTAGTCTAGAAACTAGAATATTCATGTCCTCTAATGAATAGTTTCTTATCTCCTTCATAAACCAGGAATATATCCTTAGTACGCCTTAGAAACTTAACGATAGTCATGACTGTTATCCAATAACGGTCACCTGGATCTGCTTGATATCTTCCTACCTCACTTGATACGTTGGAGACATCTAGACTAGTACATAGAAAATAATACATGATTGACCCAATCGCTGATGTGTATGGAATCATTAACATTCTCTGTCTTTCCTCATGCATCTAAGGACACATTTCCTTAGAAATAGGAATTCCATGTGACAATGGAATCAATACACTTTTGTATTGTTCCATACTAAATAACTTCAGTATCTTATCAATGTATGTACATTAACATAGGCCTAATAATCACCTCGATCTATAACAATGGATCATGACCCCAAGAATATATGTTGCCTCACCCAAGTCCTTCAGGGAGAATCATTTATTGAACCATGCCTTAATAGATGGTAAGACTGGTATTTTGTTTCTAATAAGTAATATGTCACCAACATATACTATTCGGAAAATGAATGCACTCCCACTAAACCATTTTTTGAAATAAGGTTCAAATTTTTTATTTAAAAAACAAAATTCCATTATGGATTCATCAAAACGATTGTTTCATTACCTAGATTCTTACATTAATCCATAAATGGATTTCTGCAACTTGCTTATCTTATTTCAATCCTTTGGAGTCACAAACCCTTCAGTTTGTGTCATGTAGACATCTTATTGAAGGTTCCCGTTAAGAAATTTTGTTTTGAAATACATTTTCAAAATCTCATATTCATGGAAAAAAAACAATGGACAATAGAATTATGATGTATTTTAGCATCACAACTGGTGAAAAGGTTTCATCGTAGTCGATGCCTTGATGTTGTTTGAACCCTTTTGCAACCAGTTGTGCCTTATAGGTACTAACTTGTCCTTCAATGTCCAGTTTATTCTTGAATACCCATTTGAAACCAACAGACATTACATCAACTAGAGGATCTACCAAAATCCAAACTTGATTTAGGAACATGGAATCCATTTTAGAATTCATGGCTTCTTTCCACTTGGCAACATCTATTCCACTAACTACTTTCTTATAGTTTAGAGGATCATTATTATCAAATAATAATGATTCACTATCCTTGATAACTATAAAACTATACCATTCTCATTCTATAACCTATCATGTAATCCTATACAATACTAATATATCTAGAACAGATCTTTCTCCCATAGGGATTTGTGGAATCTGATCACATACCAACTCTTGTGATCCTTGAACCCTGACTTCATCGAATTCTATCTCTCTCCCACTATCTATTTTGGATATTTGATCCCTCTCAACAAATATGGTGTGTATTTACACAACAAACATTTTGTATGAGGGGTTTTATAGTTAATATCCCCTTGTTTCCTTAGGTTTTCCTATAAAGGTACACTTTGTGCCTCGTGGTGTGAGTTTGTTACCTGAAGAGGCCTTAACAAATGATTCGCTTTCCAACACATGTAAATTTGATAATATGACTTTTATTCTACTCCAAAGATCATATGTAATTCTATTTATCAATTTAGTTGGTACTTGGTTTAGTATTTGTGTCGTTGTTTGTAAAGAATATCCCCAAAATGATAATGGAATACTTTTATGCCTCATCATTGTTCTCAACATGTCCAACAAGGTGGAGTTACTCCTTTCACTTGCACCATTCCACTAGGGTGTATAAGGAGAAGTGAGTTGGGATTGGATCCCAAACTCTCCTAAGTAATCAATGAAGTCGTGATTAAGATATTCTCTACCTCGGTCTGATCGTTGTTTCTTAATCTTCTAACCAAGCTGGTTCTCAAATTCATTCTTGTATTCCTTGAACTTAACAAATGAATCCTTCTTATACCTCAGTAAGTAGATACATCCATATCTACTAAAATCATCAGTAAAAGGTATTAAGAATGAGTACCCACCACTTGCTTCAACAATAAATGGTTCACACACATCTGTATGAACCAATTCAAGATGATCTTTGGCTCTTTCACCTTTCCCACTAAATGGGGATTTGGTCATTTTGACTTGAAAACATGTGTGACATACACCAAGTTGTTTTAGTTTTAAGGAATCTAAATATCCATAATGATGTAACTTTTTTAAGCATTTCTCATTTTCATGACCAAGCCGATGATGCCAAAGTTGCGTGTTGTATGAGTTATGTGAAGTAGTTTCTTTATCAATTTCCATTACTTGGGTTTTGTAATCCAACATGTAAAGACCGTTATATAAATGTTCCTTAAAAAATTCCATATCTATAAAAGAAGCAACAATAAATTATGAACTTGAAAATAAATCCATCTGTATCTAGTATGGATATAGAAATTATATTTTTGGTTACATAACGCACATAATAACCATTCTTTAAAAGCAAGATCATCCGAGTTGGCAGTGCGAGGTGGTAGTCCCCGACAGCTATATCATCAAGTCTACCTTAGTTGGATTCTCTTAGATCAAGTTCCCCTTAGTTAATTTTTCTAAATCTACATGGGTCATGTATTTGAATACATATTTGATCACCCAAATCTGTATCCAATAAACAATTTGTAGAAATAGATAAATTGCACTCGATAACAAATGCACCTGAAGCTTCCCCTTTCTTTTTTGGCTGGGTGCAGTTTTTCTTCCAGTGGCCCTTCTTTCCACATTTGAAACAAATATTTTTCTATTCCCATGCCTCCCCTTTTATCTTCCTTTTCATGGAAGGGTGTGAAGAAGCATTGGGCTTAAAGTTATTTTCCTTCCCTTTCCTCTTATTCACCATAAGGATAGAAGGATTGTCTCCCTTCATATCTTTTTCTGCTTGGTGAATAAGGATAAAAATATTAGATATAGACTTATCAATGTTGTTCATATTGAAATTAACAAAAAAATGTAGATGCTCTAGGGGAGTGATGCGATAATGAGATCAGTACCCAGTTCTTCAGGGAGATTAAACCATAGAACCTCCAGGCACTCAATGTAGCCAATGAGCTTGACTATGTGAAGCCTTGATAGAGTACCCTCGCCAAGCTAACTCTGATAGAGTGCATTTGATATCTCAATATTTTCCTATATTTTTCTCTCTTGGTAAGGACCAAAGAGGTGTTCAATCATTCTATACGCATCCATGTTCTCGTGAGATGTAATATGTTCACTGTATATTGATGAAAGCATCAAACATTGAATGTCGACCACATTGTTCATGTGTTTCTCGTAGAGTAGGAAATCCTCATCACCCGCCTCTTTGGAAGGTGGGTTAGGTAATACTGAATCTCTCATGTAAGACTTCCATTCATGATGTAGAACAACCCAAAAGTGTCTAAACCATTCCTAGAAGTTATTTATCGTGAGGATGTTGTCTTTATCCATAATTGATCATAGTGATAGTGTGTTTTAGGAGCTTGTTATATTTATTCTACAATTTAAAGAAAAAATTATTAGTACTTTCTTGATTACATTTTATGAGAAATAATAAATTAATTTTATCAGGTCCCCCACAATTTCATCAAGTCCTAATGACCCTCACCATTGAACTTTGAATGTATAGTTTCTTGGACATTATAGTGGCAAGGACCCATATTCCCCTTCACATAACATAAAAATGGGTTGGTCAAGCTATTTGAAGGTATTTAGGTAGAATGGTTTTTTCCAACTATGGGCTTTCACCTCCTTGATACATTGAGTGGACTCCCCAGTCCTAAAATCCCGACTTGAATTTCCTCAATACATACCTCCAATATTACACTAAGTCTAGAAAGGTCTACTCATATTGATGTAATATGGTTAAGTCAACTAGAAACATTCATAAGGGTTTCCTATATAAAAGTAAGTGTCCCAACAAGGGTTGGTCAAACACATTTTTTATTGAGTTTTTCTCTTAATCAAGTAATGGAAGGCTTAGTCTGACTTAATATTTTATTGAGGGATTTTTATCTCTTATGTGTAAAATGATTATTATCTTTATGGAATTCCTATTAATATAATTTAGAACTTATATAAGTGATTAACCTTGTCTTGATAATATTTATTCATAATCCTACTTTATTTTAGTTATATCTTTCATGCTTATTTAATTCATTAATTATGTGATCATGACAAAAAATCTGTATTGATAAACCATGAAACTGTCAGAAATAAAATAAATTAATGGAGATTATCTAGATATTTTTTAAATTTTAGTTTATCTAGAAGTTGATAAACTAACCCTGGACCAGGGGAGAAACACCTTGAACCTTTTGGGTTTCTGTTTATAGCTTCCCACTTATCCACCTTTGTATCTCCTTGGATTGGTTTCACCATAGATCCTTACTTGAATGACCTCCACAATCTTAAGAGCTCCATCAATTAAATATGTTTTTTAACTCACACGTAGGTGAAGGGAAAATAGGGTTTTACATAAAAGAAACCATGGGAATGTAGGCCCTACATATTAGTGAGGAGAGATTACACGCAGGCCACCAATTTTAATTTAGAATAAATTAAAAGGAAACTGATCTAATAAAATGGTCTGGTCTAGCTCATGATCATCCACATACATGAAATGAATTAAACATTTAATAAAACAATAATTCAGTTGTTTAATAAATATTATTAAAATTAATCATGCTTAAATTTATTAATTATTATCTTTAATTAATCGATCCTTTTATCTTAATCATTTTCGGAATTTCCCTGAGATTCTCATCCACAACCTTGAAGGTCAAACAGTGTACACCTATTCTAATCTACATGATATATAATTCTGAACATAACACAAACATTAATGTTTTAATTATGTGTAATTTGGTAATGTACATAGTGTGTAGTTCCGAATACACGCTGTATACTGCATTCACTGTCTTTTCTGAAGTACATGCCTTGGGACTTGGAATGCAAGGAGTACTTTGTAAATCATGAAGTACACGGTATGTCTAGTGGTCCACACACTGTGTTGTCTCTATGTTACATAGTTACTAGCTGACTTAGCCTTGTATGGGATACACAGTTTTTCCATTGACCCAAAGGGTCTACATATTGTGTCTAGTGGACCACACAGTGTGTAATTTGGATGACCATGCGCCAGTCTATCTTAGTTAACATGAGGTGTAAGAATTAAATACATCGTGTGTCATTAATGTACATGGATTGAGTAAATGAATAATTACTCTCGATGCACTAAACACAACTACACAGTTTTTAATCTATATTACACGACATGTATTGTAGATTACACGACATATAAATTCGAATAAATAGGGTGTACAATCGTGTTGCCTAGATAGAATCATTGGGGCCTCCTGATGAAATCCTAGATTTAACTTTAATTAAAAATTTATTTTTTTCTGTTAGAACTGCAAGAAACAAAAAATAGGAAGAATAGATCTAGAAATTAATATTTCAAGAATGGTTAAACATGAATTTAAAAAACTATATTATTAAAATGTAAATCATCAAAGAATTATTTAAATAATTATAAACAATGATGTGACCCCTATGATACCACTTATAGGATCCATATGCAGTAGAAGCATGGTGGTTGGGTGGGTCCAAATTTGATTTTTCTATAATCCATGACCAATTCGGGATCAATATTATGATAAATGCTAGTATCCATAAATTAAACCAAATATCTAGAAAAAATAAGAAAAGGGAACCAGATCCTAGAGAGAGGATCTTGCGCATCATGTTTATAATTAATATAAATAACTTCTTCAGAAGTTAAATACCTAGATCTTCAGTACTTTCTTTATTAATGATATTGATCATCCGGAATGACCCTTCCAGATTGTATTGTTGTGCTTTCAAGGATACAAACTATATTCTATCTAGCGGTGATCCACACATGCCCCAATGGCCTCCGATCGACACCACTTGTTCTCCGGGTGCTAGCACGGTGAAGAAAGTGTCTTGCATCAGTCTTTATTGATCGCTTTTTCTTCAGTCATGAAGAATGTATCTCGTTCCTAAGAGGGGAGAGGATAGGATTCGAGAGAGTAATTGTTTTGGATCAACAATTCTATCACCACTAGAAATTTGGCTCCCCGGGCGTAATGGCACAATAAATGTACCAGTTTATTTAACGACATGGGGTTTCAGTTACAATATTTAATTTTGTAACTGTAATTAAATATAATCATAAACTTAGATAAAACCCCTGATACATAATAACAATAACAACACCAGTATTCATGTTGTGCCAACTGGTGCTAAATGGAATCATAAATGAAATCTCATGCCACATAATGATAACATCGTTATTATTATTTTTTCTTGTGCCAACTAGTTAAATAATTATTTACCATCTTGAAAATAATTATTTTACTACCAGGCTAGATTTCGTCTGCTCGAACTCCACATAACTTTATTGAACACCCGAATAAATAAATAATTTATTAATTTGAATAAATATTTTATTTATAAATTAGTAAATATATATTTATTAAATGTTCAATAAAATAAATATATTTTATTTAATTTATGAGATCATTTTATCTTGAATAAAATTATTCCATGGTCTTGAGAATAATATTTATTCCATTAATTAAATTCAAATAGTATTTAATCAAGACCATAAGAAACACATAGTGTGTAATGATCTAGGATTATTCCTCATTGACATTAGGAAGACTTTCTTAAAGTCCAAGAGTAATATCTAGAAATGGGTCAGGGAACCCAAGAGAAATAACTTAACATCACAATGACGACATCCACATATGAATGGTCATTGTGTAATATAATATCTTTGTCTCAATATCTCATCAAGAAGGTTTCATCATAGTGTCATTAAACTTTTTTCTTGATAACTCTTTCTTTGACAACCTGAAATAAACTCGTCGATACGCCATGGCCATGGGATTTAGGCTAATGATTCTATTTCAATCAAAGGGTTGAGATGTCAACATCCATAAATGGAAGTTCCAAATCCTTCTTCAACTTATCCATTAAAAACATGACATTCGTGACACACCCAACATACCCTAATTTCTGCCAACATATGGTATGAAAGTTTTCATTAGTAAATAAAAGTGCATGAGTTGTGACACACATTAATGATAATCTTAAATTCTAAGGACCATTACACATGCTATCAAAAAGGAATATTTTATGAAACCAAAACATACATAATTCCTACTGGTAGGTCTGTTCTCATAATCTCTCGTCTTAGATATTACCAAGTTAGAACATTATGAGAATAAGTATCATCTGCTTTACTTGAACCTGACGGTCTATATAGTATGTGTACCATCATAGTATGTCATACAAATATAGAACTATATTTAATAATATTTCCATAGAACTTAAAGGTTATCATCATAGCAGGGAACTATTATGACCTTATTAATGCGATAAATACTCTAGGACATTATGACATTATATTCATGTAAAACGATGAAAAATATGTAATAATATGTTTAATATTAAAATATATTAAATATTCATGAAATCAATGTATAAATAGTTGGTTTTAGGAAAAAAATTCCAAAAAAAATTAACACAACAAAATGAATAATGGAAATAATATAAGGTTGTACAAAAAATTCCAAACAAGAGGATCCATAAATAATAAGATACAGTAGGGATTGACTTAACCAAATTGACAATAGGGTGGAAATCCAATTCCAAAAGAAACATATGCCAACCCAGAGTCCTCACAAACCTAAGGTCAACATAGCTTGAAAATGTTTTGGGAAATGATGGATACTAATTTGTAATATAAAATTGTTTCATAGAATCCAAGACTACCCCAGAGGATCCACAACCTACCAAGACCCATCTATCCTGATAATCTTCAATGACATCAACATCAATATTCACTATTACAATATAAATTTTAGGAAAATATCAAGATACATCATGTTACTCTACTAGGTCAAAAACCCCATCCATCCCACAGTTGTTCTGAAGATCAATTAGAACAAAAGACCATTATACATAAGCATAATCAAGAATAAACTAATACTTAAATATAAATTCATTTCACCTCATTCAAAAAAACTAAGAAAATGTAATGAATTTAATAAATCTCAAAGATTTAAAATCTCTAATCCATTTAGGGAGGCCCTCATTAGTATAGTAAACCACATTAAGAACCTAAAAAATTATATTACCCTATTATTCTCAATTAGGATAAATGCTCAGGCATTGAAAGTTATCATCGATATTCATCTATGAGATGCACATGAAAATGGAAATTGATCATTCATGATAATATTACTTCACCCTAAAATATCTCAATCTAGAAGCACATCAAAAACAAGCATATGTAAAATATCCTAAGCCTTTGTTAATAATTGGTCATACTAAAACTTTATTCAAACCGAATTAGAGCCATAGACAAGGCTTCATATTTACAGCCAGTATCCAGACTTCATAGTGTACCCATTGTACTGAGAGAAGCTCTAAAAGATTATATCATGAAACATATATATACAAATAGGGATATGTATGATATAACTTTTTTCCATATCATTGAATAATGAATTCAGTTAATCGAAATTTATTACTTAAAATTAATTTGAAATAATATCTTGAAAAACATCACTCTTAATTTATAAAAGGGAATTCAATTAAATAAACCAAAAACTAGCACCCCAAATCAAAGGATATGTCCAGATATTAATAGAAGATTCATCATGGATGTTCCAATAGATACCCTACACCATAATTCCTTTATATTCTAAAATAATATGACACAAAAAAACATGGTTAATATCTAAGAATTTCTTGCAACAAAAAAATATGGGGAATATATGTTTCAATCAGGACCTCGGTAGAAATGGAACTAGGAAAACATAAAATCATCCAAACCCCCTTAGTAAGAATATCTCTATTAAAATACCCCATATACTAAAATACCAAACATCCATACTCTTTAGGTAGAAATAATATTTCACATGAAACCATGTGGATCTTCTTTCTTTCATCCATGAAACCTCACCAGAATTCCAAAAACATGGAATGAAACTAATTGATAAGAGTTTCCAGATGTTTGAAGAGAGGCATTAAGTAGGGAGGAATAGATTTCACCACTGATTTGATTAAGAAATCATTCTCATCCCTAGAAAGAAACTTCCCCTTAGAACCATTAATTAACATTAAAATCATATCCATGATAGATGAAAACACCTCTATTTTATATATTCCAATAACTATCACAAGTCCAAGATACTTATTATACTTAAGAACATGAGTAGCTTGTAATAGATCACCCAAATCATCCCCATTCTCTAGAAGATGTTATTTTATGTGTGTCTTCAGTTTTTAATCATTGTTTTTTTTTCATTGTTTAGAGGTAGGGGTAATTTAGTTTCTCACCTCATTATAAAGTTTAAGAGATCATCTAATATTTTTATTTGGATTAATTATGTTCTCTTTGTAGATGCACCTTTTTTATTTTTAGATTTTATTTTTTATTTGAAAGATATTTCATTATATATTAAAAAATAACAATAATTTTTTTAGTATTGGAAATAATAATTGTAATTATTCAATATTTCATGTTAATTTTTAATTATATTATTAACTCAAGTTGTGGGTCATAGAAACAAATTGTGAGAATCATGAAAACATTAATAAAGGAGAGATGGTGGATTCTATAATAAAATTAAGAAGAAATATATGTAAAAATAATGGACTAGTGAAAAAGATATTTAGAATAAGGAGTATTTAGAAAAATAAAATAATTGTTTATGAATAAATATTCATAACTTTTTTACCCTTTTTTGATTGTCAAAAGATGATATTTTATGAATGAAAACCCATATCCTTTTTACCGACTTGTGAAAAAACAAATTGTAAGGATTATAAAAAAATACCAAGAATGAGATAAGGTGGATTCTGTAATAAAATTAGTAAGTAATATATATAATTATAATGGACTAGTGATAATGAAATTGAAAATAAAAAATACTTAGTCAAAAATAATAATATTTTTTGAATGAAAAACCATGTCCCTGTTTACAATCTTATAAGTACATTTTTTTAAAAAGATAACCATCAACTTAAATATTAGTGGAATCTAAATTAAAAAACTCTATTGGGGAAAGAAGAAAATCAACATGAATCCCCATGATAACTTCTAAAAGAAACCATGAAATGTGACATGTGGTTTTCCTCTCTTTCGACAAAAGAGAAACCACAAGATTAAAATAATGGTTCCAAAGATATGATATAATCAATAAAATACCCAAAAGTATATTTGTCACCTTCATCCTTCTATAAACCAATAATAACAACTTTATAGTTAAATTCAACCATGATATTACTCTATACATGAGAAGAAGCGAACGCCCTGTCATTCCAAACAACCATTCCTTTAGACATAAGGGTGGAGTGTAGTGACTGTTCGGTGATACTTTCAATCAGAGAACCTACATGATCACAAATAACAGCATCAATTCCAATATAACTATCTCCTTAAGGTACCACATCAATATTAATATTGAAGGCCTTGAGAGGGGGAGTAATCCATCTAGCCGAAGGGGCCTGAACCAGCGAAGTAAGATGATCCCCCCTTCATCAATCCAATGATAAACCTATCAATGTGTCCTAGAAAATCAAACCCAATCATAGATGGAAGTGTTCTCAAACACATAAGATTTTGGACCGAACCAAATAATCCACACCTGGATACAGAAACTCACAATCTTTTTAATTAGAAACAATCTAAACCATCCCCTCATCACAAGAGTGACATTTCCAAGTCTTATTGAAAGAGTATAGAATTGTTCATCACATAATGACCACATCCCTATCACTCAAGGGAAATATAATATCACATGAAACTCAATTTTCACATTGGCCCCCTAGAGAGTGCGCAAGGTGATATTAAAACGATGATGAGAGACAAGGTGGGAAAAGTTGGGAAGGATACCTATACATATTTCCTAATAGAAAATATTTTCCTTTGGTGGCACTTTAAACTTAAAAATATGATTCCACAGTGGATTCCCTATAACATCTTCATACACGAGGCTTATCTTATATTGAGAATATTGAGTAATGGCCATTAATTTCATAAAACCAGTAGAGAAAATCTGGTTTCATTTTGTGTCCCACTATAACCGCTAATATTGTCTTACGTTCAAGATAAAAGAACCAAAGATCAATATTCTTAGGATCCCACCCACTAAGATCATATACCATAAGATCCCTCACCGAAGAATTCTCAAGACTTGGAGCTATCTAAATGAATATTTTCACACCATTGAATCTGGGAAGCTAAGGGTCACACTAGATATTAACCCTAGAACCACTATATATTATCTAATGAATATTAAAATTTAGAATAGATTTAGATCCACAAATTCTCATCTAGAAGAATCTCATCTCAGATCCTAGGATAGATGGAAAAAATTAATCAAGAGGGAAATACTTGGCATTGGCCAATTTTGGCCACAAGTTATATGGGTCTTATAAAATGAACCAACCTTTATTTTTGAAGGTTCTAGGCACAACAGAAGCACGTGGGTGGATGTGCCCACTTGGCTTTTTGTAAATAGTAATGATCAATCCGGGATCAATACGATGATAAACGCCAGTCTCCACGGATCGAATCACAGAAAAAGACAAAGAAGATGGTTTGTCCCGAAACCAAAAACAAGGATCATTACAGGTTGATTATAATTAATTTAATTAATTATAAAGAAATACCTTTTGTGTGTTCTTTCTCCATTGATGTTCTCGATCACGTTGTCGATGTGATCCATCGTTGCGTCACAGAAGCCAAGTGTAGACTCCCTATAGCAGTGATCCACACGTGTACCTCGTATCTCTAGACGTTGCCAAAGGATTCTCTGGGTGCTAGCGCGGAGAATCCTTTGCTTTCATTTTCCGCCTTAGATCGTCTTGATCCGATGGAAGAGGATCTCTCTCGGTCTTGAGAGAATTCTTGGAGGAAGAGGTTCTTTCGGCCTTGAAAGAATTCTCCAGAGATGTTGTGCACAACGATTCTCTTATGTAGGAAAAGATTTGGGGTTGTGAGGATATTTATAATCGAGTTTGAGGTTGTAGAGTTATGAAAATAAATAAACGCGTTACGCATTTCATTTATTTCATTAACTCTTATTGAAAACCCCCATGTCGAATAATTAATTCCTTGACATGCGCTCATGCTGATTAAAATAAATATCATTTAATAAAACGATATTATATCCTCAAAATCCCAACTGAAAAACTACGCGGCATTTAATAATCAATACACGGCGTGTACTTGTTTTTCATTGAAAACTACATGTCGTGTACATTAATTGTACATGGCGTGTATATCTTGTTTTCATTTATTCATTTCCTTTCCAAAATAAAACTACACGACATGTACATTTAATAATACATGGCGTGTACTTGTTTTATTTTATTTTTTCCTCCATCATTTAAAACAACATAGGCTTCCTTGAATAATTATTAAACCACGTACGGGAATAATATTTATTAAACTTGAGATACTTGGATACACTTAGTGTGTGACCCTCTAGGCCTCTTTCTCGTTGGCATTATTCAGGCTTGCCTAAAGTCCAAGATTACTGTCTAGCAACGGGTCAAGGCACCCAAGATAAAGATGTTGACGCCGCATTAATGTATCACCTCATATGAACGTTTACTGTGTAATTTAATCCCTTTGTCTCAATATCTCATCAAGCAGGTTTCATGGAAGCGTCATAAACCTATATGCTTGATCCGTCGTTCTTTGAATACCTGAAATAAACTCGTCGTTTACACCATGGCCATGGAATTTAATGCAACAGTTCTATTTCAATCAAAGGGCTGATATATCAACTTCCATAAATGGAAGGGAAAAATCCTTCCTCGACTTATCTATTAACAACATGTCACTCGTGACGCACCCAACGTACCCTACTTCCCACCAACTATCTGCGTGATGGTTTTCGTTAGTAAATCTAAGTGTGCGAGTCATGACATGAGTTAATGATAATATTCCAGTCTAAGGACCATTACACACGCTCGCAGATAGCAATATCCGATGACACCAAGACATGCGGAATTACTACTAGCGGGTCTATTCTCATAATCTCCCATCTTGGAGATTACCAAGTGCGAACTCCATGAGAGAGAGTCTCGTCTTCTTACGAGTAATTTCAAATGACGGTCTGTATACTATGTGTCCTATCATAGTATGTCATCCAACCGCATAACTTTATTTATGAATATTGTTATATCATTTTAAGGTTCTCATCATAGCGGGGATCTGCTATGACCTTATTAATGCAACAAATATTCCAGGACATTATTATATTATAGTTATGCAGAACAATGAACAATATATAATAAGTGAACATTCATGTAATCAAGGTACAAAATAGTTCGTTCTGAGGACACCAACCCTTAAAAACTCCCACTTGGACTAGAGCCAACTGCCTACGACTTTTAGTCTGCTAGACCTCACATGATGATCATGTTTCTACTGAGTCAAGGCTTTAGTCAATGGGTCTTCCACGTTGTCTTCTGTGGAAATACTGCTCACTGCAACTTCACCTCTCTGAGAAAAATCCCTCAAGAGATGATATTTCTAAAGTATGTGCTTTGTCCGCTGATGTGACCTTGGCTCTTTTGAAAGTGCCACCACTGTAGTATTATCACAATAGAGTGTGATAGGATCTTCACTGCTCGGTACAACATCCAGCTCTTGGACGAAGCTTCGCATTCATACGGCTTATTTAGCTACCTCAGAAGCTGCGATATGCTCGGAATCCTTTGTAGAATCTGCCACCACACTTTTTTTTGAGCACTTCCAGCTCACTGCACCTCCATTCAAACTGAAGATGTATCCAGTCTGCGACTTCATGTCATCTTGATCAGTCTGGAAACTAGCATCTACATGTCCTCTGATGACTAGTTCCTCATCTCCTCCATAAACTAGGAACATATCCTTAGTACACCTCAGATACTTAAGGATAGTCTTGACTGCCATCCAATGGCAGTCTCCGGGATCAGCTTGATATCTGCCTACCTCACTTAATGCGTAAGCAACATCTAGCCTCGTACATAGCATAGCATACATGACTGACCCAATCGCAGATGCATAAGGGATCCTTGCCATCCTCTTTCTTTCCTCATGTGTCTGAGGACACATTTTCTGGGAAAGATGAATGCCATGTGACACTAGCAACAATCCCCTCTTGGACTGTTCCATACTGAATCTCTTCAGTATCTTGTCAATGTATGTACTTTGACTTAGGTCCAGCATTATCTTGGATCTATCAAGATGGATCTTGATCCCAATAATATATATTTCCTCGACCAAGTCTTTCATGAAGAATCATTTATGCAACCATGCCCTAACTGACTGTAAGACAGGTACTTCGTTTCCAATTAGCAATATGTCATCAACATATACTATTAGGAAAACGACTGCACTTCCACTAAACCTTTTGTAGACACAAGGCTCACATTCATTCTTAACAAAGACAAATTCCGTAACAGCTTCATCAAAATGAATGTTCCATGACCTTGATGCTTTATTTAATCCATAAATGGATTTATGCAACATGCATACCTTGTCGGCATCCTTTGGAGTCACAAACCCTTCAGGTTTTGTCATGTAGACATCTTCCTGGAGGTTCCCATTAAGGAAAGCTGTTTTGACATCCATTTGCCAAATTTCGTAGTCATGGTAAGCAGCAATGTCCAATAGGTTTATGATGGACTTCAGCATTGCAACCGGTGAAAAGGTTTCATCATAGTCAATTCCTTGACGTTGTCTAAAACCTTTCACAACCAGTCGTGCCTTGTAGGTGTTGACTTGACCCTCCATGTCCAGTTTCTTCTGGAATACCCATTTATTTCCAATAGGCTTTACATCAACTAGAGGATCTACCAAAATCCAGAATTGGTTTTGGTACATGGAATCCATTTCAGAATTCATGGCTTCTTGCCACTTGGCAACGTCTGTGCCTTCAACTTCTTCCTTGTAGGTAAGAGGATCATCATTGTCAACCAATAATGATTCACCATCCTCGGTGACAAGAAAACCATATCGTTCTGGTTCTCTCACCTCTCTCGTGCTCCTACGCAGTTCTTGTGTCTCTGGAACAGATTGTTCTTCCACGGGGCTCTGTGGAATCTATTCTTGTACCAACTTATGTGTATCTTGATCCTTGACTTCATTGAAGTATATCTCGCTCCCACTAACTTTTTTGGAGATGTTCTCCCTCTCAAGGAATATGGCATGTCTTGCCACTATAACCTTTTTGTCAGAGGGGTTGTATAGGTAATATCCCTTTGTTTCCTTGGGATATTCTATAAAGATACACTTTGTTCCTAGGGGTGCAGGTTTGTTACCTGAAGAGGCCTTAACAAATGCTTCGCTACCCCACACATGTAAATTCGATAACATGTCTTTGCATCCACTTCATAACTCATATAGAATACCATTTATCAATTTAGTTGGTACTTGGTTTAGTATGTGTATTGTTTTTTGTAATGCATATCCCCAAAAGGATAATGGAAGACTCGCATGACTCATAATTGATCTCACCATGTCCAACAGGGTGCAGTTCCTCCTTTCACTTACACCATTCCACTGCAGTGTGTAAGGAGGAGTGAGTTGAGATAGAATCCCAAACTCCCGTAAGAAATCAATGAAGTCCTGATTAAGATATTCTCCTTCTCTGTCTGAGCATAGTTTCTTAATATTCTTACTAAGCTGGTTCTCAACTTCATTCTTGTATTCTTTGAACCGATCAAAAGAACTTGACTTATACCTCATTAAATAGATATATCCACATCTACTAAAATCATCAGTAAAAGTTATGAAGTACGAGAACCCACCCCTTGCTTCAACTGGAAATGGTCCACACACATCTGTGTGAACTAATTCTATAAGCTCTTTAGCTCTTTCACCTTTCCCACTAAATGGGGCTTTGGTCATTTTGCCTTGTAGACATGCATGACATACACCAAGTGGTTTTAGTTCGAAAGAATCTAAATACCCATCTTGATGTAAATTTGTCAAATGTTTCTCATTGACATGACATAGCTGGTGATGCCAAAGTTGGGTGTGGTATGAGTCATGTGAATTAACTTTGTTATCGATTTCCATTACTTGGTTTGTGTAGTTTAACACATAAAGGCTGTTATATAAATGTGCCCTACCAAAACAAATGCTATCTTTATAAAAATAGAAACATCCACTTCTAAACTTGAAGATGAATCCATCAGTATCTAATCTGGATACTGAAATAATTTTTTTGGTTACAGAGGGTACAAAATAACATCCTTTCAAAACCAAGACCATCCCGGTAGGCAATGTGAGGTGGTAGTCCCTGAAAACTGCAGCAGCAAGTCTGGCTCCATTGGCTGCTCGTAGATCTACGTCCCCTCGATCAATCTTCTTGAATCTACTTGGTTCCTGTATTTCGATATAGATGTGAGGACCACAAGCAATATCTAATACCCAATTAGTATAAACAGATAGATTTCATTTGATAACAAACACACCTGAAGCTTCCCCTTGCTTCCTTGGCTGGGTGCAGTTTTTCTTCTAGTGGCCCTTCTTACCACATGTGAAACAAACAACATCCTGTTCATTTTCCTCCCCTTTGATCTTCCTTTTCTTGGAAGGCCTTGAAGAATCTTTGGGCTTAAGGCTCTTCACCTTCCCTTTACTTTTATTCACCATGAGGACAGAAGGCTTTTCACGCTTCATGTCATTTTCCACTTGGTGAATAAGGATAAGTAGATCAGACAGAGACTTCTCAATGTTGTTCATGTTGAAGTTCACAACAATGTTTGAGAAGCTTTGGGGGAGTGATGCAAGAATGAGATTGGTACCCAGTTCTTCGGGGAGTTTAAACCCTAGAACTTCCAAGCGCTCAATGTAGCCAATGAGCTTGACTACATGAGGCCCGGCTAGGGCACCCCCTCCAAGCTTGCTCTGAAATAGAGCCTTGGAGATATCAAACCTTTCCTGTCTTGCTATTTCCTGGTATAGACCACGGAGAAGCTCGAGCATGCTATAGGCATCCATGTCTTCATGAGACTTCATGAGCTCACTAGACATTGATGATAGCATCAAACATTGAACGTCGAGTGCATCGTTCAAATGTTGATCATAGACTAGGAAATCTTCATCACTTGCCCCTGGGGAAGGGGAATCAACAAGTGAGGACTCCAGCATGTAAAACTTTCATTCATGGTGTAGGATAACCCAAAGGCACCTAAACCATTCCTGAAAGGTACTGCCAGTGAGGATGTTGTCTTTATCTAGAATTGATCGTAGAGAAAAAGTGGTTGATGATTATTTCATCTTGATTCTACAATTTAAAAGATCAGATTTATTAGTACTTTATTGATTACATTTTTATGAGAAATAATAAATTTTATTAATTCTCCCACTATTTTATCAAGTCCCAATGGCCCTCACCATTGAACTCGGAATGTCCAGTTGCTTTGACATTCTAGTGGAAAGGATCCATATTTCCCTACGCATAACCCCAACAAGGGTTGGTCAAGCTATTTGAAGGTATTTAGGTAGGCAGGTCTTTGCCAACTATGAGCTTACAGTTCCTTAATCTATTGAGTGGACTCCCCAATCCTAAAATCCTGACTTGGATTTCCTCAACTCTTGCCTCCAATATTACATCAAGTCTATCAAGGGCTACTTCTCTTGATGTAATATGGTTAAGTCAACCCGAAACCTTTCATAAGGGCTTCCTTTATAAAAGTAAGTGTCCCAACAAGGGTTGGTCAAACACATAGTTTTATTGAGTCTTTCCCTTAATCAAGTAATGGAAGGCTTGGTCTGACCTAATATGGTATTTGAGGGATTTTATTCTTTATGCGTATTTTTGCATTATCACATGCTTGTTAATATTATGTGATGCTTGCTTAAGTGATTAACCATGTTCTAATAATGTTTACGCATAGTCCGGTTTTTATTTTATTCCATCTTTATATGCTTGTTCATTTTATTAATTGTGTGATCGCGACAACACATACATAATAAATAAACCATGAAATCAGACAGAAATAAAATAAGATGTCATGATCATGAGCTTCTATTTGGTTAGTTTATCTAGCGGTTTTGATAAGCTAACCCTGACCTAGGGAAAACACCTTGAACCTGATGGTTGATGTTTTGCAGCTCCCACCTGTCCACCTTTGTATCTTCTTGCATCGGTTTCTCCTCGGCTTTGGGATTTGAACCGTCTCCTCTTGCTTGGGAGATCCTCCATTACATGGGTTTACATTAAAGAAACCATGGGTACCCAGGCCCTATATTTTATTGGAAGAAGGCTCGCAGGCCAACAAATTCAAATTAAATAACTTTAAATGAAACCATACACATACAAAGGGTATTTGGTCTAGCTCATGATCATCCATAGTATGCAATGACATTTACGCATATTTAGAATTCATATTCTTTTAATCATTCTTTTATTTAATATAAGACGCACTCGAATTCAATTAATTATGATCTTATAATTAATCAATTCTTTATCTTAAATTCCTTTCTGAATTTCCTTGAGATTCTTCTCATCCATATTCCTTGTACGGGTCTTTGTACATTAGAGGAAACCTGGTGAAATTCCATTTTTGTAAAGTACACGGCATGTGGTTTATAATTACATGGCGTGTATTTTTCTTTTCACACTTTATCCAAATTACACGCCGGGGCTTTGGCGTGTTTTCTGTACTTTGGAAATTTTAGAGTACACAGCGTGTAGATGAATCATACACGGTGTGTACTTCCTTGTTACGCGGTAACCGGCCTAGTGATCCCGTGTACGTGGTACGCGGCTTATCTTTGTACACAGTTTCACCTGGCTCGGAGCAGACTACACGGCGTGTTGCTCCAACATACACGCCGTGTATTCCGGTTTCCACGCGCCATTCAATTCCGGTGAACACGGCGTGATTAAAACTTACGCATAATCAATTCACATGGCATGGTTTGGCTGATCAGTGTCGGTTAGTTGAACCTAAGTACACGACGTGTAGTTTTAATTGCACGTCGTGTAATCCAGTGTTGTACAGATAGAAAGAGTGGCTCATCCGGATGAGTTCCTCATTTTTATTTTAATCCAAAATTAAAAATAAAAGGTCTTTTTTTGTGATATGAATCGAGAAATGAAGGAGGAAGAATATATCTCGTTAATTCAAATTTATAGAACGATTTATTTCGAATTGAATCAAATATGAATGCGTAAATTATCAACGAAAATTAAATAACTATAATCAATGTTGTAACCTTTCTCTGATACCTTGAAGGTTCTGGGCGTAGCGGAAGCGCGTGGGTGGATGTGCCCACTTGGATTTTTGCAATTAATAATGATCAATCCGGGATCAATACGACGATAAATTCCAGTCTCTATGGATCGAATCATAGAAAAAGACAAAGAAGATGGTTTGTCCCGAAACCACAAACAAGGATCATTACAGGTTCGTTATAATTAATTTAATTAATTATAAATAAATACCTTTTGGGTGTTCTTTCTTCATTGATGTTCTCAATCACGTTTTCGATGTGATCCGTCGTTGCGTCGTAGAAGCCAAGTGTAGACTCCCTCTAGCGGTGATCCACATGTGTACCCTGTATCTCTGGACGTCACCAAAGGATTCTCTAGGTGCTAGCGTGGAGAAGCATTTTCTTGCATTGTTCGCCTTAGATCGTCTTGATCCGATGGAAGAGGATCTCTCTCGGTCTTGAGAGCGTTCTTGGAGGAAGAGGTTCTTTTGGCCTTGGAAGAATTCTCCAGAGATGTTGTGCAGAACGATTCTCTTGTGTAGGAATAGAGTTGGGGTTGTGAGGATATTTATAATCGAGTTTGAGGTTATAGAGTTATGACAATAAATAAAAATGTTACGCGTTTCATTTATTTCATTAACTCTTATTAAAAAACCCCCATGTCGAATAATTAATTCCTTGACATGCGCTCACACTGATTATAATAAATATTATTTAATAAAATGATATTATATCCTCAAAATCCCGATTGAAAAACTACACGGCATGTAATAATAAATACACGGCGTGTACTTGTTTTTCATTGAAAATTACACGGCGTGTACATTAAATGTACACGGCGTGTATATCTTGTTTTCATTTATTCATTTCCTTTCCAAAATAAAACTACACGGTGTGTACATTTAATAATACACGGCGTGTACTTGTTTTATTTTAATTTTCCTCCATCATTTAAAACAACTTAGGCTTCCTTGAATAATTATTAAATCACGTATGAGAATAATATTTATTCAACTTGAGATACTTGGATACACATAGTGTGTGACCCTCTAGGCCTCCTTCTCGTTGTCATTAGGCAGGATTTCCTAAAGTCCAAGATTACTGTCTAGCAATGGGTCAAGTCACCCAAGAGAAAGAAGTTGACGCCGCATTGACGTATCACCTCATACGAACTCTTACTGTGTAATTTAATCCCTTTGTCTCAATATCTCATCAAGCAGGTTTCATGGAAGTGTCATAAACCTATATGCTTGATCCGTCGTTCTTTGACTACCTGAAATAAACTCGTCGTTTACACCATGGCCATGGAATTTAATGCGACAGTTCTATTTCAATCAAAGGGTCGAGATATCAACTTCCATAAATGGAAGGGACAAATCCTTCCTCGACTTATCCGTTAACAAAATGTCACTCGTAACGCACCCAATGTACCCTACTTCTCACCAACTGTCTGCGTGACGGTTTTCATCAGTAAATCTAAGTGCGCGAGTCATGACATGAGTTAATGATAATCTTCCAATCTAAGGACCATTACACACGCTCGCAGATAGCAATATCCGATGACACCAAGACATGTGGAATTACTACTAGCAGGTCTGTTCTCATAATATCCCATCTTGGAGATTACCAAGTGCGAACTCAAATGAGTGAGAGTCTCATCTTCTTACGAGTACTCACACATGACGGTCTATATACTATGTGTCCTATCATAGTATGTCATCCAACCGCAGAACTTTATTTACGAATATTGTTATAGCATTTTAAGGTTCTCATCATAGCGGGGATCTACTATAACCTTATTAATGCAACAAATATTCCAGGACATTAGTATATTATAGTCATGCAGAACAATGAACAATATATAATAAGTGAACATTCATGTAATCAAAGTACAAAACAGTTGGTTTTGAGGACACCAACCCTTACAATTTTTTAGAAGGTCATTGTTAAAAATATTCAAGTCCCTGAATCTTGTGAATCTGTGAGACTTTGTTTCACAAATATTCTCCCAAGAAACCCAAAGTTAGTTGTTTTTACTATTATCATGACCCCACCAAAAATTGTAAAATTTTGATTAGAATTGATGAATGATGAAATTCGGGATATTGAAGAGAGACATCATGTATAATGGTACTTCATGGGAAACTAATTTGATAAGGACCTCTATTATTTCCCTAGAGAGATTCTTACCAGACCATACCTGAATTTTTATGTGAACATTATTGACGATTAATGATAATAATTACCTTTTATAGCACCCATTTATCATCAAAATGCCCAAATGCTTTTTATGTCTCCCTACAACCTTTATTCCACACAATATAGTGATGGTAGCTCCCATCCCATCTTGCACACCCCTACTAATGAAAATATTTTATTTTGTAAAGTTTGGAATATTTTCTTGTATATTTTATGAAGGAATTAGTAGCATTAATAACTTCATGTAATTATTGAATAGATTCTCTTGAGAAAAGAAGGCAATCATCAGTGTAAAATAATTGAGTTATGGGAATTATATTAAAAAAATATTATCCCTATTAATGAGTCAATCCAAACATACCTTAGATAATATATGAAAAAATATGTCTGATAAAAGGAGAAATAAGTGAAGGGAAATAAGGTCACCCTACTATAGGCCTCCAAATGGTTTAAAACTTTTTGAGAGAGAACCATAGACTTTTATGATGAAAGAAACGGTCTTGGAAAAAATCATGATCGCTCACATTCAATATTGTCCAAAACCCAATCTTCTCATGACCTCATCCAAGAAATATCATTCTACCCTATAATAATATTTAGTTATATACAATTACATTTACAAAACCCTACTCTTATATGTATAAATATTTTTCATAGAATGGGGGATTTCCTGAGAGAAAATAGTGTTATCCATAATAATTATATTAGGCAGAAAGGTGCTATAATTCTTAGATATAATGGAAGGGAGAACCTTACCCAAATGATGAGAGAGGAATTTTATGAAAATTATGTAATCCACATTACACAATCTGATAAGACTGAAATTAGAATTTTTTACTGGGGCATAAATTTTTGGAATCAAAATAGTGATTGTTTCATTGACCTTTTCCATAATTATTTTACCTTCCCAAAAACCCTAAAAAATGATAATGTTTGGACCCACAATATGAAAAAACTAATTAAAAAATAATGCATGGAATATATCCCTATGGAGATCCTTAGATGAGTAAATTCTATTAAGGGATGACAAATCACCTCACAAGAAGTGTCTGAGTCAAGGTACAAATACATGGCCTCAGAAACTATAGGCTCCACACCACTTAGTTGGTACACCGAATGTGTTCCCCTCTCATAGATAAGCAGATCTTGGTATAAAGACCCGATCATCTACCGAATTGCAACCACATCATAAGTAAAAAAGTTGTCCCTATCCTCTAATTTAGAAATAAAGTTATTTTTTCTTCTAGATGAGGCCTTTTGATAAAAATAAATAGTAATTTTGTCTCTATTTTTGATAAAATCCTCCCTTGATCTAGAGAACAAATTTATTTATTTCTTACTCAAGGACTCATCTAGCCTTTTTTACATGGTAGCTACATACTATATGGAACAATCAGAAGTGGGATCCTTGTAACACCTCCATAGTTCTTTCTCAACCCAGGGGATTATCTATAAAGTCTCTTGTATTTTTTTTTTGAATCCAATGATAAAATTGAGCTACCACCACTTTCATCTTGTCCCATAAATTGTCTTCAGAAGATAACAAAGTATCTTATACCATTTCCATGAATTTATTATAATTAATACACATGAATTAAAAATGAAATTCCCACATTTTCCAAACATCCTTGGATAGGACCTGCAACTAGAAGAAAATGGTGAAATAGTCAGATGAAACTGGAGGGAAGTGGGAGACCTTGTGCCATGGGAGAATAGTCATCCATTCATTATATTCTAAAAACCTATCAATAATTTTAGATAATCTAGAGATGATGCCATGTCCCCAGAACCAAGTAAATAGGTTCCTCGAGAATTCATAATCTTGGAGGCCTGAGTGAATTAGGCATTGTTATAATTGATGCATATAAGAAACATTCCATCTAGCTCTGCCTTATTTATTGTGGTGGTAGAGGATCTTGTTGAAATCCTCACAAAAAATAATGGGTCTATGGAGTGAATTTATAATAGTTTTTATCATTATTTGGGATTTTTACTTTTCACTTGAACCCAACCATCCATAAAAACAAAAAAACATCCATTCAGGTTCCCAAGGATTCAAAATTCAGAAGGCAATGTGGTTTTGGGAAATGTTAAACATCTAAGCACTGAAGTAATAAATCCACTTAAAAAATTACATCTCCATAGTCAGACAATCGAATCAAGAAACAGTTATGAAACCCATATTTCAAATAACTCCCTATCATAACCTTTCTTTACAATATGGTCTTTGATAGAAATACCATATCAAGTCTATATTTATAACTCTAATGACATATCATGAAAACTAATCATGGGTTTCCAATTCCATAATAGTTCTAGCAGAAGAGTTTAACTATTCTAAGCATGGCTAGACCAAACCATACTTCACCTATATCATGAAATTCATTACATCCATTTCTGGTAAATTTTAATGTTTTAAGGATCCCAGATGAACTTCATCCTTAGACGTACCTTGAAGTCGTTTGTTACAAATTTATTTTTTTGTGTTAAATATTAGTACAATTATTGTTCCTCCATTTCAAGGTCACCTATAATCTATATTAAACTAAGATAACATTAAGAAGAGGTTCATCTAGAGCTAGATAAAACATCCTTGAGGTAGTAAATCTTGGTGGAGCCTCACTACCTAGAAGAGTGTGAACCAGACCTCCCACCTTGAGTGGATTAATAACCTAGGAAATGGGAACCCTTATTACCTCTATAATATTCAAGATATGATTAGGGAACTACTGATGTGTGGTGGGTCCAAAATGATTGTGCACTAAATATAACTATTCTTTAAGGGAGAAGATTGGTTGGATTGAAAAGTATTCATATCTTTGATACTATGTTTATCCTCATCCCATGATCCCTCTTCTACCATCCTTGGAAGAGGATGGTAATCACCCAAGGGAAATTAAGGGAAAAAATACCTCTGGAAAGGAAAAATCCAAACTCCCTAGTATATTCAAGAGGGATAATAACCCCACTGATATTGTTGTTGCCATTGACATTAGAAATCTTTGATCTGGATGATTGCTAAGATTTTCCTTAGATTCTTATTTTTCAACCTCCGAAGTCGATGGAAATCCCATGGGTTTCACCCAAATCTACGGTCCATATTGTAGCTTGATCCTCCCCTATAGGTCTATTTTTTTCATTCTACAGCCCTTAACTACATGATCAATAAGGCCGCTAAAGATATAGAAGAAAGAAATCTTTTTGAATTTAAAAGTGATCCATATCTTGGAGACTTGAATTTTTAGCAATGAACTTCACATAATGGGTTGTGTAATAAACATCATATCTCTAATTTAAACCATTGGACCCCATTGTATTAGATATAAAACATCTTATTCCATAAATTCCCCAATAGTATTACCAATCCCATGAACGACTTGATCATTCCTACCAAAAAATAGAATACCACCCTCTTATAAGTACATGTTTGTGAAGAACAATATCATTTATTTAAAAGTGGATTCATTAATATAATTTGATATATTTATATCTTTATGAGAAACCCAAATCAATTTTAAATAATTTAACTTTTTTATTTATAATTTAATTATAATTAAAAAGGATTTTAATTAAAATTTTTAAATATAAATATATTTTATTTCGAATTAATACTAAAATTTATCGGATATATAATCATATAAATATATTCAATATCATTAATATTAATATTGTATATATATATATATACTAGAAACATTTATTAGAAGAATAATTTAAAATATATTTAGCAGAACAATCAAAAGGTTTTAGAGATAGGAGTGCATCCTCCTAAAAAATTATTAGAAAATTAATATGACAAAGGAAAGAGGTTGTATGGGGTCAAACAAAGAGAAAATATCTCATCCATAATTAAAACCTACAATTTAAGGGAATCAAGAATCCACATAATCATGATCATAGATACCATCATCATATTCCCACTCTGATTATAAATTCCTCTGAATGATGAGCACAAAATACTTCTCCTTGAGATTTTTCTGCTCTATAGTGAGCCGAATCATAGAAAATCCATGCCCTCATTGTGAAGAATCATGATTACCATGTCCTCGACCATTAAATTTTGGTTTATGACCCCATTTCCATGATTTATGCTACTTTCATGCATCATAGTGAGTTCTATCCTACTTTCCACCTCTAGACCCAAATTCCTGTAGAGTGGTATCCTTTGTCATTGTCGATTCCCTTCAAAAGAGAAATCAAAAACACAAAAATTTATTTCCACATTATGAGAATATTTCAAATGAGATACCTCGATCATTTAGTTGATCACTTATCCTTTATTATAATAAACTTTGAAAACTGATTGATTTATTTTCATTTATGTTGTGTCAAGCACAAGTGATGTATAATTTTTCTTTTTCTATGTATTGGAATCCAAGGTCATTACATAATTCTGATCATCCTTTTTGTGGTATCCACATTAGGTGAAACATGATTTCCAGATTCAGACTGTTTTTCTAGATCAACATCAAAGGATTCGGCTCTTACCCTATCAGCTAAAGGTTGACATGGTTCGTGAGCCCAAAATTTATGGAATTGGTCCCCACCACATCCCCCATTACATTTATTCTTTCCACATATTGAACTAGGCTTGTCTTTTGTATCATGATATCATTAGATAAATGCATCTCAACTACTTTCCCCTGCTCAAAAACATCCGCCCATGAGTGAGTGTTATGATTCTCATTTAAAACCTTAGTTTTCACACCATTTTCATAGGGAGTTTCTATAGAAAAACATTTTTATTGTCCACATGTATATCATCAATATTCTCCTAATGATGTGTCGAGTGCTGCTCTATTCCTTGAACATTCCCAAATTCAGTCTCATATCATTGACCATTCTGAGGTATTTTCGGAACAACCTTGTAAATCCCACCAGAGGTGGACTTCACTACTTTAGGCCTTTTAAACATGAGCTTATATCATGTCCCCATATAGAGAAATAATAACAAACATGAGATCATACACATTTTTGAGTATCATGACCAATGACCTTTCAATCTGGGAAGAATCAAGGTAAATTCTCAAATTCCACACTCAATTCAAGTTCCCCACCCTTAATGGAAAGGTAGACTTTATCAATACAAGTGGAACATAAGTACACTTCCACCAAGAAAGAAGGGTAGTTTCATCATTATAGTCATTTCATTTAATTATAAATATAATATAATTAGGTATACTTATAGAAGTATTATTATTATATAATATATAATTAAAATGATAATTTATTTTTAAAAAAAATTATCATTTGATAATTATTGTTATAAAAAATGTTTTTTGATACTTGTATTATAAATTTTACATTGAAAAAACATTTAGGATGTATTTTTTTAACCTTTGTTATATTTTATTAACAATAATAATTTTTAGTTGTTAATATAATACTAATAATTATTTAAGAGTTCATATAATTATTTAAATTATTATATATTCATAGAGAGGTGAAAAAAAACAAATTATATGGATTATGAAAAATATTATAAATGGAGATAAGAGGGGATTCTATAATAAAATTATGATGAAATATATATAATTAGAATATAACTACATAATGATATTAAAAAAAGAAATATTTAGCAGGTGAATTTAGATAGTGATGGAAGGGAAGAATCAACAATCATGGACCAGCTGATCACGATGCTCTCGAACGATGGTTCCTATTGAAGATGGGTGTCATGTGGCAGGTTATGTGGGGTGAATGATCTTAGAAGGTGGTACCGGTTGTGTATAAGTGATTGGAAGCAGGTTCAATGGGTGAGTTTGAGCAACTATAGAGCGGATGAAGTAGGGAAGTGTTAATGGTCTAGTGATGAAAAATGGGTATGATGCCCACTGGGTTTTAAATAAATAAGGATTATAGGGTGAGCAATCCCCTTGTGGGGGAGGACTATATCCTTCCTTTCTGAACTGTATGATCTCTGTGTGTGTGTGTGTGTGTTTGATGTAATTATACCCATAAAGCACCTAATATATATATAATAAAATTAAAAAGTGATATTATTATAATTAATTCCAATTATTATTTTAATTTGATAAATATATCAATTAGAAATAATTTAAAATTTATAGATATAATTTAATAAAAAGTTAAATAAAATTTAAAATTACTACATCTATAATCATATAAATATAACCACAATCTTTAAATATAAAAAATATTATTTTTTATTTAGTGACTTACATGATTTTTAAATTCACCCAATAAATTTTCATCTAATAGGGGATCAAATCTAGGTAGCCCCTTTAAGGGTAGATTTGTCTAGAAATTTATGGCATTAAAGAGTGCCCCAAAACATAGTCATGCCTAATGGGGAATGATTTATCTATAAATTTATGGCATTAAAAAATTTCCCACAATATAGGAATGGACAACGTGGTTGTACAACAGTAGTAATCAAGCTGGAACAATGAGACTGGGTGAATGTCGTGGGATGAATATAGAGGCAGAGTGACATGGAGACACACAGATTTTTCTAGGTGGGCATATCAAAAGGGTTATGAGTTTATTTGAACCCATAAACCATCCCTCTACCAACTTAGATTTATGATGATGTATGGAGGGGTGCCTGCCACTGTGTGACTGGGGGAAGAAAAACATGATGGTTTCTAGAAGTGGGGGCACAAAATGCTAATTTGGGACACTAAATTCTTTTGTGATCTAGTAGATAAAAAAATTGAGTTGTAGGAGGCACACATTGGAAATAATAAAGTCTCACTAGGAGAAAATTTTTAAAGATCAATGTGTGTTTCAGCAACTATTAAATAGCCCTCTACCTAGATTAATTCCCAATGTGGCATAGAGGGGGGACCTACAACAGTGCGATGGAGACCAAAATGACATTATTATTCTTTAATGGGGGAAAAACTATTTAAATACTTGTGAAAATTCATAAGGCACGACTTATCATATGAGACATTGTGTCATTTTATTCTGGGAAATTTGGGCCCCAATCAGTTGGGTCATTGGGTCATCAAGATCTTGGGATTTCATTCAACTTAAATTTATTAAAATATGTCATTTGGTTGTATATCAATCCTTTGGGAGGATGAGGCTTGACCCATTGGAATGTATGCATACATATATATTTTCAAATTATATTCTCTTCTTGGAAATATAGATTATTTTATAAAAATATGATATATATATACACACACACATATTAGAAATATAAATTAAAATATTTGTATAGTGTTGGGAGAGCTTTGCAAGAATGTCATCTCTATCATTATAATCAATAAATTTAATCAAAATTATAATATGATTAGTTTTAGTTATAGATTATGGTTATTATTTAAAATATAATTACAATTTTATTAAATATATTGAAAATAATTTCATAAAATATTTATAATTATAAATAAAGTAATTAAATACAAGATAAAAAACAATATTTACAAAAAACATCAACCGAGTTATCTTTTGTTTGATTATCCATTTATAATTTTGTGGGTGTGTTTCTTATTTTAGTATATATTTCTACATTCCATTAATAAAATAGATAAAAAAATATTATTAAAAAAAATTATAATTTTAAATTTTAATTTCACTATTTAATAATTATTTTTATCACAAATCAAAATACAATCTTGTTAATCAAATTTTGAATAAATCATAAAAGTGGTTGTTTGAATGATGATAAATAAAAAAATATTATAAAAAAAAGTAAAATTTTAAATAATTAAGGATAATACTTGACTCTTTTATTTTTTACCATACATAAAATCATAATTTTTCATCTTGTATATAATTCCCTAGACCAAGTCCTCGCAAAGGCAATGTGCATCATACGCCAGCGATCCACTCGTCCCCTTAACTCCGTGGGAACTGGACCAAGCCCAAGGTTGGCCACCTTGGGCCTAGCTGGGGACGTGCGACAGGGGGTGGGGTAAGGCCGCCTCAATACCCTCTAAACTGACCAACACATTTTGTCTGCGGAGGCTGGGTGAGTTGGTTCAAGGCGGTGGCATCCCGTCAATGAGGTTCTGGGTTCGAGTCCTCGCAAAGGCAATGTGCACCATACGCCAGCGATCCACTCGTCCCCTTGACTCCGTGGGAACTGGCCCAAGCCCAAGGTTGGACACCTTGGGCCTATTTGGGGACGTGCGACAGGGGGTGGGGTAAGGCCGCCTCAATACCCTCTAAACCGACCAACACGTTCGCCCGCAGGGGCTGGGTGAGTTGGTTCAAGGCGGTGGCGTCCCGTCATTGAGGTTCTGGGTTTGAGTCCTCACAAAGGCAACGTGCACCATATGACAGTGATCCACTCGTCCCCTTGAATCCGTGGGAACTGACCCAAGACCAAGGTTGGCCACCTTGGGCCTAGCTAGGGAAGTGCGAAAGGGGGTGGGGTAAGGCTGCCTTAATACCCTCTAAACCGACCAACACGTTTTCGCCCGCGGGGGCTGGGTGAGTTGGTTCAAGGTGGTGGCGTCCCGTCGTTGAGTTTCCGGATTCGAGTCCTCGCAAAGGCAATGTGCACCATACACCAGTGATCCACTCGTCCCCTTGACTCCGTGGGAACTGGCCCAAGCCCAAGGTTGGCCACCTTGGGCCTAGCTAGGGACGTGCGACACGGGGTGGGGTAAGGCTGCCTCAATACCCTCTAAACCGACCAACACGTTGGGTGAGATGGCTGAAGAAAGGAGATCTCTTCGTTTCCTGGAGAATGGTGATAAGCCTCCTCCGAAGGATCCTGTGCTTAGTGAATCATCAGTGGTTCCTTCTCAAGATCATATTGGCCACAAGGATCTGTTCTCGCTATATAATCTTTTGCATCGTGGTCTTTCTAATCGTGCGTTGAATGTGGCTCCTTCTTCTTCGAACAAAAGCTTTGTGGAAGCGGTCAAAGATGATTCTCAACCCTCATTCTCTGACTTTGTATCCCCCTATCCTGGTCGGGTGATCAGAAAAGGAAGGATTGTGCATGTGGTGGCCAATCAAGATGCGGTGGAAGTAAGAGTTAATTCGTGCAAATTCTCAATCATTGCCCGTTTTATCACACCTAAAGGGGAACGGATGTGGCAGTTCCATGAATTGTTCAAGAAGATTTCTATTTCATGGGGTTTTGATAATTGGACGATGATCGCAATGGGCAGGGGATTCTTCCACATCTTCTTCCCCAATGATGATCTCAAAAGAAAAGCCTGGGGAGTTGGATCCATTTCCCTCAAGCCAGGAATTCTTCGAATACAGGAGTGGGATCGAAATTTTGATCCCTTTAATGTCTCTAACACTCTTGTTCAAGTATGGGTTCGAATCTACAAGCTCAACTGGATTTATTGTCACCCTCAAATCCTATCGGATATATCATCCTCTATTGGGAATCCAATACGAATGTATAGAAAAACAGATAACCCAAGATTTGGACATGTTGCCCATGTCTTTATTGAGATTGACATGGCTTGCACTTTGGTGGAATAAGTCCTTCTTACCACCAGGGATTATAGCATTTCACTGGAAATTTTCTATGAAAGAAATCCAAAATTTTGCAAAGAATTCAATCTCTTTGGTCATTCACCTGAGGAGTACAGGAGGGCATGTATCTGCTCCTTCTGTAATGCCAAAGGGCATGAAGAATCTGGCTGCAGGAAGAAGAAAACATCCCCAGCTCCTGATTTTAATCCTCCCACCTATGAGGTTTTACAGGATGACCTAATCTCTATTACTGGAATTGTTGCAATTGAGCAGGTTATGAAAGAGATTGATGACTCATACTTGAACAAAAATGCATTGACACAACATTTGAATGATAACATGGAAAACCTTACTCAGTTTTTTCCCAATGATCAGCCTCTGGATGTACCCAGATATCATGATGCCTCTCTTGGGAATTTACTTCCTATTGATGGGAGACTCACTGAGGATTTTATGAGTGAGGGAGATAATGTGGCCTCTGCTGGTGGTCATGTGATTCTGTCTTCCAATCCTATATCATCTGATAAGCCCGCAACAATGACCGTGCCTGCTAATCTGTTTGTTATCAATGAAGGATGTTCTCTATAAGTGCCTGAGCTTCCTTTTGAAACAGTTTATGAACCTGACGAACAACAGATTATCAATGAAGAACACAATATGCAAGTGTCTAACTCCCCGATCCAGGATCGGATTACTTCTTTCACACAAGTCCCTATAAGTAAATCTGCTAAAAGGAATAATGGTAGTGAGTCTGAGGTGGGAATTGAAACTTCTGTAAACAGATTCAGCCCTCTAACTGGAGTATTGTGGTCAGATGACCAGATGGATAGTGATAATGAAGATGTGAAACCATCTGAATCAGTGGAACTGTATACAGACAGAAATGGAAATTGGAAGGGAATAATTACAAAAGATCTCCCTAGGGGTGGGGCTCAAACACAAAGGCCATGACTGCCTCAAAGAAATGAAGCTCCTATTCTGGAACTGTCAAGGGCTTGGGAATTCTCCCACGGTCAAGGCCCTTCGACATGTTGTTTTGACCAAAAAACCTTTCATTATTGGAATTGATGAGCCAAGAATGATGTTTACCAATTGGAAAGCCTTTAAATGGGAATCTATTGGATACTCATTTGTTAACCACAACATTCATGATGGGAATGCTGAGAGCTTATGGGTGCTTAAACATGATTCCATCACTTTACTCTCATGTACACAAGGGAAACAAATTGTTTCTATCTCGGTTTGTTTGAATGGGCTTAACTATTTTATTTCTTGTGTTTATGATGATAACTCCTATCTGAAAAGGAGGGATCTATGGGCTGAAATGGTTTCCTTATCATCTCAACTGCCTTCAAAGTGGATCATTGTAGGTGACTTTAATACTGTTTTGAGACAAGAGGAGAAAACTGGCTGCTGTTTTAATAGGATTGCAGCCAAGTATTTCTCTCAATGCATTGACATATGTAATCTCATTGAGATTGATATGGTGGGTGCCGATTTTACCTGGGGTAGATATACTCAGAATGGAAGACATGCTAGCAGATTGGATAGATGTTTTCTTCAACTTTTTGATAACAACATCACCCTTTCTGTTTCTAGTATTTTTCTTCCCAAAATTCACTCAGATCATAACCCCATTGTGCTAGATATTTCCTCTGGTGGGCCAAGACTGGAACCTATTCCCTTTAAATTCAACAATGCATGGCTTGTCATTCAAGGGTGTCGCGAGATTGTCACTGCTGCCTGGAACACAGAAAATTCTGGATCTGCAGCTCAAATTCTTTCTTCTAAATTGAAAAGAACAAAATTAAGGCTGAGAGAATGGAGTAAAAACAGATTCTCTAATATGGATGAGTACATTCAAGAGGCTGAAAATCATCTGCTAAACTATCATAATGTCAATCAGCTGTGTCATTTGCCATCCAGTGATGAAATTCAAGCTCTTTCAAAGCTGGATAACCTGCTTGAAATTAAAGAAAATCTGGCCAGGTCTCTATATAATATCAAGTGGTCGAAGGAGGGGGATAGGAACTCAAAGTTCTTCCATCGAATTCACAAGGAAAGGAAACTCAGAAGGGTAGTTTCTGCTCTGAGTATCAATGGTTCAATCTTTAATACAGAAGCTGAAATCTCAAATGTAGTTGTGAGTTATTTCTCTGAGCTTTATTCTGAGAATGGAGTAGATAATTCTAGAAGAATTTCTCATAACATCATGCCATCTATTGACGATCAAATTAATGATAATCTTGTGGAAATTCCGAGAGGAAAGGAGGTAAGGGAAGCCCTGTTCTCCCTTAATATTGATAGTGTTGCTGGGCCTGGTGGCTTCACTAACAAATTCTTTATGTTCAACTGGGAGTTGGTTCATGATGAGGTTGTGAATGCAGTTAGACATTTCTTTATCACTGCCTCCATGAATTTTGGCTCCAACTCCAATTTTATTTCCTTTATTCCTAAGAAGGATAATGCCTTTGATATTAAGGACTTCAGACCAGTTGCGATTGGGAATACAATTCCCAAAATTATCAGCAAAATCATTTCAAACAGGATGTATCATGTGGCCAAAAACATTATCACCCCAAATCTGTTTGGGTTTGTACCAGGAAGGAGCATTCAAACATGCATCTTTACTGCATCTGAATGTATCAATTCTATGAGGAAAAAGGAAAAACCTGGTAGCTTTGCCATAAAGATTGACATTTCCAAAGCCTTTGACACTATAAAATGGAATTTTCTCTTCTCCATTTTGAAAATTCATGGGTTCTCTAGAAAATTTATCAATTTGATTCATGTTATCCTCAAGAATTAGAAGATTTATGTCCTGATTAATAGATCTCCAAGGGGCTTTTTTCAGTGCCATAGGGGCTTTCGGCAAGGGGATCCTCTTTATGGTCTCCTTTTTTCTTTGGCTGAGGATTATCTAAGTCACTGTCTTGATATCCTGGTCCAATTGGGTTTGTATAATAAAATTCAAGTTGAAAGGGATATTCATGCCCCCTCTAATCTGTTTTATGCTGATGATATCATGTTATTTGGAAGGGCTGATTTCAGAACAGTTAATTCGATAAAGGATATCTTCTCCCACTATGAGGATGTCTCTGGACAGGTTGTTAACTCCCTTAAATCCTTTGTAGTCTTCGGAAAAGGAGTGACTACCAGAAGGAAGAGGAATATTTCTAGGTTGCTTGGAGTTAAGAAGGGTTCTCTACCTTTTAATTATCTTGGTGTACCTCTCTTTTGGGGCAGAGTTAAAAGATCTCATCTTCAGCCCATTTTCTCACGTATCACCGATCAAATGGCTAATTGGAAGGGGAATGCAATGTCCCAAGCAGGACGAATCTATCATGTGAACTCTGTGGTCACATCTATGTTTGTTTATGTTTTTTCTGTTTACATATGGCCTAGAAATATAATCAAGGAGATGCAGAGGCTTATAAAAAACTTCATATGGACTGGATCCGTGTATGAAAAGAAACTGGTGGTTGTTTCCTGGAAGGAATGCAATAAACCCATTGATATGGGGGGTCTTGGTATCAAGGATCTAGATCTTTTCAATGATGCCCTGATTAGGAAATTTACATGGAATATTATATCATTCCAGGACAATTCTATGGAGTTCATTGGTTCCCGATTTATTTCAAGACTTTTGAATGAATATCCACACTATCTCTCATCCTATGTTTGGCCTGATATAAAGTCTTCCGTTAATAGGATTCTTATGTCCTAAAAATGGCTGGTTTGTAGGGACTCACCTATGAATTTTTGGACATCTTCCTATCTTTCTAGACCTATTCAGTAGGCTACTGTCATTCCCCAGAATCTGATGCATGTCCAGATTGCATCGGTGCAGAATTTCAATCTAGATTTTATGGATATCATTCCTTCCGATCTGCTATCTGAATTCCTGAATTATAAGTACATGGATAGGGATACTCTCATCTGGGAGCACAGTACCAATGGGATACTCAGTACTAGAGCTATGTACCATTATGTCTGTGATAGCCAATCCCCAGCACCCAGGTTGCTTCTTGCTTTCAAGACCTGTTTCATACCACCCACTGATTTTCTGCTCTTATGGAAAATCTGGATGAAAAGACTACCAGTTCAGTCCACTCTTCAAAGGATTGGAATTCATCTAGCATCGACATTCCCTTTATGTTATGGTGCTGAGGAATCCCTTGAGCACATCTTCCTCTATTTTCCTCTCATTTGCAGGTTATGGAACTACATCCAAGACATGACAGGGTGTTCTTTAAATATATTCTCGATGGAAGGGCTGCTTTGTTCTGTTGTTGATGCTCAATGCAGTGAACAGGTGAGGAATCTGACTATGGTTGCTGTGCAGCCTCCATAGGCTTCACTTGGAAGGCCCGGAATGATTATCTCTTTAACGGTATCACTACCACTATTTACTCTGGTGTCAAAGCTATTCACAGGGCGGTCTGCACAGCTTCCAGGATTCAAACTGGTTGCATGAAAAATGAGTTAACTGACTTTATTGTTTTGAGTAATTTTGGTGTTAGTGGTAGACCCAAAAAACCCTTAATGATGAAGTCTATTAGATGTATTCCCCCCATTCCCTCCTGGATGAAAGTTAATGTTGATGGAGCGGCTGCAGGGACACCTGGACCTTTAGGCTGCGGTGGTGTCTTCTGTACCTATCGAGGCTTTGTCGCTGTTTTTATCATTTCATTGGGCAGGGATCTTCTATTGAAGCTGAACTATGGGCTATTATTAAAGTAATCAGATATGCTATTCGTTTTGGTTGGCGTTTTATCTGGCGAGAATCTGATTCTATGGTGGCGGTGGATTTAGTCAAAAAGAGATCCAGGAATGTCCCATGGGCTATGCTACCTTATTGGGTTGAATGTATTCACCTTCATGATGATATTATCATTGATGTGAACCATGTTTACAGGGATTCCAATCAAGTGGCTGATGCTCTATCAAAGTTGGCTGTGGAAGAATCAAGCTCTGAATGGTCCTTTTTGGCTCCTGAATGTTGCAGGCGCTTTGTTGAGGCTGATGCTTGTGGCACGGTGTTTACCAAAATATGTAAATATCCTTTCTGATGCTTTGTTTCTTACTTTTATTTTTCAATAAATTTGGTAGGGGTGGATCTTTGATTCATCCCTGGGCGTTTTGACTATAATTACCTGGCCCAATCAAAGACCTCATTACACCACACTTCTCTCATATCTCATTTGTTTCCCATACAATCTCCCATTTGTGTTCCAAAGTAAGTAGAGCTCTCTCAGTGATTAGTAGTATAGGGTACTTATATATTCCACTCCTATTTTACATCATACTCATATATAGTAGCATTTCCATCCTTTAAATGATTAAACATGGACATAACGTAAGGGTGACTCCTGAATGAGAATTCCATTCCCAGAACCAAAAAACTATCAATGGCAGTAGAAACCCAACATCAAGATGTACCACCTGGACCGATACTCCCCTAGGACGGGTATGTGGATTAAATAGTGTTGAAAAAAAGATCAATCGATTGAAGAAACTAACACATTTAATTTTCACTGATTGTAGCATTTCTTGGAAACCCACCACTCCTCCTACTACCCCCAAACCTCCAACATCAATGGAAAATATAAAGGGTAAAAAACCCTAGAATTTATTTATTTCACGATGATGGAAGATTAAGTTTTTTTTTGAACTAATTTTTTAACCATTGAGCATTCAGTGATTTCGCCTTTTTCATACCCTTCCCCACATGTGGTTGGTGAGAGTGTGCCTGAAAATTTTATGTAATGAAGGAGCAATAACTACATGGAGTGTAATATGGGGAATAATATGCTGAAACATTCTGGTCATTTTCATTCAATACTCCCTTCCACCCTTATCCATGGATTAGATCATCACAAATTATTTTACCTTGCTGAAAATAATCTTTTGGGATTTTTTTACTTTTATTTTGTTGATTTTATAAAGAGTATAAGATGCACATGTAGAGGTCGAGCGGGAATTTTTTTTCTAGTTTTGTTTTTTTATAAAACTTATCTAGTTTTTTATTAGTGAATTGAATCTTTCCTATCTTTATTTTCAAAAAAATCATAGGGCCATAATTTTGTTTTTACTACTGAAATTTGGCCTGGTAGTGTATATTTAGAATTAACTACTAATTTTTAAATAAAAAAATATTATATGTGTTTATATTTCAAAAAATCTAACATAAATAATTAAAATTGGAAATAAAATTAGAATAAAAATATAAATTTTAAATTTTTTAAAAATAAATTTTTTTATTATCCATATAAAAAATATTTTTTTTAAGTTTTTAATTCAGTTGTAATCCTTGAAAAATAAAAAAATATTTCAAATCAAATTAAAAAAATCAAAATCAATCCGTAAAATTTTATATATTGATTATGGTTGTAATATATAATTAATTTTTTTATAACATTAATATTGTAATAAATACTTCATTCATTATTAAAGAGACAATCGACTTAAAAAATTTCTTTAATATAGTCAAATATTATTGTTTTCCAAATATAAAAAAACTAATCTATAGAAAATCAAATTGAAAATAATAATAAGAAATTCCAATATATAATTTTAATGGGAAATCCCACTAAAAAATCAAAAACAAGAAATGAATAATACTAGTAGAAAATGATCCCAGAAAATTATATTTGAAAAATTCACTAAAAATTTATACATGATAAAATACTGCTGAAAAAATATATTGTAAAATACTGATGGACAAAATTATTAAATATTACATTGTAGAAAATTTTAAATCAAAAATCCCAATAAAAATTTTAATAGAAAATTCAATTCAAAAATTATAATTAAATATTACTATATAAAATATCACTATAATTTTATAATTGAATAATACAATGTAATTTTTATATTAAATTTCCTTGAAAAAAACAATATAAAATAATAGAAAATTTGAAAAAAAATCCTATGGAAAATTACTCTTTCAATTTTTATTAGAAAATTTCTATAGAAAAATATTTGGTAAAATACTAAGGAAAGTCTCACATATAATTTATAATTAAATATTCCACTCAAAAAAATCTTTAGAAATAAAAAAACTAGAGTTATTTAATAAATTTATAAAATAATATTGTTTACTTCTAGATAAATTTCTATGCATTTCAAAAAAAATTATGTGCCATTATTGATATAATAAACAGAAAAGATTTATTTTTGTCAAATGAATAAAAAGTGAAATTTAATAATATAGACATTATTTTTTAAAAATGTATAGACACACTTCTTTATAAATATTAAAAATATTAATTATTATAAAAATGTAATTTTTTTTATTATGCATTTTAAAAACAAATATTTTCCTTTTACAAACTTATTTATTTTTGAAATAAGAAGAAATTTTATTTTAATTTTTCTAATTGATTAACGAATAATATTTTTTTCAAATACTAAGAATTTTATTAATTTTTTACTAATTCGGGAGTCATATAAATTTTAAAAGTCTGGTGCCAATGTTTAAATACTTATGATTATAGGAAAAAACGTGTAATCAAAAGTATTGAAAATAAAATTCTTAAGAATATCATAACATGTGAAACCTAGTATTTTTATAATATTTAATTATTAATTAAGTAAATTATTAACATTGTAGTATTCTAAGAAAATTCCGAAATAACCTTTTTTTGTCAAAAAAAGGTATTTCCAAATGTGGATAGGGTTAATTAAATATATTTTTTTTCAAGAAAAAAAATTATTCTAAGGAAAACCAAAGTGGATATAAAAAAATTTATGTTTTTTGTGTATTTTTAATGATTATCACATGAAATTTATGTTTGTATGGTTTATAAATAAATACATAAATATATATCTCTTTACTATTTTAAAATAGTAGAGTTTCAATTCATATATAAGTAGAGTTTTTCTTTCTCTATTTTCTCCATTATTTTCTTATTTCATGACTAAGAATAAACATTTGATGTTGTTATGCAGTCAAGATAATTTTCTACAGTTGAAAAAAATCTTGAAATTCACTTTTAAATTATATTATATCTCTATGGACATTCTTTATCATCTGTCAGTTTCAATTTACAATTGTGTGGTGCACTAGCAATATTTATTCATCTCGTTACTTTTAAAGTTTTCATAATTGTTTTTACTATTTAAAGACAATAGATAGGTCTTATAAAGGGAGATCATAGTCAAATATCTTGGTAACCTTGTAACATGTTGTGGTTTCTTGAACTCAACTTTCAATTTTCTCGAAAAAAGTACCAGTATAGAGAAAGTCACTATGATCAAAGAGAGAGTGTTAGTGGAGTGGACTAGCAGATCTTTGTGCCCTGAACCACTGTAAATATCTTATTTCACTCTTTTTGTCTTTTCTATATTTCCTCTATAAAGTTTCATTGATAATATTAGGACAAATTTGAATAAGTATTCAAAGAGGGATGCGAATTTGGAGTAAAATTTTTACGAACTCAAATCAATACCCTCTTTCTTGATTATACAACACTACTAAAACAACACCAGCGACACATGCCTGTCTTTATGTTATGTCACCTTCTAGTTGCATCATGTTTTTTTCATGGTTACACATGAAGAAATGTCACCAGTTAACACACTTTATTACCTCCCAACCAACAACCATTTCATTTTATTTCCCACTATCATTCTATGGAAGAGAATCCCTCCATCCCATATTAGATATCCTAGTAAAAAGAGGGTTATATAATAAGTTCTAATTAAATTGTCACTCTTTCGAGCTGCCCATGTGGAAATGACTATGTGTTGTCATGGAATGCTTCATGTGAAGTCACTTTTCTCCATCATTATGGTCCAATTATATCACCCAATTTCTTGACATTCATGGCCCAAAGGCCCAGTTCCCTAATAACCCAAATCCATGACACTAAATCCCAAATCTGGTGTGTATTACCACTATTATAGTATTATTTCTACAAAAATACTATAGTACCAACTACATTACTTCTACAATACCTACATAAATCCTTACCCCACCCAAATTTGGACTTGGATTTTAAATATGAAATGGTAAACTTAGGAACAAATTCTTAGCTTCCATTTCATATGTCATCATTTTGAATGAGTTTTTGTAAACTAAAAATATTAATTACACATAATGTTTTAAAATACTTGTTAAAATGTTTGAAATTATTAATAATTATTTTTTTTACTATAAGATTGTGTTATTATTATTTAAAATAAAAACTACTATTATGTAAATAATATATTTAATCCTCTCATTTTAATAACAATTATTGGGTTTATTTTTCTAAAGAAAAACACAAATCCATTCAAACATTTTCCTAATCCATTGATATAAAAAGATAAATCCTCAAAAGACATATACCTTACCCAAACCAATGCCTAAAAAGTAATGTGGAACTTAGAAATATGAAGGTCCACCACATTACCTAACTTTTAATGCAAGAAAAGGAAATTGTAAATAATATAAAGATGCACACCAAATATCATACAAGAGGATACCTAAAGAATAATAAATATTAGTTTGATCATTAACCAAATAGACAAGAGGTAGGCAATAATATTCCAAAATAACCTTATTCCAACTCAGATACCTCCAAAACCTAAGGCCAACACAAGATACAATATCATTAGAAACCTATGGAAACCAATTAATAATAAAAACTTTTGGCATAAAAGACATGAATACCCCAGAGGAGTCACAACCCACCATGATAACTCAAACCTGATAATTATCAAAGACAATGACATTAACATTTAGCATTAGAACAACCAATACAGGCAAATACCAAGACACATCATGTTTCACTACATGATCGCAATACCCCTCCATCCCATGGTTGTTCTGAATGCTAATCTGAACAAAAGTAATTGTACACAAGATTCACTATAATTTTTAAAAAGCAATTCATTTCACCCCATCCAAAAAAAACTAAGAAACTGTAAAGAATTATTAAAAATATAATGATTTCAAATACCCATACCATTTGGAGATTCCATCAGTAGTAGAAGAAAACTCATCCAACACGAGAGAAATCACCTTACCTTATCACTCCCAAAAAAGGTTTAACACCCATACAATGAAATTTTTCCAAAAAAATCATCTTCGAGATACATGTAAAAATAAGAATTGATCATTTGTGATAATACGCTTACCCAAAAATTCAGCTCAAACTGGAGGAAAATCAGTAACAATCCTCTATAAAAAAATTATAAACCTTTGGTAATATGTGGGTACACTAAAACATCATCCAAACTGAATACGATCCATAGACAAAGCTTCATATTTCCAACCAATATCTAGAGTTTATAGTGAACCCTCTATACTGAGAGAATATCTAGAAGATCCTATCACCAAACATCTATCTACAAATATGGATATTTTCTGATCTTACTTATTTCCATATTTTTTAATAATGAATTAAGTTAATCAAAATTAAATCCTAAAAATCATACTTAATAATATCTTGAACAACTTAATTCTCCATTTCAGCTACATTAGTTGATGAAATAAATGGAAAATCAGCATCTTGAATCTAGGGATCCATCTAGATATTAATATACTAATCATAATAGATGTTCTAATAGATACCATCAACAAGAAGAACCTTAGATTCTGAAAAACTACACCATAAAAAACATGGTTGGCTTCTATATAGATCTTGTTGCGAACAAACATGGGGGAAATAATTTTCACTTAGGACCCTAGAAGAAAGGGAACTACGAAAACATAAACTCATAAAACTCTATCTTAGAAAGAATAGTTGTTTTGAATGAACCCATATTCAGGAACACCAACCTCCATCCTCTTTAGGGATACATAATCATTCCCTATAAAACCATGCACACCTTGTTCATATCATCCTTGTAAACCCAATAGAGGTTTGATAAGATGAAATAAAATTGATTGATAAGAATGTATGGAAGTTTGATGAGGTACATAAAATAATTATTTATAAATTAATTAATTTATTTGATCAAGATATCATTCTCGGCCCTTGAAATAACCTTCCCCTTCCAACCGTTAATTAAATTCCAAACCATATCTACGACAGATGCAACCTCCTATATTTCAGATCTACTAATAACTAACGAAATTAATAGATAATTATTATGTGTGTGAACTTTATTAACTTTTAATAGAGAACAAAAACCATCCCTATTTTCTAAAATATAATGTTTGACGTGAATCTTCAACTTTTAATCAATGCATTTTTGTTCTATGGTGGGGGAGGTAATTTTTTCACTCACAACATAAAAGGGTTTAAGAGATCATCTAATATTTTGACTTGGTTTAATTATGTTCCCTTTTTGGATTCAACTTGTTCTATTCTTTGGATTTTAATTTTTATTTGAAGGATATTTCATTTCTCATTAAAAAAATAGCAATAATTATTTTTATTTGTGGAAATAATAATAATAATTTGATATTTCAAGATACTATTTAATTTTATTAAAAATTTGATGATTGGGTCATAAAAAAATTGTGAGGATTATGAAAAATATTAAGATATGAGAGATGGGGGATTCTATAATAAAATTAGGAAGAAATATATTTAATAATAATTGACTAGTGAAAATGTTATTGAGAATAAAAAATATTTAGGAAAATAAAATAATTTATTTTGAATAAAATATCATGTCCTCTTCTAACCATTTTTTTAATGTAAAAAGTGAATAGTTTATTAATGTAAATCAGTATTATTTTTATTGTCTTGTGAAAAACAAAATTGTGAGGGTTATAAAAGAAATCAAGAAATTAGATAAGGGGGTTACATGATAACATTAGGAATTAATATATATATTTATAATAGACTAGTGAAAATTATACTAAAAATAAGAAATATTTAGGAGAATCAAATAATTATGAATGAAAACCATATCCGTTTTACAATCATAAAACTACATTTTTATTGAAAGACAACCATCAAAATACATTGTAGTAGAATCCAAATTACACAACTCTGGGGGAAAGAATAAAACCAACATAAAGCCCCCACATAGCTTTTTAAAGCAGCCATGAAATGTGCCATGTGGTTTCCCTATCTCCCACCAAAGGATGAATAAAAATAAGGAAAAATGGTTCTAAAGATCTAATAATATCAATAAAAGATCTGAAAGGTTTGTGTCTTCCTTCATCATTCTCTAAATCATTGATAACAACTTAACAGTCATATTAAACCATGATATTACTCTAACCAGGAGAATAAGAGAACTCCATACCATTCCAAACGGTCATGGCTACAACCATAGGGGTCCCAAATAGAAATTAAAGTTGAATGATGATCCATTACTAGAGAACCCACATGATCATAGATAACAGTAATGAGGATAATATAATTATATCTTGGTAGTTTTGTATCAGTATTAATCATGAAGATTCTTGGAGGGGAGGAATCTATATAGTTGGAGGGGCATGATCTAGTGAAAGAATTTGATCCCACATTTATAAATCAAATGATAAACCATCTTTACAACATGGACAACCAAAAATTATCATCAATGTAATATCACTAAAACATATAGTAATTTATATAGAACCAAATAATCCACACCAAAATATATAACCCCAGATCATTTTCACAAGAAAAGATCTAAACCATTCCCCCACCACAAGCATAACATACCATAGACTTCTTTAAAGATCATAAACTTTTTCATCACACATAGAACCCATCCTAGTCACCCAAGGTAAATATAACATCATGTGAAAATTAGCTTCTTGAATTGGTCACATAGAGAGGGAACAATGTGACCTTAGATATATGTTGAGCAGCAAGCGGGCATAGGTGGGAAGGATAACTCAACACATTTTCCAAGAGATGTTTTTTAGTTTTGGAGGGGATATTGACTTCCAAATATTATTCAAGATAAATATCCCTTATAAAATCACAATGCATGTGGCTAGTCCTATATCCTATGAAGATAGAGTATCGACCATACATTTAAGAAAACAAGAATATCAAATCTTTTCGAGTTTCATGTCCAACTAGAACAGATAAAATTTTCTTACATTTAGTCTTAGAGAAAAAAATATCAATCATTTAATCCCTCACTCAAGCATGCTCAAGACTTAAAGCTGGCTTGGAGAAGGTTTTCATACCATCAAGACTAGGAAAACAAGGGTAACTCCATATATTAACCCTAGCATATATTGAAATTCTCTAGTAAAGATCAGGGTTTAGAAAAGATTTAGATCCCCTAACTGTCCTCTAATAGAAGCTCTCCCAGGGTCCTAAAATGGATGGAAAAAAATCATCATGAGATAAATACATGTATTTGGCCTATTTTCTCACAAGCTATCTGAGTCCTGTAAAAAGTACCGTCCTTTCTTGTTCAAAATGGTGTTGTTAAAAATATTCATGTCCCAGAATCTCGTGCCTTTGTGGGTCTTATGTTCACAAATCTTATCCAAATAAACCCAATTTAAATTTATTTTACCATTATCATAATCCCACCAAAAAATATAAAATAATGAGTGAATTTTATGAATGAAGAAAGTTGGTACCTTTAAGAGAGACATCACATATTATGGCTCTACTTGGGAAACTGGTTTGATGAGGACCTCCTTTCCAGTACTTAATAGATTCTAACCAAACCATCTATGATATTTTCAATGAATTTTATCAATGATTAATGAGAATACATATATTTTAGAGTTCCTTAAGATCATCTTGAGGAAAAAATAATTTTTATGTTTCTCCACAACCTTGATGACATAAAATATAGTGGTGGTAGCTGACATCCTATCATATACACCCATACTAAAGGAAATATATGATTTGGTGAAGTTGACGTGATAGATCTAGGATTTGGTGAAGGAATCAATAACATTATAAACCTCTTAGAAAGTATGAATAGTTTCTCTTGAAAAAAAGGAAATCATCAATGAAAAATAAGTTAGTGATAGGAATGTTATGTCAATAAATGTTAGTCCTATTAATGAGTCCATAAAAATATGCATTATAAAATAGATGAGAAAAGAAATTAGAAATAATGAGAAATAAGTAAGAGGATAAAGGTTTAACCTGTAGTATGAAACCAGATTTTTAAAAGGTTTTTTGAGAGAACCATTTACCTTAATGCTGCAATAAATGGTCTTGACACAACTCATGATCGCTCACATCCATTTTGGGTTAAAACCTATTCTTCTCATGAACTCTCCCAAGAAATCCCATTCCAACCTATCATAAGATTTAGTTATATCTAATTTCATTTTCAAAATACAACTATTAGAAGTAGAACATATTTTTATAGAATGGAAGATTTCATGAGAGACAATAGTGTTATCAATAATAAGTGTCTTGGGAACTAAGGAACTCAGAATCTCAAATATAATGGAAGGGAGAACCTCACCCAATTTATAGGAGAAGACTTTTGAGAAAACATTTTAGACCAAATTACTCAAGCTGATAGTCCTGGAATAATTTATTTTTTACTAGGATATAATATTTTGGATTCAAACCAATGATATTTTCATTAACCTTTTCCGTACATATGGTTACATCCTATAAACCCTACGTGGAATAGAGAATGTTCAAACCCACAATATGAACAATATTTTACATCCAGAAAGTGATCCTTTTATGAGTTAATTCTCTTAATACATGACACAATATCCTTAATAGTATTTCTAAATCAAGTTCTAAAGATAACGCCTTAGAAAAGTTTGGCTCCACACCACACAGAAGGTCCCCCGAATGTTTTCCACTCTCAGAGCTAAAAAATCTTAATAGAAGGGCATGATCATCTCCCAAATCAAAAAAACAATATATAGTATAACAACCATCCCCAACCTCTAATTTATATATGATGATATTTCTTCTTTTGGTAGAGTACATTTTGATGAAAATAACTCATATTTTGGTCTCTATTTTTGATAAAATATTCCCTTGGTCTGGAGAACCAATAGGTTTATTTGAATTTAAAGGTGTCATATAGATACTTCTCCAAGGTAAATACCTATTTCATGGAAAAATAAGTACTAGAAACATTGTAGCACCTAAAAATATCTTTCTCAATCCTAGGGATCCTCTGATCAAACTCTTGATGTTTTTCTAACTTCAACGTTACATGTGAGAAACCACCACTTTCATATTATCCTAGAATTTGTCTTTAGAGGATAAAAAATAAACTTAGACCACTTATATGAATTTAATATTTTGAGTCCACATGAATTAAAAATGGAATAACTACATTTTTCAAATAAAATGGTACACTACCTATAGATGGAGGAAATTTGGAAAATTTTCATAAGAAACCAGAGGAAATTGGGGACCTTGTACCTCAGGAACATCATCCTTCAGTTGATAGATGTTTCAAAGATCTCAATCCTTTCAAATAATATGGAGATGAGTTGATTCATCCGGAACTAAGTAAATGGGTTCCTCATGAATATGAGATATGAGAAACTTGAGTGAAGAAGGAAGTCCCAAAATTGATGCATAGATAAAATATTCCTTCTAACTCAGGCTTGTTTCTCATGGTGGTAGAGGATCTCATTAAATATCCACAAGAAATAATGGTTCCATAGAGTGTATTTCTTATAGATTTAATTGTATCCCTGAATATCCACATGTCACTTGTTCCTGACCATCCATAAAAATAAATTAAAATTCCATTTAGGTTCCCAGGGTTTCTAATTTGAGTAGTTTATGTGGTTTTGGGAGAATATAAACGTTGAGGTGCTTAAATTCACTCTCCACATGAGGTAAAGGAAACCTTATTGGTCATACCTTCCAACTAAGAAATAGTTCTAGAATCCTTCTTCCAAAAAAATATGACTCATGTCATTTCTTTCCAGCATGGTCTCAGATAAAAAGACTTTATTAAGGCTATAAATAGAACTCCATTGATGGATAATGTGAAAGAAAACTGGGTTTCCATTCCCATTATAGTTCTAGAAGAAGAGTTTCATGGATCTAGGTGGGGTTATTATAAACCATCTTCCATCTCTATCATGACATTTGGTGAATATGGGTATGAAAACATTGAATATTTCAAGAAGCACGGCAAGGCTTCATCCTCAAAACAACTATGAATTCTTTTGTTAATACAATTTTTTAATGTGCTCAAAATTAGTACTATTATTTTTCCTCTATTTATAGGACACATTTCATCTATGATCAACCAGGATAGAGTTAGTAGAGGTTCTCTCAGAGTAGGATATAACTTCCTCAAGGTAGGAAATATTGTTGGAGCCTCCTCACCCGAACGAATGTGAACCAGACCTCCATCCTCAGGTGGATCCATAATGTGGGTAAGGATAATGTTTATCATGTCCATAACTTTCATGCCAAGATTAATCATATAGTAATACATAGTGGTTCCAAAATTTTGGTTCACCAAAAAAAATTTCCTACTCTATATGGGAGAAAAGAGGTTGTCCAGTAAACTATTACTTTCCCCAACGTCATGTGTATCCTCATACCAAGATTACTCTTCTACTATCCTAGGAAGAGTATCGTTTCCCCCATGGTAAATGGGAGGCCCAAGTTTTTCTTAAAATTAAAAGACAAAATCCATGGCACACAAGGTAAGGGTTGCGACCCCACTAATGTTGGTGTAGCCTTTGATGACAGAAATCTTTGATCTAGACATTAACTAAGATTTTCCTTGGTTGTTTCCTTTTTAACCCCCAAAGTGTGTGGACCACCTTGGGGTTTATCTCGGAGCCATGTTCTATAATTTTGCATGATTTTCCAATCTAGGACAATTTTTTCTCGTTCCACATTCCTTAACTGCATAACCAATTATGTCGTAGAATAAACAGAAGAAAGAAATATTTTCTAATTCAAAAGACATACATATCATTGATTTTGAGAGTTTAATAATGAACCTTAAAAATGGGTTTTTTAATGTCCATTATAGCTCGGATTTTCACCATTGGACCACATTCTATTGGATTCAAAAAATTGCATTCGATAAACTTCCTAATAGTATTACCAATACCATGCAAGACTTGATTGGTCCAACCTAAAAATGGAATACCACCCTCTTATGAGTAAATTTTTGTGATGAGAAATATCATTTATTTAAAAGTGTAATAATTAATATAATTTTCTATATTTAGATTTTTAGGAGAAATCTAAATTAATTTTAAGTAATTCAAAAATTTTAATTATAATTTAATTAAAATTTAAAAGGATTTCTTTTAAGATTTATATATAAAAATAAATTTTCATTTTAATTAAAATTAAAATTTATCATATATATAATCATATAAAAATAGTTACGAAAATTAAATATAATAATATTATATATATTATATATATATATTAGAAACATTTATTAAAAATATAAATTAAGATATATTTTGAGTACTAAGAGAGTAGTGAAAGATAGGTAATTTCATCATTATAATCATTTTATTAATAATATAATTATATATAAATATTTACTTATTTATTTGTTATATATATATATATATATTAGATATATGATTAAAAATATATTTAGAGCAATATGATAATATTGAAAGAAGGTAACTTTCACCATTATAGTCATTTTATTTAATTATAATTATGATACAATTAGATATACTTATAAAAGTACTATTATTATATAAAATATAATTAAAAGTATTATTTATTTATTTTTTTAAAAATCATTGAAGAATAATTATTATAAAAATTTGTTTTATTAATATTGCATCAAAAAAACATCTATGAGGTCTTTTATTTGAACCACTATTATATTTTAATAGTTATTATTATTTTTAGTTATGAATATAATACTACTAATTATTTACTCATTCATATTATTATTTAACCTATTCTATATTCATGGAGACGTTCATAAAAAAAATTCTAAGGATTATGAAAAATATTATCAAAGGATATAAGAGGGGATTTTATAATTAAATTATGTTGCAATATATATAACTATAATGGACCACTGAACATGATATTGAAAATAATAAATATTTTTTCAAATAAAAAATTGTTTTTAAATGAAAAAAACTATCTTTTTTTACCCTCCATTGAAAATATAATAATTTATTAATAAAAAAATTAATTTTACATATAATTTATATAATAAAATTTAAAATTTAAATTGTTATAATTATGTTTAATTATTATATTATTTTAAAAATAATAATTAAAAATAATTAAAATTTATAAATTTAATTTAATTATAAAGTAAAATAAAATTTAAAGTTGCAATATGTAAAATCATATAAATATAACTATTATATTTATGTATAACAATATTATTTTCATTTGGGAGATAACCTGAGTTGTAAAGTCACCCAATAATTTTACATCTAAGAAGGGTTCAAATTAGGGCATCCCCTTTAAGGGTAGATTTATCTATCCATTTAAGACATTAAATATTGTCCCACACCGTAGGAATGCATAAGGGGGAGAGATTTATCATGCCATTTAGGGAATTAAAAAGTGGTCAACATTATAGGGAGGTGGTGTGGTATGAAGACACATAGAAGTTGTTGGGTGGGATTCTCACAAGAGCGATGAGTGTATTATAACCCATCAACTGGCCCACTAACGACTTGAATTTTTGATGTTGGTTGGATGGGTTCCTTATATAGCATGTTCAGGGGAAGCACGACATGCAGTTTACTAGAAAGGGTCGGAACGATATGCTAAATGGTGATACAGACTACTTCTGTGATCTAGAATATGACTAGATCTGAGTGAAAGACAGCACACCATGGCAACCATAATTCCCCACTAGGTGGGAATTTTGAAGGATCAAAGTGTATGTTGGCACCTATTAACTGGTCCTCTACCTAAATGATTTCTTGATGTGTCATAGAGGGAGGAACTACCAGAGTGCGATATAGTCCAAGACGATGATATTATGCTTTCTTGGGGGGTTCCTCTATGAAAAGACAAGTGAAAATCATGTGGAATGGCTTCTCATGTGAGAATTTGTGTCATTTTATTCTAGGGAATTTGGGCCACAATCAGTTGTTCCATTGGGTTATCAAGATATTGGGATTTTATGCCACATAAATGTAACAAAAATTTTCCTTTGGTTGTATGTCAATCCTTTGGGATGATGAAACTTAAACAATTAGAATGTTTGGGTATGTCTGTATTTGAGGTTTATAGACCCTTCTTCTAAAAATAGATTATTTTAGAAAAATATGATATATAATTATATATATATATTAGAAATATAATTATATATATATAGAGTGTTGGGATAACTTTTCAAGTAGGTTAATTCTATTATTATAAAAAATAAATTTAATTATAATTCCAATATGATTAGTTATACTTATAAATTATTATTATTATTTAAATTATAATTAAAAAGTTAATTAATTTATTGAAATTAATTTTATAAATTATTAATAATTATAAATTTTTCAATAACAAAAAATTAAAATAGTATTTCTTTAAAAAAACATCGATCAATTTGGTCTTGTGTTTGAACCTCCATTTGTAGTTTTGTGCATGTATTTTTTATTTTAGTATATTTTTCTCCATTATGTTAATATAATAAATTAAAAATATTATTAAAAAACTAATTAGTTTTTTTTAATATTAAAAATTCTATTTATTAATTATTTTTATCACAAAATGAAATACTTTCATGTTTTTTGGGAACCCATTTTGAAAAATCATAAAACCTGATTTTGGAATTTTGATAAATAAAAATATCTTAAATTAACGAAAAGAAGTAAAATCTAAAATAAAGATGGAAAGTAGTGGAATATTTGATTTTTTACCACACAAAGAAGCATCACGTTTTCATCCTGTATATAATTCCCCAACCCAATTGAAGGCCTCATTGCAAAACACTTCCCCAATCACTCATTTTCTTCCCATACTGTCACTCCTCCATGTTCTAGAAAGAGAAGAGCTCATTCCCTAATGATTAGTTCAACCTTTCAATTCATTACATTATCATTTCTCTCTTTACTCCTCTGCATCAGCATTTCCATCCTTGAACCAATCGAAAAAGTCTATAAAGTGAGGGGGACTCTAGAACGAGCATTCTATTACTAAAAAAATATCTTTCCTTGGTAGTAGAAACTCAAAATAAAGTTCTAACACCCAGAAAAACAATCCTCCATGTAGGGTTCATGGATTCACCAATTTTTTGAAAAAGATAAACCAATAGAATAAATCCACACATTCAATTTTCACCAGCAGCAGTAGTTCCATGAATCCCACTACTACTCCTACTACCACCACCACTCTAGTTCCAGTGGAAAAGGTAAAGGGTGCAACAACCCTAGCATGTATTTTTCAAGATGTCTGAAGATTAAGGTTTTCCTCACACATTTGATGAAAATTGATCATTTAGGGGTTTTGTCTTCATCAAACCCTTCTTTATGTGTGACTAGTGAGAGCGCTCCATGGAAATTTTTTACTATAAAAAAGAAACATCTCCTTATAGTAGATGAAGGGGAAGAATCAAATGATACTTGTAACACATTTTAATTCAATAATCCCCTCCACCAATATCCATGGATTAGATCGTCATGGATTACATCACCAGGGTGACACTTCACTATTGGGGGTTTTTTCCTTTTATTTTGGAGATTTTTTATAGAGTTAGAGATGCACATGAAAGGGCATAATTTTGTTATTCTTTTAATAATATTTTTTTTCTATTAGTGAATTGAAATTTTTACATCATTATATGGAAATTTTTACAAGTGCATAATTTTGGTTTTACTTATACCTGTCAAAAAATATGTAAGCTCATGGGCCAATCCTTTGGCCTGTGGATTTATATGCATTAGGGATTTGAATATTTAGTCCCGTAAAAAAATCATAGCACATTTAATCAAACTTATAAAACCCATTTCTCGTATAGACTATCTCTCCTAGTGTCTGCATGACTGGTTTGACCCAAAATTATAAGTAGCATACAAAACTTCTATGTTTGAAAAATTAAATTAAATAATGTAATATAATAAATCAACATGGGTGTGGGAAAAACTAGTTTATGTTTAATACAACCATACCTAAACCATGGAAAATATCATCTCATGTTGGGTTTTGGACCTGATTGTGAGATTTTCTACAGGATGGATGATGTGTGTCATTATTTAGATCATGAGAAATGATTTGTAAATACGATTAATGTATTAAAAATTGATTTAATAATTCTAAAAATGGATATGCAATACTACCCTTTGTTTCTAATACTACATTTTATTGATATTTTGATTTATGTACTTTAATTTTAATGTTATAATTTTTTATATATTAATATTTATGTATTTTTACAACGTTTTAAAATATAAATTAATATATAGATTTTTATTTTAAAATAAAATATATTTTAACATAACTTTTTCATTTTTATAATTTTTGATAACATCATATGGTTAAAAAAATATGACATCCATTATTTCATTTTAAATATATATATAAATATATATTTCTATGATTTTTAAAAATTAACTTATAAAAAATTAATAAATATGTTAAATAAAAATAATAAAAAATAATAAAAAATATATAACTATATTATGTAATAATATATTTATATTAAAATCGAAAAATGTATTTATTTTAAAATTTTAATAATCAAGTCTCCAATACATTTTTTCAGTGTAAAATTTTCATATAAATTTTGATTATAGATTTATACTGATAAAATTAAAATTCCAATGAATAAAAAATATAATTTGGTGATTTAAATTATAAATTTAAATGGAATATTTAACTTTAAATTTATAATGGAAATTTCCATTAAAAGTTTATGGAATAAATTTTCAATTTAAAATTCTGAGTAAATTTTATATTTTTGATTTATATATCAATATATTTTTATTGTAACTTTATGTGGATTTTTCTAGTGTAATTTTAAAGTAAATGTTTATAATAACATTTTCAAATGTAAATTTCTAGGGAAAATTTATATTTTTCATTTTTTTTATATATCTTCAATGTAATTTTTATTAAAAAACTGAACTTTTGATTTCTGGTGGAAAATTTCACTAATAATTTCTATAAGTAGTTTGCACTATAAAATTCTATTGAAAATTAATGGTTCAATAATTCAGTGAAAAGTTAAATTATTTATGTGTTAATATATTTGAACAAAAAAATTTAGTATTCATTTATTTAAAAAAATTAATCAAATTTTCATTATAATTATAATTAAAATCATTTTGAAATATTCACTTGAAATTTAAGTGGAAATATGAACTAAACTTTTCTAGTGGAAATCTTTACTAAATGTTTTTCATGCAAATTTTCAATGAAATTTTCCAGTTAAAATTTACATTTTTTATATACGTTTTAATATATTTTTATTTTAGTTTTAATTGGTGAAAATTTTAATTTGTTTTAAAGTTTAAATATATCTACATTTTAATTTTATGAAAAAATAGAATAAAATAACTTATTTCAAATTCGTAATGAAAATTTCCCATGGAAGTTTGTACTAAAAATTCAATTTAAAATTTTAAGTTCAAAATTTCAAGAAAAATTAAATTATTTATTTATGTGTTAATATATTTATATTGAAAATTTAATCAATAATTTATTTTATAATTTTATTAATCATATTATATATATTTATAATTAAAATAAAGTGGAATTTTACATTGTAAATTTAAATAGAGACTCAAATTAATTTTTCAGTGGATATTTACATGAAAATTCTTTCTTTAAAAATTATAAATATGAATTTTTGATGAAAATTTGAGTTTTTTATTTATGTATTAATATATTTTCATTATAAGGTAGAGTAGTTGTATATGTGTATCATGGTTGGTAGGGTTTCTTGCGGGCGATTCCATTACAATGGATATGCTACGATCTCAAAATAGAATTTCTGATGGATGATTCAGTGTAAACGAAGTGACTTCTTATCGGAGGTAGTAATTTTAGTGGTAGGGATAGTCTTTTTGAGGAAAGGAATCACAAAAACGTTTTGGTTAAGTAAAAACCCTATGTCATAGACTATTATCTATGCTTCAGGGCTCTGATTCAATAGATATTTCAAGAAGCGTATTGTGGGGCATGTTTTTGCAAGAAAGGATGTGATTATTAACTAGTTAGAGTCCTGTAGGTATTCGATTATAGAGAAATTAGTACTTTTTAAGGATGAACACATTTATAAAACTCTAGATATGCTCCGTTGACTATCTATGATTTGGGTTTTCACTGATTAGAATTAAATTCTGATTAATAGGGGGTTTTAGCACATTATTTTTTTAAATAAGTAATTGAAAAGGTGGTATTGGGGCTTCATTATTGTATCGTTAAAGCCTAGGACATTGATTACATATGAATTGAATTTCAATTTCAATCCATTTGAAGTCAGTAACACCTTTTCACTAGTCTGGGTCAAATTTTTTTGTCTCAACTAGATATTTTTTCATCCAAAAATTGTGTCCAACATTACCTCATCTATAGGGGCTCCCATTAATATGGGAAAAAGGCTCAAAATGATTGATATAGATATTTCTATAGAGTGATTGTAAAAGTTGACCTCAGTTCGACATTAACTGACAAAGTGGTTTTATCAAATGACACTAATTAGTTTAATCTACATGTTGTGTATGAAAAACATCTATCATTTTTTTATAAGTGAAAAGTCATTGGGAATTCCATTGAATCTTGAAAAAGGTACATTTTTATTTTTCTATATGAATGTACATGAGGCTTCAGTCTTCATGGATATGAATAAGGGAATAAATGCGAAAAAAAGAGAAATTATGCCAATAATGGAATAGTTGAGGTGGAAAGGGATCTTCAGGTGGATTGATCTATTGGGAAGACCTCCTAGAATAGAAAATGTGTTAATGTTGATATAATTAAAGGAAATTTTGGAATTTACCCAAGATATTTTGGGAATGAATCACATCCTTTAGTATTTTTCATATAGGATGAACACGATATAGAGCATCAAGCTGTTGTAAGTACTAATTGAATGTGTTCGGTTCATGATAACGTGACCATAAGCGAGCATGATTTTAATGATAGTGAGGCTCTTCCCATAAATTATCCTGATAGTGGTTTGAATCATTACACAAAGGGGTATGATGAAGAGAAAATATGCCTAAGAGGCTAACTGAAATTAGAATTCAAGGAAAAGATGGCTTTGGATCTAATTTTCTAGTGCATTCCTTAGACTCGCCATGAGAGATACAGCAGCCTGCTACACACTATAAAGACATGAAAGAGAAGATTAAATCCATGGATCTTTTTGTTAAATGGGGTGAAATATCTAATTATTTGCATAGGAAATCAACCTCTTATAGGGATGCGGTCTCTAAAGGGCTAACTGATGAGGAACACTCAATTGGTGAAGTAGTGTCACAAGACTTTCTTGATCGGTAGTTTCTTTACCAGTAGATAATCACCTCAAGATCCATGAAAGGAAAGAAAAAACATGAAGCATAGGTTTCTCAAATCTTAGGTCAATCGAAAGTTGGTAAAAATAATCTTAGTCTTCTTGAAATTTTGAATAGATACAAAATTGTGGATGTGTTTCAAGAAGAGGTCTGAAACACTCATGCACCTTCCTCTAGCACTGAGTTTGTTAAGGCCTTAGAACTAGATGGTGATCAGGGCCCTTGTCCATTTGTGGACATAACACTAATGGGCGATGATGGGACCTGGAAAAAAACCAAGACCAAGTGGAGGGGTTTTTATTCAAGATGAAGAGGTGTTGGATGATCTCAGAAATGATGTTTTTAGAGTCGTTATGCTTTATTTCTTGAAGAAGTATTTTCACTGACCTTTTGTTACCCCTTCCTTTTTCTCTATAAAGCTATCTTATTTCTAAAAAATTTTGGAATCATATTTTTAACCCATTGTTCGCATTATTAAGGTATATTTTCATTTTAATTAGATGTGAATATTTTAAGTGTAAATTTTCTATAGAAATTTACATATGTAATTTCCATTAGAAATTTACACATGAAAATTCTAGTGAAAATTTTCATTAGAAATTTTCTTATGTACATATAATAAATAGTATATATTTTATGTATATGTGAAAAAAATATTATATGTATTATATAAATTTATATAATAAATAAAATATATTATTATATGTACATGTAGTAAATATTAAATATATTAGTTCATTGTAAACGAGAGGCACATGGGTATTTTTGCTCATAAACTGGTTTATACGGTCTGGTTAAATGGCCTACCTGAGACAATATTAGTTCTATGAGTCATCAAAGATATAATTTTTTAACATTTTTTGTTTCTAGTGTTATTTTTAATTGAAAACAAAATATTTTCACCCAATCTCAAACATTTGTATTTTACTACTCCACTTTATCATGGTTCACCATGGAAAAAATATTTATATATAATATTTTCTTTAATCTCAAAGGATGGTCTATTAGTCTATGTGTCCCATATAGATAGGGTTGAGATTTTATTTTTTAACCCTTCATTCTTTATGGATGGTGTTGGACTATTCAATAAATCTTTATCGCACATGATCTTTCCCATCGGTCGACCCACCCAACCCCTTTAATACCTCTAGTTTTACTACCCAAATTTGTTTTAATATTATGCATTTAGAATAAAGTACTAATTTATGATGAAATAAAACAATTGTGTGTTTCTATTTCAAAAAAAAATCCTGCTAAATTAATTATAATTGGAAAATATTTTTTAAAAAACTAATGAATTTTTAAAAAAAATTAAAAAAATATTTTTATCATCCATATAAACAATATTTTTTAATTTTTTTAATTTAGTTATAATTCATAAAAATGAATATAAATCCCGAATCAAATTTTAAAAAATTTAAAATCACTCCCTCAAAATTGATATATCGATTATGATTAATACATAAAATTATGTTTTCTGTGACTTTAATAGTTTAATAAATATGTTATTATTTATGAAAGATACAATCCAATTAAAAATATTTTTTTAATATAGATAAATTTTTTATTTTTTGATATAAAAAGTGTTTATAATTTATAACCAATTTACATGAAAAAACTAATAAGAAATTCCACTATGAAATTTTAATGGAAAATTACACTAAAATATTACTAACATTAAAAGTAAAATAGTAGTGGAATATTTCCTCAGAAAATAAAAGTTAAAAATCCCATTTAAAATTTATACATAATAAAATACCGATGAAAAAATTGATTGTAAAATAATAGTGTACAATCTTATTAAATAATTTATAGTAAGAAATTTTAACTCCAAAATACATATATAAAATTTCCTTAAAAATTCAATTCAAAATATATAATTAAATAAAATAATGGAAAATTTCACTAGAATTTTATAGTTAAATAATCCAATGTAAATTTTAGTGTAAAATTCCATAAAAATCACTATAGAATATTCTAAAATTTCACAGAAACTTTATAGTGGAAAATTAATCTTTAAAATATAATTTGAAAATTAAAAATAGATAAATAAATTGAAAAATACTAGGGAAAATATCACAAAAACCTATAATTAAATATTCCACACACAAAAAATATTTATATATATAAAAAATATAGATATTAAAAAAATTATTAAATAATATTTTTTTTCTTCAAAATAAATTCGGATGCATTCCAAAAACAATTATATTCCACCAAAGATATAATTAGATGACATGTTTTTATATTTTTTCAATGAATAAAAATTTTAATTTGATAATATAGTTATTATTTTTAAAACATTCAAAGACACACATCTTTATAAAAAAAATACTATTTATTTTAAAAATATAATTGTTTCTTCTTATGAATTTCAAAAAAAATGATTTCTTTTTTAAAAATTATTTATTTTTGAAATATAAAGAAATTTAATTTATTTTTTACAATTGATTAAAGAATACTATTTTTTTGAAATATAATGAAAGTTAATAATTTTTTACTAAGTCAAGAGTCATATACACTAATACATTTTATTTCAAATGTTTATAGTCTTATGATTAATAGAATACCCATGTGATCCAAATTATTTCAAAGAAAAGTATTATGAATGTCAAGACCTGTGGAGATTATTATTTTTCCAATATTTAATTAGTTTATTGAGAAAATTATTACCATTAAAATATTACCATAAAATTACACACCTACCCTTTTTCATTATAAAAATTGGTCTTTCCAAATATGGAAAAGGTTAACTAAATATTATTTCTATTTCCAGGAAAACAAATTGTTTGAAGGTAAAGAAAATTTATAGTAAAGGACTGCATATTTTTTGAGTATTTTTAATGATGATAACAATAAAATTATGTCAGGATTATTTATAAATATATATATATCTATATCTATAATGCTTGAAAATAGAGGAGTCTGAATTAATATATAAGTATATTTTTTCTTGATCTGTTTTATTCAAGTTATTCTTATTGCATGACTAAAAATGAACATCTAATTTTATTATGCATTAAATATTATTTTCTACAATTAAAGAAACTCTCGATATTCACTTTGAAGTCACATTCTATCTCTATGGACATTCTTCATTATTTATTAGTTTCTACTTGTAACTATGTGATGCACTTAAAAACTGTATTCATATCTTTATTTTTAAAGTCTAAATTGTTTTTTTGTGCGAAATGACTATAGATATTTCTTTTTAAAGGAAATATATAATGACCCATACTTTACATACATTGTTAATACTTCAAAATTGAAGCACACTTATTACAACATATGACAAAACCACAAAGGACCGTATAGGTATAGTGTCTTTAGAAACTGGGAAACATAAACAACTGGTTCATAAATCTTCTACAGTGTCTCCCATTTATTTCATCATATCTAGGGTACCTTTTATCATATTCTACTTAATATCCATCTTCCTGACCTGGGGAAAAGAAAACATAAAAGGGTGAGCTCAAATGCTCAGCAAGGGCAAATAAAAGAAATAAAAATCATATCATATCTTTTTGAAAATCATAACCTGCAAAAGAGATCATAATATATTAACATGGAATAAATCATAGAAGTGAAAATGAGATCCCCATAATCATAACATGAAACTTGAAACTTTGTGGCATGCACACATAATCATGGAACATCATTTCTTGTTAGTCATGACTCATTGCCAAGACTATCTTAGTGGACAAAGTCCCTTTCTGAACCGAGTCACCCTCATTCCAGTCCTATTTCACTGAACCGGTATAACCTACCGTTCCAGCCATGTCTATATCATGAGATATAAAATCTTTACCCAATGCATTGGAGGGAGATATAGGTCCCACCCATCTTATAATGAATCCTTTCTTATGTGTGCCACATAATCATAAATCATACATCATCGCATAACACATGTAACAAAAATGGGATTTTTGAAACATCATGACATCATAAAACAAATCATATAAGGTAAATGACTTCATAAAAATAATTCCCTCAAAACATAATCAAATCAATGTAATAATAGGGATAAAAACAGAACCCTATATTATCTTAGATGGAAAATAATTTTGATAAAACACTTGAACTCCATTCTTGAGGAAAATATCCTTTCTTCATCAAAAACACTTTTCTTTTCTTAACATGTCATAAAATTATAAACTAAAAGAAGATGATTAAAAATAAACTTGAAAACTTGTAAAGGAAGCTTCTTGGAAATAATGTTTTTAAATATCCATTCATGCCATATAAGTTAAAAAAACATTCTTCGTACCTTTGTCGGAAAAGTCAAAAAGTACCTCGTACGAAAAAATGACAAAAGATTCCTTTCATATTCTTTACTAAAAACTCACCGAAGGGTAAAATTGGATTTAAACTATTGTAAGTGGATGGAAACAATATTACATATTGAGGGAACATGGATGTGGATGATAAAATACACCCCAGTAAATACATACGAATAAACAATCTCGGATAAAAATGAGATTGTGATATTTCCCTTACCTTAGGTCCGATTTGCTTTGTACGTGTCCGAAGCTCCTGTATAATGGATTAAATAATGTTATTGACTTATTCCAGAATCATACATATTGATATGATATCATATATGGTCATATTATTAGCTTCTTGTTAGTAATATTTCATTGTTACTTGTTACTCGGGTCCTTATTGCCTTTTGTTCTTATGCGTGTTTTGCTGAATAAATTATTATTCTTCTTTTAAGGTTATAGATACCTTATATCCAGAATGGTATTAGTGTAACATATATCATATTTATTCATTCAATTCATTTATATAATTACTATGTAATGATGATCATGTAGAACGAGTTGGATCACATCGTGGAGACGGTATTCCGTACGTACGCACGAGTGATGATATCGTTCCTATGATCGTGCAACTATATTGGAGTATATATATATTATTTCAGTATCAATATTACTTTATAATAATCATAAATAGTTACTCATTACACCATTATACCCATCCTTGTAAGGTGATGGTGGAAAATAGATTACACCACGGCATGGAGACGGTATTCCGTACGTACGCACGCGCGGTGATTTCATTTTTCCGTAGGATGGATAGAAGGTGAATTAGGGTTGTTTCATATTTATAATAACATATAAGTATGTAAGTAATACTGATGTTATTACTTTATCATGAAACAACTAAAGAAGAAGAAGTTGAAGAAGAAAGAAATTGAAAAGATCGGTAATGGATATTACCTCTTCTTTGGAACGCCTCTTTGAATCCTCCACTTAGGGAACTAAGATTGGTCTTTGAAGAAGACCAGGACCTCTAGGATTATTCTAGGGAAGTGGAGAGGAGAAAATGGCAGGGGTTGGCCGAGCTTGAGTGCTCAAATTGGTGTGAGGAGGAGGGGGAGGAGGTGCCCTTTTATAAGGGAGGAGAGGGGCACCTTAGGAATATCTCAAAATATTATTTTATATTAAAGTCAAAATCGGTTTATAATGGTTCCAAAGGGTCTTATTTCTAAGATAAAGTGGGGATGGGTCGAAATCCTATCAAACAATAGGATTTAGACAAGTTTAGGGTATTATTTAAACCTTATCGATTAGATTTAACTCTAAGTTAAATAATTTAACTTTTACCGTGTCTTTTTGTTTTCTTTCACTATATGGTTAATACACTTACTATAACATGCCAAACGAACCCCAAATTGTTTATTATTAATATATATATTCTTATCTAAGTCATTTGGCCGAACCTTAGATTTTTAGGAATAAAATAAAAATTAGTAATATAATATTTGATTTAAAAACTATTTTGTGTCAATTTTGACACTATTTGATATATGATTTTTGTGAAAGTCATAACAGAATTATATGTTCGAACTAAGTTGATTAAATCAACACTAATATATCATAGTAACCTATAAAATTAGTGGAATTCATAAAAAGTCTCAAATTACATTTATTTTGGTGTTTATAACATCAATTATGTCAATATTTCATTAATAAGATAATTACTGCATCATCATTGTGTCATAAATAAATTAATTTATTTAATGTCTAAAAATTACAAATAAAATACCATTATGTAGGAACGCTTTTTAGCTTTCTAATGAATATTTATAGTCGAATTTATCTTATGTATAACCCCATATTAAAAATTATTTACTTATTAAACTTTGATTTTAACTATTTTAACCCTTCTTTAAATAGATTAATAATAAATGTCCTAATCTAACCCAAGTGGGCCTAAATGGTCATATTTTATTCCTAAGTTTGTTTTTGGTCGAATTAAACTTATCCAATATAATTAGGACATGTGTTAGGGTAATAGTAATATCATTTTTACCCTTAGTTACCCTATTTACTATTAACCGCGGTAAAAAAAAGTAAAAAGTTACTATTCACCAAAAAATTATTTTTATCTCATTGAACCACATTTTACTTACTGATATCAACCGTGTCTGTTGGATTTTCGAAATTCCATTCACAGAAGCGGTAAAATTAAGTTTTATGCAAAAATTCAGTTTTTAACCTACCACTTAGTGGTTTCACTATTCATCAAAAATTGAAAGTTTTCAGAAAAATACCAAAATTTCACCCTAGGCTAATTTCGGTATTCCGAATCCAAAAATGAAGTCCATTTTGAAAAATAAAATTTCAAAAAGTGGTTATTACTATTCATAACGGCTAGTTTTAATAATATTTTAATAGCATATCGTTGTTTAGTGAAACTCGGTATTGCGTACGACGCAAGCTATCGAGGAAGGTCGTGATTGCGTGTAAAGTAAGCCAGGCAAGTGTGTAGTGAAATATTCCTTTGATGATATATAAAAACAAAATATTACTCATAAAAATCTCGGTTGTTACATTCTACCCCCCTTAAAAGAATTTCGCCCTCGAAATTCGTCACTTTGTAACAAACAGATGAGGATACTTCTCCCTCATCATATCCTCAAGCTCCCATGTAGCTTCTTCAAGTTGGTGGTTCCTCCATAAAACTTTCACCAAGCGAGTGGTCTTGTTTCGTAGGACTTTTTCGCTACGATCCAGAATCTCTATCGGCTGTTCTTCATAAGAAAGATCTTGCTCCAGCGGTACAACTTCTGAGCTGAGTACATGTGAAGGATCTGGTATGTACTTTCTCAGGAGAGATACATGGAACACATCGTGAACTTGAGAGAGATTCGCTGGAAGCGTCAATCGGTAAGCTACCTTCCCAACACGATCCAGTATTTTTAAAGGACCGATATATCTAGGGCTCAACTTCCCCTTCTTTCCAAATCTCATAACCCTCTTCCAGGGAGATATTCGTAAGAACACTTTATCACCCACTTCAAACTCTAGGTCTTTTCTTCGGTTGTCGGCATAACTTTTCTGTCGACTCTGAGTTGCTCTTATGTGTTGTTGAATAGATCTGACCTTTTCTGCCATTTCATCAACAAGATCAGGTCCTAATAGCTTTCTTTCCCCAACTTCATCCCATCAAGTTGGAGTCCTGCATTTCTTTCCATAGAGAGCTTCATAAGGAGCCATCTGAATACTGGAGTGAAAGATATTATTATAAGAAAATTCCACCAAAGGTAGGTGTTGATCCCAACCTCCTTTGAAATCCATAGAGAAAGCTCTCAACATATCTTCTAGGGTTTGAATTGTTCTCTCAGACTGACCGTCTGTCTGGGGATGATAAGCAGTGCTGAAACTCAACTCTGTATCCAGAGTATGCTGAAGACTTCGCCAAAACTTCAAGGTAAATCTTGGATCCCGATCAGATATAATAGAAATTGGTACTCCATGCAATCTTACCACTTCCTTTACATATATCCTGGCAAGCTGATCTAGAGAGAAATGCTCTCTAATAGCAATGAAGTGTGCAGACTTTGTAAGACGATCAACTATGACCCAAATAGCATTATTGCCTTTGGATGTTTTAGGAAGTCCTGTGACAAAGTCCATAGTGATGTTTTCCCATTTCCATTCGGGTATGGGTAATGGTTGTAACATCCCCTTAGACTTCTGTCTCTCAGCTTTAACTTGTTGACAAACCAAGCATCAAGAGACATATTCAGAAACATCTCTTTTCATTCCATCCCACCAGAAGTACTCTTTCAGGTCCCTATACATCTTCGTGCTTCCAGGATGAATAGAGAATGATGAACTATGAGCCTCATCCAGCAGATCCTTCTTTAATTCGGGGATGGGAGGAACACAAACCCGATTCCTGAAATTTATTATCCCATCACAATCAAGGTTGAATTCAGGAACATTTCTCACCTTCTTTTGTAACTCGACATCTTCTTTCTGTGCCTCTTTAATCTTCACATGTATAGATGGTTGAACATTCATTTGAGAAAGATAAGATTTTTCCCCTTCCATTATAATTCCAAGATCCATCCTTTGTAAATCCATAAATATTGGATCTTTTGTGATCCTCATCATGGATAAACTAGCATGGTCTTGTCGACTTAATGCATCTTCCACCTTGTTTGCTTTCCCAGGGTGGTAATGGATTGAGTAGTCGTAATCCTTAATCAGCTCCAACCATCTTCTTTGACGCATATTCAACTCCTTTTGTGTGAAAATATACTTTAAACTTTTATGATCAGTATAAATATCACACCTTTCACCATAAAGGTAATGCCTCCAAATCATTAATGCAAAGATTACCGCAGCCAACTCCAAATCATGTGTTGGGTAATTTTGCTCATGGATTTTCAACTGTCGTGAGGCATAAGCTATCACCATATCATTTTTCATAAGAACACACCCCAATCCCCTCTTGGATGCATCACTGTAGATCACAAACCTTTCCCCACTACAAGGCAGTGTGAGCACAGGTGCACTGGATAACCTTCTTTTCAACTCCTTGAAATTCTCTTCACATTCCTCTGTCCAGACAAACTTAACTCCTTTCCGAGTCAACTTGGTGAGTGGATTAGATAATCGTGAAAAATCTTTTACAAAACGTCGATAATATCCAGCCAAACCATGAAAACTTCAGATCTCAGTTACTGTTGTTGGTCTTGACCATCTTTCGATAACCTCTGTTTTTGCTGGATCCACAGATATCTCCTCTTTTGAGATTATGTGACCCAAAAATGCAACTTTTTGAATCCAAAATTCACACTTGGTAAATTTGGCATAAAGCTTCTCCTTTCTCAGGGTCTTCAATATAATTATCAAGTGATCTTCATGCTCTTCCTTGCTCTTTGAATAGACAAGAATATCGTCTATAAAGACTACCACAAATTGATCAAGATAGTCTCTAAAGACTCTATTCATTAGATCCATGAAGATAGCAGGGGCAATAGTAAGACCAAATGGAATCACTATAAATTCATAGTGTCCATACCTTGTACGGAAAGTCGTCTTTGGTATATCCTCCCTTTTGACCCTTAATTGATGATACCCTGAACGAAGATCAATCTTGGAAAAGTATTGAGCTCCGTGTAGTTGGTCAAATAAGTCATCAATGCGTGGGAGAGGATATTTGTTCTTGATAGTGATCTTGTTAAGTTCTTGATAATCAATGCAGAGTCTCATTGATCCATCTTTCTTCTTAACAAATAGAACAGGTGCTCCCCAAGGTGACGCACTAGGGCGTATGAATCCCTTATCAAGATTCTCTTGGAGTTGCTTCTTCAATTCCTGCAACTCAATTGGGGCCATTCTATAAGGTGTCTTTGAAATTGGCAAAGCGCCCGGTACGAGTTCTATTGAAAACTCAACTTCACGATTTGGTGGAAGACCCGGTAATTCCTCCGGAAAGACATCATCAAACTCCCGTATAATGGGAATATTCTTAATCGTGAGTTTCTTACCAACCATTTGAGATAAATAACCTTCATTTAGTGGAATTAATACCCTTAAGATGGAAGAAATTTCCACTGGAAGGTTATGTTCATCCTTGCATTGATAGACGATCGTAGATTGATCCGGAATATGAAATGTGACTTCCCTTCTTTGGCAATTGATATGAGATCCATGTAGAGAAAGACAATCCATGCCAAGAATCACATCAAATTACACTAAAGGAAGGATCACGAGATTTGCAGGAAGCACTTTCCCAAAAACTTCGATCGGAGAAGAATTATAAACTTTTGATGCGACTGTTGTGCCATTAGGTGTTGTCACAGCTAACTCAACATCTAATTGTTGAGGTAGTACGGTGATACCCTTAGAAAATTTTTTAGAAATAAAAGAGTGGGTGGATACAGAATCAAATAAAACATTTGCTACTTTAGAGTGGATGGTAAGTGTACCTTTCACCACTTCGTTATCATACTCCACATCGCTGATAGAAATTGCATGTGACTTTCCTTTGTCTTTAGCCTTTAGATTTTGTTGACGTCGACCATTATCATCAACCCTTGGATTTGGGCATTGATTGGCATAATTCCCCATCTCCTTGCACTTGAAACATTGAAGTGTAGTAGGTTCATTCTGTGTATCCCTTCCTTTGTTTGCATCATTAGACATCTTATTCCCATTATTGTTGCATTCAAATTCCCGATGACCTTCCTTTCCACATTTAAAACATTTACTTGTCCCTTTAAGGCAACTCCCTCCATGTTTCTTTCCACACTTTGAGCATAAGGGAAATCTCATCTTCTTTTCAGTGTGCTCTTTAGATTTTCCTTTGAATTCCATCTTCCTCTTCTTATCAAACCCATGTGACTGATGGGTTACTCCAATCTCCATCTCGAATTTGAGAGCACATCGAATGATTTCCTCGTAGCTATTGAAGTCCCTTATGGCTAAAACCCTTCAAAGACTTGGTTTTAAGCCACTAAAGAATCGATCGATCTTACTCTCAGGTTGGATAATAATACCAGAAGCGTACCTTGCAAGTCTTGTAAAATTTGCTTCATAGGTACCAACAGATTCATCACCCCTTTGCTTCAATTCAAGAAACTCTTTCTCCATATTTGTTCGGAGAATACGAGGGAAGTACTTATTGAAAAATAAGTTCTTGAACTCGTCCCATTCCATAGACTCAATTTCATCCTTTTGCCTCGTATTCTTAATAAGATTCCACAATTGATCAGCATCTCCTTCCAAACGATACACTTCTAGGATGACTTTATCATGTTCATAACATTGAAGAACTGAAAATATCTTTTCATTAGTACTAATCCATTGTTCAGCAACTAATGGATCAGTAGACCCGCTGAAAGAAGGTGGACGCTGCCTCATGAAGGATTCAACAGAATGTTGCTCCTTCCTTTGCTCGTTAGGAAGTCCTGCATGATTCATAGATTGAGAAAGTTGTGTGAGCATGGCTACAAGATTTTGCATTCCAGCTCCCATATCGTTTGGTTGCTCAGGGGGACAATCATTGCATTGCCCATCACATTTCGCATTAACACGGTTCCTTCAGGTTCCATCCATTGACTAAAACCAAGAAGAATAGTTTGAGCAACACTAATTATAATAGGAAAACCACATAATTCAAGAATAAAATTTTCATGCTTAAGGTCTTATCCTAGGTTATTCATGGCCATTTCTAAAACACTAATATTGTGTTCTATGCTTAGACTTATCCTTAGGGTTCTTACTAAGGCTTTCACATCCTAGTTTCCAAAGGTTGACTATACCTTTCCTCTGATACCAACTATAACAACCCATACTTTACATACATTGTTAATAATTCAAAATTGAAGCACACTTATTACAACATATGACAAAACCACAAAGGACCGTATAGGTATAGTGTCTTTAGAAACTGGGAAACATAAACAACTGGTTCATAAATCTTCTACAGTGTCTCCCATTTATTTCATCATATCTATGGTCCCTTTTAGCATATTCTACTTAATATCCATCTTCCTGACCTGGGGAAAAGAAAACATAAAAGGGTGAGCTCAAATGCTCAGCAAGGGCAAATAAAGGAAATAAAAATCATATCATATCTTTTTGAAAATCATAACCTGCAAAAGTGATCATAATATCTTAACATGGAATAAATCATAGAAGTGAAAATGAGATCCCCATAATCATAACATGAAACTTGAAACTTTGTGGCATGCACACATAATCATGGAACATCCTTTCTTGTTAGTCATGACTCATTGCCAAGACTATCTTAGTGGACAGAGTCCCTTTCTGAACCGAGTCACCCTCATTCCAGTCCTGTTTCACTGAACCGGTATAACCTACCGGTCCACCCATGTCTATCTCATGAGATATAAAATCTTTACCCAATGCATTGGAGGGAGATATAGGTCCCACCCATCTTATAATGAATCCTTTCTTATGTGTGCCACATAATCATAAATCATACATCATCGCATAACACATGTAACAAAAATGGGATTTTTGAAACATCATGACATCATAAAACAAATCATATAAGGTAAATGACTTCATAAAAATAATTCCCTCAAAACATAATCAAATCAATTTAATAATAGGGATAAAAACAGAACCCTATATTATCTTAGATGGAAAATAATTTTGATAAAACACTTGAACTCCATTCTTGAGGAAAATATCCTTTCTTCATCAAAAACACTTTTCTTTTCTTAACATGTCATAAAATTATAAACTAAAAGAAGTTGATTAAAAATAAACTTGAAAAATTGTAAAGTAAGCTTCTTGGAAATAATGTTTTTAAAAATCCATTCATGTCATATAAGTTAAAAAAAACATTCTTCGTACCTTTGTCGGAAAAGTCAAAAAGTACCTCGTACGAAAAAACGACAAAAGATTCCTTTCATATTCTTTACTAAAAACTCACCGAAGGGTAAAATCGGATTTAAACTATTGTAAGTGGATGGAAACAATATTAAATATTGAGGTAACATGGATGTGGATGATAAAATACACCCCAGTAAATACATACGAATAAACAATCTCGGATAAAAATGAGATTGTGATATTTCCCTTACCTTAGGTCTGATTTGCTTTGTACGTGTCCGAAGCTCCTGTATAATGGTTTAAATAATGTTATTTACTTATTACAGAATCATACATATTGATATGATATCATATATGGTCATATTATTAGCTTCTTGTTAGTAATATTTCATTGTTACTTGTTACTCGGGTCCTTATTGCCTTTTGTTCTTATGCGTGTTTTGCTGAATAAATTCTTATTCTTATTTTAAGGTTATAGATACCTTATATCCAGAATGGTATTAGTGTAACATATATCATATTTATTCATTCAATTCATTTATATAATTACTATGTAATGATGATCATGTATAACGAGTCGCATCACATCGTGGAGACGGTATTCCGTATGTATGCACGAGTGATGATATCGTTCCTATGATCATGGAACTGTATTGGAGTATATATATATCATTTCAGTATCAATATTACTTTATAATAATCATAAATAGTTACTCATTACACCATTATACCCATCCTTGTAAGGTGATGGTGGAAAATAGATTACACCACGGCGTGGAGACGGTATTCCGTACGTACGCACGCGCGGTGATTTCATTTTTCTGTAGGATGGATAGAAGGTGAATTAGGGTTGTTTCATATTTATAATAACATATAAGTATGTAAGTAATACTTATGTTATTACTTTATCATGAAACAACTAAATAAGAAGAAGTTGGAGAAGAAAGAAATTGAAAAGATCGGTAATGGATATTACCTCTTCTTTGGAACGCCTCTTTGAATCCTCCACTTAGGGAACTAAGATTGGTCTTTGAAGAAGACCAGGACCTCTAGGATTATTCTAGGGAAGTGGAGAGGAGAAAATGGCAGGGGTTGTCCGAGCTTGAGTGCTCAAATTGGTGTGAGGAGGAGGGGGAGGAGGTGCCCTTTTATAAGGGAGGAGAGGGGCACCTTAGGAATATCTCAAAATATTATTTTATATTAAAGTCAAAATCGGTTTATAATGGTTACAAAGGGTCTTATTTCGAAGATAAAGTGGGGATGGGTCGAAATCCTATCAACCAATAGGATTTAGACAAGTTTAGGGTATTATTTTAACCTTATCAATTAGATTTAACTCTAAGTTAAATAATTTAACTTTTACCGTGTCTTTTTGTTTTCTTTCACTATATGGTTAATACGCTTACTATAACATGCCAAACGAACCCCAAATTGTTTATTATTAATATATATATATCATTATCTAAGTCATTTTGCTTAACTTTATATTTTTAGGAATAAAATAACAATTAGTAATATAATATTTGATTTAAAAACTATTTTGTGTCAATTTTGACACTATTTGATATATGATTTTTGTGAAAGTCATAACAGAATTATATGTTCGAACCAAGTTGATTAAAGCAACACTAATATATCATAGTAACCTAGAAAATTAGTGTAATTCATAAAAAGTCTCAAATTACATTTATTTTGGGTTTTATAACATCAATTATGTCAATATTTCATTAATAAGATAATTACTACATCATCATTGTGTCATAAATAAATTAAATTATTTAATGTCTAAAAATTACAAATAAAATACCATTATGTAGGAAAGCTTTTTAGCTTTCTAATGAATATTTATAGTCTAATTTATCTTACGTATAACCCCATATTAAAAATGATTTACTTATTAAACTTTTATTTTAACTATTTTAACCCTTCTTTAAATAGATTAATAATAAATGTCCTAATCTAACCCAAGTGGACCTAAATGGTCATATTTTATTCCTAAGTTTGTTTTTGGTCGAATTAAACTTATCCAATAGAATTAGGACATGTGTTACGGTAATAGTAATATCATTTTTACCCTTAGTTACCCTATTTACTATTAACCGCGGTAAAAAAAAGTAAAAAGTTACTATTCACCAAAAAATTATTTTTATCTCATTGAACCACATTTTCCTTTCCTTACTGATATCAACCGTGTCTGTCGGATTTTCGAAATTCCATTCACAGAAGCGGTAAAATTAAGTTTTATGCAAAAATTCAGTTTTTAACCTACCACTTAGTGGTTTCACTATTCATCAAAAATTGAAAGTTTTCAGAAAAATACCAAAATTTCACCCTAGGCTAATTTCGGTATTCCGAATCCAAAAATGAAGTCCATTTTGAAAATTAAAATTTCAAAAAGTGGTTATTACTATTCATAACGGCTAGTTTTAATAATATTTTAATAGCATATCGTTGTTTAGTGAAACTCGGTATTGCGTACGACGCAAGCTATCGAGGAAGGTCGTGATTGTGTGTAAAGTAAGCCAAGAAAGTGTGTAGTGAAAGATTCCTTTGATGATATATAAAAACAAAATATTACTCATAAAAATCTCGGGTGTTACAAAATCCAAGTGAAATCTATTAGAACCTTTGTAAAATATTTAATTTTCTTGAACTCAACTATAAGTGTACATGAAAAAAGGACATGTATAGTGAAAATCACCATGATGAAAGAGATAGTGTAGTTGGAGTGTACTAGAAGATCGTTGTGCCCTAAACCAGTATAAATATAATGTGTCCTGCTTCGTTTATTTTCTTTATTTCTTATGTATATTTATTTGAGAATATTGGGACAGATTCGAATAAGTTTTCAAAGATGGATGTTTATTTGGTGTAAAATTTTAAAGAACTTAGTTCACCCCCCCCCCCCCTCTTGAGTCAATATGTGGCCCCTTGATCGTGTTGTCGAGCGCATCAAATTAGTTGTTTAATTTTGAATAGAATTTCTGCAGTATAGCAGCAACCCTAGGTCGTCTCTCGACGAAGCCTTAGACCATTAATTTAAAAAATAGGGCTTTGATTATGGAAGTAGAAGCTGAATTAGGTTTTGTAAAACTTTGGGGTTTTATGATTAATGATGAAAATAGAAAATGAAAGAGATAAAACAAAGTAGAAATGAACAAGATTGATTAAACGTGATCAACCCAGGGAAGTCTCGTGATGCTCATCCTTCATCGCTTCAAGGGATGCGTTATGATATTTTAATACCTGGTTTGTAACACATATTAACATATTGTTACTGAGTTTATTCTAGGATACCTCCTAGGGTTCAGTCAAAAACAAATAACGATTCACCGGACACCGCCGATGATTGGGTGATTTGTGTTCGACATCATAACCGAAACTCACCAAGGCAACACATGAAGAATTTGATGTGTTGTCCAGGATTGTATGTTATTTCATTGTGATACCATGACATAAATTTTCATGACCTTTATAGTGATTATGTGATTTCAATTGACCAATATGAACCACACAAACACCGCAATTGGAAGGGGGAAAAGAAAGTGTTGAACGGTGTGTGAAACATCACATGAATGGGTACCCCCAAACATGATCATATGAGTTGATCATGACATACCAGTACATAACTCAATAAAATAATATTAGAGGATGATGAAAAACAACATACAACCTGTAATTAAAAAGATCATTCAAAATAATACAACTTTGAAGCTCAGGATTACATCACATTCCTCCTCCGGTGATCACAAGGGGTTTAGAAACCCATGGGAGGGGAAGAAGAAGAAGATGTTGAAGTAGCACTTCCCATATCCTCCATAACTTCTAGGGATGTCGAGAAGACTCCCTGGGGACTCCAAAATGGCAGTACCTTTCCTCCTGTCCGAACATACAAATGGGGAGCCCAAGTTGTCATTTTATAGGAAAATTGGAAGGTGGTTTTTGTGTACTATGCAAAACAGTGGACAGATGTCCATGGATCCATGCAATTTTGGCCCATTTTTCTTCCACTTCATCAAAGTCCCTCTAAATCATCTCCACCTACATTGAAATAATAAAAACAAGTAAAATTTCCCATTCTAATATTGATTAAAATTAATTGATTGATTCAAACATAAAGTGCAATTCATTATTATATTTGGAATATTCATTACAAAACTAGTTTAAAACTGCGGTGTAAGGGTGGAATAAAACAGTGAATTATGGTATGATCACACCCCCACACCTAAACATTTTCACTCCTGGGAAAAGTCACATATCCATATACAATGATGCATATATATATATTTCCAACATACTGAATATTTAGCATTTGAGTAAATTTTATTTAAAGTAAAGTGATCAATGCACGAACCACACTAAGGAGTTCTTCTTAATGAAAATAGAAAAAAATGTATCATAAATCATATCATAGAGAAATTCAAAAAGATTCTCGATAACCAATTGAGAAAGGAATTCAGAAGTAAACCATGACACTAACTCTCCATGTGTGTGTGTGAAAACCATTCCATGCTATTCTTTCCACTTTCTATCTAATAAATATATGTTATTTTAACATTTTTTAGCTTAAATGATTTTGTCACTGAACCTATCCTACATCCTTTGCAATCATATTTTAAGACCCACTCATTTAAGAATTCCCAGAAGTCAAACCATAATCTCCCGACCTAGATATCCCCATATGTTGAACATTTCATCACTCCCCTCATTTATTTATTTTTTTGAAGTTGCATTTGGAAAAAATATCACACTCATCTCTCAACCCTTTTTGATCTCCTCATGAAACAAATTGTAATAATTATAACAAGATAAAAGGTTGAGGAGGAGTGGTTTTTGACCTGCCCAAGAAACAAAAACTTTGTTTTTTTTCTTTTTTCTTTTTTGAGGGCACACAACAGTCGGACATTAGGTACACACGCATAGGTCAATCTGGTATAGTAATGAAATAGATCGGATAAGGAACGAACATATGGAAATATCATTTAAAGTTGTAAAATATTAACCCAACATATATTTTCCTTATATTAAGTAAGAAATAATCACAATTTGTGGTTTGGTGCAAAAATTTGTGGAGATATTAGTGACACTGTTTTCCCAAAAACTACTCACACAATAGGCATCAATCATCTCAACGGTTTCACATAGATATGACCATTTATATCATTGATAGAAAACCGATTCACTAATAATCACCCCCTGATGTAAAATTCATACAAAAATTCTTTTTAGCCTTCGTTATGGTATTTTTACTTTCCCCCCTTTATGGTCACCTAATCATGGAACTTCAAAATTGTTGATGGGGAAAAAATGAAAATACCATAAAGAAGTCCAAAAAGAGAAAACGAAAGGAGAGAACGATGAAAATTACTATCTAACCTAGGAATGTATCCACCCCCCACACCTAGAGTGTGCAGTGTCCTCACTGAAATAATTGAGAATGTGAGAAGGAAGGATAAAACCTGGTGTGTTTTATTGGTATGATGCATCGAGAAGGTGTATTTCCTCCACCAGATTCTTTGGAAAATCCTCATATAAGTGTTTAAGTCTCTTCCCATTTACGGTAAGACTTCGTCCACTCTGCTCATGAAAAACCTGTATTGCACCAAAAGGGTAAACATCAGTAACAGTACAAGGACCGAGCCATCGGGAACGAAGCTTACCTGGGTGGAGCTTAAGCCTGGAATTGTACATGATGACCTTCTCACCAATATGAAACTTCCTTTGATGAATCATCCCATCGTGTATTGCCTTTGTCCTTTCATTGTAGATTCGAGAGTTCTCATATGCATCACGCTGAATTTCTTCCAACTACTGAATCTACAACTTCCTATTCTTACCTGCATTTGAGAGATTCATATTACATTGCTTAACGGCCCAATATGAACGGTGTTCTACCTCAACTGGGAGGTGACAAGCCTTTACAAACACAATCCTATATGGTGACATTTTGATCGGGGTTTTAAAATCAGTACAGTACACCCAAAGTGCATCATCCAAGCGCAAACTCCAATCTTTCCTATTGGGTTGTACTGTTTTCTCCAAGATTCGCTTAACTTCCCGAATTGAAATTTCCGCTTGTCTGTTAGTTTGGGGATGATATGCAGTGGAGACTTTATAAACAACCCCATACTTACGAAGCAAGTTTTTCATGTTACAATTGAAAAAATGTGAACCCTGATTACTAATGATGAATCTTGGTAAACCAAACCTACTAAAAATTTGGGACCTCACAAAATCAACAACCACTCAAGAGTCATCGGTCCTGGTGGCCTTTTCTTCCACCCTTATAGATACATAGTCAATAGACAATAAGATATACACAAAGCCAAATGAATTTGGAAAAGGCCCCATGAATTCAATTCCCCATGCATCGAAGATTTCACAGAATAACATGGGCTGTTGGGGAATTTCATTCCTCTTAGAGATATTCCCTATGAATTGACATCAAGTACATGATTTACAAAACCTATGGGAATCTCTATACAATGTTGCCCAATATAATTCTGATTCAAGGACCTTTTGAGCTGTACGTTGAGAGCCAAAGTGGCCCCCACATGCCAAGGTGTGGAAGAAGGTCAAAACAGAGGTGAACTCATGGTCAAGGACACATCGACGAACAACTTCATCACTATAATTCTACAAAAATATGGGTCATCCCAAATGTACCATCGAGAATCATGTTTAAGTCTCTGGTATTGTGAAGTTCTAAAATCAGTGGGGACCCTAGATGTTGCTAGAAAATTCACAATCTCCGCATACCAGGGGGTAAGGTCCACAACATCACAAAGGTTCTCATGAGGGAAGAATTCCCTAATGGGTAGGGGTGAGTCAACATGATGGTCCAATGGTGGGGAAATCCTACTAATGTGGTCAGCTACCACATTCTCCACCTCTCTCTTATCTCTAATCTTAAGGTCAAACTCCTGGAGGAGGAGCATCTATCGAATGAGGAGGGGTTTGGATTCAGGTTTCTTTAGGGGGAAACGAAGGGAAACATGATCATAGAAGACGATGATTTTTGACCCGAGAAGATATGAATGAAATTTTTCCAAGGAAAACACATTAGAAAGGGGTTCTTTTTCAGTGGTTGTGTAGTTTACCTGGGCAGGTTCAAGGGTACGTGAGGCATATGCAATGACATGAGGAGCCTTTTCAACCCGTTGTGATGAAACTGCCCCAACTGCAAAGTTAGAGGCATCACACATAAGCTCAAAGGGGAGATCCCACCTTGGTGGTTGGATTATGGGAGGTTATGTGAGACTCTTTTTTAGTGAATTTAATGCATCCTCACAATTTTTATCAAACACAAACTCAGAATCCTTTTGTAATAACCAAGAAAATGGAAGTGAAATCTTACTAAAGTCTTTAATGAATCGGTGATAAAAACCAGCATGTCCAAAGAAAGATCGCACCTCACGAACACATTTTGTATATGGAAGGGTTGAAATTAATTCAATTTTAGATTTATCAACTTTAATTCCCATATTTGAAATGAAATTCCCAAGAACTATCCCCTACTCAACCATAAAATGGAATTTCTCATAATTTAAAACAAGATCTTTTTCAATGCAGCGGCGGAGGAAAGAACCTAGGTGTTCCAAACAATTATCAAAAGAAGAACCATAAACTGTGAAATCATCCATAAAGACTTCCATAAAACTCTCAAGGTACTTAGAAAAAATACTCAACATACATCGCTGAAAAGTACAATGAGCATTACATAGACCGAATGGCATCCTTCTGTATGCAAATGTGCCAAATAGACAGGTAAATGTTGTCTTTTTTTGATCCTCGGGGGCCATATGGATTTGGAAATAACCCGAATAGCCATCAAGGAAACAATAATGGGACTTACCATCCAATCGTTCTAACATTTGGTCAATGAAAGGTAAAGGAAAGTGGTCCTTCCGTGTGGCTTGATTCAGTCGACGATAGCCAATACAGACTTGGCAATAGTTTTGCACACGCATTGGAACCAATTCATTCCTTTCATTTGACACAATTGTTATTAATGTTTTTTAGGCACAATTTGAACTGGGCTAACCCATTTACTATCAGATATAGGATAAATGATCCCCGCAGCAAGTAATTTAATGACTTCCAATTTTACCACTTCAAGGAGAGTGGGATTCAACCGGCGTTGAGCCTTCCTTATGGGCTTAGCCTCATCATCCAAAAGTATATGGTGCATAAAAATAGATGGGATAATCCCAATAATATAATCTAATGTCCATCCTATTGCCTTTTTACACTCTCTCAAAAGTTTGAGCAGTTTTGATTCCTTTTGTGGAGATAGGTTATTGGAAATAATGACGGGAAATTGGTCAATACCCTCAAGATAGGCATATTTTAAATTTGATGGAAGTGGTTTTAATTCCAACACCGGGGGTTCTTGGATTGAGGGAGTGGATTTAGGGGGAGTGAGGTCCATTAAACTATCTATCTACTCATGTTTATTCTCTAAAGATATAGAATCTATAGAAATGAGATTTTCAGAATGATTGACGGTCATGGGTACCTCAGAATGAACACACTCATCAATTAAATCACAAAATTTACACTTTTCAGAACCAAGAAAACAGTCAAAAAATGAATCAAAACACAAATCATTCAAGGGTGAAGAAAAAAAATGAATCAGAGTTTGGGCTAAGGAGAGAATTGTGTGTGTGTGCATCGTTTGAGAGAACTTCCATCGAATAGATAGGAATAGTGGAGTGCTCTTCAAAGGGGTGTTTCATAGCCTTAAGGATGTTAAAACTTACCTTTTCTCCACAAAATTCCATGGAAAATGTACCATGGTGAACATTGATGATCGTCTTTGCTGTTTTGAGGAATGGCATCCCAAGTATGAGAGGAGTGTGTCCTTGGGTTCGGGTATCTTCCATCTCAAGAATGTAGAAATCGGCGGGGAAGATGAGATTCTTCACTCTAACAAGGGCATCCTCAATCACTCCTTTTGGATGTGTTTTACTCTGGTTGGAAATTTTCACGACAATGCATGTTGGTTGAAGCTCTCCAACCTGTAGAGAAGTATACATGGAGTGAGGCATTACATTAATGGAAGCACCTAAATCTAGCATAGCATCATTAAAGAATGTCTCCCCTATGGTACATGGTATTGTGAATGTGCCTGGATCCTTGAATTTGGTTGGCATTGCTGGTTGAATCAAGGCTGAGACATTCCTACCCAAGTTGACTCTCTCATTCCCCTTCAGCCTTCGTCTATGGGTGCAAAGTTCTTTAAGAAATTTGGCATAACGGGGAATTTTATTGAATACATCCAATAAAAGAATATTAACTTGAACTTTTTTAAATGTATCCATTATCTCATTATCAATATCATTATCATAATGTTTCTTAGATTTTGAGAGTCTTTGTGGGAAAGAAAGAGGAATGGATTGTTTATTTCAATCATCAATGATGATTTGATTTCCCTTTTTATTTTGTTTTTCATTACATGGAATTTTTTAGGGTTGGGAAGGAGTGTTTTCAAGAGGTGGACGTACATGTTTCATCGAATTAGTAGAAGGAGAATCTTCTTTACCACTATGAAGTGTAATTGCACATACATTACCTTTGTCCTTCGGATTGGAAATGGGTTGGGATGGTAGTTGTCCAGAACCTTGCATCTTAAGCTCACCGATGGTGTTTTCCAATTGCCCCACTTGGGTTCATAGGTCTTGAATATCTGATTGTGTGGTTTGTTGGAACTGGAGGTTCTGGGTTTCCATTTTCTTCAATATATACCCAAGTCTTGGTTCAGACTTGGGAGGAGGAGGATTGTTTTGAGATGTTGAAGGATAAGAAGGTTTCATACCTTGGCCTCGTTGATACCAATTCCTCTTGGGGTAGCTTGAGTTTCCTCCTTGTCGGTATTGTGGTTGTGCTTGGCACCCAGGGTTTGGATTTTTCCTGAATGGTTCTTGCTTGAATGGTAGTGCTTGTTGGAATGGACACCCAGGGAACACTGCAGAACAAGACTCAGATGAATCCTGAAGTTGTGGGAACTGGTCAGAAAAATGAGTATTATCAGAACAAATACCATGATGTAATGGAATAGGAGGAGAGTGTGAGTTACCTTGTGCTTGAGCTAATTGCCTTAGAATGTTATGCATCTCATCAAGTTTCTTATCTACCTTTTGTTCTAGGGATGAATGACTTACCTCATGAACTCCTCGGGTTGGTGCAATAGCTCGTGTACCAAATTGTTGTGCATTTTGAGTCATGTTGGATATTAAGTCACGAGCGGCAGAAGGAGTTTTGTCAACTAGGGAACCACCAGTTGTAGCATCAATCATTCCATGATGCATGGGGATAATTCCCTCATAGAATTATTGAATTAAAAGTTGTTCACTAATCTGGTGTTGGGGGCAACTTGAACAAAGTCTTTTGAATATCTCCTAGTATTCATGAAGGGTCTCTTCTTGTAACTGCCTAATGCCACAAATTTCTTTCCTAATTGACGCAGTTCACGAGGCAGGGAAGAACTTCTCTAGAAAGAGTCTTTTAAGTTCATTCCAGCCCCCAATCACGGTAGGCAAATAGTATATCCAATCATTGGCTACACCATCAAGGGAGAAAGGGAAGGCCCTAAACTTAATGAGGTCCTCAGACACATTTTGGGGTTTCATGGTGGAGCACACTATGTGAAACTCCTTTAGATGTTTGTGAGGGTCCTCTTCGGTAAGACCATGGAATTTTGGAAGGAGATGGATGAGACATGATCTCAGCTCAAAGTTGGTCACTTCCTCAGGATATTGGATGTATGCAGGTTGGTACTCCACATCCGGGGTGGTCAGTTCTTTTAATGTTCGGTTATTTGTAGCCATGATCTATTAGTTTTGATTTAGTTCAATTTTTGATTGTTTTAAGACCACTTGATGTTCCAAATGGGGTCCCTTAGTGTTACTTGATTGAACTTCCCTAGATGCCTTGATTTGTGTGTGAAGTGTCTTTTCAATTTCGTGGTCAAATTCAAGTAGTGTTTCTTTACCAGATCGGGTCATGAAAATAAGATGTCAAGTTTTTTTTTGAATATGGATGAAATCACTTAAGAAGGGTAAAACGAGAATATAATATTATAATACAAAATTATAGAGAGGGAGATGTAGAAGAATAGAGAGAGAGAGAGAGAGAACGAACACACTAAAAACAACAAAAAATAAAGACAAAACCCAAAATAAAAACAATCAAATGGGGTGGGGTATTTAAAGGGGTAATAATTAAGAATTAAAATAAACAAATAAAATTAAATAAAGAAAAAATGATCTTGGCTCTTCAGCAACGGCGCCAAAATTTGATCGCGTTGTGGAGCGCGTCAAATTAGTTGTTTAATTTTGACTAGAATTTCTGCAGTATAGCAGCAACCCTAGGTCGTCTCTCGACGGAACCTGAGAAAATTTATTTAATAAAGAGGTTTTTGATTATGTAATTAGAGGTTGAATTAGGTTTTTTAAAACTTTGGGGTTTTATTATTAATGATAAAAATATAAAATGAAAGCGATAAAACAGAGTAGAAATGAACAAGATTGATTAAACGTGATCAACCCGGGGAAGTCTCGTGATGCTCATCCTTCATCGCTTCAAGGGATGGGGTTATGATATTTTAATACCAGGTTTGTAACACATATTAACATTTTGTTACTGATTTTAGGCTAGGATACCTCCTAGGGTTCATTCGAAAACACATAATGATTCACCGAACACCGACGATGATTGGGTGATTTGTGTTCGACATCATAACCGAAACTCACCAAGGCAACACATGAAGAATCCGATGTGTTGTCCAGGTAGGTATGTTATTTCATTGTTATACCGTGATATAAATTTTCATGACTTTTATAGTGATTATGTGAGTTCAATTGACCAATATGAACCACACAAACACCGCAATTAGAAGGGGGAAAAGAAAGTTGTGAACGGTGTGTGAAACATCACATGAATGGGTACCCCCAAACATGATCATATGATTTGAGCATGACATAACATTACATAACTCAATAAAATAAGAATATAAGATGATTAAAAACAACATACAACCTGGAATTAAAAAGATCATTCAAAATAATACAACTTTGAAGCTCGGGATTACATCACATTTCTCCCCGGGTGATCACAAGGGGTTTAGAAACCCATGGGAGGGGAAGAAGAAGAAGATGTTGAAGTAGCACTTCCCATAGCCTCCAAAACTTATAGGGATGTTAAGAAGACTTCTTGGGGACTCCAAAGATGGCAGCACCTTTCCTCCCGGCCAAACTTACAAATGGGGAGCCCAAGGTATCATTTTATAGGAAAATTGGAAGGTGGTTTTTGGCACATAGATTTCATCAATCCACTTGTACCACACGTTTAGGACCTCAAAAAGCCTTATCTAGATATGGAGAAAATATAAACGTTTTATCCCCTCCTCTTTAATGTCTCCACCAAAAGTTTGGAACCATTTGTACAACTACAGCTCAAGATATGGATAAAATACAGAACACCACATTTGACTTGGTCCAAATTTGGTGGCTTGGACAGATCAGTTCGAATGGGCCCCATAGAATCCCAATCATAATTGGGTTACTTAATATGAAATGTATCCTATTATATTTTTGAAATGTCCACAAACTTTCAGCCCATTTGGATGCACGGATGTAATGTACTATGCAAAAAAGTGGACAGATGTCAATGGATCCAAGCAATTTTGGCCCATTTTTCTTCCACTTCATCAAAGGCTCTCCAAATCATCTCCACCAACATTGAAATAATAAAAACATGTAACATTTACCATTCTAATATTTATTAACATTAATTTATTGATTCAAACATAAATTTCAATTCATTATTATATTTTTAATATTCATTACAAAACTATTTTAAAACTGCGGTGTAAGGGTGGAATAAAATAGTGAATTGTGGTACGATCACACCCTCACACCAAAACATTTGAACTCCTGGGAAAAGTCACATATCCATATACAATGATTCATATATATATATTTCCAACATCCTGAAGATTTATCATTTAAGTAAATTTTATTTAAAGTGAAGTGATCAATGCACGAACCACACCAAGGAGTTCTTCTTAATGAAAATAGAAAAAGATGCCTCATAAATCATATCATAGCGAAATTCAAAAAGATTCATGATAACCAATTGAGAAAGGAATTAAGAAGTAAACCATGACACTAACTCTCCATGTGTGTGTGTGAAAACCATTCTATGCTATGTTTCCACTTGCTATCAAATAAATATATGTTATTTTAACATTTTTTAGCTTAAATGATTTTGTCACTGAATCTGTCCTACATCCTTTGCAATCATATTTAAAGACCCACTCATTTAAGCATTCCCAGAAGTCAAACCATAAGGTCCCGACCTAGATATCCCCATATGTTGCACATTTCATCACTCCACTCATTTATTTATTTTTTTGAAGTTGCATTTGGAACAAATCTCACACTCATCTCTCAACCCTTGTTTGATCTCCTCACGACACTAATTGCAATAGTTATAACAAGATCAAAGGTTGAGGAGGAGTGGTTTTTGACCTGCCCAAGACACAAAAACTTTGTTTTTTTTCTTTTTCTTTTTTTTTGAGGGCGTACAATAGTCGGACATTAGGTACACACGCATAGGTCAATCTGGTATAGTAATGAAACAGATCGGATAAGGAACGAACGTATGGAAATATCATTTAAAGTTGAAAAATATTAACCCAGCATATATTTACCTTATATTAAGTAAGAAATATTCACACTTTTGTGGTTTGGTGAAAACATTTGTGGAGATATTAGTGACACAGTTTTCCCAAAAACTACTCACACAATAGGCATAAATCATCTCAAAGGTTTCACATAGATACGACCATTTATATAATTTACAGAAAACCAATTCACTAAAAATCACCCCCTGATGTAAAATTCATACAAAAATTCTTTTTATCCTTCATTATTGTATTTTTACTTTCCCCCCTTTATGGTTTCCAAATCATGGAACTTCAAAATTGTTGATGGGGAAAAAGTGAAAATACCATAAAGATGGCCAAAAAGAGAAAACAAAAGGAGAAAACGATGAAAATTATTATCTAGCCCATGAATTTATCCACCCCCACACCTAGAGTGTGGAGTGTCCTCACTGAAATAATTGAGAATGTGAGAAGGAAGGATAAAACCTGGTGTGTTTTATTGGTATGATGCGTCGAGAAGGTGGATTTCCCCCACCGGATTCTTCAGAAAATCCTCATAGAAGTGTTTAAGTCGTTGCCCATTAACGGTAAGACTTCGTCCACTCTGCTCATGAAAAACCTGTATTTCACCAAAAGGGTAAACACTAGTAACAGTATAAGGACCGAGCCATCGGGAACGAAGCTTACCTAGGTGCAGCTTAAGCCTGGAATTATACATGATGACCTTCTCACCAATATAAAACTTCCTCTGATGAATCATCCCATCATGTATTTCCTTTTTCCTTTCTTTGTATATTTGAGAGTTCTCATATGCATCATGCCGAATTTCTTCCAACTCCTGAATTTGCAACTTCATATTCTCACCTTCATCTGAGAGATTCATATTACGTTGCTTAAGGGCCCAATATGCACGGTGTTCTACCTCAACCGGGAGGTTAAAATCCTTTACAAACACAATCATATATGGTGACATTCCGATTGGGGTTTTAAAAGCAGTATAGTATTCCCAAAGTGCATCATCCAAGCGCAAACTCTAATCTTTCCTATTGGGTTGTACTATTTTCTCAAAGATTCTCTTAACTTCCCAATTTTAAATTTCCGTTTGTCCGTTAGTTTGGGGATGATATGCAGTGGAGACTTTATGAACAACCCCATACTTACGAAGAAAGTTTTTCATGTTACGATTGCAAAAATGTGAACCCTGATCAATAATGATGAATCTTGGTAAACCAAACCTACTGAAAATTTGGGACCTCACAAAATCAACAACCACTCAAGAGTCATCGGTCCTGGTGGCCTTTTCATCCACCCATTTAGATACATAGTCAATAGCCAATAAGATATACACAAAGCCAAATGAATTTGGAAAAGGCCCCATGAAGTCAATGCCCCATGCATCGAAGATTTCACAGAATAACATGGGCTGTTGGGGCATTTCATTCCTCTTAGAGATATTCCCTATGAATTGACATTGAGTACATGATTTACAAAACCTATGGGCATATCTATACAATGTTGGCCAATATAATCCTAAGTCAAGGACCTTTCGAGCTGTACGTTGAGAGCCAAAGTGGCCCCCATATGCCAAGGTGTGGCAGAAGGTCAAAACAGAGGTGAACTCATGGGCAGGGACACATCGACGAACAACTTGGTCACTACAAATTCTCCACAAATATGGGTCATCCCAAATGTACCATCAATAATCATGTTTAAGTCTCTGGGATTGTGTTGTTCTAAAATAAGTGGGGACCCATATGTTGCTAGAAAATTCACAATGTCTGCATACCAGGGTGTAAGGTCCACAACATCACAAATGTTCTCATGAGGGAAGAATACTCCAATGGGTAGGGGAGAGTCAACATGATGGTCTATTGGTGGGAAAATCCTACTAATGTGGTCAGCTGCCAAATTCTCCACCCCACTCTTATATCTAATCTCAAGGTCAAACTCCTGTAGGAGTAGCATCCATCAGATGAGGCGGGGTTTGGCTTCAGGTTTCTTTAGGAGGAAACGAAGGGCAGCATGATCAAAGAAGACGATGATTTCTTACCCGAGAAGATATAAATGAAATTTTTCCAAGGAAAACACAATATAAAGGAATTCTTTTTCAGTGATTTTGTAGTTTACCTGGGCATATTCAAGGGTATGTGAGACATACGCAATGACATGAGGACCCTTTTCAACCCTTTGTTATACAACTGCCCCAACTGCAACGTTAGAGGCATCACACATAAGCTCAAGGGGGAGATCCCACATTGGTGGTTGGATTATGGGAGGTGATGTGAGACTCTTTTTTAGTGAATTGAATGCATCCTCACAATTTTTATCAAACACAAACTCATAATCCTTTTATAATAACCGAGACAATGGAAGTGCAATCTTACTAAAATCATTAATGAATCGGCGGTAAAAACCATCATGACCCAAGAAAGATCGCACCTCACGAACGAATTTTGGATATGGAAGGGTTGAAATTAATTCAATTTTAGATTTATCAACTTGAATTAACTTATTTGAAATGACATGCCCAAGAACTATCCCCCGCTCAACCATAAAATGGCATTTCTCATAATTTAAAACAAGATCTTTTTCAATGCAGCTGCGGAGGACATAACCTAGGTGTTCCAAACAATTATCAAAAGAAGAACCATAAACTGTGAAATCATCCATAAAGACTTCCATACAACTCTCAAGGTACTCAGAAAAAAATACTCAACATACATCACTGAAAAGTACTAGGAGCATTACATAGACCGAATGGCATCCTTCTATATGAAAATGTGCCAAATGGACAGGTAAATGTTGTCTTTTCTTGATCCTCAGGGGCTATATGGATTTGTAAATAACCCGAATAGCCATCAAGGAAACCATAATGGGACTTACCAGCCAATCGTTCTAACATTTGGTCAATGAAAGGTAATGGAAAGTGGTCCTTCCGCGTGGCTTGATTCAGTCGACGGTAGTCAATACAGACTCGCCAACTGTTTTGCACATGCATTGGAACCAATTCATTCCTTTCATGTGACACAACTGTTATTCGTGTTTTTAGGCACAATTTGAACTAGGCTAACCCATTTACTATCACATATAGGATAAATGATCCCTGCAGTAAGTAATTTACTGACTTCCAATTTTACCACTTTAAGGAGAGTGGGATTCAACTGGCGTTGAGCCTGCCTTACAGGCTTAGCCTCATCATCCAAAAGTATATAGTGCATACAAATAGATGGGATAATCTCAGGAATATTATCCTATGTCCATCCTATTTCCTTTCTACACTCTCTCAAAAGTTTGAGCAGTTTTAATTCTTGTTGTGGAGAGAGGTTATTGGAAATAATGACGGGAAATTGGTCAATACCCTCAAGATAGGAATATTTTAAATTTGATGGAAGTGGTTTTAATTCCAACACCGGGGGTTTTTGGATTGAAGGAGTGGATTTAGGGGGAGTGAGGTCCATTAAAATGTCTATCTACTCATGTTTATTCTCTAAAGATAGAGAATCTATAGAAATGAGATTTGCATAATCATCGACGGTCATGGGTACCTCAGAATGAACACACTCATCAATTAAATCACAAAATTTACACTTTTCAGAACTATCACAACACTCAAAACATGAATCAAAACTCAAATCATTCATGGGTGAAGAAAAAAATGAATCAGAGTTTTGGTTGAGGAGAGAATTGTGTGTGTGTGCATCGTTTGAGAGCACTTCCATCGAATAGACAGGAAGAGTGGAGTGCTCTTCAACGGGGTGTTTCATAGCCTCAAGGATGTTAAAACTTACCTTTTCTCCAACAAATTCCATGGACAATGTACCATTGTGAATATTGATGATTTTCTTTGCTGTTTTGAGGAATGGCCTCCCAAGTATGAGAGGAGCATGTCCTTGGGTTCGGGTATCTTCCATCTCAAGAATGTACAAATCAGTGGGGAAGATGAGATTCTTCACTCTAACAAGGACATCCTCAATCACTCCTTTTGGATGTGTCGTACTCTGGTTGGCAAGTTTCATGACAATTCCTGTTGGTTGAATCTCTCCAACTTGTAGAGAAGTATACACGGAGTGAGGCATTACATTAATGGAAGCACCTAAATTTAGCATAACATCAGAAAAGAAGGTCTCCCCTATGGTACATGCTATTGTGAATGTTCTTGGATCCATTCATTTGGTTGGCATTGCTGGTTTAATCAAGGCTGAGACATTCCTACCCTAGTTGACTCTCTTATTCCCCTTCACCCTTCGTCTATGGGTGCAAATCTCTTTAAGAAATTTGGCATAATGGGGAATTTTCTTGACTGCATTCAATAAAGGAATATTAACTGCAACTTTTTAAAATGTATCCATTATCTCATTATCAATATCATTATCATAATTTTTCTTAGATTTATAGAGTCTTTGTGGGAAAGTAAGAGGAATGGATTGTTCATTGGAATCATCAATAATGATTTGATTTCCCTTTTTATTTTGTTTTTCATCACATGGAATTTTTTAGGGTTTGGAAGGAGTGTTTTAAAGAGGGGGACATACCTGTTTCATCGAATCAGTAGAAGGAGAAGCTTATTTACCACTACGAAGTGTAATTGCACATACATTACCTTTGTCCTTCGGATTGGAAATGGGTTGGGATGGTAGTTGTCCATAACCTTGCATCTTAAGCTCACCAATGGTGTTTGCCAATTTCCCCACTTGGGTTTGTAGGTCTTGAATAGCTGATTGTGTGGTTTGTTGGAACTAGAGGTTCTGGGTTGCCATTTGCTTCAATATATCCTCAAGGCTTGGTTCAGACTTGGGAGGAGGAGGATTGTTTTGAGATGTTGAAGGATAAGAAGGTTTCATACCTTGGCCTTGTTGATATCAATTATTCTTGGGGTAGCTTGAGTTTCCTCCATGTCGGTATTGTGGTTGTGCTTGCCACCGGGGGTTTGGATTTTTCCTGAATGGTTCTTTCTTGAATGGTAGTGCTTGTTGGAATGGACGCCCAGGGAAAACTGAAGCACAAGACTCAGATGAATCCTGAAGTTGTGGGCACTGGTCAGAAAAATGAGTATTATCAGAACAAATACCACAATGTAATGGAATAGGAGGAGTGTGTGAGTTACCTTGTGCTTGAGCTAATTGCCTTAGAATTGTATGCATCTCATCAAGTTTATTATCTACCTTTTGTTCTAGGGATGAATGACTTATCTTGTGAACTCCTTGGGTTGGTGCAACATCTCGTGTACCAAATTGTTGTGCATTTTGTGCCATATTGGCTATTAAGTCACGAGCGGCAGAAGGAGTTTTGTCAACTAGGGCACCACTAGCTGCAGCATCAATAATTCCACGATCCATGGGGATAAGTCCCTTATAGAAGTATTGAATTAAAAGTTGTTCACTAATCTGGTGGTGGGGGAATCTTGAACAAAGTCTTTTGAATCTCTCCTAGTATTCATGAAGGGTCTCTCCTTGTAACTGCCTAATGCCACAAATTTCTTTCCTAATTGACGCAGTTTGGGAGGCAGGGAACAACTTCTCTAGAAATAGACTTTTAAGGTCATTCCATCCCCCAATCGTGGTAGGCAAATAGTATATCCAATATTTGGCTACACCATCAAGGGAGAAAGGGAAGGCCCTAAACATAATGAGGTCCTCAGACACATTTTGGGGTTTCATAGTGGAGCACACTATGTGAAACTCCTTTAGATGTTTGTGATGGTCCTCTCCACGAAGACCATGGAATTTTGGAAGGAGATGGATGAGACCTGATCTCAGCTCAATGTTGGTCACTTCCTCAGGATATTGGATGTATGCAGGTTGGTACTCCACATCCAGGGTGGTCAGTTCTTTTAATGTTTGGTTATTTGTGACCATGATCTCTGGGGTTTGATTTAGTTCAATTTTTTATTGGTTTAAGACCACTTGAGGTTTCAAATGGGGTTCCTTAGTGTTACTTTATTGACCTTCTCTAGATGCCTTGATTTGTGTGTGAAGTGAATTTTCAATTTCGGGGTCAAATTCAAGTAGTGTTTCTTTACAAGATCGGGTCATGCAAATAAGATGTGAAATTTGTTTTTTTTAATATGGATGAAATCACTTAATAAGGGTAAAAATAGAATATAATATTATAATACAGAATTATAGAGAGGGAGCTGGAGAAGAAGAGAGAGAGAGAGAGAGAGAACGAACACACTAAAAACAACCAAAAATAAAGACAAAACCCAAAATAAAAAAAATCAAATGGGGGTGGGTTATTTAAATGAGTACTAATTAAGAATTAAAATAAATAAATAAAATTAAATAATGAAAAAAATGATCTTGGCTCCCCGGCAGCGGCGCCAAAATTTGATCGCGTTGTCGAGCGTGTCAAATTAGTTGTTTAATTTTGACTAGAATTTCTGTAGTATAGCAGCAACCCTAGGTCATCTCTCGACGGATTCGTTGACCATTAATTTAAAAAAGAGGGTTTTGATTATGGAATTAGAAGTTGAATTAGGTTTTGTAAAACTAGGGGGTTTTATTATTAATCATGAAAATAGAAAATGAAAGCGATAAAACAGAGTAGAAATGAACAAGATTGATTAAACGTGATCAACCTATGGAAGTCTCATGATGCTCATCCTTCATCGCTTCAAGGAATGGGGTTATGATCTTTTAATACATGGTTTGTAACACATATTAACATATTTTTACTGAGTTTATGGTGGGATACCTCCTAGGGTTCAGTCGAAAACACATAACGATTCACCGAACACCGCCGATGATTGGGTGATTTGTGTTCGACATCATAACCGAAACTCACCAAGGAAACACATGAAGAATTTGATGTGTTGTCCAGGTTTGTATGTTATTTCATTGTGATACCATGACATAAATTTTCATGACCTTGATATTGATTATGTGAGTTAAATTGACCAATATGAACCACACAAACACTGTAATTGGAAGGGGGAAAAGAAAGTGGTGAACGGTGTGTGAAACATCACATGAATGGGTACCCCCAAACATGATCATATGAGTTGAGAATGACATACCAGTACATAAATCAATAAAATAAGAATATAGGATGATGAAAAACAACATAAAACCTGGAATTAAAAAGATAATTCAAAATAATACAACTTTGAAGCTTAGGATTACATCACATTCCTCCCCGGGTGATCACAAGGGGTTTAGAAACCCATGGGAGGGGGAGAAGAAGAAGATGTTGAAGTAGCACTTCCTATAGCCTCCAGAACTTCAAGGGATGTAGAGAAGACTCCTTGGGGACTCCAAAATGGCAGAACCTTGCCTCCTGGTCGAAATTACTAATGGTGAGCCCAAGGTGTCATTTTATAGGAAAATTGGAAGGTGGTTTTTGGCACACAGATTTCATCAATCCACTTGTACCACGAGTTTGGGCCTTCATACAGCCTTATCTATATTTGGAGAAAATATAAAAGTTGTAGACCTACCTCTTTAATGTCTCTACCGAAATTGTGGAACCATTTGGACAACTAAAGCTCAAGATATTGATAAAATACATAACACCGCATTTGACTTGGTCCAAATTCGGTGGCTTGTACAGATCAGTTCGAATGGGCCTCATAGAAGCCGAATCAGGATTGGGTTCCTTAATATGAAATGTATTCTATTATAGTTTGGACATGACCAAAAAATTTCATCCCATTTGGATGCACTTATTTTGTGTACTATACAAAATAGTGGACAGATGTCCATGGATCTATGCAATTTTGGCCCATTTTTCTTCCACTTCATCAAAGGCCCTCCAAATCATCTCCACCTACATTGAAATAATAAAAACAAGTAACATTTCCCATTATAATATTGATTAAAATTAATTTATTGATTCAAACATAAAGTGAAATTAATTATTATATTTGGAATATTCATTACAAAACTAGTTTAAAACTGCGGTGTAAGGGTGGAATAAAACAGTGAATTGTGGTACGATCACCCCTACTAGAACAACACCATGAAACATGCATGTCTTTATGTTTTGTTGCCTTCCAGTTGAATCATGTTGTATTCATGTCCACATGAGTAGTAGTGTCATCAATTATCATGTCGTGTTTCCTCCCTACCAACAACTAATGTATATTTTCCCACCATCGTTCCATGGTAGAGCACCCTTCTATTCCATATTAGATATCTGAGTAGGTAGATGGTTGGATGATAAGTTAAATTGAACTCATCACTCTTTAGAGCCTCCCACATGGGGAATCCTATATGATTTCATGTCATTCCATTTGTTAGGTCACCTTACTCCATGATTCTAGTCCAATTATATCACTCAGCCAGTTGACATTGGTGGATCAAAGGTTAAGATCCCTAATGTCCCAAATGAATAGCTCGAAATCCCAAATCTAGTTAATAGTGCCACTATAATAGAACTATTTCTACAAAACTACGATAGTACCTACTATATTACTTCTAAAATACCTACAAAATCTTTCCCCTACCCAAATTTGAACTCATATTTTCCATCTAAGATGGTAAACTTATGAACAAAGTCTCCACTTTCATTTCATATGTCATCCTTTTGAATGAGTTTTTTTGTTAATTAAAATATTAACTATATGGAATTTTTGTAAATACTTGTTCAAATGTTTAAAATTATTAATAATTACATTTATTACTAAATTAATATATTATAATTATTTATAATAAAAAATATTATTATGAAAATAATATATTTAATCCTTACATTTAATAATAATTATTGGGAATTCTTTTTTTGAAGAAAAATACAAACCCCTTAAAACATGTTCTAAATCCAAGGATATAAAAGACAAAGCCTCAAGAGGAATATAACTAAGACAAACCAAAACCTCAGAAGAAAGGTGAGACATAGAAATGTAATGGACCACTCTATTACCCTCCATTTTAATATAAGAAGAAGAAACAATGGAAATTATCTAAAGTTGCACACCAACTGTCATACAAGAGGATCCCCAAAGAATAAGATATAGTAGGGTTAGCCTTAAGAAAAGAAAAAAATAGAAAGGTAATATGATTCAAAAGTAACCTTATGCTATCCGAGATCCCTCAAAAACCTAAGGCCTCTAAAAGACTAAATAGCTTTACCAACCTACAGATACCAATTAGTAATAAAAAATGTTACATATAAGCTAAGTATACCCAAGAGTATTCATGACCCACCATACCCACTACAACCTAAGAATCTTAAAAGGTAGTTAGATCAAAATTCACCATTACAACATCTATTAGAGGAAAATACCAAGACACATCATGTTGTACTATTTGATCAAAAAAACCCCTTTATAGTACTATGTTTTCTTACTTAAATTAAAACAATTGAACATTATACCCAAGATTCATTAGTGGTCAACTAAATTTTAAAAAATAAATTCATTTGACCTAATGCAATAAAATAAATAAACTATAAATAATTCATGAAATAATAAAGATTTAAAATCTCTTAACCATTTAGAGAGGACATCAGTAGTAGAAGAAACCTCATCCAACAGTGGACAAATCACCATACCCTATTGTTCCTAAATAGGATAAAATCTCATGAATTGATGGTTAAAATGAAACTTCATCACTAAGATGGACTTTAAAATTGGATTTGATCATTCAGTATAATATGATTTCCTCAAAAAAATTGCTTGAAATGGAAGCACATCAACAAGAAGACCAGATAAAAAATCCTAAACCTTTGGTAATATGTGGGAAAACTGTAACTTCATCTAAACCAAATCATAGCCATAGAAAAGGTTTCATATTTTCAACCAATATCTAAAATTCACCATTTACCATTTATAATAAGTGAAGCTCAAGAATATTCTATCACCAAAAATATGTTTAAAATGGTATATTTAGGATCTAACTTCTATCTATATCATTGAATAATGAATTGAGTTAATCAAAATTTCATTCAGAAAAATAATGCTTAATAATATCTTGAACAACCGCATTCTTCACTTCAATAGGGGATGTCAATGAAATAAACTGATAGTTAGCACCCCAAATCCAAGGATCTATCCAAATATTAATAGACCACTCATCAGATATATTCCAACATATACCCTCTATCAAAAGTATGTTAAAATATAAAATACTTTTCCATCAAAAAAATTTCTAATGTCCAGTGTTTCTTGCAAAAAAACATGGGGGAAATATTTTTCCCTCAAGACCCAAGAATAAAGAGAACTAATAAAATATAAAATCCTTCATCACTTCTTTTAAAAAACCTCTGTGTTGAAATACCCCATGTTCTATAATTCCAAACCTCCATCCATATTAGGGAGACATAATATTTCTCATGAAACCATGTTCATTTTCATTTTTTCATCCATGTAATGCCACCAAAAGTCTGATAACATGGAATGAAACTGATTAATAAGAGTTTAAAAAAGTTTAAATAACGATATAAAATAAATAGAAATATATTTCACCAATTATTTGATCAATAAATCATTCTCATCCTAAGAAATAACATTCCCCACCCAACCATTAATTCACTTCCAAACCCTGTTGAAGATAAATGATAGCCCCTCTATTTTAGATATTCCAATAACTATCAGAAGTCCTAATTACTAATTATACTTAATTAATTGATTAACTTGTAATAGAGAAACAAAATCATCCTTATTCTACTAAATATGAGGTTTGATGTGAGTCCTTAGTTTTTAATCATTTCCTTTTCATTCTGTGGAGGGGGGATGTAATTTGGTTTCTCATCACAATGAAATGTTTAAGAGCTCATCTAATATTTTTGTATGGTTTAATTATGTATTCTTTGTGTGATTCACCTTTTAGATTCTAGGATTTAAATTTTTATTTTTAATATATTTTTTTTTTTATTAAAAAAATTAAAAAAATTATTTTTAGTCATGGAAAATTTAATTATTATTATTAAATATTTCATGTTATTTTTTAATTATATTCCATACCTAGGGAGTGGGGGATAGAAACAAATTGTCAGGATTATGAAAAATATTAAGAAATGAGATATGTGGTATTCCATAATAAAATTAGGAATTGATATATGTACTAATAATGGACTAGTGAAAATGATATTGAGAATAAGGAATATTTTGAAAAATAAAACAATAGTTTATGAATGAACAATCATATACTTTTATACACATTTTTTGAAATTCAAAAGAGAATAGTTTATAAATGAGAAACCATATCCTCTTTACCATCTTATGAAAAATATGATTAAATGAGATAAGGGGGATTCCATGTTAATATTAGTAATTAATGTATATAATTATAACAGGCTAGTGAAAATGATTTTGAAAATACAGAATATTTATCCAAATAAAAGAATATTTTATGAATGAAAAACCATATCCCTTTTTACCCTGTTATAAGTACATTTTCTTGAAAATAAAACCATCAACAAAAATATATTCAAAATCCAAATTACAAAACTCTGTGGGGAAAAGAATAAAACCAACATGAAGCCCCCCAAAAAAACTACTAAAATACTCTATCAAATGTGTTTCATGGTTTCCATCTCTCGCAACATAGTAAAAACCACTAAAAGAAAAAAACAGTTCCAAAGATCTGATATTATAAATAAAAATATATTTAGAGTAATATGATAGTAATGAAGGAAGGGTAATTTCTTTATTATAGTCATTTTATTTAATTATAATTATAATATAAATATATATACTTATATAATTATTATGTTTTTATAAAATATAATCAAAATGATAATTTATTTGTTTTAAAATTTGTTATTTAATAATTATTATTAAAAAAAATTAAGATATTTTTTTAATAAAAAATATTACATTAAAAACATATAGGTTGTCTTTTGTTCGAATCTTTTTTATATTTTATAAACAATAATTTTTTTTAGTTTTGAATATAATAATACTAATTATTTCATAATTTATATTATTATTTAAAAGTATTCGATATTTATAGAGAGGTGAATGAAAACAAATTTTGAGGATTATGAAAAATATTATTAAAGGAGATAAGTGGGAATCTTATAATTAAATTATGATGCAATATATATAATTAGAATGGACTATTGAAAATGATATTGATGAAAGGACACATTTATTTAAATAAAAAATTATTTATAAATGAAAAAACATATCCTTTTTTACTATTTATTATAAATATATTAATTAATTAATCAAATATATTTTTTATTTATAATTTATATGATAAAATGAAAAAGTGAAATTATTATAATTAATTTTAGTTATTATTTTAATTTAAGAAATATTTCAATTAGAAATATTTTAAAATTTATAAATATTGTTTAATTTAACATTAGCTTTTTCAAAATTACTACAATTATAATTGTATAAACATAACTAAAATATTTATATATAGAAATATTATAGTTTTTGTTGGGGGATTACCTAAGTGGTAAATTCATCGCATAATTTTACATCTAATAATGGTTAAAATCTGGGTATCCCTTTTAGGGTTAGATTTATCTGTCTATTTAAGGAATTAAATAGTGGCCCACACCCTAGGCATGCACAAGAGGGATGATTTATCTGTCCATTTGAGGCATTAAAAAGTGGCCCACAATATTGAAATAAAGATGGTAGTTGCATAACAGGAGGAAGAAAGGCATCACAATTTGACTAGTTGAATGGCATGGGATGAATAGGGAGGTGACACAGCATAGAAACACACATATGTTGCTAGGTTGGAAGATCAAAAGATTTATGGGCACATTGAATCCTGTCAACCTACCCTCTACCGAATCAAATTTATGATTTTTGATGGAGGGTTTCATGCCACAACGTGATCGGGGGAAGCGTGACGTGACAGTTGCGAACAGGAGGTGGCACGATGTTCTAATTGGTGGAAAAAAGCTTCTTATGTGATATATAAGATGACACCGCATGAGTGGAAGGTGGCGTACTATGGTAACCAGTAAGACTCACTATGTGGGTGTTTCTAAAGAGTTATATGTTCATTAGTGTCTATTAACCATAACTCTAACTAGATTAATTCCCTATGTTGCATGGAGGGAGGACCTACTAGAACGCGATGAAGGAAAAAACAATATTATTGTCCTTGCATGCAGGTGGCACTATGTAATTACTAGTGACAAAGCATGAGGTAAGTCTTCCCATATTAGACATTGAGTTATTTTATTCTACATTATTTGGGGCATAATCAGTTGGGACATTAGGTAATCAATATCTAGGGATTTTATGCCACTAAAATGTAATAAAATTTGTCCTTTGGTTGTTTTTCAATAATTTAAGAGGATAAGGATTTACCCACTAGATTGTTTGGGTATGTTTGTATTTTCATTTTATAGTCCCTTCTTCTTAATAAGTTTTATTTTAGAAAAATATGATATATATATATATATATATATATTATAAATATAATTAATAAAAAAAATTAGTATTGGGATAGCTTTGAAAGAAGGTAATTTCTATCATTATAATCATTAAATTTAATTATAATTATAATATTATTAGATATAGTTACAAATTATTGTTATTATTTAAAATATAATTTAAATTTTAATGAATATATTGTAAATAATTTAATAACATATAAATATTTAAAAATTTATAACTAAACAAAAAATAATTAAAAACAATATTTATTTTAAAACAACATCGACTGTGTTGGTCTGATGTTTGAGCCTCTATTTGTACTATTGTGTGTGTATATATTATTTTATTATATATTTATCCATTACATTAATTGAATAAATTAAAAAAACTTATTTAGAAACTAATTAGTTTTAAAAAAATTAATAGTTCAATTTATTAATTATTTTTATCACAAAAAAAAGAATACATTCATGTTTTTTGGGAACCCATTTTAAAATATCATAAAAGTGGTTGTTTGACTTATGATAAATAAAAATATCTGAAAGTAATGAAAATAAATAAAATTTTCAACAATGAAGGTTAATATTTAACTCTTTGATTTTTTACCATATATAGAATCATTGTTTTCTTATCTTTTATATATTTCACAGACCCAAATGACGACCTCATTGCACCACACATTCCTCATCTCTCATCCGCTTCCCATGATTTGACCCCTCTATGTTCTAGAGAGAGCAGATACCATTCCATGATAATCGTTCTAGTGTCCCCATGCATTGCATTCTGATTTTACTTTTTACTACTCTACTCTATCATCACCTTCCATGAACCGATTGAATAAGGTGTTAAACTGAGTGTAACTCCAATAAAAACATTACATTCCTAGAAAAAAAATATCTTTCCATGGTAGTAGAAACTCAAAATCAATAATTACCACCCGGACATACACTCCTCTAGGACAAGTTCTTGGACTTACCGGTGTTTGGAAAAAGAAAACTGACTGAATAAAGAAACACTTTCAATTCTCACTTACTACAACAATTATAGGAAACCCACCAATCCTCTTACTACCACCACGGTTCCATCACCGATTGAAAAATTAAAGGGTGTCACATCACTGACATGTATTTTTTTCATGAGGCTATAAGATTAAGGTTTTCACCTACACATTTGATGACCATTGAGAATTGAGGTGTTTCTTCTTCGTGTGGGCCTTCCTCACATGGTGAGATCACACCACGAATATTTTATGAAGTGAAGGATAAAAAACTATATAGAGTGGAAGATGGGGAAGATTCTAATGATACTTGTATATCATTATCATTTAATCCTCCCCTCCACCCATCTCATTAGATTAGATTATCATGTCTTACATCACCATGGTGAAAATTATCTTTTGAGAATTTTTGTACTTTTATAGGAGATTTTTATAATCTTGGAGATACACATTCATAGGTTTGGAGTATTTTTTTTTGGTTTGGTTATTTTTGTAATAAATGTTTTTTTTATTAGTCAATTAGAATTTTTCCATCTTTATTTGAAAATTTTTAAAATTCCATAATTGTAGTTTTTCCACAAAAATTTGGTTTAATATTTTATATTTACAATTAAGTACCGATTTTTGAAGAAATGGCCAATATTATATGTGCTTATATTTAAAAAAACCAACTTAATTCTTTAAAATTGGAAAAAAATTACTTTCAAAAAATAAGAAATTTTAATTTTAAAAACATTATTTTTATAATCTATATAAAAAAAATTAACTTTATAACTTAGTTGCAACTCCTAAAAATGGAAAAAAATTATCAAATAAAAATTAAAAAAATGGAATAAATCCTCAATAATTGATATATTTAAAATTATTTTTACATAAAGTTAATTTTTTTTGTGACATTAATAGTGATATAAATATTTTATTATTTATAAAATATACAGTCCACTTAAAATATTTTTTAAAATATACTTAAATATTTTTATTTTGTAAATATTTTTTTTAAGTTATAAACAATTAAATTTAAAATACTACTTTGAAATTACACTACAAAACTTTAATGGCATGTTCCACTTAAATATTACAAACATAAAATGTAAAGTACTAGAGGAAAAAATCCATAGAAAATTGTAGTTGAAAATCCCACTAAAAATTTATACATGATAAAATACTACAAAAAAAATCGATTGTAAAATACTATTGGAATATATTATTAAATATTTTATAGTAGGAATTTTAAAATAAAAAATCCCAATAGATAGTTTCATTTAAAATTAAGTTCAAAAAATATAGTTAAATATAATAGTGTAAAATATCACTATACTTTTATAGTTCAATAATACAATGTAAATTTAATAGTGGAAAATATAACTATAATTTATTTTCACCCACAGTACTTTATCCATATTATTATTTGTAAAGTTTTAATAATTGTTTTTGGTTTTTGAAGAATATAGATAGGTCTTGTGAAGGGATATCTCATTGAAATCTCTTGGATCCTTTGTAACATGTTATAGTTACATCAAGTCAACTATTAAAGGCTTTGAAAAAAGGACATGTATAGTGAAAATCACCAATCTCAAAGAGAGAGTATTAGTGGAGTGGAAGAGAAATCTTTGTACCCTAAACTAATATAAATCTCTTATGTCATGCTTCTTGTCATTTCAATATTTTCTATTTAAATTTATTTGATAATAGTGGGAAAGATTCAAATATTTTTTCAAAGAGGGATGTTTATTTGGTGAAAAAAAATTTAAGAACTCAATTCACATCCCCACTTGAGTCATTATGCAACCCTACCAGGAAAACACCAGTGACATGCATTTCTTTATATTGTGTCACCTTCTAGTTGCATCATTTTTTCAACATTGTCACATGGGTAGCAGTTTCAACAATCATCACACCATGTTCCCTCCCTACTAGAAACCATTTTATTGTGTTACCCACCATCTTACTAAAGAAGAGGACCCATCCATCCAATATTAGATATACGAGTAGGTATAGGGCTGTATAATAAGTTCCAATAAACTCATCATTCTTTTGAGTTGACCAAAAAGTGACACTTATGTTTTTTTCTTATTATGACACCTATGAAGTTACCCGACTCCATTATTCTGGTGAAATTATATCAATGAGTTGCTTGACATTGTCATCCCAAAAGACCTTTTCCCTAATAATCCAACTTCATGGCTCAAAATCCCAACTCAAGTGAATAATACCACTATTATAGCACTGTTACTATAGAAAAACTACATTACTTACTACATTACTTTTAAAATACATATATAAATCCTTCACCCACCCATATTTTAACCTAGATCTTACATTCAAGATGGTAAACTTATGGAAATATTTCTAAGCGGTCATTTAATATGTCATCCTTTTGAATGAGTTTTTTTGTTAACTAAGAATATTAATTTTAACTAATTTTTTTTGTAAATACTATTTTTAAATGTTTAAAATTTTTAATAATTATTTTTTTAATATAATATTCTATTTTTATTATTTATAATAAAAACTATTATTATTTAAATAATATATTTAATCCTTACATTTTATTAACAATTATTGGGGATTTTTTTTATCCAAAAAAATCCATTCAAACATGTTCCAAATCCAATGATATAAAATAATAAGCCTCAATAGGCATATAACCGAACTAAAATGATGCCTCGGAATAATTTGGGGACCTAAAAATATGATGGACCACTTTATTACCCTCCAATTTAAGGAAAGAAAGTGAACAATTGAAATAATCTAAATCTTCACACAAAATCTCATGCAAGAGGATGCATAAAGTGTAAGAAATAGTATAGAGAGCCTTAACCCAAGAAATAGAAGGGAACCTATATGATTCCAAAATAACCTTTTGTCACAAAAAATCCCTCACAAAACTAAGAACAACATAATATTAAATATATTTAGTGACCTATGAATAATAATTAGTAACAGAAACATACTGCATAGATTCCCAGACTATCCTAGAGGAGTAACAAGCCACCATTCACACTCCAACATGAGATTATTCAAAGATAATGACATAAACATTCACCATTACAATATTAATTATATTCAAAGACCAAGACACATCATGTTTCACCACTTTCTCAAAAAACCCCACCATCCCATGGTTGTTATGAACCTCAATCAAAAAATGACTATTGAGTGATAAACTAATTTTTTAAAAGAAGTTAATATTACCTCATCCAAACAAAAACAGAAACTATAAATAATTCATGAAATAATAAAGACTTAAAATCCAAAAACCATTATGATGGGACATTATAGGTAAAAGAAACCTGATCCAGAACTATAGAAATCACCTTACTCTCTCATTCCCAAATGGGATAAACGCTCAAGAATTGAAAGTTATCATGAAAATATATCTCTAAGATTCACTTGAAAATGTGTACTGATCATTGGTGATAATATTCTTACCCCACAAAATAGATCATACCGGAATCACATCAGAAAAAAAATTCCTGCAAAAAAAATCCTAAACCTTTCATAATAATTGGACATACTAAAACTTTATTAAAACCAAATCAGATCCATATAAAAGGATTCATTTTTCCAACCAATATCCATAATTCTCCATGTACCCTTTATACTAAGAGAAACTATATAATATTATATCATAAAATATCATACTACAAAAGGGATATTTAAGATCAAACTTCTTTCCATATCATATAATAATTAATTATGTTAATAAAAATTATATCCTGAAAACCCATCCTTAACGATATCTCAAATAACTGCATTGTTCATTTCAATAGGGAAATTTGATGAAATAAACTATAAATTAGCACTCTGAAGCCAAGGATCCATATAGATAATAAAATACTACCCATCAGAGATGATTCAATAGATACCCTCCACCAGAAGTACCTTAGCTTCCTAAATATTATGCCATAGAAAAATTGTATGATGTCCACGCAGAGATTACAGTATAAAAACATGGGGGAAATATTTTTTACTTAGTACCTGAGTATAAATGGAACTATGAAAACGTAAAATCCTATAAAACTACTTAGAAATAAGAGATGTGTGGAAAGAACCCATATTCCATAATACCAAACCTCAATCCTCTTTAGGGAGACATAATATTTTCCATGAAAATATGTGCATCCTCTTCTGGTAATCCAGGAACCCTACCAAAAGTATGATAACATGGAATGAATTAAATTCATAAGAGTGTATAGTATTTTTAAGAGAGTAATAAAATAAGTAGTAATAGATTTCACCATTGAATTTATCAAGACAACATTCTCGACCCTAGATAGAACCTTCCCCTTCAAACCATTAATTCACTTCGAAACTCCATCCATGAAAGATGAAAACACATCCATGTTAGATCTGTACATAACTATTGGAATTCCCATATACTTATTATTCTTAAGAACCTAATTAACTTATAATAATCACACAAATCATCCCTCCACTAAAAAGGATCAATTTTTATGTGAATATTCAGTTTTTAATCATTTTTTTGTTCTGTGGATGGGGAAGTAATTTCATTTCTAACAACATTTCAAGGTTTAATAGCTCTTAAAATATTTTTATTTGTTTAATTCTGTTCCCTTTGTGGCTTCACATTTTTTATTCTTGGATTTTAATTTTTATTTGAAATATATTTCATTCTTAATTCAAAAAATAACAATGATTTGTTTGTTGTGTAAATAATAATAATAATTATTCAATATTTCATGTTATTATTTAATTATATTCTAAACTCAAAGAGTGGGGAATAGAATTTTTTTTTGAAAATTATAAAAAATATTAAGAAAGGATAGATGGGGGATTCCATAATAAAATTAGAATGCAATATATGTTATATTAAAAGACTGGTAAAAATGATATTGAGAATAATGAATATTTAGGAAAATAAAAATATTTTTTATGAATGAAAAATCATATCCTTTTTACCCTTTTTTTAAAGTAAAAAAGAGAATAGTTTATGAATGAAAACCCATATCCTTTTTACCATATTTTAAAAGACCAAATATTGAGGAGTATTAAAAATATCACAAAATAAGAGAAAGGGGATTCCTTGATAAAATTAAGAAGTAAAAATGGACTAGTGAAAATGATATTGAATATAAAGAATATTTGGGAAAATTAAATTTTAGTTTATAAATGAAAAATCATATCGTTTTTTACCCTCATATGAGTTTTTTTTTGAAAAGATAGACATCAAATTAAATATTACTAGAATCCAAATTACTCAACTTCGGGGGGAGAAGAAAACAAACCTGAAGCCCCCGGACAACTTCTAAAAGTATCCATGAAATGCACCACATTGGTTCCCTCTCTCCCAATAAAGGAGAAACCACAAGAAGAAAAAAATGGTTCTAAAGATCTAATATTGTCAACAGAAGACCAAAAATGTTGGTAGTAACCTTCATACTTCTCCAAATAATTGATAAAAACTTGAAAATTTGATTCAACAATGATATTAATCCAACCATGAGAAGAAATGAACTCCATGACATTGAAAATGATAATGGATTTGTCCATAGGGGACCAACCTGCAATGATTATGGATTGAAGATGTAGAGACCATGTTTTTTATTTCAAGGCTTTCAACTATATCAAGGAATATTTTTAGAACAATATTTTGAGAAGACACATGATTCCAAGGATCGGTGTGCCCAAAATTAATTTTATAAAAATATTAAACATATTTTATATCACTCCTAAGTACATTGTTGAATACGAAACGTAGGATTTACCCTAGGCATGAAGTAATGTTGTTCAATACAAGACTTTTGTATAAAGAAATCGATGGTGGGTTTATTAAAATTAAATTTATTTATTTATTTATTTATTTAATTTAAATTACCTAGACATAAACCCCCTATAAATATTCTATTATATTAAATCACTAGGGTTATCCACATAACCCTTGGATCATTGAGAGGATATTTCTACCACCCATTGTTTGCGTATTGAGATCAGATGATGATGAGCCTCCGTATCAAGGTTAATCGAGATGTAGCAAACATAGTAGATCTTTCTCCTTCATTGGCGATCATGTTCTTCATCATCGAGTGATCCAAATCGAGGTAGGACACATCATTTGTGGATTTCCACCTATATGATTAAATTATTGATCATGATAATTTCATCATCAAATGTAATAATTTTTTATTATTTACAACAACAAGATCTATAAAATCAGGGTTGGAGAAGGAAGTGTATGCCGAGAGAATCATCTCTAATAATGTACACATATTCAAATGATAGGGATCCAAAATAAGAAATAAATTAAAAATAAACATCCTAAAGATTAATAGAAGTAAGAATATCATCAACCTTGTTGTCTTCACACAATGTGTGGGTCACCAACACTTGACTATTCAAGATGAGAATAATTCTTCAGATAATATAGTGGATCGTTCATGGAGTGGAGGCCTGATTTTGAAGGTAGTTAAAGATAATCATGGATTCTATCTCCACCACCTCTTGATTAATTTCTCTTTCCTATAATAGCTTAAAGACACTGAGTAGAGCACTATACTTCACCATAAGTGGGTAACCCTAGCTATAGAAAATAGAGAAAGAAAAAACAAAGGAAACCCAATCATTTCTCACCACACCACCACCTCGTATGATACCATTAGAGTAGTAACCATCAGTATTAAACATGAGGCCATTAGTAGGTGGAGTACATTTAACCCATCTACCTTGTAATGCTAACCTCTGGTTATAAGGTGAGGAGAGCCTCTCATTAAAAAATAGTATCAATGAGGGAGATTGATCTCATTTTTCCAAATGAATACCTAGATCATCTTTGAAACTCAGTGAATGAACTGTCAAGGATATCTACGAATCGCAGTCACCCCCATGTCTAGCATTATTATGTGCACACCAGATGCTCCTGTAGCCTATCACTAAAAACACCACTCTTGATTTTTTTCTTGAATATATAATTTTTGACACAAAAAAAACATTTATGGAAAAAATTATTGATCATGGCATTCTGGGGGAAGAATCCAAAGGACTCTATGAACATCGACCAGATAGCGTCGACCCACTCCCCTTGGAAACCTAAGTGAAGGTCGACTCCTCCTTGGGGCTTGTACAATATGAACACTTAGAGGATAAGGGATACCTTTGTTCATTATCTCCTTTTTTGTAGGAATTTTCTGATCTCTGATGTTTTATACCAAGAAACATAACCTGGTTGGGATCTCATAATACCATATAATACTGCCCCAGTCATCAACCCTACATATTCACTATATATTCACATGTGATGAATGGATTAATGATTTCGGGATGGGTTGGGATTTGTTTTGTGATTTATCTTAGGATTCCCATGGATCTAGGATCTAGGACTGGAGTAATATGATAGAAGGTGCGTGAGGTATGTGAAGGACCCCCATAGATCAAAAGATGTTGATTTCTGACCACCAGAGGGGCAGAATCGAAGAATGAAATCATTACCCCATTATTTCGGGCAAGAATCAGGTGGAAACAACAATAACAAAGCTGAATTTGGATCATGGGGAGAAGATCAATAATTTTGGGGAAAACATGACTATACACTATGTATTCTAAAGAAAACATTGTGTCTAGCCCCCTGATATTATGGATAGAGTTTTAGGTGAGATTAATATCAAGCACTATGTGGGGATGACACAATCCATTTTACTCATTACTAGAAACCTGAAATATACTCTAGGAGTACATGAACATGGGAATGACCTAGATAACAACCATAGAACATGGAAACAAACACAACCAGAAGCACACTGGCAGGACCTTATATGGGAGGACACACCATGTACCAGAGTACATTAGCACGAGTCAAGGTACACAAGAATGATCAAGATAACCTGAATCATCCATGGGTGGATGAGACATATCATGTAGTACCGTTACATGCCTTGTAGGGAAACATTTCTAGATATTTTTATACTAGAAGGGGAACATCAATGTAGTAGGGTTGGACCACAAGCCATGTGGGTCCCCATACGTATCATGTACCCTCCTTTTGAAGAAACTTCTACCTATCATATCTCTTTATTTTGGACTTGAACATTATCATGTGAGTAACCTATCCTGCTTTTTTTACACATAGAATGTGATGGTGTCCTTTGTGGTGGGTTTTAAGAAATGATGAGAGGTGTTATGTGAATGAATCTTTTTTGGGAATTTTTTGATAATGGTTGTGATTGGGTAGGATCATCAGATAAATTAGAGTGGCACCCTTCTACTGGGAATAGGAATGCGTCCTCTATCTATCAAGAGAGTGAAACCCTCTTATAGGGATATTTCATGGGTCCTCTATCGACTACCATAGTGGAACCCTCCTATCGGGACAGGGCATGGGTCCTCTGTTGACTACTTGAGTAGAACCCTCCTACTGGGATAGGCAATGGGTTCTCTTTTAACAACCTAAGTGGAACCCTCATGGTGGAATATGGCATGGTCCCTATGTTTATTACATGATTGTAACCCTCATACCGAGTTAGGTCATGGGTCCTCTACCTACTAAGTGGAACCCACTTGTGATTTTATGGCATGGGTCCTATTAGGATAGGGTATGAGTACTTTATTGACTATTTAAGTGGAACCCTCCTGTTATAATAGGGCATGGGTGCTCTACATATAGATTGTTTCCCCTCAACTATATATCATAATAGTAAGGTGTGTCTTATTATGTATATTTTCATGGATAGAAACATAATATGTTGGGAATTGTTGAAGGATATCTAGAACTTATGGATGACTCTTTTCCTGGGCTGTGGTGTGAGATAGAGATCTTCTTTCTCTCTCATTTGGGATTTTTTGATAGATAATATATATTTCATTGTTGTTGGATTCATTTATATCTTCCTATGGGTTGATCTTTTTACTCCTATCATGCCTCTTACTGCTCCCCCTTCAACTTTTAGGGTGTCCTACTGGGTATGTATATACTCACCCCTGGATGGGATTTCCCCACACGTGTTGTGTCTTATGTAGTCAACGAATAGTTCAGTGGTGATTATAGTGGAGCATAGGGACACCCGGGTGAATTTGACAACATACAACAGTTAGGGTTTATAGATATGGATATGTGCTCTCTCATCACTTTACTTTCCATTTATATTCAGATTGGGACATCTTTCTAGTTAGGAGTTCATTTTTCTTTTTTTCTTTTTAGATTACACTGTCATTATCTTGTACTCCCTAGAGGTTTTACATACATGGTTTATTCTATAGTTGTTTCATATTTTATTATTATTCCAAATAATGTTTTCATAGAGATGGTTGGGGGTGTTCATACACGTACATAAGTAAAATTCATCCCATATTCGTTATTCCATTCGGCACTAGTCGTTTTCCCTTATCCTATGGAGGTAGGATTGGAATAGTTGTGACCCCGGCCCCATTGTCTTGGGTCATGACAGAGTCGTATCATATATAGTTCGACCTCATGATTTTGGATTTAGTTTTTTCCCATTATAAGTTTTGGTTAGGACTTATGGAAATGGTGTCAATGTTTTTTGAGTGTTGTTTTTATGTAGGGAATCCTGGGTTGGTGTGGCAGTTGACACATCTATTCACTAGGACTCTGACTACATACTTGTTGACTTGGAATACCAATAAATTGGATGTAGTGATAAATTTTATATATATCTTATAGTATAGAGTCATTTTCCTTCATTATTGAGTCATCTCCCCATGCATATATGCTCATATGATCATGCTACATGTTGATTAAATTTTTTGGATGTCTCCACAAAGACAGGATTCCGGGATACTGATTCTAGATCATGATAGAGATCCAATGATTTATGATTTCTTAGTTTAGGGGAAATCACGTGAGATCTTTCATCTAAGTGGGAAGGTTGAAAAAACCTCTCTTATTGAGTAACAAAAATTACTGGAAGAGAAGGCTATAAATTCGCATAGGCTTAGTACACTCCTTGAGTTCCAGTGTTAGAGTATGTTGAGGTTCTTGGTGAGCCAGATCCCCAGGAGGTGGAGGATTTCATAGAGTCGGTGATTTGAGATTTCAGGATTATTCAAACACTAACAAATTATTTTGTTGTGTTGGTAAATATCCTTTTCCATGGAGCATTTGGGTGTTGGTGGAGTCTAGTTACACAGATTCATGATGAATCGACACTCTCGTGTCCTAACTTCTAGAAGTTGTTTCGTTAGGGGTACTACCCCTCATCCTTGCACTTAGTTTAGATTACAAAGCTTCTATATCTTTAATAGGGATGGATATGTTGTGAGGTTTAAATCCCTTACATGGTACTCCATCTACATGATTTAGGATGGATACTTCAGGATGTAGATGTTTGAGCAGGGTCATTGCAGAGATATTTGTGCCAGTGTGGTACCCCTATGAATTCACACTTATACTATAGTTTTTTAGTGGGTGTTGGTTATAGAGATATTCATTTTAAGGGGAATCCATGTATATGGAATTAGAAGTGGTCATTTTATGTATGAGTCATTTTGAGAATCTATAAGGCGCTAGTTGGTAGGATCTTAGAACATGAAATCATCCCATGATCAGACATGGGAACATGTTCATTTATAACAAGGATCATGCAATGGAATAGAGTAGCCCAAAGATAGGTGGTTATAATAATTTGATGGGGGAGGTCACCTGACACATGATTTCCTGACTCAATGTTGTGAGTAGGGCAGACAGATAGCAGATAAACCACCATATTAGAGACAACTCCATGATCTTGGATCTCCCAGGCGAGGATAGGGTGGTCCCCTGAGAGACAGAACTGGAAGAAGTGTAGGTGGGGATCTAGGATTAGTATTTTTGGATTGTGGAAAAAATTATGATCTCTTTTCACCACCACCACCAGGTGTCGCACATCGATCTAAGGGAGCTTGTGGTTGGCGACATGGGCAGCTGCAAGCTATGGAGGTGTATGACCCAAAAACACACAAGATTATTAGAGGTATGTTCTGTGTTTATTCTACTATTTATTTAGTACTAATAGACACAGGTGTGAGCCATTCCTTCATCTAAATATGCCTGGTGTGGGAGATGGAGCTCCCATTAAAGGCTTTAGCCCAGCATCTTTCTTTTAAGGATCATACGGGGAACCATTCTTTTATATCTATTATATACCGGTAGTGCGAGCCATCACTTTGGGGAGAAAGGTTCTTGGGGACCTTTTGGTCATCATGAGGAGACCTTATGATGTCATCATGGGTATGGATTTTTCATTAATGGCCTGAACCCAAATTTATTATCAAAACAGATGAGTCAGATTCCTTTGTACTAATGGGTTCCTATTCTTCTCTATGTAAGAGATACGTCTCATGATAGGATGAGTGGGTCTTCCAATTCTGTATTTTCAACCCATCAGATATAATTTTGTTATTGTATCCCTTGGAATAGTAGTAATATTAGGAATCAAAATTCTTTTAGTTCTGGAGAATTATATGGATGTATTCCTTGAATACATTTTGGGATTACCTCTGAGGTTGTAGATGGATGTTTTCATCAACATGAATCCCAGGACTACTTTGATATCTTTTATGGAATATCAAATGGCCCCTATCAAGATTTTGGAGCTATATTTCTAGTTAGAGGACCTTCAAGAGAATGGTTTTATCAGAACCAGTGTTCCCGCATATGTAGATCCCTTATTGTTCCTAAAAAAGGAAGATGTGGTATTGCAGATATTTGTGGATTATCATCACCTGAACCAGGCCACGATAAAGAAAAGGTACCCCATGTAGAGGATTGAGGACCTCTTTGGTCATTTTTGGGGCATGAGATTGTTATCAAAGAACTATCTCAGGTCTGGATACCACTATTTGAGAGTTAAATAGGCTAATATTCTAAATCTAGAAATCCTATGTCACTATGGTCAATATGAGTTCCTAGTAAATCCTTTTGGTGTGATGAATTCCCCAAATATGATTATATATTTGATGAACCGAATCTTCTAGACATACATGGGGAATCTTTTTATTTTCTTCATTATAAATATAATTATATACTATAAATTAGAGGAGGATCTTTCTAAGAACTTTAGGATGGCCCTAGACTTACTTTAGGAAAACCAAATTTATGTTAAACTCCCAAAGTACTAGATCTAGATCCAATAGTTTCACTTCAAAGGGAATGTCATTGTTGATCATGGAAAATCTATGGACCCAGTGATGATCGATGTAATTATTTCCTTGGATCCACCAAAGATCGTATCAGAGATGTACAGTTTTAATTAATTGGTAGGGTACTACAAGAGGTTTGGGGAATACTTCCCTAGGATTTCAGCCCCTCTGACTGCCCTAACACAGAAAGGGTGGAAATTTTCCTCGACTAAGTATTCCAGAGATCCTTTAAGGAGTTGAGGTTGAGACTAATGAGTGTTCCTATTTTGAGACTACCATAAGAGGTCATGGAGTATGTAGTATATTAATATGCCTTAGAAGCTGGTCTTAGCTTCATGTTGATGTAGTGATAATAATTTGTCGCAAATGGTTCAAGGTAGTTGAGGCCCCATGAGAAAAACTATGCAACACACAACCCTAAGCTGGTAGTGGTAGTATTTGAAATGAGGTTCTGGATGCACTATATTTTGGGAAAGTGATTTTTTGTTTACTTAGACCATTAGATTCTCAGGAATGTCTTCACACAGAAAGACTTGGACCTGAGATAGATTCACTATTTGGAGTTCATGTTAGACTATATCATTGAAAGAGTCTATTCACTAGGGAAGGAAACAATGGTGGAATATGCCCTTAGTATGAAGTCCCGATCTCGTTTGGTGTTGGAGGAATCAGTGAATTTGGATTTCATGTAGCTGACCCTAGTTGAGGAGGATGGTTCATATCTTATTCAGACAATGGTGTTGACTCCTCTAGCATGTGATATAATCCTAGTTGGCAGACATCAATTGTGTAGTCTTATATGATTTTATATCTTTGGGAAATTCACCTGGTGGATTTTATGAAGGAGGGAATCAATTCATCCTTTTCTAGGGATGGATGGTGGTATCAATCAATATGAGTGATGAGGTGATGGAGTTTCAAACATCTCCTTTGGTTGTACATCCATGTGTGGAGAATATGTATAGAGACCTTCAATAGTAGTTATGGTGGGCTGGAATGAGATGGAACATTTCAATGTTCATCTCTTGGTGTCTCTCTTGTTAGAATTTTAAGGCTAAGAACTAGGTTTAAATAGGTCTATTGGAGCCTCTTGAGATCTTAGAGAGTAAGTGGGATGGCATGTCCATGGAATTTATGATAGGGATTCCATAGACTATGATAATCCATGAAGTCGTATGAGTGATAGTTGAACAACTTAAAAAGTCAGTGTACTTCCTTTCTATCATGAATCAGAGTTCAGTTGAGAATTTTGGGGAATTTTTATATATGGGAGACTGTTCACACTCATTGGGTTCCCTTGATGATTTTCTTTGGCCTTGATGTGAGGTTTAAATCATGTGTGTGGATAAGCCTACAAGAGTCACATGGGACTCGAATGAGGATGAGTACAAAATTTCACCCCCAAAGAGATGTGAATACCGAGAACACAATCCATGTGTTGGATGATATGGTGAGGGATTTCTTTTTAGAATTTGGCTGGAGCTAGGATAATCGCTTTCCATTGGTATAGTTTTCATATAATAATGGATACCACTCTATTATTAGAATGGAACCTTTCAAGGCCTTATACTGGAGACCCTATAGGTCATCCTTAAGTTGGACTAAGATTGATAATGAATCTCATTTTTTGCCATAGATAGTGTTGGAGATGATAGGTAATGTCCAACTAATCCATGAGAAGATGAGGAAAGCCTTGAGAAGGAAGAAATTATATACAGATCAACATTGTAGGCCCTTGGAATTGAAGTAGGGAGACTACATTTTCCTAAGTGTCTCACCACAATGAGGATTGTAGATATTCAGATGGGGAGGAAATCCATCCCCAAGGTTTATCCAGAGGTTTGAGATATTATATAGGGTTGGTGATATTTTTTACCACATATCCTTACCCCACAGTTGGAGTTAGTGTGTGATGCCTTCCATGCATCATAAGTGAGGATATACATGCATGATCCCACACATGTTGTTGACTGGGGAAATATAGACATCGAGGATGGAACCACCATAGCAGAGCACCTGGTGGAAATCAAGGATCAATAGGATAGGATCCTATATGGAAGGACCATCCCTTGTTTTGTGTGTTGTGGCAGTATGAGATCATGCAAGAGGGATACTAGAAGTAGGAGAGCTAGATGTAGGCTCAATATCCCTAGCTTTTTTAGTTCATAATTTTAATGTATAAAAATCTTGAATTATGGAATAATGTATACAATCATTTCTCATTATAATAATTTGAAATATATAATGTAATATTTTTAGATTTAGGTGCAGAGACGGTGCACAATTTTGTGTCCTGGTGTGCCTAAAATTACTTTTTAAAAATTATTAAATATAATTTATATCATGTGTGCACATTTTTTCCAAAATAATGGTTTAGCCCTTAAATGGAGTCTCGAATCCAAAACCTAATATGATGGTTGAATCTAGAAAGAATGTTTTACCCTATGCTCGACCTAAAGTTAGTCGACATGATACTTTCGAATAGGGAAACCATTGGTGAGTGTGTTTAAATTAATTTAATAGATTAATTTAATTATTTAATTTAAATGACCTAACCATAAAACCTCTATAAATATTATATTATATAAAATTTCCAGGGTTATACACATAACCCTAGGATTATTGAGAGGATAGTTCTACCACCCATTATTAGTGGAATGAGATCATACAATGATTATTTTCCATATCAAGGTTAATTGAGAGGCAACAAACACAACAAATATTCCTCCTTCATTGGAAAGTTAATTCTATATCAATGAATGATCTAAATTGAGGTAGGGCTCTTCATATGTGTATTTCTACCATTATGTTTAAATTATTGAGCATGATCATTCCTATTTCTTTGATCTACAACAAATTTGGTCCTTTACATGTGCCTACAGATCATATTTAATTTATTTATTCAATTAATCCAAGTTGTTCCATGTTTCTCACCCCAGATATCCCCAATTTAAATTATTTTTCTAATAATTCTTGGATAATTATTTTGAACCCTTATTTATTTACATCCCTCTCTCTATTCTTCACATTCTTCATCATTGGACTATGGGGTCACGATTCGACTATTTTCAGGTGAGACTGAGCGTGATCAGACCCCTAGATTCATGGTAGATTTATGTAATATGAATAGATCAATTATTTAGGGATGGAGCATGATGTATAATGGGATTTGGGTTATGATTCCCATGGATCTAGTATCTAGGAATGAACAGCAGTAACAGGAGGCATGTGAGGTGTGCGACGGACCACTATGGATCAAGAGATACAAGTTTCCTACCACTATAGGGATGGAATTGAAAGAAAATCATTACCCTTCTATTTTGGGTGAGAATTAAAAAGAAAATACATCTAAGAATCTATATTTGGTTCACGATTATTAGATTTGGAGTTTTGGAAAACCCCAACTACATGTCATGTAGTCTAATGAACATACGACATATAGCCCCAAAGTTGTGGTGACTAGGGTTTCAAGTGAGATAAATGTCACATGCCATGTGGGACCCTCACATGCCATGTGAAGAAGAGCTGGTGATCTATAATGTACTCTGTGATTTCCCAAACATATTCACGGGTAGACACATGTCCAAAGTACATGGACATGGAAATGACTAGAAATATATAGGTAGGACCACGTGTGGGAGGAAACATGGTGTATCAGAGTACATGGTCATGGTATGTGGGACATGGTCATGACAAAGAGAACATAGATATTCCATGTGTAGATGAGACATATTTTGTAGTACCCTTACATTCCTTATAGGGCTGCATGGCCAGAGAGTCACATTACAATGATGACACATCCAGGCAGCAAGGTGGGACCGCACACTGTGTGGATCACCTTACATGTTGTGTACCCTAATTTTTAATGAAACTTACACCACTCATATCTCCTTTTTATAATCATATTTTGTCCCATGATTATCCTATAAAGAGTTTTTTTCACATAGAATACAATGGTTTCCTTCATAGTGGACTGTGAGATACAATGTGAGATGTTATGGGTGTGACGCTTCTTTAGGAAATGCTTGAAAATGGTTGTGATCAGGTATCCTCATCATATATATTAGAGTGTTTCCTACCTAATGAGATAGGTAATGGGTCCTCTATATATCTATGGAGTGGAACCGTCCTATTAGGACAGAGCACGATTCTTCTATCAACTACCAAAGTGGCTCCATCCTACCGGGACAAGGCATAGTTCCTCTGTTGACTACCAGAGTGGCACCCTCCTTCTGAGACAGGGCATGGTTTTTCTATTGACTACCTATATCAAACCCATCTACATGGATAGAACATGGGTCCTATACTAATTACCTAAGTGTAACCCTCTTATGGATTAAGGGCTTGGGTCCTCTACCTATCGAGTAACACCTTCCTGTATTGTCAGGGCATGGGTACTCATTCACTAGAGTGACAGCCTACTCATGAGATAGAGCATGGGTCCTTTATCAACTATCAGAGTGGAACCCTCCTATTTTACTTGGTTATGGATCCTCTACCTAGAAATTATGTCCCCTATACTCTACAGCCTAGTGGTTAGGTGATCCTTGTTATGGATGTTTCTTTTGAAAGACATGAGAGATGTTGGGGATCATTGATGGACCTATAAAATTGATGAAAAACACTTTTCTTGGGTTAGGATTCATTATGGAGATCCCCTTTCCATATTTTTTTAAAATATTTTATTGATCATATATATAAATATATATCCTTGGTTTTAGATTCATTTCTCTATTTCTATGAGTTTATTTGTTTAATCCTATCATGTCTCTCATTTCTCCCCCATTAGATTTTGGGGTGTTCTAATAGGTATATATATAACCACCCTTGTATGGGATTTTTAATCATGTTTCATGTCTTATGTAGATGAAGTATATTCGATGGTGATTATAGAGGATTATATAGATACCCCCATTACATTTGACTAGGCATGGTGGTTGGGGATTAGAGATTTGGACCAAGGCTCTCTCAATACTTTACTTTCCAATTATTGTCAGGTTGGGACGTGTTTTTTATTGGGCATGTATTTTGAAATTTTCTCATATTATGTTATCATACTCTTTTTATCCCTTGAGGTTTTACATGCATTTTTTATTCTCTAAAAAAATTAACTTTTATTATTTTCCTCTACACATATACATGGAGATGGTTAGGTGATACGTACAAGTACACTAGGAAAAGACCCCCATATTATTTATGCCTTTTAGTGCTTACCACCATCCCCTATCCAATGGATGAGGGATTGGGGTAGTTCTTCCTCAATCCCCATTGGGTCAGGTTATGAAAGATGATCCATGAATATATAATCTACATGATTGTAGATAATGGCAATGAGGTCAACAGAATTGTCTCCCTCCAGTTCAATGTTAGTATTAATCTTGACGACACCTCTAAAGGGAGAAATCCATATAGTCTAAGGGTTCTGATCCAGTTAAGGATGATGATCCCCCCTTCATTAATCCAATGATAAACCTATCTATGTATCCTAGGGAACAAAACCCTATAATTGATTGAAGTGAGATAAAAAAACATAGGTGTTTTGATTGAACAAATAATCCACACCCATCCTCATAGGCCCACAATAATTTTCAGTGGAAATGATCTAAAAAATTCCACTAACATATGTGTAACATATCTGATACTTATTCAATGAGTTTAGACCTTCAAATCACAAGTAGACCATATCCTGGCTAGCATAGGTCCAGAGAATATTTTGTGAAACTCGGTTTCGACATAGGTCCCATAGAGAGGGAACAAGGCAATCTAAGATAGATGTCAAACTAAATGGAAGTCATAGGTGGGAAGGATACCTCTACACATTTTCCAATAGAAGAATTTGTAATTTGGAAGGGTTGTTAACAACCAAAGATGTTTTCACAATAGAATCCCTATAACATCTCCACATGTGATGCTTGTCCTCTAGCAAGAGTAGACTGAGTAGTAGGCATAAATTACAAAAAACCAGTAAACCAAATCTACTCTGGTTCAACATCCCACTAAAACACCTAAAATTTCCATACATTCAATATCGTAGAACCAAATATCAAGATTTTTTGGATCCCACACACTAATATTGTTAAACAATATATTCCTCACTAAAGCATTCACAAGACCCATAGTTAGTTTAGAGAATGGTTTCATATCATCAATACTAGGAATCTAATGGACACTCTAGATATTAACCCTTGCACCACATGAAATTATCTAGTAAATATCATGGTTCAGAATTGATTTAGATACCCAAACGCTCCCCCAGAAGAAGTTGGTCGGATGTATTAGTCTAGGGGATGAAAAATCAACATTAGGGATGTACTTGTCATTGAAAAAATGTTGTAGACAAGTTATCTAAGTCTTATTAAGACTACCAACATTTCTTTTACAAAAGGTAGTTGTTAAAAATACATAATTATTTGAAAATCGTGAATCTAGGATCCTTTTTTCACAAAGAATATCCCAATTGACCTAATTTAAATTGATTTTACCATTAGAATTATCCACCTAAAAATTTAGAAAAGGTTAAGTGGAGTTGATGAATAAAGAGATATGGAAGATTTAAGAGATACATAACATATGATAGTACTTCTTAAGAAACTTATTTGACAAGGACCTCATTATCATCCCTAGATAGATTCTTACTATACCATCCCTAAATTTTTCTATGAACTTTATTGAGGTTGAATGAGACTATTTCTCTTTTAAATAACGCAAATATCATTAGATGGACAAAACAGTTTTTATGTTTCTCCACAACCTTGATGCCAAAAATTCTAGTGATGGTAGATCTCATCATATCCTTCACATCTGTACTAAAGAACATGTCTAATTATGGGAAGTTAACACATTGGATTGAGGATTTGGTGAATTAATTATTAACATTAAGAACCTCCTAGAATTTCCAAATATTTTCCCTTAAAAAAAGGAATCAATCATTGGTGAAAAATAAGTTAGTGATGGGAATGCTATGTTAAAAGCCCTTATCCCTATTAATGAGTCTGTACAATGCTACCATAGATAAGAGATGATAAGATACATCATCAACATGGAAAATAAGTAAGGGGAAATAGGGTTACTCTACCAAAGGCCTCTAGATGGCTTAAAACTTTTTGTGAGAGAACCATTGACTTTGATACTGAAAGAAACTATATTGAAACAACTCATGAGTCCTCACATATATTTTGGACCAATACCCATTCCACTCATGACCTCTTCCAATAAATCCCATTCCACCTTATCATAATATTTAGTAATCTATAATTTCATTTCCAAAATCCCCCTCTTAGATGTATAATGAGTTTCATATAATGGAAGATTTCGTGAGTGAAAATAGAATTATATGTAACAATTATATTGGGAACAAAGGTTCTCTGATTATTATATATTATAGTATGGAGATCCTTACAAAAATGTTGGGAGATGAAATTTAAGAAAAAAAATTAGACCACATTATAGAAGCTGATAGGCCAGAAATATGAAATTTTTATTGGGTTGGAAAGATTTGGAATAAAAACAATGAGAGTTTCATTGACCTTTTTTACTTATGGTTCCAGCCTATATACACTGAATAAGAATTATAATTTTTAGACACAAAATATGAGAAAACTACCTAAAAATAATCTAGGTAATTCATTCGGACCATGAACCTTTGATGAGTGAATCATATTAAGGGTTGACACAATCTCCTCACCATAAAGTTTTGACTCAAGGTCCAGAGACACGGACCTATAAACATTACTATCTACACCACTCAACACATCCCCCAAATGTGTACCACTCTCAGAAATAAATAGATCTTGGTATAAGGAACTCATCATCTCCTAAATCACAACCCCATCATTATTAATGAAACCACCCCATCCTCCAATTAATAAATGAAGTTATTTATTCTTATGGATGAGGCCTTTAGATGGAAATAAATGGTAGTTTGGTATCCTTTTTGATAAAATACTCCCTTGATCAAGAGAAACAATGAACTTATTTTTCTTTCAATGCATTGCATGGATTCTTTTCTAAGGTAACTTCCTTTTTAATTGAAAGAACAGAAGTGGGATCCTCATAACACCTCCCAAGATCATTATCATGACTGTGAATTCTATTATCAGAGCTCCTGTATTTTTTATTACTGAAATGATACAAGTGAGAAGTCATTGATTCCTTATAATACGAAACTTGGTGCTGTGTGGATGAACAAGTATCTTAGACCACATCCATGCATTTATTATCATGAATCCAAATGCATCAAAAATGAAATCCCCATATTGGCTGAAAATACCATGACATGACATGTGGATAAAGGAATATAGGAAAATGGTAAGACAAAACTGGTGGGAAGTAGGAGACCTATTACCTTGGGAAAGTTTTACTCCAGTATCTAGATGATGAAACCTATCATGCCTTTTAGATGATTTGGATTTGAGGCCAGGTCCCCAGGACTAAGAAAATGGTTTTCCTGATAAGATGAGATATGAGATATCCACCTTTTAGAGATGAAACATTATGCAAAGATGAGAAAATGGTCCTAGAATTTATGAAAAGTTGAAACATTATGTAGAGATCCACCTTGTTTAATATAATGGTAGAGGATCTCATTAAAATCCTCAAAAAAATAATGGGTCCTTAGAGTGAATTTTTGATGGTTTTAACTAGCTCCCAGGACCTCCAATTGTCACTTAATCTTGGCCATCCATAAAAACCCATGAATTTCCATTTAGGTTCTCGAGGTTTCTAAATCAAGAAAGAAATGTGGTTTAGGGAGAATCAAAACATTAAGGGAATGAAATACTCTCTCCAAATAAGGAAAAGTCCAACTTCATGGTCAGACCATCCAACTGGAAAGTAGTTATGGAACCCATATTTCTATGTAATCCCTTTCATGTCTCAGCTTTCCAACATCATATCATACAAAAAGACTATATTGAGGCTATATATAGAACTCCATTAATTATGCATTCAAACTAAACATGGGTTTCCAAACCCAAAACACTTCTAGTAGAATAGTTTTATGGTTCCGATTGGGGTTGGGGTTTTTCTAAACTAGCCTCATCCTGTATCAAGAAATTTGGTGCATCCCTCTCTAAAAACTCTGAATGTATCAAGAATCTCGAGTATAATTCATACTCTGACCAACCATGATGTATTTTTATACTAAAAATTTTATTTTTTATGTACTCAATATTAGAATTATTCTTATTCCTCCATTTCCTGGTTACCTATCCTCTATGTTAAACTAGGATAACATTAGGGAGAGGTTCTTCTAGAGTTGGATAAAATATCCTCATAGTAGGAAATCATGGCAGAGCCTCCTCATACATAAGATTATGAACCAAACATCTCACCTTGGGTGTCTCCATAACATGGGAAAGGGGAACCTTCATTGCCTTGATAACTTTTAGGCCAATATTAAGAAATTGTTGACAAGTGTAAGGTCCAAAATTTTTGTGCACCAAAACATTATTCCAGTTCTATGTGGGAGAAAATAATTTGGCCTATAAAGTATTCCTAGCCCTGACCTATTGTGTATCATCATCCCATGATCCCTATTCTATAACCCTAGGAAAGGGATGGTCAGTGCCTAAGGGAGATGAGGGGCCCAAGTTGGTCTGGAAAGGAAAATCCAAACTCTCTGCTACACGAGGGAAGGATAGAAGCCCCACTAATATTTTATGATGTTTTTACATCAGAATGATTTGACCTATACATTTTCAAAGAATTTCCCAGGATGCTTTTTTTCATCCTATGAAGTTTTTGAACCTCTCAGGGGGTTTTCATAGAGCCATGGGCCATATTACAGTTTGAGATTCCGCTCCAGGTCAGGTGTTTCATTCCATACTCCTTAACTGCATGACCAATAATGCCAAAAAAGAAACCAAATAAATGAAGATTTTCAAATTCAAAAGACACCCATATCTTTATGTCTGCGAGTTTTAATATTGAACCCCGTATAATGGGTTGTGTAATGTCCACAATAACTCTAATTTGTACCATTGGACCCTATTGTATTGGATCTGAAGCATCTCATTCTATAAACTCCCTAATAGTATTACCTATCCCACATATCAATTGATCTATCCAACCCAAAAATGGAATACCACCATTTTATAAGTACATGTTAGTGAAGAACAATATCCATTATTTACAATTGTATTAATTAATATAATTTTCTGTATTTATATTTTTATGATAAATCCAAATCAATTTAAAATAATTTAAAATTTAAAATTATAATATAATTAAAATAAAAAATGATTGTATTTATATATTATAAATATAAATAAATTTTAATTTTAATTAATATTAAAATATACCCTATCCATAATCCTATAAATATAGTCACTAAAATTAAATATTATAATATTATTAATCATATTTTCTAAATATAAATATACAAATATAAATTAGAAACATTGATTAGAAATATAATTTAAAATATATTTAGTATAAAAAGATAGTAGTGGAAGATGAGTAATTTCATCATGATAATCATTTTATTATAAATATAATTATATATATTTATAGTAATAGGATAATAGTGAAAAGGGTAATTTTATCATTATAGTAATTTTATTTAATTATAATGTTAATATAATTCGATATAATTATAGAATATAATTACTATATAAAATATTTTTAAAATGTTAATTTATTTATTTTAACAAATCTATCATTTAACAATTATTATTAGAAAAAATTTATTTTATATATTTTTTTTCAAAAAATATTACATTAAAAGAACATATGGGTTGTTTGAACCTCTCTAATGTTTTAAAAAGAATAATTTTTTTGTTTTGAATATAATAATTACTATTATTTCATAATTCATATTATTATTTAAACTTATTTTATATTCATGGAGAGGTTCATGAAAAAACTTATGAGGATTATGAAAAATATTATAAAATAAGGGAAGAGAGGATTCTATAATTAAATGATGAAGTAATATATATAATTATGTTGGACCATTGAAAATGATAATGAAAAAAATTAATATTTATTCAAATAAAAATTAACTTATGAATGAAAAAACATATAATTTTTTAACCCTTCATTAAAATGTGTTAATAAATTAATAAAATAATTAATTTTAAATATAATTTATATAATAACATTTAAAAGGAAAATTTTTATAATTAATTTCAATTATTATGTTAATTTGAAAAATATATCAATTAGACATAATTTAAATTTTATAAATATATTTTAATAAAAAATATAATTAAAATTTAAAATAATTACATTTATAATTATATAAATTTAACTACACTCTTTAAATATAATATTATTATTTTGAAGTTAGGGGTTTACCTGAGTTGTAAGGTATCCCCATAATTTTAAATCTTATAAGGGTTCAAATCTAGGAATACTATTTATGGGAATATTTATCTGACCAATTACGGTATTAAATATGGTCCCACGCTATAGGCATGAATAAGGGGGCATGATATATCATGCCATTTTGGGCAATAAAAACTATCCCACATGATAGGAATGAACAAGGTGAATTCATAGTAGCAGCCAGAAAGGTGGAATGATGAGATTCGGTGAATGGTGTGGGGTTAATAGGGAGGTGGAGTGGCATGGAGACAGACATACATTGCTGGGAGGGAGGCTAAAAAGTGTTATGGGTGTATTGTAACCCATAAAACACAACATTAATGAATCAAATTTATGGTTTTTGATGCAGGGGTTCCTTCCATAGTGTGACTATGGAAACATGTAATAATGGTTGATGGCAGGGGTTTTCTTAACATGATAATTGGGGACATAAGCTACTAGTGTGATTTAGCAGATGAAGTAGCATAAGTGGTAGGAGACACACCATGGCAACAATCAGGCCTCACTAGTTGGGTGTTTCAAAAGAGTGATGTGTGTGTTGGTCCCTTTCAACCAGCCCATTACCCAGATGAATTCCTATTGTGGAATAGATGGAGGACCTACCACAATGTGATGTATGCCAAAACGATGTTATTATGCTTCCATGGAGGTAGGAACTATATAAAGACTAGTGACAAATCATAACAAAAGTATTCTCATATGATACTTTGTGTCATTTTCATCTAATGCATTTTCTCCACAATTAGTTGGGTCATTAGGTCATCTAGATATTGGGATTTAATTCCACTTAAATGTAATAAAATTTGAATTTCGGTTTTATTTCAATCCTTTGGTAGGATGGGGCTTGACCCACTGGAATGAATGGGTATGTCAGTATTTTCGGTTTATAGTCCCTTCTTCCAAATATAGATTATTTTAGAAAAAATATGATATATATATATATATTAGAAATATAGTTAAAAATATATGTATAGTGAGGGAGATCTTTGAAAGAATGATAATTCTATCCTTATCATCATTAAACTTAATTATCGTTCTAATATGATTAGTTATAGTTATAAATTTTGGTTGTTATTTTAATTATAACAAAATCGTTAACGAATATATCGAAATTAATTTCACAAAATATTAATAATTATAAAAAATTTAATTAAATGACCAAAAATTAAAAACAATATTTCTTTTATAAAATCATGGACCGATTTGGTCTTGTGCTTGAGCCTCCATTTGTACTTTTGTAACTATATTTATTATTTTAGTGTATATTTCTCCATTACATTAATATAATAAATTAAAAATATTATTAAGAAACTAATTATATTTTTAAATTTTTATATTTCAATTTATTAATTATTTTTATCAAAAAATGGAATAATTTCATATTTTTTGGGAAATTTTTTTGAAAAATCATAAAAGTGGTTATTTGATTGAAGAAAAATAAAAAATTCTTAAATTAAAGACAAAAAGTAAGATTTTCAATAATGAAGGATAATAGTTGATTCTTTGATTTATTATTATACACAAAATAATAGTTTTTTAATATTGTATATAATTCCCTAACCCAACCGAATACCTCGTCACACCACACTTACCCTGTCTCTCATATTCTTCCCATACCATCTCTCCATCATGTTCTAGAAAGAGTAAAGCTCATTCAATGATGAGCAGTATAGCATCCCCATGCATTCTATTCTGATTTTAATTCATAATCCTTTATATAAGCTTCACCACCTTAAACCAATCAAATAAATCCATAAAGTGAGGGAGACTCCTTAATGAGAATTCCATTCACAGAACAAAACATCCATCCACAATAGTAGAAACACTAAATAAGGATGGGACACATGGACTGATACTCCTTAGGGCCGAGTTCATGGATTCACTAGATTTCAACAAAATATCAACCAATTGATGAAAGTAAAACCATAAATTTTCACTAGATATAGTAGTTCTGGGAAATCCACCACTCCTCCTGCTGCCACCATGAATCCAACACTGGTGGAAAAAGTAAAGTGTACAACAACCCTATAATGTATTTTTTCACGATGCTAGAATATTAGGTTTATTCCCAATCCATTTTATGAACATTGAACATTTAAGGGTTTCTTCATTGTATTGACATTCCTCATGTGAGGCTAGTGAGAGTACTCCATGAAACTTTATGCAATGAATTAACAATAACTCCATATAGTAGAATATATCAAAAAATATAATGATACTTGCAAATAATTTTCATTAAATACTTTGTTCCACCGATCTCTATGGATTAAATCATCATGGATTACATCACCGTGGTAAAACTGCTTTGTTGGGATGTTTTTAATTTTGTTTTATTTATTTATATAGTGTTAGAGATGCACATGAAAAGGTTTAGAGGATATTTTTTCTAGTTTTTTCGTTTTTTAATAAACATTGATTGTTTTCTATTAGGGAATTGAAATTTTTCCAACTTGTATTTGGAAAATTTTACAAGTTCATAATTGTTGTTTCCGCACTCCAATTTTTATTGATAATGTATATTTATAATCAAGTAGTAATTTTTAAAAAATAAAAAATGATTATATGTGTCTATATTTAAAAAAAATCCAACTAAATTCATTAAAATTGGAAAAAAATTATATTCAAAAAAATAAAATAAAAAATATAAATTTTTTAAAATTAATAACTTTATCATCCAAATATATATTTTATTTAGGTTTGTAATTCAGTTTTAATTCTTCAAAATATAAATAAAGTATCGAGTCAAATTAAAAAAAATTTGAAATCAATCCCTAAAATGTATATATTGATTATGGGTATTACCTAAAATTATGTTTTGTGTGACTTTAATAGAGTATTAAATATTTTGTGTTTTATTAAAGAGAAAATTAACTTTAAATATATTTTTTAAAAAAGTTATAAATTTTTTTAAAAAAAAAATTAATTTATAAGAATTAAAATTTAAAATATAATAAAAATTACACTATATAATTTTAATGGAAAATTACAATAAAATATTTCAAACATAAAATTTAAAATAGTAGTGTAAAATGACCTTAGAAAATTACTCATGAAAATCCCAATAAAATATTATACATTATAAAATACCATTGAAATAATTGACATTAAAATACAAGTTGAGAATCTTATTAAATATTTTATTGTTGGAAATTTAAAATCCAAAATCGAAAAAAACATACTTGAAAATTCAATTCAAAAAATATGATTAAATTTAATATCGAAAAATATCACTATAATTTTATAGTTAAATAATCTATTGTAAATTTTATTGAAAACTTTCTTGGAAAAAATAACACTAAAATAATGGAAAATCTCACAAGAATTTACTCTATAAAATTAATCTTTAATTTTTTTTGAAAATTAAAATAGAAAAATACATTAAAAAATACTTGGGAAAATCTCATAAAAATATTATAATTAAATATTCCACTCCAAGAAAATCAATATGAAAAATTGGAGATATTTAATAAATTTATAAAATAATAGTTTTTTACTAAAAAGGAAATTCTTATGCATTTTGAAAAAAAATTATGTTCCATTAATAATATAATTAGCTGAAAATTTTTTATTTTGGTCAAATGAAAAATTTTATTTATATAATATAGAAATTATTTTAAAAAATAACCACAAACACACTTCTTTATAAACATAAAAAATATTTTTTTTAATAATATAATTTTTTTTTCTTATGCATTTCTAAAAAATTCCATTTACAAAATTATTTATCTTTGAAATACAAATAAAGTTAATTTTTCTTTTCCAATTGATTAAAAAAATACTATTTTCTGAAATATGAAGAAAGTTAATTAGTATTTACTAAGTTATTATTTATATGAACCATTAGAGTCTACAACCAAAGTTTAATGTCTAGGTATTAAAATAAAACCCATGCAATCAAAAGTATTAAAAAGAAAAGTCTTACGAAGCTCAAGACCTTTGAAGCTTAGTATTTTTACCATATTTAATTAGATTATTGATATAATTATTCTCATTATAGTATTCTTATAAAGGATCACACCTACCTTTTTCCTTCTAGAAATAGGTATTTCAAAATGAGGAAATGGTTAGTTAAATAATGTTCCTATTTCTAAGAAAAAATAGTTCCATGGTAGACCAACATGGCAGTAAATGACTACCTATTTGTTTGGTATTTTTTATGATGATAACATGAAAAGTACATATGTCTGCTTTCTAATGATATATATATATATATATATATATATATATCATGAATGTCTTAAAATATAATAGTTTGACTTCATATATAAGTAGAGTTTTTCTTCTTCTATTTTCTTTAAGTTATTCATGGTTCATGATTGAAAATAAAAAGATTATGTTGTTATGAATTCAAGATTATTTTCTATAGCTAAAGAACCTCTTGAGATTCACTTTAAAATTATATTATATTTTAATGTACATTCTTTGTCATCATTCCATTGCTACATTTAATTTTTTGTTGCACTCTCAATAAATTTTCCATCTCCTCCTTTATAAAGTTGTCATAATTTAATATGTGTGCGGAGACTGTTGATAGGAATTTTGAAGGGAGATCATAATGAATGATCCCGGAACCATTGTAACAAGTTGTAGTTTCTTAAACTAAATTATCATAATCCTTGAAAAAAGGACTTGTATAGTGAAAATCACCAAGCTCAGAGAGATAATATTAGTGGAGTGGACTAGAGTATCTTTCTTCCCTAAATCACTATAAGTCTTATGTGCCTTGATTCTTTTCTTTTCTTTATTTCCTCTATATATTTATTTGTTAATAGTGGGAAATATTCCAATAATTTTTCAAAGAGGGATTTCTATTTGGTGTAAAAATTTTAAGACCTAAATTCACCACCTCTTAAGTCATTATGTGACCCTTCTATAACCACACCAGTCACACATACATGTATTTATGTTGTGTCTCCTACTATTCATCATGTTGTCTGCATGGCCACAAAGGTATCATTTTCACTAGTTATCATGCCATGTTTCTTCCCTACCAACAACCTTTTTATTGTGTTTCCCACCATCATTCCATGGTAGAGAATCCCTTCATCCCACATTATACATCTGAGTAAGAAGATGGTTAGATAATAAGTTCAAATGAACTCATTTCTCTTTTGAGCTACCCACCTAGAGATGCTTGTGTGGTTTCATGTCGTGATACCTGTGAGGTCACTAAGCTCCATCATTTTAGTCCAATTATATAACTAGGTTGATTGGAATTTGTGGACCAAAGGCCCAGTTCTCTAATGGAAAAATCCATGGCCCGAAAACCTAAATCATGTGAATAGTACCACTATTATAGTATAGTTTCTATTTCACTACTATAGTTCCTATTATATTACTTCTAAAATAATTATGGAAATCCTTCCCCCATCAAGATATGAACCCTTATTTTCCATCAAGGATTGTAAACTTATGAAAAAATTCTTAGCTTTCATTTCATATGTTATCCCATTGAATGATTTAGTTTGTTAACTAAAAATATTAATTATATAGATTTTTTGTAAATACTTGTTTAAATGTTTTAAATTATTAATAATTATTTTTATTACTACAAGATTTTATTATTATTCTTTATAATAAAAAACTATTATTAAGTAAATAATATATTTTTTCCTAATATTTTAATAACAGTTATTGGGGTTTATTTTCTTGAATCCAAAAACAAATCTATTCAAACATTTTCTAATTCCAATGATATAGAAGACAAAGCCTCAAGAGGAATATCACCAATCCAAAACAACACCTCATAAGAAAGGTGGGAATTATAAATATGATAAACCACCATATTACCCTCCCTTTAAATTCATGAAAAGGAATAATGTAAATAATTTATAGATTCAAAAAAAATATCATACAAGAGGTTCCCTAAATAATAATAGATAGTTGGGTGATCCTTATCCAAAGAGACAAAATGGAGGAAATATGATCCTAAAATAACCTTCTTCTAACCCAGATCCCTCTTAAACGTAAGGCTAGCATAGGATGTAATGGAATTAGAAACCTATTGATATAAATTAGTAAAAAAAACTTGTTTCATAGAAGAAAATACTACCCCATAAGAGTCACAACCCGCCATACCCACTCCAACATGAGAGTCATCAAAGATAGCGACATCAATATTCACCATTACAACATCCATCAGAGGCAAATACCAAGACACATCATGTTTCACAAAATGATAGCAAAACCCCTCTATCCCACTATTGTTCCATACCTCAAGAATAATAAAAGACCATTGTACCCAAGCTTCATCAAGGATCAACTAATTCATAAAAATAAATTCATTTAACCTCAAACAAAAAAACTAGGAAACAAAAAAGAATTCCTAAAATCCTAAATATTTAAAATCCCCAAACAATTTGGATAACCCATCATTAGTAGAAGACACCTCATCTATCACCAGAGAAATCACTTTAACCTATCATTCCCAAATAGGATAAATTCTCAAGCATTGAAAGTTAGCATAAAAATTCATCTCTGACTTACAATTGAAAACAATCATTGATCATCCATGATAATATTCCAACCCATAAAATAGATCAAACTAGAATCAAATCAGAAATAATCCTAAATAAAAAATCGTAAACCTTTTTTAATAATTGGGTAGATTAAAACATCATTCAAAACAAATAAAATCAATAGACAAAGCTTCATATTACCAACCAATATCACAACTTCATTGTGTACCCTCTATAATAAGAAAATATCAATAAGATTATATCACCTAACATATATCTACAAATAAGGATATTTTAGATCTTACTTATATATATATCATTGAATAATGAATTAATTTGATAAAAAATTACTCCTAAAAAATCATCCTTTATAATATCTCAAACAATACATTCTTTACTTCAATAGGGGTAGTCGATGAAATACATATGTAATCATCACCCTGAGGCCAAGGATCCTTCATGATATGAATAGGCCTCTCATAAAAGATTTTACAATAAATTACCTCCACCAAAATACCTTACATTCATAAATATTATGACATAAAAATGTGTATGATATCCAATCATGAATTTCAAAAAAACGTGGAAATATTTTTTACTCAATACTCGAGTAGAAAGGGAACTATGAAAACATAAAATACTTAAACACTACTTAGAAAGAAGATCTATAATGAAAGACCCCATATACAGAAATACCAAACCTCCATCCTCTTTTGGGATACATAATATTTTCCATGAAACCATGTGCATATTCTCCCTATCATCCATGGTAACCCACTAGAAGTAAAAGAACATGAAATAAAATTGATTGATAAGAGTGTCTAGAAGTTTGAATAGGGACATAAAATAAGTAGGAATAGATTACACAAATTAGTTGATTAAGACAACATTCCATACCCTAGACAAAACCATCCCCTTCCAACCATTAATTTAGTTCCAAACCCTATCCACAAAATATGAAAACCAATCAATTTTATGTTTTCCAATAACCATAGGAAGTCCTAGATAATTATTATTCTTAAAAATCTTCTTAACTTGTAATAGAGAATAAAAATCATCCCTCCACTCTGGTAGACAAGGTTTGATGTGCATCTTTACTTTTTAATCATTATTTTTAATCATTTTCTTCTAAGAGATCATATAACATTTTTATTTGGATTAATTATGTTCCCTTTTTGGCTTCACCATTTGTATTTAGTAATTCGAATTTTTAATTTGAACATATTTCATATTTATTCAAAAAATAACATTAATTATTTTGAGTTGTGGAAATAATAATAGTAATTATTAAATATTTCATTTTGTTATTTAATTATATTCCAAAATCAAGGAGCAATGAAAAGAAACAAATTGTGAGGATTATCAAAAAAATTAATAAAAATGAGATGGGGGGATTCTGTATTTAAATTTGTAAGAAATATATATAATAATAATGGAATAGTGAAAATGATATTGAAAATAAATAATATTTAGGAAAATAAAATAATTTTTTATGAACAAAAAAACATGCCCTTTTTACACCTTTTTTGAAATTAAAAAGAGAATAGTTTGTTAATAAGAACCCATATACGTTTTACCATGTTTTTAAAAAAAATTAGGATTAAGAAAAATATCATGAAATGAGAGAATGGGGATGACATGATAAAATTAAGAAGAAATATATGTAATTATAATGGAATATTGAAAATTATATTGAATAAAATGAATATTTTAGAAAATAAAATAATATTTTATGAATTAAAAAAATATCTTTTTATACCCGCTTATAAGTAAGTTTTTGTTGAAAATAAAACCAAAAAATAAAATATTGGCTGAATCCAAATTATACATCTCTAGGGAAATAGAATTAAAACAACATTAAGTCCCTAATATATACTAAAATAAACCATGAACTATGTCATGGTTTCCCTCTCTCCTAATAAAGGAGAAACCAAAATAATAAGAAAATGGTTTTGAAGATCTTATATTTTCAATAATAGACCCAATAGGATAGAGGCTGCCTAAATCCATCTCCAAAGAGTTCATAACAACATGAAAGTTGGATTAGACCATGATATTCCTCCAACCATGTGATGATTATAACTCCATTCCATTCCAAACTGTTGTGGCTTCAATCATAGGGGGGTCCGACCAACAGTGAACATTCAGTTATGATCCATGACCAAAGAACCTTCACGATCATGGATAATATAACTAAGTCCAACTAAACCATCTCTATTTAGTTACATGTAATTTTTAATCTTGAATACGCCTGTAGGGGAGGAATCCATCAAGTTGGAGGGACCTGAATTGGCAAATAAAGACAATCCCCTTCATTAATCCACTCATAACCCTAGTAATGAATCCTAGACAATGAAACCCTATCATTGATGGAACTGTACTCAAACACATATGCATTTTGGAGGAACTAAATAATCCACACCTTGATACATAAACCCACAATCATTTTCACTATAAATGATCTAAACCAATCTCCCACCGTAAGCGTAACATCCCGAAGACTTCTCTGAAGTTCATAGTCCTACACATCATTCATAAACCACATCCCTATCACCAAAGGGAAATAAAATATCATGTGAAAATCATTTTCTATATTGTTCCTAGAGAGAGGGAACAATCTAATCTCATACATATGTCAAGAGAAAATGTCGATGTAGGTGGTAAGGATACCTCTTCAAATTTTCCAATAGAAGAGTTTGGTCTTTGGTGGGGATTTTAATTTCAAAAAAGTGTTCCTTAGAAGAGGCCCTATAAAATCTTCATGTGTGAGGCTAGTCCTGTGGTCTGATCGGAATGAGTAGCAGGTAGAATATTCAGAAATCTAGTAGAGAAAATATAGTTTGGTTCCTTGTCCCACTAGAACTACCAAAATTTTCATATTTTCATTCTAATAGAACCAAATATAACGATTCTAAGAATCTCACCAACTAATTTTATCAACCATAAGATCCTCCATAAAAGTATTCTCAAGACCTATCATTTTATTAGATAATGGCTTCATACCATCGAGACTAAGTATCCCAGGGTAACTACAAATATTAATCATCTCCCTACTAATAATTATCTAGTAAATCTCATGGTTCATAATAGATTTAGATCTCAAAACTCAAATCCAGAAGAAGCTCAATTGAGGTCCTATACTGGATGAAAATGAATCATCGTGAGGAAAATACCTAGCTTGGACTACTTTTAAGCACAAGCTATCTGGATCTGGTAAAAAGCACCCAAATTTATTGGCTATAAGGTCATTGATAAAAATATTAATGTTTCTGACTCCCATGCCTCTGTGATCCTTAGGTTCACAAATCTTCTCCTAGGTAACCCAATGTATTTTATTACAATTAGTATGACCCCACTAAAATTTAGCAAAGGTTGAGTGGAGTTGATGAATGATGAAATCTGGGAGCTTTAAGAGAGACATGCGTAAGATGGTACTATTAAAAAACTGTTTTGATTAGGAACTTCATTACCACCATGGATAGATTCTTATAAGACCATCCTTGAGTATTTATTTGGCATTTATTGGGGTTTAATGATAAAAAATATCTTTTATGGCGTCCAATGACCTTTGTATGACCCAAATTATTTTTATGTTTCTCCATAACTTTGATTCCACACAAGCTAGTGATGATTTCTCACATCTCATCTAGAACAACCCTAATAAATAAAATATATGATTTATGAAGTTGTCACATTGTCCCGAGGGTTTTTTGAAGGCATCAATTAAACAAATAATATATTTTAATTCTTGAATATATTCTCTTTCAAAAAGGTGTAAATCATCTGTGAAATATAAGTGAGTTATAGGAATTATATGAAAAAAACCTTATCCAATTAATGAGTCCCTCTAAATCTTCCTTAGTTAGGTGATGATAAAAAATCTGCAATAAGGAGAAATATGTAAGGGGAAGTAGGGTCACCCTAACATAGGTAACTATATGGTTTAAAAAAACTTATGATAGAACCATTAAACTTGATGCTGAAAGAAACTATCATGAAACAACTCATCATTTCTATCATCCATTTCAGGACAAAACCCATTCCTATCATGGACTCTTCTAATAAATCACAATCCACCCTATCATAATCATTAGTAATATCAAATTTCATTAAAAAAACCTCTTAGAAGTATGATAAGTTATCATAGAATGGAATATTTCATGAGTGACAATAGCGTTATCTGTAATAAGTTTCTTAGTTACAAAGACACTTTGATTCATAGAGATAATAGAAGGGGTAACCTTACCCAAAGGGAGTGAAAGGAATTATGAGTAAATTCTGTATTCCACATTACATAATCTCATAGGCATGAAATCGGAAATTTTACTAGACCAAAATGTTTTTGAATCAAAATAATGGGATTTTCATTGACCTTTTTCCATAGTTATGGTGTCGGGCCATAAACCTAGAATCAAAATGATAATTTATAGACCCAAAAAAAATACAAAACATCTTAAAAATATGGAATTTAATCCATCCATACTAGCAGAGTTTTATTTGGGAATTATCTTAAGGGCTGACATAAGCTCCTGAACAGAAATGTCTGACACAAGGTCTAAAGACATGGACTTAGAAAATTCTAGATCTACCCCACTCATAAGGTCACCTAAATGTGTTCAACTATTAGATATAAATATATCTTGATAGAAGGATCTGATTATATCATGAATTAAACCAAATAAATTGTAAATTAACTATCCCCAACCTCTAATTCAGAAATGAAGTTCTTTCTTCTTCTAGATGATGCCTTTTGATGAAAATAATTGTATTTTGGTTTCCTTATTTGATAAAAGACTCCCTTAATCTAGATAAACAATAGATTTATTTATCTGGTAAGGCCTCATCAAGTTTATTTTTCATTATAACAACATCCTACATGGAAAAATTATAAATGGGATCTTCATGACACCTCCCAAGAGATTTTTCAATCCTAGGGATTCTATTATCAAATCTCCTATAATTTTTTTCCAAATAAAATTCTATAAGTGTGAATCCACCACATTTGTCTTGTACCTGTCTTTGTCCTGATAGGATGAACAAGAATCTTGAACCAATTACCTACATTTATTATTATTAATCTACAAGAATTAAAAATGAAATCCCCCTATTTTTCTAACAACCTAGAACATGGCCTACAATTGGAGGAAAATATGACAATGGTTAGACGAAGCTAGAGGGAAATTGGATACCATGTATCATGGTAACTTCATAATCCAACCACTAGATGCCACAAACCTATCAAGCCATTCAGATAATTTTCAGCTGAGGTCATGTCCCTAAAACCAAGTAGATGGGTTCCCCATGAATCCTAGATCTGAGAGAACCATGTGAAGTAGGCAGTCATGGAATTGATTTATAAAAGAAATATTTATTCTATATCGGCCTTGTTTCTTATAGTGTTAGAGTATCTTATTGAAATCCACACAAAAAATGGGTCATTGGAGTGATTTTTTAATAGTTTAAATTACCTCTAAGGATCTCTATATGTTACTTGAACCTGACCATCCATAAAAACCCATGAAATGCCATTCAGGTTCTAAAAGTTTCTAAATCAAGAAGGAAATGTAGTTTTGGGATAATTTGACCATCAAGGCCTCTAAATCCTATATCTATATGTTTCAAAGGACACCTACATGGTTATATCATCAAACTGATAAATTGGTTTGGAACCCATCTTTCAAAGTAATTTCTCTCATGTCCTTGCTTCCCAACAATGTCTTAAACAAAAACACCATACTAGGGCTATACTTAGAGCTCTATTGATCGAGAATGAAAACTGATCGTGGATTTCAAAGACCATGAAAGTTATATAAAAAGAGTTTCATGGTTCTTGGAGGAGCTAGTGTAAACCAACCTCCACTTATATTAAAAACTTTGGTGCATCCCTCTCTGAAAGCTTCAAAAGTTTCATGGATCATAGATGGACTTTTTTATCAAAACAAACATGAAGTATTCTTTTACTAAAAATTTTGATTTTCATGTGATAAATTTTAATCATCTTCTTCTTTCTTTATTTACAGGTCACTTTCCATTAGTGTTCAACTAGGATATCATCAAGGGGAGGTTCTTCTAGAGCAAGATAAAACTTTTTAGAGGTAGAAAATCAAGGAGGAACCTCCTCAACTAGAAGAGTGTGAACCAGAAGCCCCACCTTATGTGGCCACATAACTTGGGAAAGGGAAGCCTTCATCACCTCCCAATATTTTAGGTCAAGATTAAGCTGCTTCGGATATGTGGTGGGTCCAAAATTCAAGTGCACTAAAAAATTATTCATGTTTTATATGGTAGAAAAGAGGTCATCCTGTAAAGTATTAATAGCCCCAAACTCCTTTGTATTCTCATCATGTGATACTTATTCTAACATCCTAGGAATAGGATGGTCTCACCCAAGGGAATTGAGGAGGACAAGTTCTTACGGAAAGGAAAATCTAAAATCCCTCGTACATGGAAAAAGGATGGAGGCCCCACTGATATTTTCATATCTTTGGACATTATAAATTGTTGATCAGGATGTTTACTTAGATTTTAAATGGACACATTTTTTAAAACTTCTAATGATATAGGGACACCTAGGGGTTTCACCTGGATCCATGTTCCATATTAAAGTGTGAGACTCCTATCCAGGTTGGGTTTTTTCATTCCACAATCCATAACTAGATAACCAATATAGCCACACAAAAAAATAAAAGAATGGAATCTTATAAAATTCAAAAGACACCAATATCTTAGATTCTAATTGTTTTAATAATGAACCCCACATAATCGGTTGTGTTATTTCCATTATAGCATTGATTAAAACCATTGGACCCAATTGTATTGGATCTAAAACATCACATTCCATAAACACCCAAATAGTATTACCAATCCCACACACAACTTGATTGGTTCTACCCAAAAATGGAATACCACCCTATTATAAGTACATGTTAGTGAAGAAAAATATCCATTATTTACAAGAATATTTATTAATATAATTTATTATATTTATATTTTTTTGATAAATACAAATCAATTATAAATAATTTAAAATGTGTAGTTATAATTTAATTAAAATTAAAATGGATAATAGTTAAAAATTATAAAAATAAATAAATTTTAATTTTAATTAATATTAAAATGTACCATATCAATAAAAATATAAATATAGTCGCTAATATTAAATATAATAATATTAATAACAATACATTATATATATATATATATATATATTTAGGAAGAAAAAATCTACTTATATATTATGAGATCAAGTATTAGGAACAACAAAGAATGATAGCCAACTGGGGAATAGTCCAACTAGATATGGGGATCCTCTGAAAGACTTCTAGTTTCCAAATGTTGAGCCTCTCCATTACCCTCTATTTTTCTAAAGGAGAAGCCGCAAGCTAAGAACTAATATTGAAGGGAGTGGATATTTCATACTAATAGGACAAAATGCTATAGGGTAGCTTCTGAATCATATATAGAGTCAAAAAAATGAGGCAGTCTGACTTCATTATGATAGAGTTCCATTTATGATCAATAGTGAATCACATTCCCATGATGATTTCTTATGCTTTCACAATCACTGGAGAAAAGGACACCCTAATATAATTTTGAATTGTTGTAACTAATAGCCCAGAAGATTCATGAACAAGATCTCCATGTCCATTGATGACTTTGTTTAAGTGTGACACATCGATATTAATTTTTAGGGTGCCTATGGGGGAGTCTTCTAGGTACAAGGATCCAGCTTGAATATAGATCCTTTGACCTGATGTTTCTTGTGATTCCACACGTATAACTATTGGATTTCATGATCAATTCTTGAGACTCATGGTTTGAAGTCTTTAATAAATTTTATGTTGTTCCTCCTAACCTAGATTCTTTATACCACTATGAACATTGCACTAAGTTCATCGGTGGTAAGAAGATATTATCATTTAGTAATGAGGGCCACAAATTTAGTGTACATTTCTAGAAGGTTATCAACATTGTGTTTGTGGGTGTGCTAGATGTTTCTTTCTCCAAGACAATGGAATATGGAATGCCTGGGGGTTTCAGCTGAGGCCCTATAGATTGAACACATGGGGCTCTATGCTGTATAGCATTAAGTAAGGAAGTCTATAGAGGTATGGATTATAAATAATTTTTTTTTCAAGATATACCATTATTTGGGTGGAATCATAAGAATCCATTTGGTTTTAGAAATTTCGTTTTTCTCTAGGGACGAGGATTTAATAGCAACTGAGTAGCCTGATTTCATAGTATATGCTCTTATTCTTTCCTTTCTCCAGTAGAGGTGGTTTGACCACAAAATTTCTCACAATTAGGATACTAAGGATAATATTTCTATCTCTATAATTGAACTTGGAGTATATTTTCATTGTGCACGATCTTTTACCAATCTCATTAAGAATGTGTAGAACTAAGGCATCTTCAAGGCCTTTGGAGGAGAGGGAGGTTATAATGTTCCCACCACTATCAACCAACCATGGGTCAGTATATACCCTAACTGATGCTCCATCTACAATTCATAGATAGATACTAATATGAAATAGGTCACACAATCCCCATAGACTATTCTAGAAGAAGCTATAGAAAGGGCCTAATTGGTCACAATATTAAAACGCATGGGGAAAATACTTATCTTGAATGACCCTCACACAGAGGTACTTAGGTTTTTGGATAAAATTCCATCCCTATTTAGTGAATGGGGTATCATTGAAGAGGCACAAATCCATGAATCCCATTCCCCCTAAAGATTTTGTTTGTGATGTTTATTACATCCACTCTAATGGAATTTTTTACATTATTGAGTCCCCACCAGAAATTTTCATTGTGAAAGTGGAGCTGATCAATAAAAAACCCAAGGACCTTGAAGTGGGTAATAAAATAATAATGGTTTTATTGGGTTCTTGACTTGATGAGAATTTATTTTCCAACTTTGGAGACCCTTTTAAAACTATATCCATTTATGTATTTTTCAATCTTATCGATAATGATATATTAAAAGTCCATTTATGAGTGCTTGAAGATTATCAGAAGCCTGAGGCAGTTTTGGTTTATTTTAAACCATCTGATTACTGGATGGGAGTTTGAGGATGATTTTCTTATAAGACGACAAACTCACATTAAACAAAATTACTAACTTAGAAAGTTTTAATGCTTACCACAAGGAATTATCATAGTGGTGAATAAGAAGACATATATGTTTTCATTCTTACATTGTGGACCCAGTGAAGAAGATACAATCATAGATGAATAAGATATGGGATATGGAAGGTCCCCGAAAGTATGAATTCACACCATGAATAATATTATCATTTTATGATACTAAAATGAGATTATAAAATATATCATTCATTAAGATGAAGAGTTAAGTAGATAGGGGGTCTCCCTAGAGAAGGTCCCTCAATGGAGAGAAACTATGTATGTGTTTTCCATTGATGTGGATTTTGAAGGATATGAAATATATGCATTGCATAACAATGTAAACTCATTGAGTGCTGAATACCATATTTCACAACATAAACTAGAGGAATGAAAATTACATTCTATCAATGGCCTTTGTCATGTCTATTTTATAGGCCATGATACCACTTTTGGTAGTGATTAGGTGTTTCATGGAATGGAAGGTTTCATGGGTAATAATCACATTATACAAAATAAGCATGTTGGGGAAGAAGTCGCTTTGGTTTTTCAAAATAATGGAAGGGATCCAAGTGCATAAGCGGTTAACCAGGATTCTGGAGAAGATTTTATAGGTGATGTTGCACAAACTCATAGACCTAAAATATAACATAATATAAAGTTTATATATTTTTGGTATGAGAGTGATGGTGGTTTAGTTGATATAGGGGGGACTATATTTTCTATGTCATGTGTCTCTTATCAAACCTGGAACATAAGGACCTATTGTATGGTATTATTTTTTAAATAAAATGGCATGGAATCCATCATGTCCAAGGGATTTGGTTGAATGGATTTTCTTGATTTCAAGGGGTATTTCCATATCTGTGGTGTCACGAGTGGGTATGTGGTTCATATGTTCCATAAAAACATTCTTAATATATGATTAAATCTCTATAAGGATGGATAAATCACTTTCCATATAGTTACTCTGGATGAATATTAAGATGAGGTCATGGATATCACCCTCCTTTGAAATTGTAGATCCTTCTGAGGATGAAAGTCATGAGATAATGTTTTTGGTCAACTTACCATTCTCTTTTTTATGGAAATAGGGTGTATTTGAGTTACCCACATTATTGTGAATATCACTGGTGTGAATATACAAGTATATTTATTTCTTTCCGAGGTATTTATTAAATTCATATTCTAGTGATGAAATTCTACAATGGGTTGTGCATGATTTTGGGAGGGAGTGAATCTTCTAAAGACACCTCTTGATAGCATCAAATTGTCTTTCTAGTTGGTAGAACCTATTGTAACTTAGCTACTTGAGGTTAGAGGTAACCTGCTAGATTTTACTATGAATATTATCACCTTCAATATTACATACTTATTTAATAAAAACATATTAATCTCTTTCCCTCATCTAGAAGCTTTAAAATATGAATCTCCTTTTTCATCTAGGGTTCCTCTAGCCGGTATTAAAGTTAATCAGAATGGGGACTGGTCTGACATGGAAGGGGTAAGGTGGGAAACATAAAATTTATGGAACATGTTGACCCATTCAAAGTAGTCCAAGAATATGTCCAAACTCTCTATAATGTAGGTGTTCTATTAGTATATATGAAACTATATTAATGGGGTACCAACATGTCGAATTTTAGAAATACCTATATTTTGGACCGCCTATGAGGAGTCTCTCATGTGGGAAATGAGCCTCTAAGCACCCCCTTTATTTTATCTATGAAACATAATTTCATTTAAATATAGACTAAGAAGAATAGGCTCTAGGGTACAATTCCTAATCTAATTTAGGAGTTCTTATAACTTATACTTTTCATTTTTTGAGGGATAAAAATATAAAGCATCAAAAACCCATACAGGTTCGATGGGCTGGTGAATAGAGGCCTTAATATGGTTTGTCAAGAATTTTTTAGTTCTGATGTCCTCAAATTCCTTTCATAATAGGTAGAGGCTTCCAGCATGGCCTTGATGAGCATTAGGAAAATTCCCTTGAAACCCCGCCCTGGAAGTGATTCAACACATGTGCTTACATTTGAGCATGGTTTTGGAAAAAATAATCCAAGGGATGCTTTGGGATCTTCTATGATGGATCATATAAACTATTTGTGGGTATCAAATCCCAAAAAATTCCTCTATAATAGTTTAATTTGGATAGTAGGTGTTGGTTCAAGAAAGCCTCTAACTTTGTGGGTTCAAAAAAAGAACCATTATCTATTGACTTCCATCTTTTAGGTAGATAATACCAACCAAGTGATGCCTTGGGAATTATTTTGGATTATATGGGTTCCAATGTTTTATGTTCGATGTCATGTTCTCCTTTATGTTTCCTCCTCCATGTCTAGTGACATTTATCACAATGCATGGAATTTTCTTGTGGGATTTCATCAATCAGAAGGGTGGAAGTGGGAGGGGTGTTGGGGGGGAGGGGTCAGTGGTAATTCTTCATGGGTTTCAACCTAGGTGGAGGAATGGGAGGACCTTCACTACTTTGTGGAGAGAAGAAAAGAGGTGTTGTATCTATTGTTCGAATAATTTCCATGTGATCAAGGGGGATCTCCTGATTTCTAAGCATTGGGTCAGTTACTTGGTTGTTGGGTATTTTGGGTTGAATAAGGAGTCTATTGTCTATGAATTGAGGTAGGGGGGATAACATGATAACTTTGGGGTGCTCTGAGGATGCTTAAATGTTAAAGGACTTGGAAGGAACTTCTTTATATTTGTTTCTTACAACTTCTAGGATGAATGACATTCCTTCTTTCTTTGCTCGAAGCCATAGGCCAAACTGGTGGATGATTGTGTCGTCTATATCTGAAGCTCTAGAGGTTAACTATTTTTTAGTATGTTTGATCCTTCCACATAAGAAATTGAAGATTGGTAGTTTCTCATATTTTAATATGATCCCTTGCTAATGATACAAAATGGAATGAATCATTCCCATCATGACAGGTTTTGTCATGTCAAAAATGATCCTAATCCTATCAACAGTTCTTTATTGAAGGACGGTGTCACCCCCTTCTTTTTTCAAATGAGGCTAGAAATTGTAGGTGGTGGGTATCCAACCCCACCAAACCTTTAGTGAGAGAGGTAAACATGAGTGGGATATTCATCCTATAAAAGGGGATCCCCCAATGGTTCCAGCATCAGTTTCATCTTCTCTTCACTAGTTCTTCCTTGGTTTGAGCGGTATTTCATGAGGCGGTTTCCCAAATTATTTAAGAGTGATATTTATTAGATTTTTCTTCTTCTAATTTAGAGGTATTTTGTACCTACTTTTACCCATAGTGATCCTTCTATTTTTTAATGATTTTGTACACCTTTCTAGTGTCCATTTTTTCTTCATTTTATCACATCATTTTATATCTTGATTATCACTACACTAGTGGGATAATCATTTTTTGGTCTCAAAAACTGGTATTAGTGTAAGGTTATGGCCCAATTTTGTTCACACTTTTGGGTATTAATAATTCTCATAAATTTGAGTATGCTTTGTGATTGAGACTTCAGTTGATCTTCAATTCATAAAAAAATATTGAAATTATAAAATACATCTTTATGAAATGGAGGAGGTTATGGACTGATAGCATGTTCAAATGGAGAATAAATTCAAGATCAATAAATTCAATGGAAAAAAAATTCATTTTTGAAAATGAATATGCATACGGTGTTGTAGAAGGATAATTTCCTACTAGAAATTGGTGAAAAGATGGCGGGTGTGACAGAGGAGAAATGGAATGACATAGACAAGAATGATATATCCAACATCCATTTGGATTTGGCAGACATGGTCTTATAATGAATTTTGGAGAAAAATATAGAAAATTAAATATGGGATACTTTGACGAATTGATATGAGGCCAAGTTTCTACACTACAAAATTTTCCTAAAGATAAAATTATAGACTTCTAAAATGATGGATTCATCATCAGTGATGAACCAAATCAAAAAATTCAATACTCTATTTTTTGAGCTCGCTAAATTGGTCTATAAAATTTTATATACTAAACATGGAAATATTATTCTCTAGAGTTTTCCAGATTCATGTGACCAACTCATCATCAACCTCACAAAAAATATCCTAATAGATATATTTCCCTTCAATGATGTTTCAGATATGGTTATTGAAGAATAAATTCTGCACAAGAACAAGGAGGATAGATAGAAAACTTCTCACCAAGTAGATTCTCTTTCAAGGGAGAGAGGAAGGATGATTGAGCATGGTTATAGTGGGGCCAAAATCATAGAAGGTCCAAATCAAGGAGTAAGAAGAAGAATTTCACATGTTTCAATTGTCGCAAGAAGGATAATGTCAAGAAGGATTGTTGGCATAATAAGAGTAGTAAAAATATCTCTCATTGGAATGTAGTGACTACTCCTAGATATGGATACATTCTTATCAGTAAAATAGCAACGACTACTAGAAGTAGGAAGCATCTCAACTATGCATATGTAATCAACGTAGAAGAAACATTGCACATGAATTCCCAACGGGAATGGTTTGATCAGTATGAATCCATCCTATAGGGACTTGTGTATATGGGTAATAATCACACCCTGAAGATCATTGGAATTTATACCATAAAATTGAAGATGCCTAGTGGTATTGGTTGAACCATCCCCGGATTATTCTATTGGAAGGAATTAAAGAATAACATACTCTCTTTGGAACAATTTGATGACATCGGATGCAAGACTCGCACCGATAATGAAGTGATGAAAATTTTGAAGGGTGTTCTTATGTTGATGAAGGAAAAAAGATCTTAATGAAAATATATTTTCTTATGGGTTAAATGTAAAAGGAGGTAGAGATATTTTTCACTTAAAATGCATCGACAGAAGCATTGAAAAAGTTATGGCATTGGAAGTATGGCATATGTCAGAACGAGGCATGAAGATTCTTGCATATCAGAAGTTTATACCAAGTCTTACAAAGGTATTATTACCATTTTTTAAGCATTGTGTTTGGTGGAAGCAACATAGTTATAATTTTGTGACATCAACAACACAAATCAAAGAGATCATTGAGTTGATCCATTTTGATGTTTGGTAAGAACCAGTTATATCCCTACGATCAGTAAGGTAGTTTGTATCATTAATTGATGATTTTTCTCGAATATTTTGGGTGTACCCAATCAAGAGAAAAGTGTATGTTTTTTTAAGTATTAAAAAAATTCAAAGCATTTAAGTAACTTGAATCTATAAATAAGGTCAAGTGTCTGAGGACTGATAATGGTGGTGAATATACAAGACAATAGTTTCATACATTTTGTCAATGAGAACGAATTAATAAAAAGTTCATGGTGGTGTACACTTCTTGGTAGAATGGAGTGGAAGAGCATATGAATAAAACCTTCTTGGATAGAACAAGGGTGATTTTTAAGATTATATGAATTTACAAAATATTTTGGGAAGAAGTAGTGAATAATGAATGTTATGTGATTAATATATCTCCTTCACCAGAAATTTACTTGAATACAAAAATAGAGATGTGGACTAGAAAATCTGCTGACTATTGTTGGTTTCATTCTTTTGGAAGTCTTGTATATGTAATGTTTAATGACCAGGAAATATAAAATTTGGATTTGAGATCCCATAAATTTATCTTCTTGGGATATTATGATGGTTTGAATGGGGTATTGTTTGTGGTAACCCAATATCTTCAAACTTATCATCATTATAGATGTCATTTTTGCAGAAGACAAGGTGAAATGAAAACTTTTTAAGACATGTATTAAGAGAATACAAAAATTACAACAATTCAAGTAGTAGAAAAATCTAATGAGGAACCAGTTTCCTCTGGGTAATTACTAGAGCACAATGACTATGTACTGGTTGATTCTAGACCGCAATGGTTAACATAGGAGAAAAGATCACCTGTATAGAACTCAGACTATTTCACTAAAAGAAATATTGTGTACTGCTTATTGTTGGATGATAGAGAGCCATATTCTTTTGTGGAGGTGACCTAGAGTCTAGATGTATCGCCATGGATCACGATTATGTAGGATAAACTTGAATCCCTACATAAGAACAAGACTTGGTTTCTTATTCCATTACCTCATGGAAGGAAGGCTATTGGATATAAATGGGCCTTTAAGATCAAGCGGGATAGAGAGGACCAGGTGGTAAGATATCATGAAAGATTGGTATTCAAATGATATGCTCAGAAGGAAGGTATTGATTTTAGTTATATATTTTCTTATATTGTTAGACTAATAACTATTCGGATAGTTCTGGTGATGTGTGCTATATAAATTTTACATCTTGAGTAGTTGGATGTGAGGACTTCTTTTATCCATGGTGATCTTGATGAATAGATCTATATGCTCCAACTGGAAGGATTTTCAGAAGAACGAAAAGAGAACATGGTTAGAGGGTTGAAAAAATATATGTACGGTCTCAAGAAGGCACTGAGGTGTTGGTAAAAGATTCTTGATTCCTATATCATGAGCATTGGATACAATAGACTTCATTTAGATTCTCATGAATATTTCAGTTGGTTGGATGGTAATGATTTCATCATTCTTCTAATGTATGTGGATGAAATGTTAATTGTAGGCCCCATCAAAGAATATATCTTGGAGAATAAAGCATAGTTGGATAGAGAGTTTGACATAAAAAAATTTTAACAAACAAAAAATGCTATTGTGATTCATATTTACCACGACATAAATAGTGGGAATATTTGGCTATCACAAAATAATTACTTACGAAATGTCTTGAAATGATTCAATATACAAGGTTATAATCCAATATCTTGCCCTATTCTTGTTAATTTCAAGTTAACCACTATTCTAAGTCCTAGAAGTGAAGCATGGATGATTGAGATGTCTCGAGTACTGTATACATCAGCAGCGGTAAGTTTGATGTTTGCTATGGTTTGTACTAGACCATACATTTCACATGTAGTGGGAGCAGTTAGTCAGTACAAGGAGAATCTAGGATGGGAGCATTGGATCATAGTGAATATAATCTTGATATACATTATGGATACCTCATATACTAAATTATGTTATGTAGGAATATATTTCACTATCATAGTATACGTTGATTCGTGTTTTAAAGGTTATTCTGATCAGAGGAAATACACTAGTAGGTATGTGTTTACTCTTGCAAGAGGAGATGTGAGATGGATTTCAAAGTTAGATTCATTTGTGACTTTACCGATGATTGAGGCAGAGTACATGGAAACTACACATTCTTGTAAAGAGACAATTTGGAAGAGAAGGTTTTTGGAGGAGATTGGGCATAGACAAGAGTAGATTCCATTATTTTGTGATAGTCAAAACACATTTCACATTACATGGACTACATATTTTCATTCTAGGATTAAGCACATTGAGGTACAATATCACTTCATCCGAGATTTGGTGGAGGAAGGAAGTGTAGACATGAAGTAAATACACACTAAAGAAAATATTGAATATTTCCTAACAAAGGTGATTAACTCTAATAAGTTTAGATGGTGAAGATCCTCAAGAGGCCTTGTAGATATCTGAGAATCGTGTTTTGAAGATAGAAAGGATGTGTGGAGATTTCATTGATTCTCAATCAAATCTCAAATTGGGAGATGTTTTGGTAGTTCTTTTTTCAAGGATGGTGTTTCCCCTTGTTTTGTGAAAGGGGGTGGAAATTATAGGTGGTTTTTGGACAACACCACAAAACCTCTAGCGGTAGAAGGTGATAGGAGTGGGAGATATAGCATATAAAAGGGTGTCTCCTCCAAAATTTCCAGTATCAACTTTATAATCTCATCATCGGTTCTTCATTATTTTGAGTTGTATTTTTTGAGGCAGTTTACCCAATTATTCAAAAGAGAAATTTAAGAATTTTTTCTCCTTGTAATAGTGATTGAGTGTGTACCCACTTTTACCCATAGTGATCCTTCTTTTTACCCATGGTTTTTTACCCCTTTCATTATGGGGCTTTTCCCATGTTACATCTGGTGTCCATTTTTTCCACATTTTTTTCACTTCATTTTATCTCATGATTATTACTAAACTAGTGGGTCAATCATTTTTTGATATAAAAAATCCACATGTAATGAACCTAGTGGATTGGTATGTGTGATCCTAATCTATAAAACTTATGATGTGGCTAAAGATGTTCTAGATAGTTTTCCTAGATCTAAAACCAAAAGGGATGTTTTGAGGTGGACCCATAAAGGTATATTAGTGTATATGATACTCACGACATCATCTTCATCATTAAGGTCCTCCATGATAATAAGGTGGTTATCAGACATCCAGGGCCTTCCGGGGAGAAACGTTTTCTTATGTTTTTCAAAAATGAATTCAAATATCAAATGGACCAATCCTACTTCAATTATGGACACACATTCCTCCAGGTTCCAAATAGATTACAACATGTTTTTAGTGCATTCAGGTAGAAAGGTCATTTTTTTATGAGTCTACCCATTATTAAAAGATATATCATGCACACTAAGAAGGGTTCGTCATCTTTGTTGGAGATGATGTGGGATTTATCCTTATTTTATGGAGATCAGTTTTACCAAATATTCTTCAATTCATTTTCCATTGAAAACACCAGAGTGAGAGGGAACTATTCAATCCTCTGGGGATTCAGTTGTGGGAGATGAGTGCAACGAGACCATCAAGGCAACACCCTGGACTACGATGAAGGGTATCATAAATAGAGGTGGGATCAAAAGCTTCATTCAGAGATGTAGGGACACTGAAAACTGACCGTCAAGGCATGGAAACCCTAGAAAAGACTCCATACCCTATATCTAAAGAAATACTATTATTTTTTTCTCTATGTTTGATAAAATCCTCCCTTGATATGGAGAAAAAATAGATATATTTGTCTCTCACATCCTTGTCTATCTTCTTTTCCAAGGGAATTTCCTCCTACGTGAAAAAATCATAATTTGGAGCCTTGAAATACCTCCAAATATTTTTCTCAAGCCAAGGTATTCTCTGATTATACTCCTAAAATTTTTATGTCTCGAATTCTATAAGTGAGAACCCACCACTTTCATCTTATCTCATACTTGGTCCTGAGAGGATGTAAAAGCATCTTAAACCACTTCCATGAATTTAATATGATGAATCCATATGAATTCAAAATGAAAACTCCACATTGTCCTAAAATATTGGGGTATGACTTGCAGATAGAGAAAAATAGGACAATGGTCAGATGAAACCATAGGGAAGAGGGAGACATCATACCTTGATAACTCCATCATCCAATCACTATATTTTTCAAACATATCATGATATTCAAATAATATGGAGACAAGATCATGTCATTGGAACCAATTAAATGGGTTCCGTGAGAATCCAAGATTTGAGAGACTCAAGTAAAACAAGAAATATCAGAATTGATAAATAGAATATGAATCACATCTATCTCTACCATGATTCTCATGGTGGTAGTGGATTTCATTTAAATTACCACAAAAATTGGGTCCTTGGTGTGAATTTATGTCATTTTTAATCAAATATAAGGATCTATAATTGTCACTTGAACCCAACCATCTATAAAAATGAAACAGATTCCATTCAAGGTCCTGAGTTTTCCGAATCGAGAAGGAAATGTGGTTTGGGGAGAAGTTGAACATTGAGGCCCTAAAATCCTCTCTCCACATGAGGAAAAGGCCACCTATATGGCCAGACCTTCCAACTGAGAAACTATTCTAGTCTCACAAAAAAAATACCATATTAGGTATATAAATAGAACTCCATTTCCAGAGCATGAAAATTGATCATGGTTTTTCAATACCTGGATAGTTCCAAAAGAATAGTTTTATATTTCCATGAGGGGCTAGTGTTAACAATCCCCCGCCTCTATCATGAAATTCAGTGCATCCCTATCGAACAACCTTGAATATTTCAAGGAGCTTAACTAGACTTTATATTTAGACCAACCAAAAAGTCATTTTTAATATAAATTTTTCTTTTGATGTGGTCAATATTGTTACTATTCTTGTTCTTTTTTTCAGTTTGCATGTCATCTGTGTTCAACTAGCATTGGGTCAATGGGAGGTACTTATAGAGATGGATAAAACATCCTTGAGGTATTATATCTTAGTGGTGCCTCCTCACCTAGTAGAGTGTGAATTGAAACTCCAAAATCAGGTCGCTCCATAACCTATGAAAGGGGAACCTTTATCACCTCCGGAACATCCTTTCAAAGATTAAGTAGCTGCTGATACATGGATGTTCCATACTTATACTTCACCAAAACATTCTTACATTTATATATTATATAATAGAGGTTTTCATGAAAATTATTCTAATCCCTGACCTCATGTGTATCCTCATCTTTTGATCCCTCTTCTACCATCATAGGAAGAGGATGGTCATCATCCAAGGGAAGTAAGGGGCCCAAGTCAATCTGGAAAAGAAAAGGTGAAATTCATGGTAATTGGGGGAAGAATCTTCATGCCACTGATATTTTCAAAGCCATTGACATTGGAACACTTTGATCTATATTTTTGTTATGTTTTTACCTGGCCACTATTTTTTTCATAATCCAAAGTCGGTGGACCACCCAGGGGTTTCTCTTGGATCCACGGGTAATATTTTAATGTGATCTACCCCTCCAAGATGGGTTTTCTGTTCAAGATTCCTTATGAACATGAAAAATAATGACACAAAAGAAATAGAATAAAAGAATCTTTTCAAATTCAAAAGAAACCCATGTCATGGAGTCTGGGAGTTTTAAGAATGAACCCCACGTAATTAGTTGTGTAATGTCAACCATAGATCTAATTCTCTTTATTGAAACCCATAGTATTGCATCTGAAACATCATATTCCATAAACTCCCCAATAGTATTACCAATCCCATGCATCACTTGATCGGTCCTACCAAAAAATGGAATACTACCCTCTTATAAGTACATGTTGGTGAAGAACAGTATCCTTTATTAACAAGTATATTGATTAATATAATTTTTTGTATTTATATTTTTATGAGAAATACAAATAAATTAGAAATAATTTAAAATTTAAAATTATATTTTCAATAAAATAAAAAAGTATAGTTTTTAAAATTTATAAATTTAAAGAAAATTTAATTTTAATTAATATTGAAATTTACCGTATCTATAATCATATAAATATATAGTCACTAACACTAAATACAATAATATTATTAATATTATTATATATATATACATAAATATATATATATTAGAAAATATTTCTAGAAATATAATTTGAAATATATTTAGATTACTAAGAGAGTAGTGAAAATGAGTAATTTCATCATTATAATCATTTTATTAGAAAAATAATTATATATATATATATTATAATTAATAATATATATAGATTAATATGATAAAAGTTAAAGAAGGGTAATTTTATCATTATACTCATTTTATATAATTATAATTATAATATAATTAGATATTCTTATATAAATATTTTTAATATATAAAATATAATTAAAATGATAATGTATTTATTTTAAAAATTTATTATATAATAATTTTTTTAAAAAAATAGATTTTTTATTTTTAAAATATTACATTTAAAAAATATCTCTGAGGTATTATGTTTGAACCTTTCTTATATTTTCATAACAATAATTTTTTTACTTGTGAATATAATACTACAAATTATTTGATAATTCATATTATTTCTTTAACCGATATGATATTTATGGAGAGGTGGTTGAAAAAAAACTATAAGGATTATATGTTATGAAAGGAGAGAAATGATGATTCTATAATTAAATTATGATGTAATAAATAAAATTATAATAGACTATTTAAATTGATATTGAAGACAAGAAGTATTTATTCGAATAAAACTAGTTTATGAATGAAAAAACCTATCCCTTTTTATCCTCTCTTTAAAATATATTAAATAATTAATAAAAAAATTTAATTTTACTAATAATTTATATAATAACATTTAAATGTGAAATTTTTATAATTAATTTCAATAATTCTTTTAATATAAAAAATATATCAATTAGAAATAATTTATAATTTATAAATATAATTTAATTAAAAATTTAATTAAAATTTAAAATTACTACATTTATAATCATTAAAATTTAACTACAAAATTTAAATATAATAATATTATTTTGTAATTGGGGTCTTGCCTAAGTGGTAAATTCACCCCATAATTTTACATCTAATAAAGTTTGAAATCTTGGCATCCCCTTTAATGTTAGATTTATCTAGCCATTTAAGGTATTAAATAGTGGCCCACACCATAGGCATGAAAAAGGGTAAGAGATTCATCTTTACATTTAAGGAATTAAACAGTATCTCACACCATAGTCATGAACAAGGTGGTTATTTGAATGATGATGAATTTTAATATGTTAAATTAATGAAAAAAATTAAAATTTACAATAATTAAGGATAATAGTTGACTCTTTGATTTATTACAATACACAGATTCATCATTTTTCATATTTTTTATAATTACCTGACCCAACCTAATTCCTCATGATACAACACTTCCCCAATCTCTGGTATGCTTCCCATACCATCTCTTCTATTTTTTCATTATATTAATTAGGAAGAGAGAGTAGATCTTGTTCCATGATTAATAGTCCATCATCCCCATGTATTCCATTACCATTTTACTTAGTACTCCTCTATAATAGTATCTTCATCCTTGAAATGATTAAAGAAGGCTGTACGGTGATGGTGACTCTTGTAATAGCATTCATATCCTAGAAAAAAAAGCATCCTTCTATGGAAGTAGAAACTCAAATTCAAGATGTACCACTAGGACAAACACTCCTCCAAGCCGAGTTCATGGATTAACTAGTTTTTAGAAAAATATCAACCTATTTAACAAAGAAAAATATTCAATTTTCACCGATTGTAGCAGTTCTAAGAAACCCACCACTCTTATAGTACCACAATAGCTCCTTCTCTGGGGTAAAACATAAAGGGTGAGACAAACTTGGATTTTATTTTTTCACAATTCCATAAAATTAAGAACCTGGAATAAAATAGATAGATAATAGTTTCCAAAAGTTTTATGAGGGACATAAAATAAATAAAAATATCTTAGAACACTTAATTTATCAGGATATCATCCTTGGTCTTAGATAGATCCTTCCCCTTCCATCTATTATTTCACTTCCAAACCCTAGACACAACAGATTAAAACACCTCAGTTTTAGATCTTCTAATAGCCATTAGATTTCCCAAAAACTTATTATCCTTAAGGACCTAATTAAGTTATAATAGATCACAAAAATAATCCATATGCTCTGGAAGACAAGGTTTTATGAGCATCATTAGTTTTTAATCATTATTTTTTTTCATTTTTGGATGGGGGTAATTTTTTTGGTCACCACATTGCAAGGATTAAGAGATCATCTAGTATTTTTATTTCTTTTAATAATGTTCACATTGTGGCTTCACCTTTTTTATTTAGGGATTTGAATTTTTATTTGAAAGATATTTCATTATTTATTCAAAAAATATATTTGAAGTTATATAAAGTATAATAATAATTATTCCATATTTCATTTTATTATTTAATTATATTCAAAACACAAATAGTATGATATAGAAAGAAATTGTGAGGATTGTAAAAAATATTATGAAAGGGGATATGGAGGATTCCAGAATAGAATTAAGGAGAAATATATGTAATAATAATGGAGTAGTGAAAATTATATTTAAAATAAAGATTATTTAGGAAAATAAAATAATTTTTTATAAATGAAAACCCATATTCTTTTTTACCCTTTTTTTAAATTAAAAAGAGAATCGTTTATGAATGAAAAACCATATACTTTTTATAGTCTATTGAACAACCAAATTTTGAGGATTACGAAAAATATCACGAAATATGAGAAGGGGGATTCCATGATAAAATCTAGAAGTAGTATATATAATTATAATGGATTATAGAAAATGATATTGAAAATGAAAAATATTTAGGAAAATAAAAGAATAGTTTATAAATGAAAAACCAAATCATGTTTTACCCTCTTATAAGTACATTTTAGTGAAGAAAAATAACCTTTATTTATAAGTGTAATAATTAATATAATATGTTATATTTTTATTTTTATGAAAAATCCAAATAATTTATAAATAATTTCTAATTTCTAATTTTAATTTAAATAGAATGAAAAATGATAGTGTTTAAATTATATATATAAATAAGTTTAAATATTAATTAATATTAAAATTTACCATATTTATAATCAAATAAATAGTCTCTAACATCAAATATAATAATATTTATAATAATAATTTATAAATATATATAGACATATATATATATTTGAAACATTATAGTTTGAAATATATTTAGAGTACCAATACATTAGTGAAAGATGAGAAATTTCATATTTATAATAATTATATTATAAATATATATATATATATATAGATATTAAATATATATATATTAATATATATAAATTAGATATATAATTAAAAATATATTTAGACTAATAGGACTGTGGTGAAAGAAGGGTAATTTCATTATTATAGCCATCTTATTGAGGTTATAATTGGTTACTTGGTAGTATTTATACCATCTACAATATTATGTTTGGATCTCTATGGAATGGTTTCATCCATGACATGTGATCAAATAGATTTGTGATGGATTTTTCATCTTTATGTGATCATCATTCTAAATGTTAGGTTTCTAATGGATCTTTTCCTTATTAAAAACCATTTTCTAGAACTATCTTGGGATAGGAAACCCAAGAACAGTTTGTATTCTCTAATGTTGTAATGATTCAAGTGGCCTTGATATGGTTTTTCTATCTAAAACCATGATATAAAACAAGGACATGACCTAACATGCGGTTAAGTTTGGATTTTAGGGTTGTCTTCTGGTGGCTCAGCAAGGACATACAGGGGTATTTTTCCACTGTGGAAGGATCACATGGACATCAGAGTTACTCACATCTCCCATAATTAGATTGTGGATATTTTCCATCAGTCGGATACCCCTGCATTGAAGTTTAGAGTCTTATATGGTTGGCTCGCACATAAAAATAAATAGAGATCCTTATAACTTCTTTACTATTTGTGAGAGATCATGTCGAGGACTCTCTTCATAGGTGGAGAATTTAGTAAAATCATGTTTAATAGTGAGAATTTAGGGGGTTCTACTAGATCATGAAATGTGATGGAGGATTTCATGAAGGCATCTCAGAACATGGATCTCTCGGACCTGGGTTTCTCATGCCCCCTTTACTTGGTTCTGTGGGATATATCCTTCCGCCACTTTTGAAGAATTCATTTAATGGTTATTAAGATCCGCTTTATAGGTCAACATATTCTATTATTTCCTGATGTATAAATTCCACCAACTATATATGATCATTATCCAATACTCATCAATTTTTTCCGTAGTGGTGGATAGCCTAGATAAGACAAACATTTTAGATTTTAATTTTTTTTGTAAATGGAGGAGGACTATGAGGAGGTTGTATAATCGGGTTTTATGAGAGGAAAGGGGGATGATGAGGTTATGAATAATTTATCATAGGTGTATACGAAGATCAAGTATTGGTGTTTTGATATTTTCCCTAGCCTAAAATTCAATGAGATAAAATCCAAAGGAAACTGAATGATCTCTATCCTGGACCCCCCATGACCATGAATTTTTTTAGAATCGTAATGATAAAAGTTGGAAAGGGTTCGTCCCTCAATGCCAAGAATAGTTACTAGTTATTCTCACAAGGGAGGATTATATCAATGATGGTGATTATAATACACTCTAAATCTACCCAAAGGGAATTTTTGAGGCATCTCAATAGTCATATATCATGTATTACTAACTCTGGAAGAAGGTATGTATCGAATGATAATGATATTTGTGATATTGTTTTTCATTTTTTTGAGGACCTATATTCTATGTGAGATTCTTCAATTTCTTCATATATCCTATCTTGTATTCAACCTATTGGTATGGATGAAGAGAACTTCTATCCTTTGTGTGTTTTCTCGAATGATGAAATCCTTCTAGATCATAAACATATCCACTCTATGAAGTTGGAAGGTCTAGATAGATTTCACGCCATGTTTTTTTAAACATATTGGCATATTATAAAATCAGATATTGTGGGGCTCATGAAGGGACTTTGGGAGGGTAAAGTGAATTTCCATTATATTAAAAAACAATTATTACCCTCATTACTGAGGTGAAAAATAAATCTTCAATTTTAGAGTTCAGACCCATCAATTTTTGTAATGTAATTTACAAAAGATTTTTAATGATTTTGGTTTACAGACTTCATACATGGCTTCCCTCTTTGTATTTTTGTAATCATAGTTATTTTATTCCTAAGAGTCTCATCTTCAACAATTCCATTGTTTCTAAAAAATCACTCCCTGAAAACACGCTCTCCATATAAAAGGGGTGTTATTTCATAGAATCTTGACATGAAAAAAGATTATTATATGGAGGAATGGTCCTTCCTCTTACTTGTTATGAGCAAGATGGGATTTTTTTCCCTAAATGAGTTGAGGTTATTACGCATGGTGTCACATTGGTTTTATTCAATATCTGAATCAATGGTATCCTTAAGAAGTGTTTCTCCCCATCTAGGGGTCTCTTTCAGGGGGATCCCCTCTATACTTTCCTTTTTATCCTTGTTTACCATGTTTTTTCCAACCATATTTCTATAGTATTGGATGCTAATATTTTCATGGTGTGCCAAAATGGACTCCCCATTTCTCAAAAATTCTTTTTAGAGGACATATTATTATTCTCAAGGTCCAACTTGGGTGAATATAACTCTATTTTCCATGTTATCTTTCAGTATGAATTGGTGTTGGGTTAATCAGTCATCCTTGTGAAATCTGAGATCTCTTTTAGCTCAGGTGTTCATCAAAGTAGAAAATATGATATTTTCTTTGTCTTTGACATCTGATTGGTTGATAAAAATCAAAAATATCTTGAGCTCCCCACTCTCTTTGGAAATTTAAAAAAATTGGTTTTCTTAAGAATCTGGGACAGCGTGTCAAAAAAACATGGGATGGACTGATAAAAAAAATTAATGGTAGGGAAATTTGTCCTCATTAATTCTATGGAACAATCGATTCTAACTTATGACATGTATCTTTTTAAACCACCTTGACTCTTTTGATCATATTCACCCAGGATTTTAAACTTTCTTATGTGGTACATTCAATGGGAGTAAAAAACCCATTGGATAGCCTGGTACAAACTCTATCTACCCAAAGCTTGTGTTGGAATGGTATTTCCCAAAAAGTGCCAAATTAATGAATATCTTCTTAACAAAAATGGATAGTGGATTATCCATTACATATAATCCCTCTTTTCTAAAGTTCCCCTAGAAAAATATTTCCCCCATAGAGACTTTTTTAGGGTGTTTAATGTCTCTCACCCTAGCTTCTTCTAGAGAAGTCTCTAGGGTTCTCATGATTTAATTCCTAAGGGGCTCTATAAGAGAATCGGAGATGTTAAAACACTCAAATTAAGTAAGTATTAATGTATTGTTAATAGAAATGGTTCCCATGAATCATTTACTATATTGGAAGGTTTGGATAATTCTATGGTGGAGTCTCTATTCAATGATGAAGGGAACATGTGGTGTTTCGAGAAGCTGAGGTTGTGGTTTAATAATACAGATAGAAAGATTATTTAAGGTATCCCTTGCATGAGGGATATGGTACCAGATCATTTGTGAAGTATTTTAGATTATTTTGGTGTTTTCTATTCAATAAAGGATATTGGGCAGTGGTTGAAGCACTAATCATGAGTATGGATAGTGTTTGGTAACCCCTTTGGCATCTCTCGATTCCACCCAATATGAAATAGTTCTTATGGAAAGTGTGTAAGGTAATCCTACCTATAAATTATTTTCTAGTCTTGTACCATGAAATATAAGAGTCCTCTTGTACTTTCTATTTTTAATCTATAGAACTCGTCCACATGTCATCTTACACTTCTGTAATGCTAGGAATGTTTGGCATGAGTGGGGTGTTGTTGAAGATTCTCTTAAATCAACACCTAGCATGTTGTTTATTTTGAGGAATTGGATTTTGAATCTTATAGTGGATAGGATGATCCAACTATGTAAGATGGCCTGGATGATCTGGGTATGAAGGAATGACGTTATCTTTAACTGGATTGCTAAACCTTACACTTTTTGGGTTAAGTGGGCCACCATTAGGATATACACCTAGAAATAGTACGATTTCCAAGATTATTCCCCACGGTTTTTTATCACATTGATTCTCAATTCCACCCCCAGGCTCCTTTAAGGTTAATTTGGACACAAAATTTTAGGTCTTTGATCTTTTGTTGTCAGCATCGTCCCTCACGAATCTTTTGGCATGATTTTTTTGGCATGAAAAATGTTCTTTTTTGAAAATTAGTCTCCACCAGTGGAGGAGGACCATGGAATCCTTGAGGGATTATAGTTTAATTCTGAGAGAGGATGGAGTTCTTTTATTTTTAAATTTCATTTTCTTCCCGTCATCAAATTCATCACTTCTTCAGATGTTGGCCTCCAACCATTTGGTCTACTTGTGAATGATATATTCTCTTTTTTCATCCACTTTCCTGATGTAATTTATCCTTTATGAAAATGGAAGGGAATGGGGATGTAAATTTACTTGAAACTCATGGTGTTTCTATTTACTCTCTCATAGGGTTGGTTGATTTCACTTGTTTTCTCCTGACACATATATCACCTGATCTCCGATCTATTGATTAATTTTATTTTCACCTAAAAAAATGTAACTACAAAAATTAAACATAAAAAAATTATTTTCCAGTTGTGGGATTACCTAAGTGGTAAAGTCACCCCATCATATTATATCTAAGAAGGGTTCAAATTTAGGAATCCCTTTTAAGGGGAGATTTATCTGGTCGTATAAGGGATTACATAGTGGCCCACACCTTAGGCATGAACAATCGTGCAAGATTTATCTTTCCATTTAAAAAAAATTAAAAGTGTCCCACACAATTGGAATGAACAAAGTGACTGGATAGAAGCAATAAGTATGGTGATATAACGAGACTAGGTGAATTGTGTGGGGTGAATAGGGAGACGATGCAGTTTGGAGACATATAGATTTTGATGGGTGGGTAGCTCCAAAGAGTGATGGGTGAATTGGAACCCATCAACAGAAGCTCTATAGACACATATTTTTAATGTTATATGGAGGGGTAGTATCCAAAACATGAGTGAGGGAAGCATGGCATGGTGGTTTCTAGCAGGGGGTGGTGGGACATGCTAATTGGTGACACAAGATTCTTGTGTGATTAGTTAGATGAAGTAGTGTGAGAGGAAGGAAGTACACTATTTCAGTAAGAAGGCATCACCATGTGGGTGTTTTGAAAGAGAGTTGTGTTTGTTGGCCATATTAACTAGCCTTATACTAAGATGAATCCCCAATATGTCTTGAAGGGAGGACCTACCACAATGCAATGCAGATAGTCACTGTGTTATTATGCTTTCATGGGGGGTACTGCGATGTAAAGACTAGTAACAATGAATTAGGCAAGGCTTATAATATGAGACTTTGTGGAATTTTATTTTTTTGGAGTTTTGGTGACAATTAGTTTGGACATTTGTTTATAAAGATCTTGGGATTTCATGACACTTAATTGTAATAATATATTTCCTTTGGTTGTATTTCAATCCTTTGGGGTGTGAGGTTTGACCAACTCGAATGTCAGGGTATGTATATTTTTATGGTTTATAGTCCCATCTTATGAATATAGATTATTTTATAAAAATATGAAATATATATTTATATTATAAATATAATTAAAAATAAATGTAGAGTTCTAGGAGATCTTTTCAAGTAGGTAAATTCTATCATTATAATCATTAAATTTAATTAAAATTAAAATATTACTTGTTATAGTTATAAATTATTATTATTATTATTATTATTATTATTATTATTACTATTTAAAATATAATTAAAAGGTTAATTACTTTATTGAAAATAATTTCATAAAATATTAGTAATTATAAAAATTATAATTAAATAAAAAAATAAAAATAATATTGCTTTTTTAAAAACATTAACTAAGTTGGTCATGTGTTTGAGCCTCTATTTGTATGTTATTGAATTAATTTATTATTATTTTTTATATTTCACCATTTTTTAATAGAATAAATTAAACATATTATTGAAAAACTAAATAAATTTTTAAATTTTAATATTTCCATTTATTAATTATTTTTATCGCAAAATGGAATACATTCATGTTTTTTGGGAAACTATTTTAAAAAGTCATAAAAGTGTTTGTTTGACTGATGATACACAATAACATGTTAAATTAATGAAAGTAAGTAAAGTTTTAAATAATAAAAGGTTAATAGTTGACTCTTTGATTTTTTACCATACACAAAATAATTTCTTTTTCTATATTTTATATAATTTCCTAACCCAACCGAAGACCTCATCACACCACACTTTCCCCATCTCTAGTCTGCTTCCAATACTGTCTCTCATCTCTGTTCCTTGAATTCATTGTAAAGAGAGAGAAGATGATATTCCATGATGAGTAGTCCAACATCCCCACGCATTCCATTCCCATTTTACTTCATAATCATATGCAGTTTCATCACCATTATTTTATTAATTGAAGAATGTTGTAAAGTGAGGGTGACTCCTGAATAATTATTCCATTCCCAGAACAAAATCTTTTTCTACCATAGTAAATACTCAATGTTAAGATGCACCACCTGGATAGAAAATCGTCTAGGATAGGTTCATGGATTCACCACTTTTTAGAAAAAATATCAACAGATTGAAGACAAAAAAATCAATTTTCACTAGTTACAGCAGTTCTAGGAAACCAACCACACCTCCTACTGCCACCATGGCTCACATGTCTATGGAAAAAGTATATGGTGTGTGAACCATGACTTGTATTTTTTTATAATTATGTAATATTAAGGTTCCCCCCATCCATTTAATGATCATTGAGTATTCAGGGTTTTCTCTTTCATTTGGACCTTCCTCACAAGCGGCTAGTTGGAGCAGGCCATGACAAGTTTATGTAGTGAAGGAGCAATAATTCCTTATAGAAAATGATAGAGAAAAATATGATGATTATTTCACCTTATTTTCATTCAATCATCCCATCCACGCATTTCCATGAATTTTTTTATGTTTTTTTACATATAAACACATTTTTTAATATAAACATATTATTAAACACTATTGGAACAACACCAGTGACAAATTCATATCTTAATGTTGTGTCTCCTATAAATTGCATCCTGGTGTTTTTATTGTCACATAGGTATCAGTGCCACCAATCAGCTAACCACATTGTACTCCTAAAAATCATATCATCATGTTTCCTACCATTATTACATGGTAGAGAACCCCTCTATCCCAAAAATGATATCCAAGTGGGAAGAGCATCAGATGATAAGTTCTGATGCACAAATCACACTTTTGAGCCACCCACCAAGTGATGCATGTGTATTTCCATGTCATGATACCTAAAAATTCACCCCACTTCATCATTCTTGTCTAAACATATCATCCTACAACTCTTGACATTGGTGGACCGAAGTCCCAATTCCCTAATGCCCCAAATGCATGGTTCTAAAGACAAAATTTGGTGAACAATTCCACCGTTACCATACTATTTCTACAACACTACTATAGTACATGATACATTACTTCTATAATACATACAAAAATCCTCCCCCACCCATATTTGAACATGTATTTTTTATCCAGGATGATAAATGTGTGAAAAAAATTCTATGATTTCATTTCATATTCCATCATTTTGAATGATTTTTTTTAAATAAAAATAGTAATTATATGGATTCTTTTTTTAAAAATTCATGTTTAAATATGTAAATTTATTAAAAAAATTATTACTACAAGATTATATTATTATTCTTCATAAAAAAATATTATTATATAAATAATATTTTTAATCTATACATTTTAATAAAAATTATTGGGGTTTTTTTGAAGCCAAACACAAACCTATACAAACATGTTCCAAATCCAAGGATACAAAACATAAATCATCAATAGGCACATAACCAAGAAAAATTGATGGATCTGAATAAATTTAGGGCCTAGAGAAATGATGGACCACCATATTACCAACCCTTTTAATAAAACAAATTGAAAAATTGAAATAATCTAAAGATGCACACCAAATCTCATACAAAATGGTCCCTAAAGAATAATAGATAGAAGGGTGAGCCTTAACCAATGAGATAAGAGGGAGGAAATCTGATTCCAAAATAACCTTATACCAACATAGATCCCATGAAAACATGATTCCAACATAATATTACATAGCTTTAATATCATATAGATAGAAATTAGTAATAGAAAATGTTTCATAAAAGAAACGAATTCACTAAAGGAGTCATGACCCACCCTGCCCAATCAAACCCAAGAATCTACACAAACAATGACATCAAAAATCCCCATTCCAACATCCATTTGGGGTAAATACCAATAAACATTGTGTTTCACTACTTGAATTCAAAACCCCTCCATCTAGTGGTTTTTCTATACATCAATCAGACAAAAACACCATTGTACCAAAGATTCATCAGTGATTAACTATTTTTTAAAAGGAAATCCATTTCACCTAATCTAGATAAACCAAGAAATTTTATAGAATTAATGAAATCCTAAATATTTTAAATCCCCAAACCATTTGGAGAGGCCATCAGTAATGGTAGAGACCTCATCTAGTACCAGAAAAATCACCTCATAATATCTTTCCCAAATTGGATTAATGCTCAGACATTGAAAGTTAGCATGGAAATTCATCTCCAATAGGAACGTGAAAATGGGAATAAATCATCCATGATAATATTCATTCTACACAAAATATCACAAACTGTAATCACATTAGCAAAAATCCAGCATAAAAAATCCCAAACCTTTGTATTAACATAATAGACTAAAATTTCATCCAAACCAAATCAGATCCATAGAAATTCCATCACATTAACATCCAATATCTGAACTTCATTGTGTACCCTCTATAATGATTGAATCTCTAGAAGATTCCATCACTAATAATATGTATAGAAATAAGGATATTTAAGATCCAAATTATATCTGTCTCATTGAACAATGAATTATGTTTATTAGCATTCCATACAAAAAACATCATCCTTAATAATATCTCGTACAACTGAATTATTGATTCCAACAGGGGAAGTTGATGAAATAAATTTACAATAAGAACCCCAAATCAAAGGATTTGTCCCTATATTAAGATAACACCCATAAGAGTTGTGAAAAAAATACCCTCTAAAAGAAGGAGCTCATATTATGAAATAAAATGCCATAGAAAACATGGTTGATGTCCAGGAAGATCCTGAAGAAAACAAACATAGAGGAAAATGTTTTTCAATCAAAACTTGAGAAAAAATTGAAAATGGGAAATATAAAAGCCTATATCACTACTTAGCGATAATTTTTTTGTTGAAAGATCCCATAAGCTTGAACACGAAGCCTTTATCCACTTTAGGGAGACATAATCATTCCCATGAAACCATGTTCATCTTCTTCATGTATCCATAGAACCCCATTGGAATTTTGAGAACAATGAATGAAACAGATCAATAAGAGTTTCTAGAATATTGAATAGGGGCATAAAATATTATAGAATAGGTTACACCACTGATTTGATCAAGATAGTATTCCTCACCCTCAATATACCTTTCCCCTTCAAACCATTAATTTCATTTCAAACCCCATCTCTAATAGATACTAACAGCTTTGTTTTAGATATTCCAATAACAATCGGAAGTCCCATATAATTATTATGAATAAAAAATTGATTAACATGTAATAGACCATAAAACTCATCCCTATACTCTGGTAGATGATTTTTGGGGTGAAAATTCAGTTTTAATCATTGTTGTTTTAATTATGTGGAGGGGGTGGTGTGGGGGGTAATTTGGTTGCTCACCACATTTCATGGTTCATGAGATCATATAGTATTTTTATTTGGATTAATTATACGCCTATTGTGGCCTCACATTATGTATTCAAGGATTTGAATTTATAATTAGAATATATTTCATTTTTTATTCAAAAAAAAGAATAATTATTTTTAGTTATGGAAATAATAATAATTTAATATTTCATGTTATTATTTAATTATATTCCAAACTCAAGGATTGGGTCATAGAAACAAATTTTTAGCATTATGAAAAATATTATGAGTGGAGAGAAAAGAGATTCCATAATATAATTTGGATGTAATATATATAACAATAATGTACTTGTGAAAAATATATTTAAAAAAGTAATATTTAGGAAAATAAAATAATTTTTTATGAATGATAAATAATATCCTTTTTTACGCTTTTTATTAATTTTAAAATGGAATAGTTTATGAATGAAAAACCATATCCAATTTACGATCTTGTTAAAAACCAAAATGTGGGTATTATGTAGAATAATAAGAAATTAGAGAAGGGTGATTCCATAATGAAATTAAGAAGATATGTGTGTGTGTGTGTGTAATTATAATGGAATAGTGAAAATTATATTTAAAATAAGGAATATTTAGGAAAATAAAAGAAAATTTTATGAATGAAAAACTATATCCTTTTTCACCCTCTTATATGTACATGTTAGAAAAGAACAATATCCTTTTTTACAAGTATATTAATTAATTAAATACAAATATAATATATATAATTACATTTAAAAGTGAGATTACTATAAATTTTTATATTTATATTTATATGTGAAATCCAAAACAATTATAAATAATTTAGAATTCATAATTATAATTTAATGAAAATTATAAAGGGTAGTATTAAAAACTTAAAAGTATAAATAAATTTTAATTTTAATTGATTTTAAAATTTACCGTAGTTATAATCATATAAATTTAGTGACTAACATTAAATATAATAATAATAATAATATTTTATAAATATATATACATATACATATATATATATATAAGAATAATTTATTATAAATATAATTTAACATATATTTAGAGTACTAAGAAACTAGTGAAAGATGAGTCATTTCATCATTATATTCATTTTATTATAAATATAATTATATATATATATATACTAATATACATATATATATATATACTAAGAAATAAGGAAATTTCATTTAATGATCAATGATCTGAAAAATTAAGAGAGTTTACCCGAGAAAGAAAACTAACCAACCAAACATGTGATTCTTCGGTATGGCCCCATATTTCCAAAAGGTGGGCAGCCATATTCCCTTATATTTTGATGAAATACAACTTGAATGTAAAGAATAGTTGGTAAAGGGGGCAGATATTTAGATCAAGTAACATAAAAGATCAAAGTTAATTCTCCAGTGTATGAATCACATTAATAATGGTATAAATTTTCATTTCCAAAATAAGGGATTTTCATCCTCTCTCGATGGAAAACATAAGACCCTCACATATATATTGGGCTTCTATAATTGGTGAATCCCAATAATAATGGAAAGATTTCTAGAAGGTCATCATTATGATTCTGAGGGAATCATGAACCATAATACTAATACCTATAGTTCCTCCCCTCATGAGCGATGCATCCACAATAATTTTCATCATATCTATTAGGGGAGGGCTCCAAAAGGTTGTGCAAGAGTTAGAAATTGGAACCTCATATTAAATCCCATTCCATTTACATAACTCCATCCAATATTCCATAGGCACGATCCATAAGGATTTTGGCCTTGATCGTTGATGAAATACAAATTCATTTCCCCGCACCTAGATAATCCAGGCGATGGTGTAGAGTGAATCCACCATCTCCTTTAGGAGAGAGGAAGACCATTTTTAGAGAATCGTTGAAGGTTAATACACTAATTCCACCAGATAATCATCATTTAAATCCCACTCCTTCTAGACTTCCCCGTCCCTAGAGTATAAGAAGAAAACATACAATGGATACTCTCGTGAAAACAAAAACATGGGGCATATATGATCATCAGATGTATTGAGTTACATGAGAAACTTCTAGGAGGGGAGGATACCGACATACACTTTCCCCTGAAAATACCAAACCATTGGAGGGACTAACAACCACCACATATTCTTCCACAGGACATCATTCTTTGTGCTTCTAATCCTAATTCTCGTCATTTGTGGTGATTTAATCGAACGGTTTTCTCAAGTTCTACTTTCTCTGTAAATTACTATACTGTTTGATGTCCTTTACAAATGGGATACTTAGGATGATCCTTTGTTCTCTATAATAGAACTATTTTCTATAATTTTATCACACCATCCACTTCTTATACTATCCTACATGGATTTTACAGCTTCATATTCCCACCTAAATACTATTGGTGAGGTATCCTTCATTTCTTATCCATTGACTAGCCATGGGTCCCTCCATGTCTTCATCATGGCTCCATCCCCAACTCTCTAGTATAGTCCATTTACAAGGGTTTCTTATAACCCCCATAAACTTCTTCAAAAAAAACTAGGATTGGGACCCAATGTAGAATTGAAAATGTTTTTATGAGAAAAATACTTAGCATGGAGGATCTGGGTGCATAGGGAATCTAGGTTTTGGAGAAGCCACCACCAATGCTTTGCTAGATGCATAAAATTGAAATGACATAAATCCTAGAACCCCATTCCTATAATATTTTTAGGAAGTAAAATCTCTTCCTATGAGATCAAATGAATTTTTTCTCTCCTTTTATTTACGCCCCACTACAAATTGGTGTTGCAGGAGTGGATTGGGTAAATAACATAGCCATGCATTTAAAAAGGGACATAACATAGGTTAGTATCCCTTATGCCACCACCTTGATTAAATTCTATTTCCCAGATTTATATATCCACTTAAAAGTCCAACCATAATTTTTTCCTACATTTTCTATGATACTCAAGAAAGACTCCCTTTTAGAGATACCAAATCTCACTGAATTCCCATGGTACATATTGTTCTTGTCAACAACCCAGATTCTATAGGCTTTGTTAATATCATCTTTCTTACAAGTGGTAACTCGTGAATAGAAGGAAATTTTTGACTTATCAAGGATGAAATACAATTTGGTTACATTATTAATCAATAGAATCAATTCAAAAATAGAGTTGGATCTAGAAAAATAAAGATATCATCAGTTAAAAAATATCGGAGATGGGTGGACTATGTCTTCACACCTTTGTTACATTAATAGTGTTTCCCATTAATACTCCTAAAATAATAATATAGAACATTTATAACACCAAAATAAATATGAAAGGGGAATGGTGCCCCCGGATGAAGATCCCTAGTAGGGTTGAATCTCTGAAAGAGGCCTATGTTTAATTTAATACTAAAAGAAACTAAAGATACATATATCAATATAACCTTAATCCACTTAGGGTAAAATACAATTTTTCGCCTATCAAATTGATAAAATGGCCATTAAACCCTATCATATTCCTTTTTTATATCAAGTATCCAATCCATAAAACCAATTTTAGTAGTTGAGTGAGTTTTTATAAAATGAAATAGTTCATGGTAAACTATTCCACTATCAGATTTGATTCTTTCAGGAATGAAAGAACTCTAATTTATAGAAATAATAGAATGAATTCAAAAATGAAAGTTCTTAAACATAATTGTTATGATATTTTTTAGATATCATTTCAAAAACTGATGGTCCTAAAGTCTGAGAACAAAGATTGATTGTTTTATTTTTTGGGTAATAATAATAATAGTTTCATTTAGTGTATAGCAGTTTTTACAACTAGAAATATGGGAAAATGAACCCATTGAAATAAGAGACCTCCATCAGTGGTTGTTATCCCTAAAAAAATTTCCTAAATATCACACCCCCTACCCAATCTCCCTATCATGCACACCCCTCCCCATCGTGATCACAACCGCCTCAAGCATAGCCTGCCTCTCATTATCACCACAACACTCATTACTACCACTACCCATCCTCCATTAACCCCCTAGAGCACAACCCTCACCCTCTCACACACTCCTCCACTCTGGAACTTGAGCCGACTACACCATTGTCATTCATCTACCCTCTAAACCCTCTCTACTTCACTTGTGGTTTTATTTTCCACACCGGAGTCGTGTCCACCATCACCACCTATTCTCCCTCACCACCCAACTCCCCTAACCCTTTACACACCCTCTATCAAGATTCCTCTTCTACCAATATTCCCTATACATCCTTCCCCTTATCTTCTTTGCAGCCTTATAGGAGGTACTACCAACACCACCTTTGATCCTGATCATTGTTTCTTCTACTATTGGTGATCTCATTGTCATCCTAGATTCATAAAACTATCTGAGGTAACCCCAAATTTTATTCTGAATTATTCATGTGTAAAATGTATTTTTTATATACTTTTATGCTCATATTGGGATGGTACAGAACCCCATGTAGTTTTTTGAAACCAATTTAAATTAATGGGATGTTGACTTTAGTATTCACAATCAATATTACAAATATTTTTCAGTTTTTTTATTTTGTAATATGTTTTATATTTACATTTAATATCATAATTAGGTTTTACTCCTTATCAAATAATTACAAATATGTCACACTTGAATTTCAATTTCCATGCCACTTCCATTGAAGATAGATTTTATATATTATTATCAAGGTTGAAAAATTAGTTTTTTAATCAAGTAAGTTTTTGGGTATGTATATCAGGCACATTATAAACCACAACATTCTCCCAGACAAACATATTTTCGGTTTTTAATATCTTGAGGTTTACCTCATTCACATTGTTTACAATTTAGTATTTTGGTTTTCCAATGTCCAGTTAACTTATTATTTTTGACCTATTATGTTTTACAATTATATATACTATTTCTACCAAATATTTCATTATCTACAATTCTTACTCAAATGTATCATTTAAATTAACAATTCAATAACTACATTATTGATATGTACTCAAATTATTATAAACTATATACTTTATTTAAAATAATTTTTTTTTCTTTTAATCACCTTTCTCATTTTGGTTATTAATTGTTTTATTTTTACATATATTTATCTCATGATTTTGAATAAAGTATATAGTTTATAACATAATTTTATATAGTCTAGTGTTTTTATAACTAAATTTATAAAATAACCAATTTCATATATTAATACATATGTCTAATTTTTTTTCACTTTATAAGTTTTCTTATCTACCATTTATTTATAAGAACCTCTCTACAAAATATTTGTTCATGTAAAAAAATACTTTAAAAAATAAATGGTATAAATAATTAAATATTACTAAAATGTGATGACCATGTCATTTGTGAACTGTTTTCTTTTTTTTATGAGTATGACTTGAATATCACATGAAATTGGTTAGTCTTTATTTGAAATATATTTTATGATGTAAAATTATAAAAATGCATTAAATATGAAGTCTTGTGTAAATTTTACTTCTTGTTGTATATATTTGAATGTGGATAAGAGTTGGATTAATCTTCCTAATAGAACATATTAAGAATATTTTGAGGGAATTAAATGGATTATTTATTTCACTAGATGATTTAAAAGTGAATATATTAGTTTTCCATGTAGAAAATATGAAAATATCTATAAATTAATATGAGATATCATGAGTGATCATATTTTCTAAAATGGTTTTATAAAAAAAATATGTGAGTTAGACTCATCATGGGGAAGGATATATTCATTTTCATCATTCAAAAATAGTTTAGATCGATATTAAAGTGGGGAATAATGATCATATACATGAAATAAATACTAAAATGGTATGTGGGTTGCCTCCTAAAGGAATTGACATCCTAAATGTTGTGACAGGTGAGATCAATCTGTGCTCTAGTGATGATATTTAATCATTGTGGTTTTATGAAATACTTGATAATGCAAAAAATTAATTATATTCTGGGTGTACATTGTATAGTAAAAAAAATTATCATGGATTTTTTAAAATTGAAGAATTTGAATCAATGGTCAGATACATCATTTGACATATTGTTGGTGTTATTTGAAAAATTAGTTCTTGTTAATGCTAAGATTCCCAAGCCTTATTACAATGCTCATATGTTGACATCGAACATAGGTTTCACATATGAAACCATATATGCAAGTGTAAAAAAAATGTATGCATTTTAGAGAGAAAAATCTCCATTTGGATCATTGTATAGTCTGTGACTCTTCTAGGTGGAAAGATAATGGGGGGAATGAGACTCAAAAAAGTCAGACTTTGAAATATTGGAAACTAAATTCCATAAAGAAAATACATTAATTTTCACATAAGATTAGGTTGAAAATATTATTTATGTAATCTAAATTTTTTAAATTAATGAGATGACATGTGGAAAGAAATATAGAAATTGATATGCTAACACACCATGAAAACTCTCTTGTGTGGAAGAATTTCCATCAGACACCCTGATATTTCTAAATATATTCTCAATGTCTGATTTAGGTTAGAATTATATGGTTTCAATCCATTTATGACTATGTTTGGTGAAAATCATAGCACATGGATCATGTTGTTCATTTCGTATAATCTTCCTATGTGGGTTTGTATGAAACAACAATTTCTATTAATTTATACTCTTATTTATGGAAATACAAGATTGGGGGAAAATATAGATGTTTAACATCATCCATTTTTTGATGAGTTGAATGAATTTCTGGGTGATTTTGTTTCGACTTATGACTGTGAAATGGATGAAATGTTTAAACTATAGGCTAATATTTTATGGAAAATCAATTACTTCCCAACTTTTAAAAAAATTTAGGTTAGAGTATTAATGGGGAATTTTATTTTTCTTTGGGAAATAATAGTAAAAATTATACATGTATTAAAAAATTTAACAAATGGACATACATAGGTCATAGATGTTTTCTTCCCTCTAAAAACAGTTTCAGAAAGGATAGGGTGTCATTTTATGGTTTTTTAGAATTCAACCTAGCACCAAAGATCGCGACAGGAGTATAAATATTATCACAAATTGTGGAAGTAAATATCCACATGTTATATGAATTTCATGATTTTGTGGGTCATCAATTACCCAATATTCATGATATGGGTAGATAGTACAATCATAACTGGAATAAGAAAATATTTTCTAATCCCCCTTACTAAAAATCTAACACGATAAGTCATAATATTGATTTTTATGAACATTGAAAATATAATAATTTTATAATATATTGTGGATCATTTTAGGTATTAGTGTGAAATAAAAGGACCATACTAATGAACAATGTGATTTAGAATAAATGGGTTTAAGGAATCAATTGCATTTACATTTGGGCAAGGTAAATAAAGGATACATGCCTACATCATAGTATACGATGAGTAAAAAAGAGAAACAGACATTTCTTTCCATTTTTTAGAGTCTTAAGGTTCCTTATGGTTACTCTTATAATATTTCTAAATGTGAGAATGTAATGACTAGGAAATTGAAAGGGTTGAAAAGTCATAAAAATTACATACTTCTTTAGTATTTGATTCTAATAACAATTTGTGATTGTTTATATCCCAATGTTGTTCAACCATTTATTGAGATGATTACATTTTTCCAAAATGTTTGTTTAAGAAATCAAAAAATCAATGATTTAAAAAAATCATGTCAGAAATATACTTACGCTTTGTTACATGGACGATTTATTTCTTCCCTCATTTTTTGATGTTATGGTTCACATGAAAATACACATAAACAATTTAGTAATAGTTGTTGGTCCGGTGAAATTTAGTTGGATGTATTCTATTTAGTTGTATATGAATACATTGAAACAATTTGTATGTAACAGATCTCGTCCAATGGCATAAATTTCTAATGGTTATTTTATGGATGGGTTTACTACATTTTATGTAGAATATCTTATGGATGTCAAAACAAAATTAGTTGATCCCACTTGAATTCATGATGGTCTAGTTGGAGAAAAACTATATTTGATAAAGAAAACATTGATTGGGAACAATATCATTGATATATATATTTTTAATACTCTATCAGTTGCACCATTGATGCTGTAAGTGTCTTATGATTTTAATTTTTTAACTTTAACATGTTTTTTTCATATGAAAGTTGATCATTTAAACACAACATTATCATTTGTAGGAAACAAATTAATAATCTTAAAAGAATAAATTTATTGTTCTAGTGATTATCAAATTCAATAGTCCCATTATGAATCATTTCATGATTTGTACACATATGTTGTACATATAAATTTATTTTCATTATGATTTAAGTATCGTACTAATTTATTTCTGCATAATGTTTTATTGAATTTTCTGAAATATATAGATCCATAACTTGAACAAGTTAGGTGAACCTATAATAACTAGATAATTTAACCAAATAGATTAGGGTGCATCTATAATAGCTCATTGTTAAGAGTATTTAGAAGCTAATGGTTTTTAGTTTCACATTAAAATGTAGATGTAAAATTGGTATCACAAAACAGCAGCATTGGTTGTCTATCTATCGATACTAGTTATTACTATGGTCAATTTGAATACAACATTGAAGTTATATACATGCACAGATTAAAATACATAATGTTAAAGTTTAATTTGGTTGATATATTCTCTGGAATTAAATTCAATTAGTATTAGTTTACATTAGTGAACTTTTACCATATGTTATATAAAATAGAATGAGTTAGTGATGAACCTTTGATTTTTTCATCACAGGAAGAACAATTTTTCTTCATTACCTTATCAACTAATATAAATTGGAATTTTTCTATGAAAATATCAAGATATTAGTGTTTTTAATTAAAATAGATGAACCTGATATTTATTCCTTTTTTGTGAAACAACTTGATCAATAAACCATAGTTAAATATGAAGAAGATATTCTTTGGTTTAGTGAGACTGTTTAAGGGTATATGGTTGATTTTCCTATTTAATGAAAGTTATTATTGTTCTCTTTATCTTTGGTTTTAAACAATTTTTTATTTTTTTAACTTTTTTGGAACTATTTAATTTTTTCTGTAGTAGTTGTATATATCGTCGATATATAAATGCATGAAAAATTAAACAAATTAGTGTAATAATAATTAAATTAATTTTTCCAGAAAAATATAATAATAAAAATTGAAATAATATTTATTAAATAAAACAAAGATAACCATAAAATATATATGAACTATGATAAGAAGATAATAAAAAAATATGATAACTGTATCTCCCCACAATTGAGAGAATACATCACTTCAATCAATTTATTGCAATAAAAATTTTCACTAAGAATTTATTTCATCATAGGTTAATTGAAAATAATTATTTTAATCCTAATGTTGATATAAAAACATATTTTCAATTTCTTATCATTCAAGCTTCTAATCAGACAACCCAATTTCTCCTAATTAATGATTCATCACTAGACAACTAATCAGATAAATTCATTTTCCTATTAGAAATCAGCATTCAGTATTCCCAATACTTAACATGTCATTTAATAACATGGAACAGTTTCAATAAGAATATATTCATTTTTATTAATCTATTTATTATACATAAAAATTATTCATTTAATGAGTATATTAAAATCTAGAACTCAACTATTCCAAATAGAAAACATCACTTGAGGTTAATTTTTATAACTAGGGAATGGAAGTTATACATGACAATGAGATCATAAATTTCTCTTAATACTTATTCATGGATTTAATTCTTCACATGCACACACACAAGGCCATGAATTTTCAATAATCATAATGTTATGTTAAAAATGATCCTTTTAATCAAATTAAAATTAATTTATATAATTGGATATTTAGAATGAATCATTAAAGTGATACTCATAATCAACATACAAGAAACTCTAGGTTGAGTTTCTTAATCCTGTTTATCCAAGATAAAGTTTGATTCTATTAAATTATATTCAAAAATATTTAATCCTCACATTCTCGGAATAAGAGACTCATTGATTTCAAGGTGATATAGTCTCTTTGAGTTTTATAGACAAGGTTCTATCAAATATTTTATTCATACACAAAAACACACTATATGTACTCCCTCCACACATATGTTTTATTATATGTACAATATCAACCTCAATTATCATTTTCATCCCTTTGCTAAGTCCATCACTTATGAACAACAAATGATTTTAGATACTTTTTTCCATTGATTATATCCCAAATCCTTGGATATATAAATTATATTCAACCGATTTATGGGGATTTTTATCTTATAGGGTGTAATCTATAAGACTAAGCAACTCATATCTGTGAACATCCCAAATTTCTCTGCATAGTATGATTATTGTTTCACAAGGTTTTAAGAGGGGAAAATCATCATTTTATTCTAATTATCATTTCAAATCTTCATTAATTTTTTCAATTTCACTACCACTAATAAATAGAAAATGAAGCATGATTCTTTTGTTTAATTAAACATCTATTTTATCTTCAAAATCTACTATTTCAGTTTAACTTTCTTCAATTTCAAATCCCAAGGATGTTTCATATCTCCCAAAACTTTTATCATGATCTATCATATGTTTCCATTTACATGTTATTCTCATGAATTTACATTCTATTCATCGTATTCATTATTCCCATAATAAAATTCCATATCTTAAAGTATTTTTTCTATTAGAGGATAAATAATCATAGATAGACTATGTCCCATGAAATATAAAGAATTATATTGGGATGAGAAGATATATTAGGACTAGGACACTGATATCCATTATCAATTCAAGTCTCGGGATGCCCCACTGAGAATAATTTTCTGATATGGATAATAAGACTTGGATCCTGAACAATATTTTTTTCAATAAATTATAATTGTTTTAGTTTATGGAAAACAACAACTTAAATTTAAATTTCCATAATGGTTCAAAGTATGATCCAACTTTATCATTATACAATTTCTTTTTTCCTACATAATATATTTTATCATGAATTAAGAAAAAGTGTCATAAAAGTAAGCCAACTTTCTCTCAGTTAAATAGATTTTTCTACATTTCTTTATTTTAAAGTATATTTTATTCCATATAATTTTTCCTTTTATAATAAAAATTTCACTTCATGTTTTTCAATCCATAGCTTCCCCTAAATTATCTTGGGATAAAAAGGTATAAGATGATCGATATAGTGAAATTACATAGGGATTGTGGGACTCTTTGGATTATATTTGGTGGGATAGGACAATGATTTTGAAATATTCTACACAAAAAACATTTAACATAAATAGTAAGTTTTATTTAAATTTTTAAATAAGAATTGTTAATGATTTTTTGAAGAAACCAAAATTGTACAGGGGATTTTCATGTTGAGAGGTCACACATGTAATATTTCTATATTTTTTAGGATATACATAATTTGAAAAAAAAAATTATTGGGATAGCACATAAGGTGACAGATTTGGAGGGATAGAAGTGTGAATTCAAGGAGTTAAATGTGCAGTTGTTAGATGAGGTTAGAAAACTATGGAAATATATGCATTGGGGTGATAGTTCATGGTATCCTACAATGTAGTTTTATACTAAATTTATTTATCAATTTTTTATTACATAAATTATTATTATCTTCATAATTTTTATTTATTGTAAGACTTACTACACCATACACTTGTAGAATCCATTATCCTGTATGACAGATCAGATTCAGGATGTGTGTTTTTTTTTATCTTTATGGTTTCTCATTTAAATTAACTATCTCATTTAGTTTTTTTATTTGTAGTGAAGTTAAAAATAACATTTACATTTTTATATTCATTAAAATTATATTTTAACAAGTATGGATTCAAAAATAGATAAACACATTTAATCTAGTAAGAAAACATAGGAAAATAATTAGTATATTTAAATTTAAAAGGAAAATAACTCTTTGAACCTTGTTTTTTAATTTATAAGGTATCATAAATTGATTGTTGTCTCTAGGAATTCTGGAAAATTCATCTAGATGTTTCATGGTCGAATGACCTTTTCTACTTATAACAGGGTATCCTTCTACATATTTTTCTTATCAAAATATTCTTTGTGACCACATGAGGAAGTGTATATCAAATTTTTGATCATAAAATAATGATCTTATTCCATTGGTTGATGGATCCATTTATATAAAATGGACACAATATGGATTCAACATGAGTTTATTTTCTTATATTATTAATCTAATTTCACAAGACATTAATCTTTAATAATATTAGAGACTCCAATAGGAATTTATTTTGCACTGACTCCATAACACACTCTATGATATCCACCAATTTGGTTGGTATTTACATTGACATTGATCATTCATTAGATTATCTAGACTGTGAATTTATGTGGGTAAGTGATTCTATCTCATTTTAGTAGAAACTTGATTTCCCCAAATTTTATTCCTTTAGTTTGATATGCCACAATCATGGTCTTATGATCTATAATTGTAGGATGTCTACTTGGTCAATCCTTAAATTTATTTTGGTTGTATATTCAAAGAATCATTCTCCTTCATTGAAATAATTGATTACCCCAATGTTATTTTAGAGGGTTTTTATTTATAGACCATGTTTAATATGTTCAGTCTTCTAGATGTAAATCTCATTTTCAAATTCAAGTGGGAAGGGTTAATATAGAATGTAAACTTCATGATAGATATCTATACTTTCTAAATATGTAAGAATATATATTATAATATTTGGTTCTTTTAACATTATCTTCCATTGATCATAATTCAAATCCATTCATCATCTACACCACACTGTTCAACATCTAACATTTCAATTTTTTACAAAACTAGCATGAACTAATATTGTGAGATCATTACTACGCCATATGATTCCTTCTTACTCATATTATTCTTCAGATAATAAAAATCATCTATGTTACAAACTCTCTATTCTTATCTTATTTTATTCAGAATGATGTGATATATTTGTATAATGAACTTTATGTCATTTAAAATTTGTAAGAAGCATCATCATGTATAGGATCCCAGAAAACCCTGAGAGGGGAGGGGTGAATCAGAGTATCAACTTTTTCTTTTAATGTGATGGATCTTTTTCCCACACTGGTAGGAACCTATTAAACCTATCTTATGGTAATGTGTAGTATTTAAACATTCACATTCAGATACACATCACAACAGTTTTACATGGTTCTCCACTAAGGGATACTCGAACGAGCATGCACCAAAAGTGTTTTGATCATACCAAAATCCACCAATCTTTACTAGTTGTGTAATATATAATAATAGATAGAGTCACTTTTTTCTAGGAACACCACCTTTACAATATTTTTTGGGATATCACATTTCCTCACTTAGAACAATTACGTTGACCACCTCCCTTATCCCACTACCATTGCAGAAGTCTTACTCAATTTAATGACATGAAGGTCACCATATTAGATTGTAATTTAATTCCTTTTCCATGACTATCATGAGACTCTTCTTGTATTGATGTCCTGAGTTGATGCACCTAAAAGAAATGTTTACTTAAACTAGATGTTCAATACTGCTATTTGTAAAGCTTCTTTACGATGTTCCTTCATGAATATCTTTCACAAAGATCACACCCTTCGTGAATAAAACTACCTTCAAAGAACCCTAAGTGATTTTGGAATAACCACTCATCATGATACTCCTTTTTCATAGATACATTCATGATACTCCACTTCTTGTAGTCATAGAGATTACGGTCAACCCATCATGCCATTCACGATGCTTGTTCATGATGCTCCACATATTTGTGAACCTCAGCCTTTGAGAAACCATGTCTTCTTAAAACCCATGAGTTTACCATATTTATGAATATTCAGTCCCATAAAACCACTATTTTTAATTCCTACCTCTCCATCCTGATTTTGATCACAAAAATTTTGAAAACACTGGGAAATGACACCACCTTCAATATTGTAGTCATCTTGAACTATAAGATCAATTTCCTTGAAAACTCTATAATCAACTCAGTTTGGATTGACAACAAAAAAACCAGACTATATTTCCAGTAAATAACTACATTTGTTCCAATAGTATCCCCCTTTGGTTTTGTTGTAAATTTGAAAAAAAAATCACCAGCCGCTATCAAAACCTGGTATATGATAAATAATTAGTCAAACACTCTAAGTCTACATGAGAAAATCACAATATAGAAAAAATAGGGGAAGAATCAATTGGGTTCTCATGTTTTGGAATGATTAATGATGTCTAATCTAACCAATTGAGAACTCATAACACCTGATTCTCATTATTTCATAGAGGTATTTCATATTGTTTCCTCATAACACTTAATTCTCATTATGTCACAAAATAATTACATGGATTTTCAAAACCCAGTAACCCGAAAACCATTATAACATTGAATTTATCTATTTTTATCAATTCTCTACCTTTGAAAATAAACCAAAATAACTTATATTTGTACTTTTATAGCTTAAAAAAGACTCCCACTTTATCATATCTCCCCCCATAAACCTGCATCACATCCATAAACAGATTAAAACGGTTAACACACATGGGGAGAGGGGATGAAATTTAACATCCTCATGCACTGGGAGGTGGCCAAACACTAAGGTTAAACCGATGTTTTTTGAACACATGTACTGCCAATGGATTATCCAGAATGTCATAAACATGGTCATTAGTTCCAACGTGATCCATTTTAATCATTCTTTTCTAAAAAAAATTGTTGATGAAGTGATATCTAATTTAATATGTTTTGTAAGAGAGTGATAAACTAGATTCTTCATAAGATAGACATGTTCCTATTTTTATATAAAAACACCATCAACTATATCAACTCATCAAAAATATCAATCCTTTTTTCTTTATCCACAATAGCTGAGTATAAGTCCTCATAGTAGAGATATACTATGCTTCATCTATACTAAGAGAAGTAATTTATTTTTTCTTGGTCATCCATTCAACACATTTATTTTAAATGAAGAATACTCCACCACTTCTGGACTTTCCATTCACCACATATACACCCCATTCAGTATCAAAAAAAATTGATAATTAATTATCTTGCCCTATAGCAAAGTATAATCCAAAATTGAGAGTACCTTGAATATGTATCATGATTATTTTAACTGTTGAAAAATGATCCTCATTTGGATTATATTGAAAACAGGCCAAAAATCATATTGTAAAGACAATATCAATTCACTTCATAGTCAAGTATAATAAGCTTATAATGATTCTTCTATATAAGGGGGGATCCATAGATTTTCCATAATCATGCTTTCCACGTTTTTCCCCAATTACAGTTAGATTCGATATTGGTTTGGAGTAATGCATGTTGAATTTCATCAGTATCTATCTTGCGTATTGTTCCTGATAAATGAAGGTGTAATCCTTATTTTGAATCATCTTCATCCTCATGAAGTATATGTGTTCACCAATCATAGATATTTCAAATTCTGATTTCATGTGATTAGAGAACTCTTCCATTGATCTCTTCCTTATTCCACTAAAAATAATATCATCCTTATACACCAACATCATGAATTGATCTTTCTGATAATTCTTCACATAGATATTATGGTCGACACATCCTATTTTAAATTTGATCTTCTTCAGATAAGCATTTGGTCGATAATACCATGATCATGGTGCTTTCTTCGGACCATAGAGATCCTTATTTAATATGAAAACCTTAGACTCGTCATTTCTGATCATAAATCCTACTAGTTCTTGAATAAAGATTTCTTCTTCAAGAACCCCATTTAATAATTCCATTTTGATATCCATCTGATAAACCTTGTACTATTTATGAATTTAAATGGAAAGGAAAATCCTGATCGACTCTTGTCTAGCTACAAGAGAAAATGTTTATTCAACATCAATGAATTCAATTTGTGCAATTCCTTTTCACACTAAGTGTACCTTGTTTCTGATCAAATTTCTTTACTCATTGATTTATTTTATGATCTAATTTGTTCCAATCACATTGTGATTTTCGGGTCTCTTGATGAGTTTTTATGTCCTGTTACAGTCAATATAATCCAGTTATTCATTTGTGTCCTTAACCAATGAGTCGACCTTCACTAATTCTTCAAAATAGATTGATTCCATACTTGATATGAAGGGAGAATGTTCTTCATTCCTCATTCTCCTTATTTTTGTGGGTTTGATCCAATCACCAATGATGTTGGATTGATTAATTTCTTCTCTTTTATTTACCCTATGAGGTTATGATGAGTTTTCTTCAAAAATGGTTTCCTATTATTTTGCTTCTTCTAAATCATAATCATTTTGTGTGTCATATTATTCTACAATCCATCTTTTATTCCTATATTTGAATATTTCCATTGTCTGGTTTCTTCTTTATTTTCTATCATATCATCATATAAACTTTTCAAGTTATGTATGATTTTATCTTTAATGATCTTTACATAAATTATTTCCACAATTATTCTAAAACTTTTATTGTAAATTTTTTTGTCTTTACTCTTCATTGAATATCCAAGGAATATTCACTCATCTATAGTATCACCATACTTTCCTTGAATTCCTTATTTGTTTTGGATGAAACATTTACATTAAAAAACCATAAAATACTATATATAGGGATTTATTCCATACCATAACTCATATTGTGTCTTGGTTTCCCCCATAAAAATATATGTTCAATTTTGAGTGTACACTTCTGCTTGAATAACCACTTTCTAATAATGATGAGATATATAACACTCAATCAGCAATGTTCTGTCCATATTGTTCACCTGTTGATTTCTATATTCAAAAGCATAATTTTTATTTGGGGTTCTCACCATATCCACCACATGATTTATTCCATATTTTTATTTTTTATATTTTATTTTCAAATAAAATGGATGTGTATTCTCCTCCATTGTGAGATCGCAGAACATTGTTTGTGCGACCAGTATCATTCTCAATTATTTGACTATATCTTTTCATGAATTCAAGAAATTGATATTTTATGTGTATAATAATTACACAAGTGATTAAAATATAATAATAAATAAAAAATAATTAAGTATATATCTCTATATGTTCTAGCTACATTTACTGGATTGCATACATTTGTGTGGAAGAGATCAGGTAGATTTTATGCCCTTTTGTTTTTCAATTGATATGAAATTCCAACCATCTATCCTCGGATGCAAGAATTAGATTTATTTTCCCTTTCATGCTAATATTTTGGAATATCGATGAATATATTTATCTTAGATATCTTTTCCATGCTTTTTTGGTTAATCTGACCCAACCTCCAATGCAACAAGTTGTTTTCTTCTTCAACTATCAATTTAAAAATGTTCTCTTTACAATCAACCTGGTATAAATTGTTATCTGTTATAAATCCCTTCATAAGATAATTTCCTATATTTCCTTTGATAGTTAATCCCTTTTGATTAAATTTCACTATCATTTCTGAGTTATAGTGTTGACTCACACTCATTAGATTGTGATGTAAACCGTCCACATAGAGAACTTCGGTTTTTTTATGTTATCATTTTCCAGTTCTACACTTACACCACCTTCGATCTTTAAAGAACCATCATTTTAAAACATCACAATTCCATAAACCCATTTATTAACATTATTCCATAATTTTTCATTTACCATCATATGGGATGAGCACCCACTATCACGAATCCATTTTCTACTATTCTTTATAGCCTTGAGAGTTATTGTTGTAATATTGGATTTCTAGATTTTATTATTTTCCTTCCATGGGATATTTGATTTAGTGCAGTATAAAGAAGAAATAATATATATATTTTCCATATGAATGGATTCATAATACTCATATTTTTCTTCTAGAGGATAATACCAATTTTCAAGTGAAACTCCACCAGATTGGTGGGTATTAACATTTCTCTGAGTTTTGTAGTTAATGTTCCCTCTTTTCCTTTACCTGGAATTAATAGATTTATGTCCATAGTAATAATAGTGAAAAAATATACATAGACACTATTTATTCTATATAATTAAGTATATGTTCTCATTCTTGTTTGTTTTCTTCCAAATGATTTCCCATTCAGATAGCTCATTGCCACTTCACAGTAAGATATGGTATGGTTTAGAAAGACATAGAATTGAAATTTCAAAAGAGGAAACGTCTTATCACTTACATTCCTCCTCATGTACCCTTAAATAGTATAAGTATTATATTAGATATATTTTTTGGATACTTGAGGATAATTTAGAGCTCTATTTTTAGTTTTATTTGAGGTTTTCTTTGTCAGGACATCAGCTGACTTTGTGGTATTTCCAACTTTATTATTTCCTTTATTTTGACTAATTTCATTTCCATCCTTTTACATTTCAGCATCACATCCAATTCCACTTTATCCCATACCTTTGGATATTTCATTATTAAAATCCCTCTCTACCCCTTTTGAACCATTCTTAGCTCTTTCTAACAATTATGAATTTTAGAATATTCCAAATTGTAATTTCCTATTTATTTCTATTAAAAGTGTTTTATTTTCTAGTTTACTCTTTAGAGTAACAAATTGTTCTTTAAGACTATCTTATCTTTATCCTATAGTCTGGATGTAAGTTTATTGATGGATTTTTTTTTCTCTTCAATCCTAGTTTTAAATTCCACAATATCTTCTAATCATTCAATAGATATTTAATGTTCTTTTTATTCATATTCTAATCGATAAATTTCTACTTCAATATGATCAAAATACTCTAAGGACTCTTCCTAAATGGATATAATTTTTTTGTTTCTATTTATTTGATTTTCAATCTTATAAAGAGAATATTCAAGTTCCAACTTGAGACCAAAAACACTAATCAACTGATTATATTTTTATTTATAAGGTTCTGACTTTTCAATTATAGACATCATTGATTATTGGGTTTCATATTTAAACTCTGGTACTTCATCCTCCAATAATTCATTATCATATTTTTATTCTTTATAAAAAAATATTTCTCTATAATTTATTTTTCTGATTTGAAGTATCCCTTTTGGAAAAACCTTTTCTAAGGCTTCTTTGTGATTCCTTATTCAATTTCTTCACCATCACAATTCCTTGATCATTGAGAGGAAATATTCCCAAATCCTCCACATCAAAAACATGCTAGAGAAAGATTCCATTTAAATAACCATTTTCCTCTTGAATTTATTAAAAAATAAATAATATTTCATCTTCCTCATTATATTTATCAATAATATATCTATAAATATCATGTCTTTCCATGACATTGAATGATATTTCCTTTCTTACTCAACTTGTTTCATCTTCTAATTTGAATCTCATTTTATAATCCACTAGACTACTTAGTATATTATCCTAAGAAATATTATTTAGATCCCTTTCCTCAAGGGCTGACAAATTTCAATTATATAGAGATGGAAGCCTTATCAATATTTTCTTTACAATGTCAATATCTTTTATTTCATTAACAAGTCTGCATATTGATCTAACAACATTAGTAATTCGATTAAAAAAGGTATCTTTTTCTTTGTCATGATGTATTTTCATATCATCAAACCTATTGAGAAAAACTTGGAGTTCTTCCTCCTTCACTTTTTAATCACCATCGTATATATTTTCTAGTTTATTCACATAGACTTAACTGAAGTGAAACTCATCACATTCAAATAAATTGTACCAGATAGAGCAGTAGTAAGGGAATTTTGTGCTTTGGAATCTAAATCAATCGTCTTCCACTCTGTTTCAATAATAGATAGTCCTATCACATTAGTGACTTGAATCACCTGAGTAGTGGAAAATATAACTTCCATACAAAGGGGTATCAGATTAGATATTATCATATTCTTCAAAATATTTATGTTTTCTCCATCAAAGAGGGGGAATCCCCTGAAATTTATTGAATTCTCTATGAAAACAAAAGATGATAGATTTAACTCCAGTAACCTGTACACTCTGATACCCCTTGTAGGACCCCAGAACACCCTAAGAGAAGAGGGTTGAATCTGGGTGTCATATTTTCTTTTTAATGTGATGGATATTGTTCCCATGTTGGTTGGAACCTATTAAAACAATCTAATAGTAGTGTCTAGTATTTAAACATTCCCATACACAGAGACAACATAAGAGTTTTACTTGGATTACTACTAAGGGCTAGTTTAAGGAGCATACACTAACAGTGTTTCGGTCATACCAAAATCCACTAATACTCACTATTTTTGGAATAAAAATTTTTATAAACATTCACTTTATTCTAAGAACACTACCTTTATAACCTTTTAGGTATAGCACACTACCTTCCTCTAAACACTTGCATTTACACCCCCTATCCCACTGCCTTTGGAGAAGTATTAATCAGTTTAATGATTTGAGGATCACCTTGGTATATTGGAATTTAATTTTGTGTCCCTAACTAGAACAAGACTCTTCTTGAATTGATTTCCTGAGATGATACACTTGAAATAATTTTTCACTTAAACCATAATTTCAATACTATTGTTTGTGAAGATCCTTTGCAAATATCACACCCTTCACAATGAAAACTTCCTTCACTAAACCCTAACTCATCACGGAAGAACCAATCCTAGAGAAACTCATTTTTTGAGATACCAAAGTATTTCTCATGAAAAATATACTCTTTTCGTGATTCTCAAGCTCACAAGGAATAATTTATTCGTAAAGATCTTAGCCTTCATAAATTTGGAGTGATTCGACCTTTTCTCCTAAAAACTTCTTATCGAATAAAGTGGGGGTAGATATAGGCTCATACATTTGGGATGATCCCACACCTGCATTGGATTTTTTTTGAACCTCCAAATCCATGTTCATGAATATCCTTCACTCATAATGATACCTTGAAATTTAACCTACTTTTAATCCTTCTCATAGTCATAGAGATTATCATTAACCCTTATTTCATTCATGATGCTCCACGTCACGTAGTCACAGAGATACTCAAATTGTTCTATATGATTGAAAGTATCATTTGTCCCTCATATTTGGAGTTAAGTGAAAAATCATGTAAAAGAGGCCAATACCAATAAAACACACTTATATTGACATGAAATCATTAGAGTATGATCATAAAGTTATTTTTTATTTTTAGGAATCAACATTACATCCATCATATGCTCATATCACTTGATATGATGGGAAATGATTGATGACATTGTCCAGTGTCCTTAAAATGAAATATCACCCATCAGGGGTTTAAAAAATTTTAATTTTTTATTATTTTGAAAATCTAGAAGAAATTTCTTGAAATCATATGTGATATATTGGAATTAACCGAACATAAATCTGATGCCTGGATTGGTCGGTATAAATAAAATTTTATTTTCACATTTTTTATAATTTTTGTAATAATGGAGAAATCAAGTGTGTTGGGGTAAAACTAACCTAATGAGAACTAAATTACATAAAATCATATGAAGATAGACTTTAATTCATTTAAAATCTATATAAACCATCGACACGTGGATAAGATACCTAACTTTCTTGGTATTATTGAAAGTTTTGTTTGTCCCTTGGATTTGGAGTTAAGTGAAAAGTCGTGTAAAAGGGGCCAATACTAGGAAAACACACATATATTGACATGAAATTGTATGAGAATGATCACTGATCCATATTTTGATATATAGAAATCAACTCCATATTCATCTGATTCTTGTGTTACCCAATAAGATGGAAAAAAATAGATAATGTAGTCTCATGTTATTAAAATGACATATCTCCAATCATGGGTTAAGAAATAAGAAAATGAATTCTGATTGTTGTGAAAATCTAGGGGAAATTATTCAAGTAATATATGATCTATTGGAATCAAATGTGTGTTAATATGACACCCGGATTGGTCAATACAATTAAAAGTTCATTTTCACATATATTATCATTTTTGTAATATTGGGAAAATCATGTGTGTAGGGGTGAAAAATGACCAAAAAAGTTTCAATTGACATGAAATATTAGGAAAAAAATTTTCAATTCAATTGAAATCTATAAGAAGAATCATCACATGGATTAGATACCTAAATTACTCAAAGTGATTGAAAGTGGCATTTGTCCCTTGGATTTTGAGTTATGTGAACAATCATGTAAAAGGAATCAATATTAATAGAACATAATTTAATTGACATTAAATCATGGGATAATGATCACCAAAATATTTTTTATATTTAGGAATCAACACCAAATCCATTGGATTCTTGTGTTTCCTGTATGAGGGAAAATGATGGATAACATTGTCTAGTGTTATTAAAATGACATATCTTTTGTCAGGGGTTCAATAATGAGAAAATGACTTCTGATTTTTATGAAAAACTAGGATAAAATTCCTTAAATCTTATGTGATTAATCGGAATCAACTGTTTTTCAATTTGGTACATGGATTGGTTGGTATAATTAAAAGTTCATTTTCACATTTATTATCATTTTTTAATAATTGGTAAATAATGTGTGTAGGGGTTAAAACATTTTAAACAAGATCTAGTTTACATGAAATATTAGGAAAATGATCTTTAAGGCATTTAAAGTTTATAGGATGCTTTAAAATGTGGATCGGATACCTAAATTTCTTGGTATGACTAAAAGTGGTGCTTGTCCCTTAAATTTAGAGTGAAGTGGAAAATCACATAAAAGGGGCTAATACCAGGAAAACGCACTTGGATTGACAAGAAATCATGTTTGAATGATTAATGGTCTATTTTTTATCTATAGAAATGAACTTTGCATCCATTAGATGCTCGTGATTCCCAATATGATGAAAAAGATGGATAACATTGTCTAGTCTTATTAAAATGACAAATCTGTCACTAAGGTTCAAAAATGAGCAAACAAATTCAAATTAGAGTAAAAAACTATGAGAACATTCCTTGAACTATGTGTTATCTACTATAATCAATCTAAAATCAATCCAATCACAGAATTCGTCGGTATAATTATAATTTCATTTTTACATTTATTATAATTTTATAATAATGCTAAAATCATGTGTGTAGGGGTCAAACACAAAGGCCATATTACATACCTTTCTTCCCTTCTCCTCGATGGCATGGTTCATGTCCATGGAACTACCTCCCCTCCTCAATTCACCATGACCGAGGAGGGGGATGATCCTCCTTCACATTCTCTTCCTTCTCATAATCCCAACTTATCCCTTTTCATATACCAGTCTTTCCTACCCCGCTTCCATTCAATAAGAGTTTTCCCTAAGGTTCAATGTTTCACGAATGGTGTTATCTCGATCCCTATTTCTTCATTGGAGTTCATAGAACCATCAGTTCTCTTGGATCTCACTCTGGTGACCCGGTTTGGGAAGAATCATCCCTCCGCCGATTCCTTTTATAGGTTCGTGTACTCTTCTTGGAATCTGCAGGACTAGCAATTTTTTTTATTTTATATGTGAATCATATCTGGATCCATTTTTTGAATGAAGAAGACCATATTTATGCTTGATCTTCTATTTCGTGACTTATGGAGGGTTTTCATTTTTCCCTCTTCCAGTGGTCCTTCAATTTTAATCTGATGCATGATTCTTCAGTCACTACACTCTAGATATCTCTCCATGTACTCCTTTTACCATTATAAAACCAAGAGATTCTATTGTTTATCGGAAACATGGTAGGGCCCTACCACTGCTTATATTCCCGTACCAATTTTGTATGCCATCAAGTCTTGCTGAGGATTTTGATGAAGTCGTTGTGTTAAAGGGCCCATTGTACTACATTGCCATATTGAATGAAGGTGAACTCCTCTAGAGTCATATGGTATTCTATGAAACTTGGACTGACTATTGTGCTTTTTTGTGGTCATCTTGGGCACTTGGCAGCAGTACGCTGGCGTGTGTGTTGTTTCAACCAAGCACAGAACTCGAATGAGGGGATGGCATTTGTAAGTGTAGTGATGTGTCTTAGTCGAGCCATCCCACATATAATCACCTTAAATTCTTCTCCTAGGAGACCATTCATACCTATGATATACACTTTTTGATCGATGCAACCAAGGATTCCCATAGTGAGGAAGGGAAGAGGGTGGTCGGCCCAAATGTGGTGGAAATCTTCGGCTTCCTGAAATAGGACATGGGTGTCACAAAAAAAGGATGCAAAACCCTAGAGATGAAAAGGTTCAGTTACATGGATTAGTGGACTCATGGCCTGAGACATTACGCATTTATAAAAGAATGAATTATTTAGTATGTGATCCACATGATGGGAAAGGGAATTCTAGTGTGATTGAGATGACTATAAACAAAATACAGGAGGGTTCTTTGTGGGATGAGGTAGTTTAGAATGGACAAGGATCAAGGGGGTCTGATGAGGTGAATATTTTGGGTTCCTTGGACCCAAACACTTTCATTTCAAAGGCCCCATCCTATTCGGCAGTTGTGTACACTGGTATGAAGGATGCCCCTAAGGAACGTCTCAAAGGGAATGGCTCCCACAATCGGTTTTCTATTTTGCGAGAGGGTAATTTTCATGCACCTGAATAATGGACATAAGTGGAGACAACTCATGATGATAATCCCCCTATAAGGATAGAGTACCATGAAGTGTAAATTGACCCTACCTTGTAATCTTGGTCAATAGATTCAAAGGAAGTACACATTGCATAGGTTTATTTGAGATACTCTTCGAAGAAAGGAAGGAACACCATCATAGACTCTAATGGATTTTTTAAACACACCTGAAGGACACAGGGATGAATGCAGTATTCTAATTTACCTAGTACCCTATTAAAATATCATAAAGAAAAGGTAAATTCTCTCTATCACTAGGGGAGAACAACATCAAGAGAAATAATAAAGGCTCTAATAAGCATATGGAGTTGGGGGCTCACAAGGATCAAGAAGCTCAAGTAGGTGACTCATCATTCATTGATATGGTGGATATAGAAAAGGATATTGTTGGGTTAGATATCCCCCTAAGTAGAAATAAACTGGTGTAGTGTGATTATTGGGAACTTATTATCATTTTCAATGAATAATTCTTAAAGCAGGAATTAGAGGTCAAGACAACACAGGAGGAGTTGGGCACCTACGGAAAGAAGATCTCCATAGAAGAGTTTATCTAAACCTAGGACAAGGTGGATGAAAATATTAAAGACCTAATCAAAGAGGATTTGGATAACTCTCTATAATAGATTCTTTATATAGGTAAGATTTCTAGAAGGATTAAACTGAAATTTAAAGATTCTTCCATTATTTATGATGTTGCCTGACAGTCAAATTTTGTGCCTGAAAGGTTTACCAATTTTTCTATAAAAGTTAATTCTTTAATAAATAAAAATATTATGATGGGTAGGGGTTAAAACCTACTAATTTATCTCTGATTAAAATTAAATCATAGTACAACAATCTATAGTTCATTAAAAATCTATAGGAAGAATCAGTGCATAGATCAGATGTGATAAATTCTTAGTATGATCAAAAGTGATATTTGGACCTCATATTTGGAGTTAAGTGATAAATCATGTAAAGGGGGAAAATACCAAGAAAACAACTTTGGATGGAAATGAAATCATGGGGGAATGATCATCGATCCATTTCTAATCTGTAGTAATCAACATTGAAAACATAGGATGATCGTATCACTTGGTATGATGGAAAACTTTGGCCAATGTTGTCTAGTGTTATTAATATGACATATCTCTCATCAGGGGGTAATATTTGATTGATATACAATAAAAGGACAACATTCCTCAAGTATATGTGATCTATTATAATCAATTTTATTCCAATTTGAAGAAATAATTAATTGGTAATTGGTAAATGTTTTTTTGTTTTGGTTTTCTAACGGTAATAAAAATGAAATATTTTTTAAAAAATATTAATGGTAGACCAATATAGGAAGTCTCTAGTGATTTTATTTTTAGGAAGAATTAGTGACCACCTCTAGTGTTCACTGTATATTTATATTTTGAAACCACCTTTTGCATTCACCAATGATCTACTCAAACGACTGCCATTGTGGTCATCTAGGGAGTACCTATAGCTACTGCTATTGGCAGTCCTTATTTCCCTTTAGAAATGGTCCAACTACAACCACCAAAAGTGGTCAGTTGGAGGTTTCTAAAAGTAAAATTTATAATATTGGATTTCCCTTCTAATAGGCCTTTCATGAGACCCATGATATCACACCAAAAAATATAGACTAATTTAAAAAAACAATGTGTGAAATCTATCTAGTCCTTGTTCTTTTGTGGGATGGATTTTTTTTAATTTCTATAATGATTTCATCATCCAAGAGATCACATGAGAGCTTTTCATTCATTGCTTCTATAACCACTATCACAATACATGAATAAATATTAGGAGATATGGTAAAATCTTCCACTATATAAATCTCATGGAAAAAATGCATGATAAGATCATGTATCCCATTTCTATTATACATAGTACCACCCACTGCATAAATGAGGTAGGAGATGGTGTTCTTACACCTCCGTAAAGAAGCCTTCTAGTGGTAATATATAGTTTTTGAGTCACATTCCTTGATATGGGTTTAACGTGAATGCAGGGACCAAATTATTTCCAAATACTTTGAAGGTCCGAATCATAGGGGGTCATGTGTATATATCTTTTAGATTTATTTCAATAGAATCACAATGGGAATCCAGTTGGTGGAACTTGAAGTTACTCAAATGCATTAAATTCTTTCCAACCAATTCGATATTACACCCCATATCTGGATGCCCTATCTTCCAACATGAATGTATTACTTATTTTAATTGCTTAAAATTATTCAAAAATCATTCAAATCTAAAAAATCTTCTTTTTATCATCATTATTTTTCAGTGCATGAAATTGATGGGGATATGGAAATGGTCAGAAGTGGGAGGAGCAAGGTGAGAAACATGAAAGAACATAAAATGGTTTTTTTACTTAATACCAACAATATATCAATATGTTCCATAATATTATTATTTTATATGTTCACATGTGGAAAAATGAATTTTTCCTAAATATCCCAAATCATCAAGGCCTTCCGTCTGAGTTGCTTATTGGAACTCCATTATTGGATAAAAAGACCTATACACACCCCAAATATTCTTATGTTGGAAAAATATTTTGTTAAATTTCTCCCTAACTAGTATAGGCCCTCGTAAGATTTCATGAAGGTATTTAAGCAGCTTCCATGACTCTCATTTTTTAGTCTGGGAGATCTATCCTTAAAATCCAAGTAAATACTATTATTGGGTGCCTAGTTGGTGAATAGAGGCAGCAATGTGACTATGGGAGAAGTATTTAACCCTTAAATACACATCCACTCTCCAAAGAATATATATTCAGCATGTGTGGACTTATCTGGGGATAAGGAAGTAGCAATTAAAAGTATATAATTTTGAAATACCTTCCATGTTATTGATTTCTAACATGTTTTCTGAGAGGAAAACCATATCAGGTAATATTTTAGTGAAATGATGCTGGAGCATCTAAACTAAATGTGGGTTTATAATCCCATGGTAGATATATCATATAGTTTTCATTTTCATAGGTAGGTATGGCTCAATTTTCCCTCCACCTCAGAACATTTAAGGAAGACACCATCTTCTGTCATTTTCAATCTTTTGTGGTAGCTTTCATCAACTAGCAGAAATTCCATGTCTTTTAGAACCACTTTTTTCGGTCATGATTATATCACATCCTTTCTCACCTCTATATTTCCTACTTAACATCCTCAATTTTCTTATATCGAATATTTGATGGTTCAAAAGGGACATCGCTGGGTAAATGGGATATGGGAGGTCATCAATGGGAGGGGAGGCATTCTGGTCTATGGGGTCTAAAGAGATCTGTTTTAGGCTAGAGTGGGGCTAGGATTTTACCTACACTATAGAATTCCTATGATAAGAGAGAGATTTTAACTCCCTAAGATGATTAATATGGATTTTATAGATTTTTTTTAGAATCTCCCAAATTAATTCAAACTTCTCGAACCTACACCACTTACGATTTAGAGTAATTCTGTTGTTTCTCAAGAAAGATAGGTGGACCCGTCATGATGGTTTTTTATTTTTGGGTGAAATGAGATTTTGGTTCCTTTGATGTTTTTTATCTTTCCCTTTTATTTTCATCTTCTAGAGTAAAAGACATCCTAAGGTTTTTGGGACACATCGGTGGACCATACTATAAGAGAATATTTCATTCTCCATTCATAGTTTTCACTTTAAAACCTTTTTTATTTTTCTGAGACATCTACAATAGAAGTAGAAAACTAGTAACTTACCATAATCGATGGATATCTAGGTATTGGAACCCTCCAAAGACAATAACATCCCTCTCATAAGAGGATGATCCTCATCTATTAGATCCCTGATTCACACCGATGGCTCCTATTGAATGGGAACCGAACAATCTCATTCCATAAACCCTCTAATTATTGCCCTAATTTCACATATTGTTCATTCATATCATCTATAGTAGGGAATACCTATCGTCTAGATCTAGAAGGGGGTTTTGGATAAAATGATGTTCTGGATGTCCCCTCCATTTTTTCAGATACTTCATTAATATGAGTTCATTATCGAATGACTACAGTCTCTTATTAAGAACCCATTTCTTATCCTTACCATTGAAAAAATATAAAATCAAATGACGCACACAAATTTCTATGATTTCCACCCCATCATCCAATATACATATATTATGAATCATCTTTTTATCACATTTAGATTAAAGTGTCTATTGATAATGAATTTACATATATGAGGAGGGACATATGATGTATCATAAACACATCATCATCCTTCTATGCTACAAAAATTGTTTTCTCCTTCTCTATCAATGAAATATTTTTCCATCGAATTAATAGATCAGATTCTATTCCACCACTCTTCTAAGTAAATATTCCACTAAATTCCACCAAAAGAGGATTCCTCATCATATTCCATGGTCTCAACATGTTTTTAACTGATATTCCACTAATCACTGTCGAAGGGGGTGTTGCCATCAAAAATCATGATCACACCATTGTTAAGAATCCTCACTAATCAAAGGAAAAATCCTAAGGAATTTCAAATGTTAAGAAACCCCAAGTGCACCATCTCAACTCACAGATATACTTAAACAAAAAAAATTAAAAAAATTAGTGATTCACTGCAATATTTGTTTGAAACATTATAAATATGATAGAGATATTATTAAAAATATAATTATATTACTACGAGAGTAGTGGAAGAAGGGTAATTTCATCATTATAATAATTTTATTTAATTATAATTATAATACAATTAGATATGATTATAAAAGTATTAGTATTATATAAAATAAAATTAGAAGGATAATTTCTTTATTTTTAAAAATTAATAATTAATAATTAAAATTATTTAAAAAAATTAAATATATTTTTTAAAATGTTTCATTAAATAATATCTTAGAGGTATTTTTTTGAACCTTTTTTATATTTTAATTAGAATTATTTTTAGTTGTGAGTATAATACTAAAATTATTTACTAATTCATACTATTATTTAAAGGTATTCTATATTCATGGATAGGTGCATAAAAAATATGAGGATTATGAAAAATATTATGAACGGTGAGAAGAGAGGATTTTATAATTAAATTATATTGTAATATATATAATTTGAATTGATAAGTGAAAATGATATTAAAAAAAAGAAATATTTAATCAAATAAAAAAATTATATGAATGAAGAAACATATCTTATTTTACCCTCTCCTACAAATATATTAATCAATAAATCAAATAATTATTTTTACTTATAATTTATATAATAAAAATTGAAAGTAAAATTGTTATAATTAAGTTTAATTATTATTTAGTTATTAAAAATTTATCAATTATAAATAATTTAAAATTTATAAAAATTATTTAATTAAAAATTTAATTAAAATTAAAATTACAACATTTATAATCATATAAATATAACTACTTAATTTAAATATAACAATATTATTTGGCAATTGGGGGCTTACCAGATGGGTAAAGTCACCCCACAATTTTATATCTAATAATGGTTGGAATCTGGGTAGCCCCTTTAAGGGGAAATTTATCTAGATATTTAAGGAAATAAATAGCATCCCACACCATAGGCATCAACAAGTGGGTGATATTTATCAAAAAATTTAAGGCATTAAAAAGTGTACCACGTTATAGGCATGAATAAGGTGCTACATGGCAGTAAGAAGCAAGGTGGCACAATGAGACTGGGTGAAGGGTATAGAGAGAATAGAGAGGTGTTGCAACATGAAAACACACAAACATTGTGAGGTGGCTGGTTTTAAAGAGAAATGGGTGCATTGGAACCCATCAACCATCCCTCTACTAACTCGTATTTCTGCTGTTAGATGGAGGGGTTCCTTCCACAGTGTGTCCTGGGGTAGCACGATATAAAAATTGCTAGTAGGGGTTGGTGCAATGTTCTAATTTGGGACACAAGATGCTTGTGTGATCGGGAAGATGATGTGGCATTAGTAGTAGGCATCGACCCATGGAAAAAAGCATACATCCCTATGCAGGTGTTTTGAAAAAATGATGTGTGTGTTGGTGTCTAATAACTGGCCCATGCCCAGATGAATTCCCAATGTGGGGAAGATGGAGGACCTACCACAATGTGATGGGGGATAATGTGACATTATTATTCTTGGATGGGGGTTTCATGATTTAAAGACTAGTGAAAACGTGTGGGGAAAGGCTTCTTATATGATACTTTGGGTCATTTTCTTCTGGGGAATTTGGGCCATAATTAATTGGGCCATCAAGATGCTAGGCTTTCATGCCACCTAAATGTAATAAAATATGTCCTTTCTTTATATGTCAATTATTTGGGGGTGATGCTTGACCCACTATAATGTTTGGATACGTTTTTATTTATAGTTTATATTCCCTTACTCTGAATAAATATTATTTTATAAAAATATGATATATATATATATATTAGAAATATAATTAAAAATATATATTGAGTGTTGGGAGAGCTTTGTAAAAGAATTAATTCTATCATTATAATCATTAAATTTAATTAAGATTTTAATATGAGTATATAGAGTTATAAATTACTACTATTATTTCAAATATTAATAATGTGTTAATTAATATATTAAAAATAATTTCATAAAATATTAATAATTATAATAATTGTAATTAAATAAAAAATATTTAAAAATATTTCTTTTAAAAAATCATTGACCAAGTTGTTCTTGTGTTTGAGCCTCTATTTGTACTTTTGTGCTTGAGTTTTTTATTTTAGTATATATTTCTCGAATATATTAACAGAATAAATTTAAAATATTGTAAAAAAATTAATTATTTCCTAAAATTTAATATTTTTATTTATTAATTATTTTTATAATAAAAATGAATAATTCCATGGTTTTTGGGAACACATTTTGAAAAATCATAAAAGTTATTGTATGATTTATTATAAATAAAAATATGTTAAATTAATGAAAAAAAAAAATTTCAATAATAAAGAATAATACTCGACTCTTTGATTTTTTATCACACATAAAATCATTGTTTTTTCATCTTTTATATAATTCCCTTTCCCAAATGAAGACCTCATTGCACCACACTCCCCTCATCTTCGTTCTTCTTCCCATATTGTCCCTCCTCCATGTTCCTTGTATTCCTTGTAGAGAGAGAAGAGTTCATTCCATGATGAATAGTCTAGAATCCTCACATATTCCATTCCCATTTCACTTTATACTCCTCTATAACAACATTGTCATCCTGGAACTGAATAAATAAGGATGTAAATTGATGGTGACTCCTGAATAAGCATTCTTTTTCCATAACAAAACGTCCTTCCATGGTAGTAAATACCAAAAATCAAGATGTACCACCCAGATAGACACTCCTCTAGAATGGGGTCACAGATTCACTAGTTTTTAGAAAAGGATAAACTGATTGAAGAAATAATCAAAGTCAATTTTCACCAGCTATAGTAGTGATAGGAAACCCACAACCCCTCCTACTTCCACCATGGCTTCAGCGCTCGTGAAAAATGTAAAGGGTGCAACAAATCTGACATTCATTTTTTCACAATTCTTTAAGGTTAAAGCTACACCCCATCCATTTGATTACCATTGAGAATTCATGGGTTTCTTCTTCATTTGACCCTTCCCCACGTGTGGATGGTGACAGTGATCCATGAAAATTTTATGCAGTGAAGGAGAAAAAACTCCTTAGAGTGGAAGATAGGAAGGATTCTGATGATACTTGAAGTCCATTTTCATTTAATACTCCCCTCCACCCATCTCCATGGGTTAGATCATCATGGATTACATCACCATGGTGACACTTCTCTATTGGGTTTTTTTTACTTTTAGCACTAGTACAGATTGGCCCTTTAATAGTGCATGAAATGGGATTTAATAGTGCTAAAAAGGAGATTTTTTTCAAATAGCCAATAAAAGGGGATCCATTTACCGGTGATAAAAAGAATTAATAAAGGGGAAATTTTACGAGTGATTTTGTTAGCATAGATAAAGGCCATACTTATGTAGTTTTTTGTTTGAATTACTACATATTGTAGTAGCAACCTATATATGGAAAATTCATAATTTAATTTAAATAAAAAATTAAATCACAAATTATTTAAAAAACAATATTATAGACATATAAAAAAATTATAATTAAATTAGCATGTACTTTCATAAAAAAATCAAAAACATTGATTTTTCAGTGTCTTTGGAACCTAACCCCCTCTCAAAAAGCACGATCATGGTATCAATTGCTGAACAGATTTCCCCTACTCGAGAAATAGAATTCACCAATATAAGAAAAAAATTCTTATTTTAGTAATGCATTAAAAAAATAAATTAAATAAAATAGGAAACAATACGTAAATAAAATGTTCATTTTAAATAAAAGGACACACTTAGAGTCAAATTGGTGAAATCATGAATCCTACTGATGTGGGGATAATTTTTACATTCCAAAAAAACTTATGGATCATTTTCCTAAAGTATCAAAAACAATTTGAATGTTTTTTCTCAATTTTGTATATGTCACTTGTCTTTTTTACTAAAATACCATTTTAAACTAAAAACACATTCTTTTAGTCATATCGATCACATTATGTATCAGTTTTAAGTGAGATTGATTCCTACAAATCAAAAACAACTTATGAATCTTTTTTATAAAGTATCAGGAAAATTAGAGTTTTTTGGATTGGTTTTTAGTGATTGATACACATTTTGAACTAAAATATCAATCTCCAAATGATAATAGACACATTGAGTCATATTAGTAACACCAAGTATTAGATTGAAGTTGGGATTATTCCTACACATCGAAAATGACTTATGTATCATATTCATAATGTATCAAAACAATCCAAATGGGTTTTATTAGTTTTTAGAATTCACTTGTCTTTTTTACTAAAATGTCAGTTTTAAATAAAAAGACACACTGGGAGTCATACCGGTCACACCATGAGTCATATTGAGGAGTAGTTGATTCATACACATTAAAAATGAATTATGGATCATTTTACAGTACTATCAAAACAATCTGAATATGTTTTATTGGTTTTGAGTATGTCACTTATTTTACTAACATGTCATTGTAAACTAAAAACACTAACATTGAGTCATACCGATCACATCATTTGTTGATTTGATGTGATATTGAATCCTAAACATTAAAAATTACTTACGAATTATTGTACTAACTTATCATAACAATGGGGGAATGTTTTCTTAGTTTTCACTGAGTGACATGCGTTTTGAACTAAAGTGGAAATTTTTAAAAGATTAAGGACACTTTGAGTCATAATGGGAACACCCTGTATCAAATCAAGATAAAAAAATTACCACATGTCAAAAATGACATATTAATTATTTTAATAATATATTTAAACAATCTGAATGTGTTTTCTTGGTTTTGAGTTTGCCACTTCTATTTTTTACTAAAATTCCATTTTTAAATAAAAAGACACTATTGGAGTCATATTGTTCACAACATGCATCATATTGAGGATAATATAATTCCTAAACATTAAAAATGACTTATGGATCATTTTACAAAACTTTGAGAATAATATGAATGTGTTTACTCAATTTTGAGTATATCTCCTATATTTTTACTAAAATATAATTTTAAACTAAAAACATGCACTTTGATTCATACCCTTAACATTTTTTGTCATGTTGATATAAGAATAATTCCTATGTGTCAAAAATTAATTATTAAACATTTTACTAAATTAAAAACACAATCAGATCATGTTTTCTTGGATTTTAGTGAGTGACACATGTTTTGAACTAAAATGTAAATTTTTAACTAATGATGGACATATTGAGTCATACCAGAAACACCGTGCATCATATTTCGTTAATGATTATTGATACATGTCAAAAACAACTTATGAATCATTTTCCTACTGTATAAAAAAATTCTAAATCTTCTTTCTCAATTTTGAGAATGTCACTTTTCATTTTTACAAAAAGTTCAATTTTATAAACAAAAGACACACTTAGAGTCATAATAATCACACCATGTATCAAATTGAGGGGTGTATGATTCATACATGGAAAAAATTAATTAGTTATCATTTTACATAAGTATCAAAATAATATAAATGGTTTTTTTTAGTTTTTAGTATGTCACTTATGTTTTATACTAAAATGCTATTTTGAACTAAAAACACATACTTTGAGTCATACCGGTCACATAGTGTGTTATTTTGACAAATAATTATTAATATATGTCACAAATTACTTATAAATCATTTTCCTAAATTATAAATACAATCAGAGCATGTTTACTCAGTTTTATGTGAGTGACACACATTTTGAACTAAAATGTCAATTTTAACTAATAACAGACACTTTGAGTCATACCATGCACACTATGAATTGCATTGAGGTTAGGATAATTCCTATACACAATAAATTATTTATTTATCATTTTCATAAATTATAAAAACAATACAAACACATTTTATCGGTTTTGAGTATTTCACATTTCTTTTTTACAAAATGTCAATTTTAAATAAAAATACACACTTGGAGTCATATCGATCACACCGTGCGTTGGATTTATATGAAGATAATTTTTACTTGTAGAAAATGATTTATGGATAATTTTTATAAAGTATAAAAATGATCATAATGAGTATGATCAATTTTGAGTATGTTAGTTTTATTTTTTACTAAAATTTCATTTTTAACTATAATCACACTCTTTGAGTCATACCAGTCACATCATGTGTTGGTTTGATGTGATACTAATTACTACACATCATAAATGACTTATTAATAGTATTACTAAATTATCAAGAAAATTTGAGTGTTTTTTCTCAATTTTTAGTGAGTGACGCATGTTTAGAACTAAAATTTCAGTTTTCTATTGATAGTAGAAACTTCATGTGATATTAGGCACATTGTGTATGAGATTGAGGTACGGCTGATTGCTACACTACAATAATGACTTTTACTAAATTATCAAAACAAATAAAATGATTTTTATCTTTTTTTAGTATGTCACTTATCTCTTTTAATAAAATTTTAATTATAAATAAAAAGACACACTTTGAGTCCTACTATTCACATTGTGTATCAGACTGAGGTGTGGATGATTTCTAAATTTCAAAAATAACTTATAGATAATTTTTTAGAATTTTTAAAACAATATTAATGTGTTTGTTTAGTTTTAATTATGTGATTTTTTTTAAATAAAATGTAAATTATAAACTAAAAACATATAGTTTGAGTCATACCGAGCATAGTATAAATCACATTGAGGTGAAATTGATTAAGGATGTGATGTGTATTTTTATTTTAACTATTTAAAGAAATAAAAAAAGAGAACCTATTCCATTTTTATGTAATAGGAAACAACATGATTTCTAAAATACTTCATGTTTTAGGCATCATGGGTTTCCCTCTGTATATAAAAGGGACATGTTCTCTTTTTCTATCTTGTTGCAGATAGTTGAAAGAAAAATATTATTTTTCAAAATATCTATGAAAATAACTAAATAATTATTAGATAACAATGATAAAGAAATTAACTTTAAAATAATATATAAAATGATAAAAAAAATTAATTAAATAAGTAGTAGTAATTCACCTATTTATGATGTCTATAAAAATTATTTACCCATTTCCTTGTTTTCATTATCCCAATTTCATCCTTTCAGTCAAATCTCTCACAATTATAAGAATCTTCGAACAAACCACCCAAAAATAAATTAAAATAATCCACTTATATAATAAATAATTCTTATGTTTTCCATTGGTTTAATTTAGACACTACAGAAACATTAAAATAAATAAATAATTTTTTTTGATAGTGAAATATTATTTTTTATACCCTAATACTTATCCACTAGTTGCAGTTGATGGGATATTTCTTCTCATAGACTATCCTCATTCCATGATTTTGAAGATATTTAAAAATCTCAATTTAATAATAGAAATATAATTAAAACATAATATAAAATATATAACTATAAGTTTAGTTCTAAAACATTTCATGAACATTATTAAACATTGATAAACATTATTACATGTTGATGGTTTGTTGAGAATCTAGGAAGTGAATCCTGAGAATAAATATTTGGAGTATCCAAATTGAATTCATTGAGTAAACAATAATTCCTAAAAAAGTAATAAGTAATTAAAGGAATGAAAATATATCTCATATGATTAAATTTTAGATTTTTACCCCTATATCATTGGTAATAAGAGAAGTATTCAATCTATAAGTTTTATTTCAAACACTACAGACAATTACCCACTATTACATAAATTTAATTTGATTTCATTGATATTTCTTATATAGAAGTGATTTGAGGACTAATGATTCCATATTTCTGATCACAAGGGTTTCCATTCAAATAGTATTATTATATATTACTGCAAAAAATATGAATTGTATTTCGTCATAATTAACATAGTAGACTAGTTACTGGAAAAACAAATCATGAAAAAAAAATCATGTATACATATACAACTAAGACTCCCAAAAATTCATAATTTAGCATTTCATTTAGATTCTTATGAGCAATATGGTTTTTAATAGAATATTCATAAATTTTTTCATTAAAATAATATATGAAATTTCTAACACTTTGTATCATTGTATCAGTATGATCCTCTAATGTTAGTAAATGTAGAATTTTAAAGGGTGGGGTAAAGGTACTTTGTGAAGATTTTATGTTAGATCCTTTAGATTGTTTTTCTTAGACCTTCCTTTTCACCCACTTCCCTTTGTATATCTATAACAACATTTATCGATTTTGAAATTTTTCCATTAATTATTTAATATTTTTCATGAAAAATAAATTAGAAATGAATACCTCCTTATCAAAAATTTTGTTTACATGATCTAATAACCATGATATAAAAAATATAATAGCTTGATGAACTATATGAATATCTGCATCATCAAGTGAAACAGTTATCTAGATGATGGGATATTGAGTTATGTTAATCACCATTCTCACATAACCAATTGGAAGTTTTTTGTTATATGTAATATCTCCTTTGATATTTTATATCGCACCCCTCACAATAAGGCAATGGGTGTGTGTTTATAGATATAAATCATAATAATTTTCACCATGTATAATATCCATACATGAAAGGTATAAATTTCTACTTGATTCACATGTAATAGAATCAATTATGATAATACTAATTACCTCTTCTAAGATAGACCTTAAAGGGGAATGTATTTACTCATTGCTGGTTGGGGGGATCTTCATGTAGCGGTTATTTTTGTATTGTTTATTCTATTTGATTCTTTCAAAAAATATTTGATAAGAACTCTAACTGATAATTGAGTTTTTCTTCTATAGTATCTAATCATGCATGAAATTCTCCCATTTTCTTATCTTTATCCCCATGTTAATTTCTTTTCTCAAAATATTTTTTAGGTGACACCCTAAAACATGAACCTCGCAAATGGCCATACAGTTATATCCGCTTCAAGGCCATTGATATTAGGTGTTCATTAGGTATAACTGATGATACTTCTTATGTTTAAGTTGAATAAAAAATATAGTAAAATAAATAATCATTATTATGTAATAATCATTTAAATAAAAAAAATTATAATTTTATACTTATATATGATTCCTACAATTTTTGGGTGTTTTCATATATTAGTATCCCTTATTTGTTTATATGTGTCTCCTTCTATAGGATAGGATGTCGGTTGGAAGTGGAAGTGGATTTTGATTCATCAGTATGAATATAAATAGGGGAACATAATTATGTTGTCATTTAATGTCACATAAAATTATTATGGTATATTTAAAATACGTACCATTTTTTTCAAGTGAAGCATACCTCATCCTTGCTTTACAGTAGGGGTGTGTTGGTTTTCCTACCCTTTTCTTATTTTTAGCACATAGTAGATGTTTCATAAATTAAAAATTCTTAATCAAAGTGAGTAATACATGTATTGTAAAATAATTTATTACCAATAACAATATACCTAAAAATATGTCTCCCCAGGACAAACAATAAACACATCCCATGCTTCTTGGCTTATCAGGTTTTCCCACATCTGCGGTGGGTGTGGGATTATTTTCCCTTTAACATCATTGAGATAAAACCTCATTATATTTTTATTAAATACTCCATGATCCTTTATAGATGTAATGTATACAAATTCTATTTGGAATTAATCTAATATAAATGCACTCTACAAGGTATAATGTAGAGTAATTCAACGTTTAATTATTATTTTTTATAGTATAATAACAAAATTATATCATAATGTTAAAATAATATCTTCCCAAATCATTGTCTTAATCACAACAACAAAATCGTGCCACGAATCTATATCAATTATCACATAATGTATAGTGGTGATCCTAATGTTACAACTAAAGAGGGCCTTGTTTTGGTTAACAACACTGCCACATGCATTATATCCAAACATGAATACGATGCATTTTATTACCACCTTACAAAAATATAACATTTTCACACTAAAATAGAACTATTTTTTTAGGACACTGGTTATTCATCATATACCATTTCTTTGGGTTAAACATTATCAATATGTTGTTCCGTTGTATTGGTAGCATTGAAATGTGAAGAAGGTTTTTGTTCCTCTACATTGGGAGCACCAGTTGGTTGAGAAACCTATTATTCCTTATTATTGGGAGCATTGACATATGAAGAATTAATTTTCTAGATAAGTGGTTTAACATTTAATTATGATTATGTAAATGCGATAGTAAAAAATAATAATATTAGGTAACATAATGTATATTACAAAAATAAAATAAAACCTTATTATTAAACACTATTTAAAAAAGATATTTATGGTATTTTACCCCTCTATTGAGTATCAAAATCCCTTCATTATTTTCTCATTTGACATAAAGGACCCTGTCTACATTGGGACCATTGTGAAATTATTATGATGTCCCAGTGAAAGGGTCTTCATTAGTTAAATTTTAATATAAACCTTCAGTGGTTTTGATCGATAACAAAACAATTGAAAACATTCATTCTGTAGGATCGGGAACATAAAAAACTTGTACCTATTGTGATTCCATTATAAATGGTCCATCTATGTAACATTCTTTACTAAAATCAACTTTCAAGGATCCTAATTCATTTATTTTAAAATCTCTCCTAATATCAACCTTGTTGCATTGAAAAATTGGCACAAGGAATGTTATATAGTATAAATCCTGTATTTGTTTGATAATTCAAATGTATGAAATATTCACAAACATTGGATTTATGTCCTTTGTAACATATACATGCATCACTTCATCCACAAGTGAAACTCCACTATTTTTCATAGTATTGGATTCTTCATATTCATTTTTATAGAATTTAAAATTATTATATACATAATAATTATAAGATAATACATTCACACTTGTTCCTATAGTTATCCATCGATGTCGTTCTTAAATTGATTTCATATTTTCAGATTACACCTTAAAAATAAGGTCTTGAAACCATCCAATAAATTTTTGATTATGTGTATCTGATATCCATCTGTCATCACTTTATTGATTCAAATGCCCAAAAATTTCTTTGTGGGTTTCAATATATTAGAAAACCTCTAAACTATTATTAAAAATATAAAGGTGGTCCTACTACCAATATGGAATAGTGAATTTGAAAACATCTCTTCCAGAAATTCCTTCACTTACAAGATGTCTAGTGTAATGTGATTTTAGTATACTAATTTATTCCACACTAGACAGGTATTCCTTACATAATTCAATGGTTTCCTTAAAAATATATCACTCTATAATACAACCTTATGTCTGACTTTGATTTTTGTCATACTCTTTCAAAATCATAATATACCATTCAATAGGGTACATCCATATCAAATTTATAGGGCCACATAGTCAAAATTATCTTAGTAAGTGAACCATAAATTAAATCATGATATCTGTCAGACCTGAGAACACCCTGATGGGGGATGGGTGAATCAGGGTGTCAACTTTTTCTTTTAAAGATACATATCTTGTTCCCACATTTTTAGAAACATTTAAAACATGACCAATGGAATCATATAGTTATTAAACATTCACATGCAATGATACATCACAATAGTTTTAATTGGTTCCCCACTAAGGGTAATTATAAGTAGAATATGCTAATAGTGTGTCATTTATACCTGAATTCATTAATATTCACTAGTTATTTAAGAGTGAAGTTCAGACCTAATCACTTTGTTCTAGGAACACTACCTTTACAAGAGTTTTGGGGATAGCACACGACCTCCACTAGAACACTTCAACCGACTCCCCCTAGCTCACTTCCATATGTGACGTCTTGATTAGTTTAATGGCGTGAAGGTCAATTTAGAATATTGGAATTTATGTCTTCTTCCCTGACTAGCATGATAATATTCTTGTATCATAGGCCATAGTTGATTCACTTGAAAGCATTGTTCACATGAATTAAATGTTTAACACTATTGTTCATGAAGCTCCCTGACTTCATGAAACCCCCATTATGTTTTCAATAAATATCATCATTCATGAAACCATAATCATTGAGGAAGATCACAAAATTCATGAATCTAATATCCTTCATGAACCTAACATCCTTCATGGAACACTAATTTATTACAAAACTCCCATTCATCACCAATCTCCCATCATTGGAAATAATTATAATCAATCAAGACTTAACCAGTTTTTCACGATGATTAATCTCGCATTGAATTCTTAATTCATGAAGCTAAAAACCTTCATGAATTCAGAGTGATTTATCCTTTTCTTCAATCCTCTTAATTTGAAATGAATTGGATTTGGCCTCCTATTTATAGGACTATCCTTTTGTGAATATCCCATGATCCCAGCAGGATTTTTGAGAAACTCTTCATTCATGATCATGAAGCTCCTCTATTTTTGAATCTCTAGTGAAATTTATCCTATTTTGAAATCATCTTGTATCCAAAAATATTTATCACCATTCCATCTCGCATTCGTGAAGCTTATCGTAGTCATGAAGAATATCGTTATCCCATCATATATTCCTGAAGCTCCATTCCTTTGCAAAGATCAACCTTTCGTAGAACCTATACTTCACAAAACCTAATCATCATGAAACTCATTCTTTTACCATATTAAAGAATAATTAATCCTATAAATACACATTTTGAGAAGCCTTATCTTTCCTATATATTTTGAGATCCAAAAATTTTGATAACTATGGGAAATAATGCCACATTAAACACTAAATCCATATACACTGTAAGATCTCTTGTCTTGTAAACTCCCAAATCAACCATAGTGTGGATTGAAAACAAACAAAAAATACACTCCATTTCCAAAAATGAAAACCTTGGTTCCAACAATATCCTCCTTTGGGTTTATTGGTAATCTATAGACAAATTCAATAAAAACACCACCCCTAAACAAAATCATGATAGGTATGAAATAACTTATCCATCACTCTTAGCCTATGTGAGAAAATATTGATGTAGAAAAAAAGAGTGGAAAAAGAGAATTCCATGCAACCATAAACCACTGAACATACCTACAACCAAACAATCATCATCCATAGATCATTGACCAGTCCTGCAACAAATCCATGAAACCAACCACTCATTTAATCTCACTTATCTCCCTCATTGACAATAAATTCAATTAACCAATATTTGTACTGAGTGCTAAAAAACTCCCCCAATATCGTATCACCCCCAAAACCTACATCACATCAAAAAAGAGATTGAAAAATTAGCTCAACTAGGAATGGGGGACCAACCTAACCTCTCCATACATTGGGAGGTGGCTGAATACCAAGTTTAAATTGATATTTCTCAAACATATGTGCTTTTAATAGCTTAGTTATTATTTCATCCACTTGGTCACCAGTTCCAAAATTATCCATTTTGATCACACCTCATTCAAATTTTTCTTTAATGACTTGATATATGATCTCAATTAGTTTTTTATGTGAGTGGAGAATCAAAATATTTGTGAGACCATTCGCGCTCTTATTGTCATAGTGAAACACCAATGGCTATTGCACCTCATCACCTATATTAGTAAGTGGTTTCTTAATCCAAAATAGTTGAGTCCATTCCTTTTTAGAAGAGATATATTCCACTTCATTCATACTAATAGAAGTGCTTTCTTGTTTCTTTTCCAACCATCCCACACATTTGTTTCCAGTGAATAATTATGAACCAATTATGGACATTCTATCCACCACATATCCAGCCCAGTCAACATCATAAAATGATAATAGTTTGTTATCTCTTCCAATAAAAAAGAATAAGATAAAATTGAGTGTACCTTTAGTATACCATGGGATTTATTTAACTTCTTCCTAGTGCTCTTCCTTTAGATTACTTTGAAATAGGGTCACTAAGAATGTTGAAAAGATGATATCTAGTCATGTTTTAGTCAAGTATAATATGATTACAATGATTATATTATACTTGGTGGGATCCATTGATGTCCCATCCTCATACATTTCATGTTTTTCCCAAATTTAATTGCAGATGACATTGGTTTGGGGTCATGCACGTTGAATTTCATCCGAATATCTCTTGCATATTTTTCCTATTTTATACCATAAAGATACTTATTTAATCTACACACCTTTGTATCATCATTTGTAATTAGAAATCCCATTGGTTGTTCAATGTAGACATATTTTTCATTAACACCATTTTAGAATGATATTTTGAAAACCATATGATAAACTTTTTACCCTCTTTGAATTTCTAAAGAAAGGAAGAGCCTGATCAACATATGTCTAGCCACTAGAGAAAATTTTTCATTAACATAAATGCCTTAAATATGTGTGTATAATTTACATACCAAGAATGCCTTGTTTCTAATCCCATTTCCATGCTCATCAAATTTTTTTAATTATACACTTTGTTGCAGTCATATTGTGATTTTTGTTTATTTTAAGAAGATCCCATGTCTAGTTCTGGTCAATCTGATCTAGTTCTTCATTCATGGACTTAATATATGATTCATCCTTCACTGCTTCTTCAAACAAGGTTGGTTCCATAATTGATATGAAGGCATAATGTTCTTCATTCATTATTCTCCTTTTATGTGTAGGTGTGGTCTTATCCCCAATGATGTTGTATTGATCAATTTTTTTTCTTCTATTTATCCGGTGAGGTTCTTATGGTATTTCTTCACCATTGGTTTCCCCTTCTGATTTTATTTCTGAATCATCATCATTTTGTGAGCCATGAATGTTTTGAAATCCTTACACTATTTATGTCTTTGAATATTTCCCTTGTCCACTTTCTTCTTCATATTCAATCATATCACCATATGAGCTCTTTGAGGTATTCATGGTTTTACCCTCAATTATCTTGACATCACTACTTTCCACTATGTTTATGAGATTATTATTGTTACATTTGTAGGATTTAATCTTCATTGAATATCCAAGAATTATTCCCTCATCTACATCATCACCATACTTTCTTTGATTACTTACTTTATTTCGGATGAAACGTTTACTTCCAAAAACATGAAAATATTTTAGATATGGATTCTTTCCATACCATATCTCATATTGTGTCCTAGTTTCTCCCATATAAATTCTTATTTTATGTTGAGTGTATAAGGCTACATGAATATCCTCTTTTGAGTAATGATAATAAACATGACTCTCAATCAGTATAGTTATAGCCTTATTGTTCACCTATCGATTTCTTCATTCAAAACCCCAATTTTTTAGGGGCTTTCACTGTAGAAACCTCATGATTTATTCCATGTTTCTCAAGATAATTTTCAAATTCAATGGATGTGTATTCTATTTAATCATATAATCTTGATTGTGATTCTAGTTTCATTCTATGATCTTCGATTTTAAATCTTCATGAAATCAAGAACTTTTAACTTCCTCTACAAAGAAATAACACAATACATTCTACTATCAATAAAAATAATGAAGTACCACTCTCCATTTTTGAAAGCCACATTCATTAGAACACATACGTATGTATGGATAAGATCAAGTAGATTTGAAGCCCCTTTTTCTTAAGTTGATATGAAATCCCATCCATATTTTCTCTCATTCATGCATCACATGTATTCCCTTGATCATGATTTAGATTGTAAATGTAAAAAATTATCTTAAGCTTAGATATATGTTTTATTCTATGTTGATTAATGTTACCCAACCTCCATTTCCAAAAGTTTTTCTCTTCTTCAAAAGTTAAGTAAAAAATTGTATTTACTATCAAACTGGTATAAATTTTCATCTGTTCTAAAACCTTTCATGAGATAATTACCTATATTCCCTTTAATAGTGCACCCATTTAGATTAAATTTCACTGTCTGTCCCGAGTGACAAAGTTGACTCACACTCAAGAGATTGTGACACAAACCGTCTATGTAGAGAACTTTAATTTTCTTAATATAATTATTTTCCAATTCTATATTTCCACTACCTTTGATCTTTAAAGCATCATCATTTCCAAATATCAATGTTCCATTAACGCTTTTCTTTAAATTCTTCAAAAAAAAATACATTTATTTTCATGTGAGATGAGAATCAATTTTCATGAATCTAGGTGCCAATGTTCTTTGTATTTTTTGGTATATTTATGAATGATTGGCTTTCTTATTTTTCTTATTTTCCTTCTGAGAGATACCTAATTAGGTGGAGGAAAAAGATGGATTTTTGTAATGACCCAAAATTTTATCAATATAAATTTCATTCTTATAAATATTTCATGTAGTATAAATTACATAAAATAACTTTTATAACACAATACAATCTTTATAAATGACGAATGAATGAAATAAAATGTATTTTTAGAAGTTAAGGAACCTATCCCAATGGAATAATAACTTGACATTTGGAATAGTAATGTGAGCCTAGTGAATAGTAAACTAGCCAATAGAATAGTAACCACACCTATGAAAGTATAAATAAAATTTAGGGGTCTTATAAATGATAATATGATATAATTATATCATATTATAAGTAAATAAATGTTTTAAAAATTATTAATTAAGTGTTGGTATTTTTGAAAGTCATATATATTTAATTACAATTTTATAATTAATATAATGATTTAAAAGAAATATTTTTTCATAAAATGTATTGATATAATAATATTTTGTTCTATTATGATTATAAGATAATTTCATGAGACCTTAATTAATTTTTCAAAGTGTTATAAAATCAGTTATAATTTGAAAAACTGTATTTTTTGAGTGAATAATGATTTTAATCAAAAATAAAATTTATCATATTTATAAAAATATTTTCATAAAATGGAGTTCATTTTAGAATTATAAACATCGAAAAATGGTTATGTGGAATTTTTTCCATTTTTCTAAAATACTTCAATATTTGGTGAATAGTGAAATACGATAATTTTGGTATTTATACATTATAAGTTAAATACAATATTACTTGATTCATCACTTATGTAAGAACCATAATCTTGAACTCCCATTAATTATTTTAATTTATTTAGTGATAATTATCAAATTATTCATAGTATTCATCCAAAATAATAAACTAATGAATAAAATAATGAGAAAACAACCCTCCCATTCCTTATAAATACCACCCCTAACCACCTCTTATCCTTACACCTCTCAAGCTTTGATACTTATCCAAATTATTCTAAAATAAATTCCCAATCCCCCCCTCCCCAATATCCCAAATCCTTTTTTCTCAACAAATGACCAAAAACAATCCCCCTAAAGAGGTTCTCTAGGAGATGGATTTAAGAGGTAAAATCCTCTTTCTTTTATTTTATTTTCTATTTAAGTTCTTTTATTTTCTTATTATCTCTAAACCTCACCTCATCCAAGTTGTATGAAAAATCCACAATCATATAGATAATGGAATTTTATTATGATATTGGGATAATCCATCACCAACCCTCTTCTCCTCTCCCTTTTATTCATAAAATGAAAGAATCATCCGGGAGGTGTTGATTTATCGCCTTCGAGGATGAAATGTTTTCATTTTCAATTAACTCCTTCAAGACTGATAAAAAAACATAATATTGGTTAAAAAATATTTTAAATTTTATTTTATAGCCCTTATTATGTTCTATAACTAACATATTTACATAATACTAAATGATAAAACAAAACGAGTTCGTTGTGATTGAAAACCACCAAAAATAACCCAAATGATTATCATTAACTATTTATATAATGATTAATCTCATTCCACATAACCAAATGATATATAATGCCAATTTAACCTCAATAAGATCATTAATGAAATATAATTTCAATCATGTATAATCACTCCCATTTTACATGAACTTCCATACTCATATAAAAGAGAACTAATCATGAAAACCAAGAAAACAATTACTCTCGAACAATCAAATTAAACTCTATAACTCCTTAAAAAGACTATAAATGAACTTAATAAAATGATAATTAGTCAAATTCATGTAAAATTTTTTTTTGTATTTGTAAATTAATTAATTTGATTTGATTATCCAGGATATTAAAGTAAAGAAAGCATTCATACACAAGGTAAGGGGAATTCTTAGACCCAACTCTCTTTCTTTAGGGTTTCCCTCCTTCCCTCCATTTTTAGTATAGATGTTCTTTTAATGTTCCTTAAATATCATTTAATTTTCCATAACTTTTTTTTGATATATACATTCTTCTGATTTTATTTTATGACAAATGCATTCATTTTTCCAAAATAACTCTTCTTCTAAAAACACATGTTTTAATTCCTTGAGATTCTTTATTCTTCACTCATGATTGATGATTATTATATGATTTATGTCATTACCTCTTTAATTTGAGTTTATTTATTAATGTATGATTTATGAAATGAAACCCATTCATTTCCATGGGTTATTTTATGTCCTAGATTTGTATATGTTATAGGTGTCATGCATGATAATGTAAATGTTATGATGTGACAGGTGCACCCAAAATTATATAGCACATGTAAATGTTATGATATGACAGGTGCGCTCAAAATTATTTAGTGCTCCAATGTATTGGGTAATGTGATGAATCTCTTGAGATAAAGTGAAATATGTGTGAACATGAAGTTATCTTTGTTCACATCTTTGTGTAGTAGTTGACCACTAAGATAAGATGATTCATTTTTATGAATTTCCACATTCCATTCCTTTATCAAATGTTTCCACCCATGCTTATGATTATGATACTTTTCATATATTATGATGATGATGATTATACTCACCTATGATTCATGTCTCTTATTCATCCTCTTACTTATCTTGTATATCATCCCTTCTTTTGGTATATATCCTCAGTTTTATACTTTTACTGAGGAGAACATGAGGGCCAACAAGAATATAGAGAAGAGATAATTAAATAAATATTTATTTTTTATTTTTTAAAATTTATGTACAAGACTAATTTTCCCACGACACTAAACTACTTTATCCTAGATTTTTAAAACGGTTATGTTTTTTATTTTTAAAATGATTTAATAATAATGTAAGAAAAATCAGGGTTTTATAGTTGGTATTAGAGCATTGTTTAGTAAATTTGGGAATTATTATTAGAAAACCCTAGTGAAAACTCTCAGTATGAGACTAATTATATGTAAGCACCCAAGAATCATTGTTTTAGGTAATTATAAACATAGTGATACCCTAATATATGCATTTAGAGTTAATTTCACAAAGGAATAAATTATTTATTCATGACATGTTGACTTATGTTTTCTTCTAACATTTATATTTTAAAAAATTGTGGGATTTAGGAGAAACCAGGCCAACAACCAATGTGAGGGACAATGTAGCGATTTCCTGAATGACATCCCTAAGGACGTGGGAGGTGGCGTTCAAAATTTTATGGTGATGCTTACCCAGCTATCTCGGGCTATTAAAAATAACTCAAATAATGTGGAACATCTTCCTTCACCTAAGAGGGAAAAACTAGATATTGATTCTTTTATTTGGAAATGACCACTGACATTTAGTGGATCTTTTGATCCACTCATCATGGAAAAGTAGGTCAAATCAATGGATAATATCTTTTATGTGCTTCATTGTTCTGATATAAAAAATGTGACTCTATACATTTATCATTTAGATTGATAGGCCACCAATGGTGGGAATTAATTAAGAATACCAATTTGAAGGAAAAAATTGAAGAGATGGAGTGGGAAGACATTAAGATAATGTTTCTTAACAAGTATTTACCTCAAAATATTCATACAAATATGGAGAGAGAATTCATAGAGCTAAGGAAAAAGGAAGGTGAATCACTCATGGACTATGAAGAAAATTTCACAAGTATTTCAAGGTATGCTTTGGGTTTTGTTACCAATAATTATAGGAAAATTGATAGATTATTTATTGGTTTAAAACCACACCTTCAAAAGGATCTAGAAATTAGAGACATTAGGTGTTATTAATATGTTTTTCAATTTTATCTCAAAGTGGAGATTGATTTTGGAGATTGGTACCATGGATATGCTGATAAGAAAAAAAATATGGAGTTTCAAGATGGTGGATCTAATAACAATGGTGGAATGAAAACTCAACCATAAACATGTCAAAAATGTGGTAATAAGTGTCAAAGGAACTGCCTTAAAGGCATGGGGAAATTCTATAAGTGTGGGATAGAATGCGACCAAGCTCGTGAATGTTAAAGATACATGAGGAAGTAGGAAAATGTGGTGGAGTAAAGGAGAGAACTATCCATGGTTCAATGCTTAAAATGTAGGGAGCAGGGGCTCTATGCAAGATATTGTAGTAAATCCTAAGTCATCAGGGGTAATTAGTGTTAGTAGCCACCAAATAAAAAGGATCAAGGGGAGTATTATTCCATCAAAACTTCTAAGGTAGGAATCTTCAATGATGTGGTGATAGGTATGCTGGTTATTTATTCAAGAATAGCTAACGTACTATTTGATTTTGGTTCTATACATTCATTCATATCTTTAAAGTTTAGTATAACTATTAAATTACCACCTCAAAATATGGATATTGAGTTATATGTGAGAATAGAAAATGGGGAAATTATTGAATCCAAATTATATAACTCCTCCCCATTTAATTTTTGTTTACTGGACCTCCCAAAAAATCTTGTCTTATTTCATTTGATGGAGTTTGGGGCTATTTTGGGCATGGATTATCTTTCTTTATATAAATCCAATATCAACTATTGGGAAAGGGAAACCACTCTTTACATCCTGAAGCATCCTTTAATTATGTACATGTGTAAGGTGGAAGATGAATCCCCTTCAGAATCATTATCTCAAGTTTGGATATTATTGTATTATGATCAATTATATCTAGCTCAAATTATTGATACATATGGGAGAATCTTGTTTAAGGGCATTCCCATTGTGAGGGACTATACTGAGGTGTTCCTTGAAGAATTATCTAGTCTTCCTCCTGACTAGGATTTTGAGTTATCAATTGAACATATTTGTAGATATCTAACTATTTCAAAGACACCTTCTAGAATGGACACCATTAAGCTGGAGGAATTGAATAATTAGTTACAATAGAATCTAGATAAGGGTTTTATACATTTGGATTCCTCACCATGGGGTGTGCCGGTCTTTTTCATCAAGAAGAAGGATGGATAAATGTTCCTTTTCATTGATTCTCATGAATTAAAAAAATTATAATAAAGAACAAGAATCCCCTTCCATGGATAGATGAATTGTTTGATCAATTTTGTGCACCAAGTATTTATCTAAGGTGGACCTTTGGTCAGGATATCAATAATTAAAGGTAAGGAAGGAGTATATTCATAATACTACCTTTTGATCGAGGTATAGATTCAATGAGTTCATAGTGGTTCCTTTAGGACTCATTAATGCTGTATAAATATTCATGGACTTAATGAATAAAGTCGTTAGATATTACCTCATAAAATTTGGGTTATTCTTTGTTGATTATATTTGGATATACTCCATGAGAAAGGAGGCACATGAGGAGAATTTGAATACTATTCTAAATAATTTGTGAATGGAGAATCTTTATGAAAATTACATTAAATATGAGTTATGGATGAAGGAAGTATCATTAGTAGGGTATCTTATCACCTGAAAAGGGATATTTGTGGACCCTTCCAAGACAAAGATAGTCGAATAGTGGTCTAGGACAATATCTGTAATTGAGATTCGTAGTTTCCATGTTTTAGCTAGGTATTACTGATTATTTCTGAAGAAATTCTCATGATTTTCAAACCCACTACCCAAGATTACTAGGAGGGGAGAAAATTTTTTCTAGACCAGTGAATGTGAAGACTTCTTCAAAGAGTTAAAAAAGATGCTTATCAATGCACCAATACTCACACTTTCGAGAATTAGGGAACTATTTTTAGTATAAAAAGATAATTCAAAGAAGGGAATAATTTTTTTACTGATGAAAACTGATAAATTGATAGCCTACGCCTCATGGAAGTTGAACATTCCTAAGAAAAAATATCCTACGCATGATCTGGAGTTAGCAGTTGTGATCTTTTCATTGAAAATCTAGAGGCATTATCTTTATCGGGAGATGTGAGAACCATATATTGATCATAAGGGATTAAAATATATATTCAAATATAAGGTGATCAATTTTATCCTGTGAATATGGTTAGATCTCTACAAGGATTAGGAAAGCTCAATCCACCATCATCATGGTAAGGAAAATAAAGCGGTGGATGCTCTATGTTGAAAGGAACCTGCAACATTATCACTAATGAGAATTAATAATAATCGAATATTATTAGATTTTCAAAGTATGGACGTGGGAATAATTAAGGAAGAAAAATCACCAATCCTTTCCCAAATGATTACTCAACCATACCTTATAGAGAAAATGAAGTATGCTCAAAGAAATGATATGGAAATTCTGAAGAATTTGGAAGCTATGAGAAAGGGGAAATCCTCAAAGTTTAAAATTTATGAGAAATGATTTATAACATTTCTGTCATGATTATGTGTACCATCTAATCCAAATATAAATAAGGATATTTTGAGTGATGCACATAGATCAAACTTCTCTATTCACCTAGGGAGCATAAAGATGTATTGAGATCTCTTAGATAACTATTGGTGGGATCATATGAATAAGGAGATCGCTGAATATACATCAATGTTCCTAGTATGTTAGAAAGTAAAGGATGAAATAAAAAATCTAAGGGGTTTATGAGACCATTACTCATATCAATGTTGAAATAGGAAAAAATCACCATGTAATTCATCACTGGACTTCCGAATACATCTAGGGGGAACAATGATATATGGGTTTTTATGGATTATCTTACCAAGATAGATCACTTTATCTCAATCTAGAGAGGAATTATAACAGGATAAACTTGCATGGAAATACATCAGAGAAGTGCTAAGGCTACATGGACTACCTCTATCGATATTATCTAATAGATATCCAAGAATCACCTCCATGTTTTGGAAAAGTCTTCAATATGACCTAAACACAGAGCTGAACATCAGTATGGATTATCATCCTAAAATTGATGTCCAAACTGAATTAAATATTCATACACTAGAAGACATGTTCAGGTAATTTTATATGGACTTCCAGGGAGGATGAGGCCAACATTTGTCTTTTTTTAATTATCTTACAAAAATGGTTTCAACTCGAGTATCAAAATGGCTCCATATGAATCCCTTTATAGGAAAATATGTAGAACATTAGCATTATGGGATGAAGTTGGTGAACATAAGATACTAGGACCTGAAATGGTTGTTGAAGTTGTAAAAAAGGTGAAAACCATTTAGCAACATATTTGGTTATCCCAAAGTTGAATGAAGAGTTATGCAGACAATCATCGATGAGACCTAGAGATTAAGGTTAGATACATGGTATTCCTCTATATATCTTTATGGAAGAGGATCATGAGATTTGGGAAGAAAGGAAAGATGACTCCTAGGTATATCAGCATCTTTGAGATTCCTGATCATGTCGGAGTTCTGGCCTATCAACTGACACTTCCACGAACCATGTCTCAAATACATGATGTATTCCATGTATCCCTCTTGAGTAAGTACATACCATATCCCTCACATGTACTGAATCAATAGGATGTACAGTTTGAAAATGATATCTCTTACGAGGAGCAGCCAGTGAAGATCTTGGGCTATAGAGATAAAGGTATACACAACAAGACTAATCACCTAGTAAATGTATTATGGAGGAATCATAAGTATGAAGAGGAAACATGAGAACTATAGGAAGATATTAAGAATAAGTAACCTCACTCTTTTTCACCAATGTATGGAAAACAATTTCTAGGAAAAAAATCATAAGGGGGAAGAATGGAATGACCCAAAATTTTATCAATGGAAATACCCTTCTTATAATTATTTCATATAGAATAAAATACATAAAATCACTTTTCTAATGCAATAAAAACATTATAAATGATGAATGAATGAAATAAAATGTATTTACAGAATTTAATGAACCTATCATGATAGAATAATAACTTGACTTTTGGAATAGTAATGTGACCCTTATGAATAGTAAACTAGCTAATAGAATAGTAACCTCGCCTATGAATGTATAAATAAAATTTAGCCATCTTATAAATGATAATATTATATAATTATATATTATTATAAGTAAATAAATATATTATTAATTATTAATTACGTGTTGGTATTTTTGTAAATCATAAATATTTAATTATAATATTATAATTTATATAATGATTTACAATAAAGTTTATTTTCATAAAATGTATTCATATAATAATATTTTTTTCTTATGATTATAACATAATTTTATGTGACCTTAATTAATTTTTAAAAGTGTTATAAAATCAGTTACAATTTGAAAATCAGTATTTTTCGGGTAAATAATGATTTTAATTAAAAACTAAATTTCTCATATTTTTAAAATTATTTTCATAAAATGGAATTCATTTTTAAATTATACACATCAAAAAAGAGTTAGGGTGATTTTTTTTATTTTTCTAAAATACTTAAATTTTTTTCAAAAGTGAAATACAGTAATTTTATGTATTTATACATTATAAGTAAAATAAACTATTCCTTGAGTCATTGTTGATGTAAGAAACATAATATATAACTCCCCATTATTTTTTTAATATATTTTGTGATAATTATAAAACTATTTATAGTCTTGGTCTAAAATAATAATCTAATGAATAAAATAATGAGAAAAAAAATCATCTCCTCCCTTATAAATACCACCCCACGCCACCTCTTTTCCTCACACCTCTCAAAATTTGATCCTTGTCCAAATTATACTAAAATATCTTACCAATCCCCTATCCTAATTCATGTAGGATTTGGTCTCAAAAAAAGACCAAAACCAATCCCATTAAAGAGGTTCTCAAGGAGAAGAATTCAAGAATTAAAATCCCATTTCTTTTCTTTTCTTTTCTTTTCAAGTTATTTTATTTTCTTATTCTCTCATAACCTCCCCTCATCCAAATGGTATGATAACTCCATTATTTTATATATACTATAATTTTATTATGATAATGGGATAATACACCATCAACCCTCTTCTCCTCTCCCTTTTATTTTAAAATAAAAGCATCGTCTGTGAGGTGTTGATTTATCACCTTTGAGGACGACATGTTTTTATTTTACATTAATGCCTTAAATAATGATAAAAAACATTATAATGGTTTAAAAAGATTCTAAAATTTATTTTATAACCCTTAATATTTTATGGAAATAACATATTTACATAATAGTAAATGAAAAAACAAAATGAGTTCATTGTGATCGAAAACCACCAAAATTAACCCAAATTATCATTAACTATTTATCTAATGATTCATCCTCATTATATATAAAAATGATGTATAAGACCAATTTAACCTTCATAATATCATTAATGACATATAATTGAAATTCTGGAGAATCATTCCCATTTTACATGAACTTCCATACTCGTATACAAGCGAACCGATCATGAAAACCAAAAAAATGAATACTCCTAAACCATCAAATTAAACTCTATAACTCATCGAAAATAATATAAATAAACTTAATAAGACTATAATGAATCAAATGCATCTATAAAAGGTTATTTATTTTTAAATTAAGGAATTTAATTTTATTATCCAGGATATTAAAGTGAATAAAGCATTCGGACATAAGTTAAGGGGAATTCTCAAACCCAACTCTTTGTCTTTGGGTTTTCCATATTTCACTCCATTTTTAGTGTGAATGTTCCTTTAATGTTACTTAAATATCATTTATTTTTCCTTACCTTTTATTTTCTGGGATATACATGCTTCTAATATTATTGTATGAAAAATGTAAACATTTTTTCAAAAGAACTCGTCTTCTAAAAACACATGTTTTACTTATCTTGAGATTGTTTCTTCTTCACTCAAGATTTATGATTGTTATACTAAGTATATTATTCCATATTTAATTTGAGATTATTAATGAATGTATTTTTTATGAAATTAAACCCATTTATTTACACAGTTTATTTAATGTCCAATATTGATATACATTCTATGTGGAATGTATGATAATGTAAATGTTATGATGTGACAAGTGCACCCAGAATTATATAGAGAAAGTAAATGTTATGATGTTGTGTGTGAAAACATAAATATATAGAACTAAAATGTATCAGCTAATGTGATGAATATCATGATATAAAGTGAAATATTCATGTACATTATGCTATCTTTTTTCACAACTATGTATAGTAGTTTACCACTAATACATGATGTTTAATTTTTATGCATTTCCACATACCATGCCTTTATCAAATGTTTCATCACATGATTATGATTATGATCCTTTTCTTATATTATAATGATGATGATTATTATGCTCACCTATGTTTCATTTCTCTTATTCATCCTCTTACTGGGATATTATCTCACCCTTCTTTTGATGTAAATACTCATGTGGATACTTGTACTAAGGAGAAAATGAGGGATAATAAGAAGCTTGAGAATAAGGAATTAAATAATTTTTTATGTTTTATTTTATAAAAGTTATGTATAAGACTAATGTTCCCAAGAAACTAAACCTCTTGATCTTGAATTTGAAAAACTATTATGTTTTTATCTTTAAAATGATGTAATATTAATATAGAAAAAGTATGGGTCGCTATACCTTTTTGATATATTTTTAATTTTCATGGGTTCATCATAATTATATTATTCTTCTAGATAACAATACCTATTTTTAATGAAAAATATTCTGGGTTTATGGTTATTGAATTGCCTATGAATTTTTTAGTATTCTTCCCATATTTCCTATACCTTATGGATATAGTTAGAAAAGTGAAAAAAAATATCTATAAAAACTATTTATTATATATGATAAAGGATATAATCTCACTCTCCTTTATTGAATTCCATGTGCTTCCCCATCCAGATAGATCCTTGTATCTTCATAGTAAGGAATGGTATGGCCCCGAAAGCCATAGAATTGATATTTCATAAGTGGAAATATCTTCTCACATCCATTTCTCCACATTTCTCCATCTTTTGTAACGGAATTTGATTGAATATCCTTTCTAGATACATAAGGATTATTTTAAGCTCTCTTTTAAGTTTGATTTTAATCCTTCTTTGTTGGGATGTCAAGTTCTTTTGTGATATGTCTAACTTTATTATTCCATTTATTTTGGATCATCATGTGTCCAACTTTTGATGCATCTACATCACAGCCAATTACACTTTTTCCCATGAATGTGAATATTTGATCAAACAAGGCCTTCTCTACTTCATCATAACCATGTTTAGATCTTTCTAATAGCTCTTCATATGAGAATCTTCCAAACTGCCATTTATTCCTTATTTATCTTCAATTTTGATTAAGATATTAGTTTAATACTTAGATTAAAAACTTATTCTTCAAGTCCTTTAACTATTTTATCCTTTACTTTAGTCTTAATTTATTTGCATTAATGGATTTTTCCTACTCTTAAATATCGATTTTAAATTCCACAACATCTTATGATATTTTAGGATTCGAAACATGTTCATCTACCTCTCCTTCTAGTAATTCAAGTTCGGTTACATGATGATCAATATACTCTGATGACTCTTTCATCATACTTCTCATATTTTTGTTTCTATTTAGTTTATTTTCAAGATCATCCAGAGAACCCTCAAGTTCCACCTTGTGATAAAAAACCCCAATCAAATGATTATCTTTATCTTTTTTATGTTCTAACTTTTAAACTATAGCAATCATGGATGCTTCGGGTTCAGATTTAAATTATGGTTCTACATCCTCCAAAAAGTCATTATCATTTTATTCTTCTTTGTAAACAATTCTCTTTGTCTGTAATTTATTTCCTAATTTTAAATATCCATTGATATATAACCTATTCTGGTGATTCTACATGATTTCTCATTAAATTTATTCATCATCAAATATCCTTGGGAATCAAGTGAAAATGTGCCCAAATTTACCAACCAAAAACAAGATAATGGAAGCTTTCCTTAAAATTTCCCCTTTCTTATATTGAATTTATTAGAATATAGAGAAAGAATTTCATATTCCATATCATCACTAAATATGGAAAATCAATTTTCTTCATGGATATGGATTCAATTTTTTTACTTTATTTCATGGATGCATATTCTAGATTGACTCTCATTTCATAAGCCAGCTGAATATTTAACAGGCCATAAAGAGAAAGCTTAGGAAAATATCTTTCCAAAAGATCCAAAACTTTTGGATTATACAGAGGTGGGAGCCTTCTTAGTATTTTATTTACAATGTTAATATCTTTAATTTATTACCCAAATCCTCGAATAGATCCAATAACCTTATTCATTCGATTAAAGAAGTTATCTTTATGTTCATCTAGATTAAAATTTAGATCATCGAACTGATTGTGAAAGAAATGAAGTTTGTCCTCCTTTACTTTATCATCATATTCATGTATATTTTCCAATTTCTTCCACATGTACTTGGATATAGTTAAACTCATAAACTTAAAATATATTTGATCATATAATGTTGTTGTAATATAATTTTGATGTTTGGCATCAACTTAATGCATTTTACTATCTATTTATATCATATAAAAACATGTCACATCACTGACCTAAATCCACTTAGTAGTAGAAAAGAGGACTTCCATCCCAGGGGTTCATAGATTAGATTTAATTATTTTATTCTAAATCTGAATGTTCCTTCCATCCAAAATTGGAACTCCACTTACATTCACCAAATTTTCTATAATAGATTATATATTTAACACTAATAACTTATTCCCTCTAATACCACTTGTAGGACCCCAAAAAACCTTGAGAGGGGAGGGATGAATGAGGGTGTCAAATTTATCTTTTAAATTGATTAATATTGTTCCCACATTGGTGGAAACCTGTAAAACCTATCTAATGGATTCTCAAAGTTATTAAACATTCACATGCAGAGATACAAGACATCAGTTTTACATAGTTCACCAATAAGGGATAGTCTAAGGAGAATACACCTAAAGTGTGTTGGTAATAAAAAAATCAAACCAAGCTTCAATAGTTATTGTAGAATATATAAGTTTAAAATAAATCACTCTATGTCAGGAACCTTTCCATTATAAGAATTTTAGGGATAGCACATTACCTCCCTCATAACACTTCCATCGAATCCCCCAAGATCACTTCCTTAGTATATGTCTTACATAATTTAATGACTTGAAGGTCACTTAAATATATTGTAATTTAATTCATTATCTATAACTAGCATGATGCTTTACTTGCACCATAGTCAAGAGTCGATGCACTTAAAATAACTTTTCACTTGAATCATATGTCCAACACTACTCTTTATGATGCTCCCTGCCTTCGCAAAACCCAATTTATGTTTAAAATAAATACCAACATTTGAGAAACCATATACTTTTTTGAAGCTCCAAACCTTCATGAAGCTCACATCCTTTGTGAAGATAATATCCTTCATGAAAAACTAATTCATCATGAAAATATCATTCTTTGGAAAACTACCATTATTGAAAATCCTTACCATTAGCCCTTTGTGAAGATCCCACACTCCCAATTGTATTTTCATGAACCTCTTTATTCATACTCACAATGATCCTATATTCATGAATATATAGTGAAATTTAACCCATTTATGACACTTCTCATAGTTGCAAAGATTTACTATCATTCCATCATTCATTCGAGAATCTTATCATAGTCATTAAGAACATCATCATCCCATCACGTATTCACAATGCTCCATACCTTTGTGAGGATAAAACTTTCAAAAAATCTAGAATTCACAAAACCCTATCTTCTTAAAACTCATTACATTACCATATTAATGAAGATTTAATCCTGAAAATCCACCTTTTATGAAGCCTACTCCTTCCTCTTAATTTTGAGCAACAAAAATTTGGAAAACATTGGTAAATGATGCCACATTAAACACTAAATTCATATGAACCATAAGATATATTTTCTTGTACAGTTTGTGATCAACCCTAGTGTGGATTGACAACAAACACAAAATACACTCCATTTCTAGCAATAAAATTCCATGGTTCCAACAATATCAAAGAATTCTGTTTGGAATAACATTTCCAATTCATTTAATATGATGGTAATTTCTTTTTCTATAGTTGGAAATTTTTCTAGATATATAAATTTATAGAATATAACTTTGAAAAATCAATAGATCTTGATTAATGAATGATGAACATTCTTAGAAAAAATAAAATGTAAAGATGCAGTCATTAGATCTCATATCAAAACATTATAGTGATTTGATTTCATACCCATTAAGTTCAAATTAATAATTAACAATGTGTTCTTGATATTCAATGAATACCCCTATATAAACATTAGATCATTCAAAATGTTGTAAAACTGATATATCTTTAACTTGGAAAGAGTGTAACCAGCTGAAGTAAGAAAAGTATGTTTTAACCCTTCACCGGCACCAACTCTTCCCATATTCCCATTTCGATCATTTTCATCCTAGCCTTAATTATATACTTTGTTTTTTTGGGTGCATTTAATAACATTCCAATGACACTATCACATTCATTTTTTTCAACATGCATAATATAAACAAAATTCCTGACATACAAAAAATTCTAGTATGGTAATTCAAAAAAATGATCTCTTTTAACTACTGGTTTCCATAAGGTTTTTCAAAAAAGTCTTACCAAAATCGGTGTCCATATATTTTAATTTCTCAAATACTTGATCACTTGTTAGTGGAGACAGTGCTATACATTCTTCTAAACTCCCATCTAATGTGGTCATCCAAGATTAGTTCTTATGTCACTAAGGTAGAAATATATTGTGTCCAAGAAACATATTCTTCAATGATTGTTTCAACCTAATTGACAGTGTACCTTGTTCAAAAATGGGACACCCTTCAGTTCCTTTAATGATATATCCTAAAAATTTTACATAATCATGAAAATTAATTTATCATCTCAGACAACATGGAACTCAATGTGAAATATTCATTTTTGTAATCATCATACAATATAACACATGGATCCCATAATAATTTCAAATCTTTGATCAATGGATCCTAATAAACATCAATATCATTACTCATTTTTTTTTTGTCTTGATATAAGAAGAGATAAAATAATGATTTTTTTCATGCATAACCAAGGTGGAAAGTTATAATTTACCAACATAACTGGCCATGTGATTTGAGTTCTACTTTGAAAACAAAAAAGGATTTACTCTATATGTATATAGAACAAAATGAAGGTTTCTTGACTCATTTCCAAATTTAGGATACTCATGATCAATTCTCTTTTACTGAGGTGATTTTGTTAGATGATGATGTTTCTCGTCATTATTTCTTTTATTTGCATGGGATGTCAAATTCCTTGCTTTCTCTTCACTTCCATAGAGGTTCCTAAACTTTTTAATGATTGTAATGTACCATAAAACTTTCATATGACCTGGTTAATATTTATTTTAATGAGAACCACCATAGTTTCTGAATTATTTATGTGATTTTTGGTCCTTAAAAAACAATATATTTTCATTTGGACATGCATGTATTCTTTCAGAGATCATACAAATTGATTATATCATTAATTTAGCATAAAATGTTAATATGGGAAGATCATTATCTTCTAGGATCATATAATTCAAGAGAAAAATTATTTCAGTAAATCTAAAATCACTCTATCTGTTACCAGCTTCTAAATTATACAGCTTCAATATGTCTGACAATGAAATATATTTAGTACAACTAACATAAAATGGTTTCTTTGCATAACACATTAATTTATAAAAAAAATTTGGATAGTCACAAAGTTCATCCTCAACTTTCATTTCCATTTCCTCAATAAAATCTTCATCATCATTCACATTTGTAATCACATCCTTGATGTGGTCTTATTAATTACATAAACTTTTAATCATACCAGATGATCTATAAAACTTTTTTATCCCATTCTCTAGCTATATTCACTTTTTACCCATGTTTATTCCAAAATTTATAAAATTGATCTATTATGTGACATATCAAGTGTTTTTTCAACTCCCCTACACTAATATGTCTTGAAAAAATAGAATAAACCTGGAAAATTGATTTTATAAGGGCCATATGGATGATCTTTTGAAAACTTGGTAAACACTTTCATTACGTATTTATACTATTTTTTCATACGATTAGAATCTATCCATTTTTTATTTTTATCCATCATATTAGATTCGATAATATTAATATTTATCAAAATAAATAAATACCCAAAAAACATATTTTCAAATAAAGGGAACCCAACATTTGAATATTTCAAATAATTTCAACATGATTTAAAGTAAATGGGTAATTAAACTTAAGAAAAGAATTAATCCACTATTGGTAGGTGTTATACTATAAATTCATCCACAATGATCACTAGTACCTTGTATAGGATGAATACTTCTTAAAGTATTTCTAGAAACATAGGTTCATGTCCATAAGATATGGGGGATGAGTCTCAAGAAACAAAATAAAATAATAACTATTCAAAAGATGAATCTATTGAGGATGAAAGTTTTCACCTTGAATTTGAATGTTTCTCGGATGGGGAGTTGAAAAAGAACTAGAAAAAATTTCATAGTTTTCTATCTAAATTTTAAAAAAGGAGTAGCAATAGTATGATCCCTATAAGGGGTGCCTTGATTGGTGTGACCGTGAGAAGGTTCAGCTGGATGGTCTTACCCACACTCATGCTAAGGTAGCCATTTCAGTTTCAACATTCAAATAAATCCTTTATTTCCTCAATGAAATGGAAAAAGATTTTGTTTTTAGGATTAAATTTCAATTGTGTTTCACTTCCTGTGAGCCCTAGGTTGTGGGAGTAGGGTCATGATGGATATCCTATGGGTTGGATGGAGTTAGTGGACTTTCATTTCCATAGTGTTATTATCAATATATATTATGTAGGAGGTGAGATTCTATATATCTTTGTGGTATCTAAAAGTTAATAGGGTCATATAAATATAGATAACAACATTCTTATATAAACATGTTTTAATTTATAAATATATATACCACTCATCCCATTTAATTTATAAATATAGATACCACTAAACTTTTTGACATGTATTTTATAGAGTGTTTGAAAAGATAAAGGAAATTATTAAGTGGTTGAATCATGAAATTAATAAATAATTGAGGTTAATTTATAAAGAGTAATTGAAAAAAAATTGTATCACTTGTTTATCAACTATTTTCTGTGATAAATTACCACTTCCCTAGAATCTTCAATAAGGTATATTCCTCATAAAGGTAAGCATATATTCTCTCTTATATCATTCTTCTTCAACTTTTTCTTTTTTACAGTATCCATATGCATACCAAGGTAATATGTTGTTTCCCATTTCTAGTTTCATACTTCATATAAAAAACATAAAAAAATCCCTAATTTTATGTTAGTTATAAGTTGGTTCTTATCTTAATGTGGTTGTTGAATTCTCATCCATTGAATCCAAAGTTATTATCTATAATCCTTTTGGTAGGAACACACCTCTTCTCACTCATGTTCCCTTAGATATGGGTTGACATCCATATAGAGTAGAGTGGATTTAAGTAAAATTGAACATTTTTTGTTCTAAATGACTTATTAATTTAACTCGTATGGAGTTTAATGGTTATTTTGAATATTTGTTCCGTTATGATGAGTTATAAGAACACCTTTGCTATTTTCAAGTTCTTTTTCAATTATCTAAACATTATGTGTGTTCATACCTTATAATGCATTATTTTTTTAGTAGGTTGAGGGCCAAACCCCATTTATTGAACATAAAAAACCCTTTTTAGAACTGGGCGAAGAGAGTACCCATACATGTCAAAGGCTGAAAAGGATAATAAAAACATGACAAAAAATTTATAACATGGTTGGTCATGAATGATCAAAGGGAAGAAGACGTCATTACAAGAACCAAAAAAAATATCATCACCCCCTACCAGACAATTAAATAGTGAGATCAATCAATGGTGATGCATCTCCCCCTACCATGAAGTTGATCCATGATGATCCAATGAAACCTGAGAGATAACCTATCCAACCCACACTGATATGTGGTAGGAGGACTAGATGATAGGCTCCAGTACACCCATATCTCTTTCAAATCGATCACCCAATAATGCATGAGAGAAACACACTACACTGCAAACCTGATTCAATGAAAAACTGGAAAAAAATACAATGAAATAATTAATAGTAGTGTTTCCAACCTTTCATAAAAGAGAGGACATATGTATGAATGATGGTTGTCAGTATACCCATCCCTCTTTCAAGAACACCCACCTAGAAACACCTGAAAGAAGAAACACTGCCTACTAAATGAAATGAGAAAAAATATATAAACGGAAAAAAAAAAATCCCAACAAGAAAGTAGTCCCAACCAGTGAATACCAGTGAGAACCAGAGTTCCATAGTCTAATACATCAAACATAAAAACCCATCCATGAATGTGTAAACCACAACCAGGTCAACAGAATCATAAAAATCCACAAATTAAACCCTTCATGGAAGCACCACCATATTTCTTATCCAGTATCCCATTATCAACATGAACCCCCAATTATCTTTTTTCAAGATTTACACATTATTCCAAACAATAGAAAACACTACACACTTGATTCCACAATAATCCAAGACATATATGATCACCTAGAATCTTCCACCATGAAACTCACACAAATGAAAAGAAAAAAAGTCCCTTATATCTCGTAAGAAACAATATCTAGAGACCACCAGCATTGAACGCTGATAGACAACGCAATAGTACTGACACAACTATCACTGAAAGAATGTTTTGGTTATATTTTTTAAAGTCTTAGGAAAAAATATCGAGATATTACATGTGTTGGTTATTGATAAAAACACTATTTTTTTGAATATTTTATTCATAATAAATGATATAATTTCCTCACATTATACTAAATATATTCATTTATGAAATATTTGGGATTTGATCATTCAATTGAAAATTTGGTGAAAATTCCAGTTTTACCCTTTATAGTGCACTGTAGTATTTCAAAGATAAATATTTTTTTTTTAATTTGAAATTTTGGAACAGTGTTCCTAACATAATTATCTACAACTTGTAATTCAGGACACATGATCAAAATAATTCATTTGGATGGATTAATTTGGCCATAAAGTCAAAGGTGGGCTGGACACATCAGAATGTAGAAGTTTCTGTATTTCGGCCATAACTCTTTCATATGTGCTTGGATTAAGCCCAAATTTTTATAGGAAATATAGGATCCATATTCTCACATATTATCCTTCTGGAAGGCCAGAAAATTCATGCATTGTAGTGGTCAAAAGTCCGGTGCAAGTTTGAATAAAATATTTGGCCAAATTTCCACATTCACACTTGAAACCACTTGTAACCTCTCCTCCCCTCCCCTATATAAATTGGAGTTTTTCTAATTTCGAGGGGTTGTGATGTGAATTATGAGATTGGAGGAAGAGGAGAACTTGTTTCACCCAAATTCTCCAACCATTGTAAGAGGGGTAGCTCTTGAAGCAAGGATCCCCTCATCGAAGCCTCCTTCTCTTCTTCATTTTGTAATGTTTTCATTTGTGTATTAAACTTCTTTGTTATTCTTTTATTCCTTCTCTTTTATTATGTTTTGTTTAAATTTCTTCTTCTCTTAATCTTCCTCTTTGGGATGGAATTCTTGAGTAGAAGCGTTATTGGGTTATACCCATTATAAACCTTTGCACATGCAAAACGCTTCTACAATGATTACGCCACCCATGGAAGAGTAGTCTTTTAGTAATCAATCTATCTTATACCCTCTTCATTTAATTATTTTGAATCATTGAGATACTGTAATTAACTTAATATGATCCATGAATTATGTTTTTAAATTGTAAGAAACTAAGAAAGCAATTGAACAATTAACACAAAAACACACGAGGTCGAGATTTTGTGTAAATTGTGAGAGCGTAATCTTAATCGGTAATACAAGACCACACGGGATAAATTTGTAGAGTTCAAATATAATCCCTAAACACAATTCATACTCATTTACAGAATGTATATGTGCTCTAATTAACTACTGACCATAAGCTAAACTTATAACAACAATCAATGCAGGGTGCTGCGATTGTGTGTTCCGAAGCTAGCCTATGGTTTAAGTAATTCCATCTTTGTGGTTAAGTTAACTCTTGTAGGGTTAGAGGGTTAACAAATTAGAGGATCATAATTAAGTGGATATTTATTTTAATGATAATTATTAATAAGTGAATGAATAGTTAGAGTTAGATCAATTATGCCTTTTTAAATATTTTCTAAAAAAACATCTTCTTGTTGTGTCTTTTTAATCAAACTTAATTTCAAAATTAAAAACAAAAAAAATGCAATATTATTCCAGAAAAATTATTCTATATTTATAAACTATAAACAACCCACATCCTTTTAAGTAGTTTTTTAATTATATTCTATTTTATTTTTTTATAATACCTCTGAAAATTTGTTTTAATTCACTTCCTCCTTTGAGAGACGACCTTGGTCAGCCACTCTGCTGCACCTAAGTACCCCAAAATCACACTAATCATTTGAGGGCGCCCACAACAGCGCTCTATCAAATTGGCGTCGTTGCTGGGGAGGCAAGTAATTTATTCAACCATTTAGAGTTTTTTCTTTTATTTTTCATTTTATTATTTTCTTCACCTCTCTCTTTCATCTTTCCCCTTTCTCAAGTTTTCATTTTTTTTCATCCTCTTCTTTTCTTTTTGGACCATCAACTCAAACTTTTCATTTTTATTTTACTATGGTCCACTTTCTTTCTTTTCATTTTTATTTGATTTATGACACGAACTAATCCCGAAGATCTCTTAGATCTTGACCCTGAGATTGAACGTAGCCTTAGGGCTCGAATCAGACATTCTCAGTCTACGGGAAGTTTCAATATTCAACCAGTTGTTGAATTCCTCTCTTCTAGAAACATTGAAATTGGAATCAATTCAAATTGAAACATAAAATAGGAACCAATGGCTCTAAATAATGGAAATGAACTTAATAGAACCATTCGAGAATTGGCTGCACATGATATTAACTATCAACCAAATTGTATTTCATACCTGAATCTCGAATCAGACTTTGTGTTAAAATCTGGGTTAATTCACCTTCTTCCAAAATTTCATGGCTTATCTGGTGAGGATCCAAACAAACACCTTAAAGAATTTAATGTGGTTTGCTCAACCCTTAAACCAAGAAATGTTTCTGAATATCAAATCAAATTAAGGGAATTCCCATTCATACTTGATGGAGCTGCGAAAGATTGGATGTATTATTTACAACCCGAGGATGTAACTTTTTGGAACGATTTAAAATGTCTTTTCTTGCATATATTTTTTCCATCATCGAGGACCACTTCCATTCGTAAAGAGATATCAGGGATCAAGCAAGAACAAGGGGAGTCAATGTATGAGTATTGGGAGAGATTCAAGAAGTTGTGTGCAGGCTTTCCACATCACCAAATCAGTGAGCAACTCCTCATTCAATACTTCTATGAAGGACTCACGCCTATGGAGAGTAGCATGGTGGATGCCGCAGTAGAAGGGGCATTGGTGGACAAGACAACAGTAGCCGCACGTTCATTGATCGACAAGATGGAACAAAACTCCAAACAATTTGGCGATCGAGGTACACCACATGTTAGGGGAGTATATCAGGTAAGTCCTTATTCTATTGAAATTCATTTGATTGATACCAAGTTGTAATAATTGACCACTATGGTGAGGCAGATTGCATTGGCTCAAAAGACATCCCAACCCCCTCCTTTAAGGCATTGTGGAATTTGCACTGAGACAAGCCACCCAACTGATTGTTGCCCACAACTACAAGAGATAGATTGTAACATCCCAAGTAAGTAATGAATAATAGATGTTTTTATCTATGTCTATTAATGAATTAGATACTGTTTTAGAGGCTTAAAATGAGAATAAATCCAATCTTAAGTATGGAATACACTAATATTTTTAAAAGATTGTTTTACTACCTTTTGATGGCAAACCATTTTTAAATCAAAGTTTTGACAATTTTATAAGCTATATTTGTCGAAATAAACTTATTCTTTATTATTGGGACATTGAAATTTACTTTGGGTAAATATTTGGTATTTTTCCGATAAAGTTCATTTTTTTAATGAATAGTGAAAAATGTTGTATTTTAATTCAAAACCTCTTTTTAATCTAATTTATTTATATTATTATATTATCTTTTGAATTGGTTTTAAAGTTAAATTAGAATATATTTTTACCATTTAATCCAATAGTGGTCGTTGAAATTAATTTCACTTTGAAATTGGACTTAAACTAGTGTCAATCTTTTGATACTTATTGTTTCATAAAAACACGCTATTTGTTCTGACAGTGGGAATTAATTATTAAATTAATTAATGTAACTTATATGTTTTTAATTTTTTAAAATAGACATCATTTTTGAATTCGGAATATCAAATATAGCTTAGGGTGAAGTTTTGGTATTTTTCTGAAAAACTCAAATTTTTGATGAATAGTGAAACCACTAAGTGGTACTTAAAAAACTGATTTTTCGTTTAAATGAAATTTTACCACCTATGTGTTTTGAATTTCAAAAATCCAACATACATTTTTCTAATTAAGAAGTAAAATTTGGTTCAATGGGATTAAAATAATTTTTTGGTGAATAGTAACTTTTAAGTTTTTAATCGCGATTAGAGGTAATTAGTGTAATTTAAGGTAAGAATAATGTTTTAATAATATGAAATGAACTTGAAACATGTCCTACCCTTATTTGATGTGTCATGGCCGACCATTACAACCCATGGGTCGATTTGTGGGACCCCATGGAGCCACTTGGGTAAGATAATGACATTAATGCCTTTTATTTAAAGTAAAAGTAAAAATGGCACAAACATGTATTGTTTTATTAAAACAATTTTTACATGGGGTTATACAAGTCAGATTTTTGACTATAAATAGTCATTGGAAATATAAAAATATTTCCTACATCATGATATTTTTTTTATAATTTTTAGACATTAAATAAATTAAATTATTTATGACACCATGATGATGCAGTGATTACCTCATTATTTAATGATTTAAATAAAATGAAATGATAATGTAAAATATAATAACTAAACATGTCAAAAACCTATTTTATGGGTGTATTTAGAACTATTATAACCTTATCCTCGAAATATATAATTTTGGGACCTTTTAAATCCGAAAAGCATTTTATAACAAAGTATCTTTTCTTAACTTTCCAAGAGTGCCCCCCCTCTCCTCTTATAAAAGTCCCACACCTCTACCACCTTACCCACACCTCTCAAGCATTTTTCTCAGCCAACCCCTGCCCATTTTGTCTCTCAACATCCCTCTCTTACTCCTAGAAGCCTAACTTTGGGCAGAAGGCTTCCCAAGGAAGCCTTTGAGCTCAAATCCAAAAGCGTTACCTGTTTTAAAGGTAGTGTTTTCTCTTGTGTTCTTATGTTTTATTTTTCTTCTCCAACCATATAAACTCTTATTATTACTTTCGTTTGTAAAAACACCAGTATCTTAAATATACTAGGATGTTTTCATAAGAAGGATTCTAGATACACTTACACACACCTTCATCTAATGGTTAAAGAACATACTGTTTCCGTGGATGGCGAATTTCTACCTCACGAAACAATGATTGTTCAATATTCTTTTAACACCTTCAAAGGTGGCCATTAATATGTCACTATATTTATATATGGTATATAATATTTTTATGTTTTACTTAAGCTTCTGTATTTTTCATTTATGGCATACCTTTATGGTTTCCATTATGGGTAAACACGATATCTTCATTTTAGGAAGTGCGGACTACCGCCCCCTCAAAGTGATTTGATTCATTAATACCTTATATGGGAAGTATAAAGGATGGAATTAATGATATTATATATGATATTATACTGGAATTATAATATACCTTTATATCATTATGATTCCATTCCATAAAATACGAAATAGAAATGAAAGTAGTGTTCATGTGTACGTACGGCTTACCGTATCCATGAATGGTGAATTTCATTTTTTACCTCTAAACGTTATGTAATATTATAAATGTATGTATATAATGGAAATATATGATATATATGATATCTACATCATGAGTATAACTCTGGATACAATGTATACATGACCAACTTGTAATTATAAAGAGTTTATTTTTTACTCAAGTACCAATGATCGTTAAAACGACCGTTATTAACTTAAATAATTACATAATGTTCACGACCTGGTAATAAGTTTTATAAAAGGAATAATGAACTTGAAAAAGGTTCATAAGCATGTATAAATTAACTCTAGTTTATTATTCAGGAGGTTAAAGAATAATTGAATCAAGTCGGACCCGAGGTATGGGACTTCGTCTCAATATCCTTTCATTGAGACTTATTTTGTTTTATACACAACCTTCTTTTATACGGTGTATAAACCCCTTTAACTTTTACATTTATTCAAAAGGAATATTTTTTATACAAAGAGTTTACTAAACAACAAAAGGTAATGTTTTTTTTGTCGTATGTATGGGGCGACAACGACTTCTCCGCCGCCGTGACCATTATTTGAGTTTCGGCTTCCTCTAAAAGCCATAACTTTTTTTTAAATGAAAAATAAATACCATGTATTAGTTTTCTTTTATTTTGGTATTGAAAATAGTGTCCATAAAGTTTTTATTATATCAATGTGTTGTATTGATATCTTGTGATTGAAATGTGGAAATTCTATGTTTCCTTTATGCATGTTTTATGTTATACGATTATGTTATGGTTCTTGGGCATTGTTATGAAGACGGGTGGTTCTGTGAAAAACTAAGGGCGGGTGAGCCTGATATAGCTCTCCAATGAATTGGGTAACGCGAAGGACTTAAACGTTATGGTTTCTCCAAAGATATTTAGGAAATATACTGTGATGGGTATTCCAAACGTAACCAAGAGGGTTACTCCCTAAGTAAAAATGTTATGAATGCCTCAAGTTACCTTTATGTCTTATGATTTCTAGGATTTATTCATGATTTGATGAGGTATGTTAAAGTTATTATGTTTTATGAGTAAAGTGTGATTTCATTGATTCTTGTGTATACATGTACTCATGTTTCCTTTCCATATATTTATATCCCTTACTGAGATTTTTATGCTCATCCCAAGTTTTTGAAATGTTTTTCACAGGTCAAGGGAAAGGTAAATGATATGATGATAGTGTTAAGGAAGTGTCAAGGAAGAATCCATGTTTTATTTTAAATATGTTTCCATTGATGGGAAAAAATGAATACTATCTTTTATTGTAACCACTTTGTTTAAATGTGGGATGTAATGCATGTTTTATGATCTATTTCTCTAAAACTCTAAACCTGAAAAGATCCTCAAGGTGTATTCTTGAAATATCTCAAGATTAAGTAATGTTTAAGGTTGGGGCCTTATAGTTGGTATCACATGTCGGTTTAGATAACTTTAGGGGTTAGAATTCTATTAAATGATTATCCAAAAATATTTTTTTTATGGTCAAATTGAAATGATATAGCATTTAAAGATTACCATGTTGCTTCACCTAAGATATTTCTGTGTTAAGAATGGTTTTTCGTAGAGGAAATAGAACAGCTTTTCTGGGAAGGCATACAGAGGGAAATGACCTTTCAAATCAGTATCCTGAGATGGTCAGAATCAGAACTAAACAGTTTGTTGTAGTGATGGCTCAGTTGACTCAGATTGGTGAATGCTCTAGTTTTGGCACTACCTTCTAGGAATGGTGAGTTTGTTATCTACAGTGATGCTTCATTGAAAGGAATTGGTTGCGTCCTAATGCAGAATGATCAGGTAATTGCCTATGCTTCATGTCAGTTGAAAATTCATGACGTAAATTACCCTTCACATGATTTGGAATTTGCTGCTGTTGTTTTTGCTTTAAAAATTTGGAGGAATGATTTTTATGGAGTAAAGTGTGAAATATATACTGATCACAAAAGTTTAAAGTATATATTCACTTAGAAATAATTGAACATGAGATAGAGGAGATGGCTAGAATTAATCAAGGATTATGATTGTACAATTCATTACCATCCGGGAAAATCAAATAAGGTGGCTGATGCTTTGAGTCGAAAAAGTAATTCTTCATTAACAATGTTGCATTTGGGACGTGATCCTTTGGTTAAGGATTTGATGAACTTTGGAATAGAATTTTTTGGTGCAGGATGTTATTCTGTTTTGTTTTAGGTATCAGTGAAATCTTCTCTATCAGACAGAATCAAGCAAGCACAGAAGTAAGACAGTGAGTTGCATAAAAAGGTAGAGCTGGTTCAGAAGGGTAAGTTGCCTGAATTCAACATTGATAATGATTGTGTTTTGAGATTTGGGAAGAGATTATGTGTGCCTTGTGATTCACAGTTGAAGAGATATTTGTTATGTGAAGCTCATAGTTCTCCGTTTTCAGTTCATCTTGGCAGTACTAAGATGTACAGAGATCTGCGGGAGTATTACTGGTGGGATGGAATGAAAAGAGATATTGCTGATTTTACTGTAAGGTGTTTGACTTTTCAACAGGTTAAAGCAGAGCGACAATTACCGAAAGGGATGCTTCAGCCTTTACCAGTACCAGAGTGGAAATAGGAAAATATATCCATGGACTTCATTGTGGGATTGCCTAAGACACTTCGAGGTAATAATGCAATCTGGGTTATTGTTGATCGCTTGACTAAATATGCTCATTTCCTTACTATACGAGATACTTTTTCCCTAGATCAACTTTCCCATTTGTATCTTAAATAGATAGTCAGGTTACATGGAGTTCCTCTCTCCATTGTATCTGATCGTGATCCCAGGTTTACTTCTAACTTTTGGAAAGGCCTTCAGAAGTCGTTGTGTTCTGAATTAAATTTTAGTACAGCTTTTCATCCTCAATAAGATGGGCAGTCAGAACGAACAATTCAGACTTTGGAAGATATTATACATGCTTGTTCGATGGATTATCAGGGAAGTTGAGACCAACATCTTTCTTTGGTTGAATTTTCATATAATAACAGTTTTCATTCCAGTGTACAGATGGCACCATATGAGGTGTTATATGCGAAGCGGTGTCTATAACACCCCGAGATTTTATGAAAAATATTCTTTTTAATTTCATTTCTTGTGTTGTATGCTACACCAAAAGGATCTTGCACAACACACGTCCTTGACTTGCCTTGCATTACACGCAATCGCGACCTTCCTCGATAGCGTGTGTAGTACGCAATACCGAGTTTCACCAAACAACGATATGCTATTAAAATATTATTAAAAACTAGCCGTTATGAATAGTAATAATCACTTTTTGAAATTTTGTAAATTTTATTTTTCAAAATAGACTTCATTTTTGGATTCAGAATATTAAAATTAGCTTAGGGTGAAATTTTGGTACTTTTCGGATAACTTTCATATTCTGATGAATAGTGAAAATTACTAAATTTGAATTAAAAACAACTTTTTTAATAGAAATAATTAATAGTGATAAATTATTAATTTGTGTGGTTTTAAATTATATTTAGAATATATTTTTACAATTTAATACAATGTTGGTCATTGGATGTAATTTCACATTTAAACCAGACATAAACAAGTGTCAATCTTTTGATAGTTATTATCTCTTAAAAACACGCTATTTGTTTTGACGACGGGAATTAATTTTTAAATTAATTAATGTAACTGATATGTTTTGAATTTGATAAAATAGAAATCATTTTTGAATTCATAATATCAAATATAGCTTAGGCCTAATTTTTGGTATTTTTCTGGAAACTTTCATTTTTTGATGAATAGTGAAACCACTAAGTGGTAGTTAAAAAACTGAATTTTTCATAAAACTTAATTTTCCCGCTTCTGTGAGTGGAATTTCGAAAATCCAAGAGACACGGTTAATATCAAGGACTAAAATGTGGTTCAATGAGATGAAAATAATTTTTGGTGAATTGTATCTTTTGACTTTTTTTTACCACGGTTAAAAGTAAATAGGGTAATTAAGGGTAAAAATGATATTATTATTACCCTAACACATGTACTAATTCTATTGGATAAATGTAATTCGACCAAAAACAACCTTAGGAATAAAATATGACCATTTAAGCCCACTTGGATTAGATTAGGACATTTATTATTAATTTATTTAAAGAAGGGTTAAAATAGTTAAAATCAATGTTTAATAAGTAAATCATTTTTAATATAGGGTTATACATAAGATAAATTCAACTATAAATATTCATTAGAACGATAAAATGATTTCCTACATAATTATATTTTATTTTTAGTTTTTAGACATTAAATAATTTAATTTATTTATGACACAACTATGATGAAGTAATTACCATTTTAAAAAAATATTAACATAATTGATGTTATAAATGCCCAAATAAATGTAATTTGAGACTTTTTATGACTTAAACTAATTTTCTAGATTAATATGACATGTTATTGTTGATTTACGTAACTTGTTTTGAACTTATCATTCTGTTATGAATTTCATAAAAATCATGTACCAAATAGTGTCAAAATTAACATAAATTAGTTTTTAAAACAAATATTATATTATTAATTGTTATTTTATTCCTAAAAATCTAAGGTTTGGAAAAATGACTTATATAAGGTTATATATATTAATAATAAACAACTTGGGGTTCGTTTGTCTTGATATAGTATGTTTATTAACCATATAGTGTAAGAAAACAAAAAGACACGGTAAAAGTTAAATTATTTAACTTAGAGTTAAATCTAATTGATAAGGTTAAAATAATAACCTAAACTTGTCTAAATCCTATTTTATGAGAGGCTTTCGACCCATACCCACTTTATCTTCTAAATAAGACCCTTTGGAACCATTATAAACCGAATTTGACCTTAATATAAAATAATATTTTGAGATTTTCCTAAGGTGCCCCTCTCCTCCCTTATAAAAGGGCACCTCCTCCCTCTCCTCCTCACACCAATTTGAGCATTCAAGCTTGTCCAACCCCTGCCAAAATCTCTTATCCACTTCCATAGTATCATCCTAGAGGTCCTGGTATTCTTCAAAGACCATCCTTAGTTCTTTAAGTGGAGGTTAAGAAAAGGCGCGTCAAAAAGAGGTAATATCCATTACCGATCTTTTTCAATTTCTTTATTCTTCAACTTCTTATTCTTTAGTTGTTTCATGATAAAGTAATAACATCAGTATTTCTTATATACTGATATGTTATTATAAATACGAAACAACTCTAATTAACCTTCTATCCATCCTACGGAAAAAGGAAATCACCGCGCGTGCGTACGTACAAAATGCCGTCTCCACGCCGTGGTGTAATCTATTTTCCGCCACCACCTTAATTGGATGGGTATAATGGTGTAATGAGTAACTATATATGATTATTATAAAGTGATATTTATACTGAAATAGTATACATACACTTCAACACAAGTTCACGATCATGAGAACGATATCATCGCTCGTGCGTACGTACGGACTACCGTCTCCACGACGCGATGAGATTCATTCTCCACATTAACCATTCATGAATGATTATAAAGTATATATAATGAATAATAATGAAATATATGACATGTTAAATCTACTGGATTTATGTATATATATGTATGTCATCTACTTACTTCCATTCAAGATAATAAGGAAAGGAAAACAGTGTTCATGCGTACGTACGGACTACCGTCTCCATGAACGGTGTGTTTCATTTCATTTATATATCTATTATATATATATATAATGAATATATATGATATATAAATCATTTTTTATATTCTGGAAGTAATTAAATCATGATATAAGTAATAATAATGTCAAGAACAACAAGTCCAAACACCTACGATAAATGAAACGATTTTACCCAAAACGGTTCTTTAACATGGAATTTACAAAAGAACGGGTAATATAAAGTCATAAGTGAACCATATATGATATCATAACAATGAATATGATTCTTTAATAAGTTAATGACATTATTTAAATCATTATACAGGAGGTTCGGATACATACAAATCATATCGGACATAAGGTAAGGGAAATATCACAATCTCATTTTTATCCGAGATTGTTTATACTTTGGTATTTACTGGGGTGTATTTTATCATCCACATCCATGTTTCCCCAATATGTAATATTTATATCCTTCTACAATAGTTTATATCAAATTTTACCCTTCGGTGAGTTTTTAGTAAAAGATATGAAAGGAATCTTTTGTCATTTTTCGTACGAGGTATTTTTTGACTTTTCCGACAAAAGTACGAGAAGAATGTTTTCTTTTAACTTATACGACATGAATGGATTTTTAAAGAATTATTTCCAAGATTCTTCCCTTATAAGTTTTCAAGTTTATTTTTAATCAACTTCTTTTAGTTATAATTTTATGACATGTTAAGAAATGAAAAGTGTTTTTGAAGTAGAAAGGATATTTTCCTCAAGAATGGAGTTCAAGTGTTTTATCAAAATTATTTTCCATCTAAGATAATAAAGGGTTCTATTTTTATACATATTATTACATTAATTTGATTATGTTGTGATGGAATTATTTTTATGAATTCCATTATCTTATATGAATTGTTTTATGAAGTCACAATGTTTAAGAATCCCATTTTTATTACATGGGTTATGCAATGATGTATGGTTTATGATTTTGTGGCACACATAAGAATGGTATCATTATGAGATGGGTGGGACCTATATCTCCCTACAATGCATTGGGTAAAAATTTTATATCTCATGAGATAGACATGGCTGGAACGGTAGGTTATACCAGTTCAGTGAAACAGGACTGAAACGAGGAATGAACTCGGTTCAGAAAGGGACTTTTTCCACTAAGATAGTCTTGGCAATGAGTCTTGACTAACAAGAAATGATTCTCTATGATTATGTGTGTATGCCACAAAGTTTCATGATTTAAGATATGATTATTGGGATTTCATTTCACTACTATGATTTATCCCATGTTATGAAATTATGCTCTCTTTTGCAGGTTAAGATTTCCAAAATGTTATGTTATTATGATGCGATTGATATTTCTTTTGTTTACCCATACTGAGAATTTGAGCTCACCCTTTTATGTTTTCTTTTCCCCAGGATATAAAGAAAGGTTTTAGGTAAAAAAAGGAAGATCTTTATGGGAGATGTTGAAGATCTTTCACCACGATTATAAGATTATATTCCGAGTTTCCAAAGACACTAAACTATTACGGTCCTTGTGTGTGAGTTTTTGTTATGTACTAAGTATTCCGCAAAAGTAATGTAATGTCCATGTACGTCAGGCTTCGGGTCTCTACAGTGTCGAACTCCAAATTTCTGGGATGAAGTGGGTGAAAGGAATCTGTTGGGACCAGAATTGGTAGAAGAGTTGGCAGAAAAATTTCAGCTGATACAGAAACACATGAGAACAGCTCAGAGCAGGCAGAAGAGTTATGCGGACAACAGGAGGAAGGATCTCTCTTTTGAGGTAGGTGATCATGTTTTTCTCAAAGTCTCACCATGGAAAAGTGTGACGTGGTTTGGTAAGAAAGGAAAGCTGAGTCCAAGGTTCATTGGACCATATGAAATTCTGGAGAGATTTGGATCAGTTGCTTACCGAGTGGCTTTACCTCCGAGTTTATCTCAGGTACACAATTTTTTTCATGTTTCAATGTTAAGGAAGTACATGCCAGATCTATCTCATGTTTTGAGTCCAGAGGTAGTTCAGCTAGAAGAGAACCTATCTTATGAGGAACAACCGGTCCAGATTCTTGACCACATGGAGAAAGTATTACGGAATAAGGTGATTCATCCAGTAAATGATTTGTGGAAAAACCACATTATTGAAGAGGTAACATGGGAATCTGAAAATGCAATGAGGGCTAAATACCCCCACTTATTCGATAAGTAAATAAATTGTGGGGATGCAATTTTCTAAAGGGAGGAAAGATGTAACATCCCAAGTAAGTAATGAATAATATATATTTTTATCTATGTCTACTAATGAATTAGATAGTGTTTTAGAGGCTTAAAATGAGAATAAATCCAATCTTAAGCATGGAATACACTAATATTTTTAAAAGATTGTTTTACTGCCTTTTTATGTCAAACCATTTTTAAATCAAACTTTTGAAAATTTTATAAGCTCTATTTGTCGAAATAAACTTATTCTTTATGATTGGGACATTGAAATTTACTTTGGGTAAATTTTTGGTATTTTTCCGATAAAGTTCATTTTTTTAATGAATAGTGAAAATGTTGTATTTTAATTCAAAACCTCTTTTTAATATAATTTATTTATATGATTATATTATCTTTTGAATTGGTTTTAAAGTTAAATTAGAATATATTTTTGCCATTTAATCCAATAGTGGTCTTTGGAATTGATTTCACTTTGAAATTGGACTTAAACTAGTGTCAATCTTTTGATACTTATTGTTTCATAAAAACACGCTATTTGTTCTGACAGCGGGAATTAATTATTAAATTAATTAATTTAACTTATATGTTTTTAATTTTTTAAATTTGACATCATTTTTGAATTGGAAATATAAAATATAGCTTAGGGTGAAGTTTTGGTATTTTTTTGAAAAACTTCAATTTTTGATGAATAGTGAAACCACTAAGTTGTACTTAAAAAAACTGATTTTTCGTTTAAATGAAATTTTACCACATCTGTGTTTTGAATTTCAAAAATCAAACATACATGGTTTTCATTAAGAAGTAAAATGTGGTTCAATGGGATTAAAATAATTTTTTGGGGAATAGTAACTTTTAAGTTTTTAATCGTGATTAGAGGTAATTAGTGTAATTTAAGGTAAGAATAATGTTTTAATAATATGAAATGAACTTGACACATGTCTTAACCTTACTGGATGTGTCATGGCCGACCATGAAAACCCATGGGTCGATTTTTGGGACCCCATGGAGCCACTAGAGTAAGATAATGGCATTAATGCCTTTTATTTAAAGTAAAAGTAAAAATGACACAAACATGTATTATTTTATTAAAACAATTTTTTCATGGGGTTATACAAGTCATATATTTGACTATAAATCGTCATTGGAAATATAAAAATATTTCCTACATCACGATATTTTTTTTATAATTTTTAGACATTAAATAAATTAAATTATTTATGACACCATGATGATGCAGCGATTACCTCATTATTCAACGATTTAAATAAAATGAAAATATAATGTAAAATATAAGACCTAAACACGTCAAAAATCTATTGTATGGGTTTATTTCGGACTATTATAACCTTATCCTCGAAATATATAATTTTGGGACCTTTTAAATCCGAAAATCATTTTATAACAAAGTATCTTTTCTTAACTTTCCAAGAGTGCCCCTCCTCTCCTCTTATAAAAGGCCCCCACCTCTACCACCTTACTCACACCTCTCAAGCCTTTTTCTCGGCCAACCCCAACCCATTTTGTCTCTCCACATCTCTCTATTACTCCTAGAAGCCTAAATTTGGGCAGAAGGCTTCCCAAGGAATCCTTTGAGCTCTAATCAAAAAGAGTTACCCGTTTTAAAGGTAGTGTTTTCTCTTGTGTTCTTATGTTTTATTTTGCTTCTCCAACCCTCTAAACTATTTTTATTACTTTCTTTTTTAACAAAACCAGTATCTTCAATATACCAGGATTTTGTTATAATAATTATTCTAGCTACACTTACACACACCTACATCTAATGGTTAAAGAACATACTGTTTCCGTGGATGGTGAATTTCTGCCTCACGAAACGATGATTGTTCAATATTCTTTTAACACCTTAAAAGGTGGCCATTAAGATGTCACTATATTTATATATGGTATATAATATGTTTATGTTTTACTTAAGCTTCTGTATTTTTCATTTATTTCATACCTTTATGGTTTCCATTATGGGTAAACATGATATCTTCATTTTAGGAAGTGCGGACTACCGCCCCCTCAAAGCGATTTGATTCGTTAATACATTATATGGGAAGTATAAAGGATGGAATTAATGATATTATATATGATATTATACTGTAATTATAATATACATTTATATCATTGTGATTCCATTCCATAAAATACGAAATAGAAATGAATGTAGCGTTCATGTGTACGTACGGCTTACCGTATCCATGAATGGTGCATTTCATTTCTTACCTCTAAACGTTATGTAATATTATAAATGTATGTATATGATGGAAATATATGATATATATGATATCTAAATCATGAGTATAAATCTGGATATAATGTATACATGAACAACTTGTAATTATAAAGAGTTTATTTTTGACTCAAGTACCAATGATCTTTAAAACGACCGTTATTAACTTAAATAATTACATAGTGTTCATGACCTAGTAATAAGTGATATAAAAGGAATAATGAACTTGAAAAATTTTCTTAAGCATGTATAAATTAACTCATGTTTATTATTCAGGAGGTTAAATAATGATCGAGTCAAGTCGGACCTGAGGTATGGGACTTCGTCTCAATCTTCTTTCATTGAGGCTTATTTTGTTTTATACACAACCTTATTTTATATGGTGTATAAACCCCTTTGACTTTTACAATTATTCAAAAGGAATCTTTTTTATACAAATAGTTTACTAAACAACAAAAGGGAATGTTTTTTTTTGTCGTACGTATGCGGCGACAACGACTTCTACGCCGCCGTGACCATTATTTGAGTTTCAGCTTCCTCTACAAGCCATAACTTTTATTTAAATGAAAAATAAATACCATGTATTACTTTTCTTTTATTTTGGTATTGAAAATGGTTTCCATAAAGTTTTTATTATATCAATGTGTTGTATTTATATCTTGTGATTGAAATGTGGAAATTATATGTTTCCTTTATGCATGTTTTATGTGATACGATTATGTTATGGTTCTTGGGAATTGTTATGAAGACGGGTGGTTATGTGATAAACTAAGGGCGGGTGAGCCCGATATAGCTCTCCAATGAATTGGGTAACGCAAAGGAGTTAAACGTTAAGGTTTCTCTGAAGAGATTTAGGGAATATACTGTGATGGGTATTCCAAACGTAACCAATAGGGTTACTCCCTACGTAAAAATGTTATGAATGCCTCAAGTTACCTTTATGTCTTATGATTTTAAGGATTTATTCGTGATTTTATGAGGTATGTTAAAGTTCTTATGTATTATGAGTAAAGTATGATTTCATTGATTCTTGTGTATACATGTACTCATGTTTCCTTTCCATATATTTATATCCCTTAGTGAGCTTTTTATGCTCATCCCAAGTTTTTGAAATGTTTTTCACAGTTCAAGGGAAAGGTAAATGATATGATGATAGTGTCAAAGAAGTGTCAAGGAAGAATCCATGTTTTATTTTAAATATGTTTCCGTTGATGGGAAAAAATGAATACTATCTTTTATTGTAACCACTTTGTTTAAATGTGGGATGTAATGCATGTTTTATGATCTATTTCTCTAAAACTCTAAACCTGAAAAGATCCTCAAGGTGTATTCTTGAAATATCTCAAGATTAAGTAATGTTTAAGGTTGGGGCCTTATAGTTGGTATCACAGGTCGGTTTAGATAACTTTAGGGGTTATAATTCTATTAAATGATTATCCAAAAATATTTTTTTATGGTCAAATTGAAATGATATAGCATTTAAAGATTGCCATGTTGCTTCGCCTAAGATATTTCTGTGTTAAGAATGGTTTTTCGTAGAGGAAATAGAACAGCTTTTCTGGGAAGGCATACAGAGGGAAATGACCTTTCAAATCAGTATCCTGAGATGGTCAGAATCAGAACTAAACAGTTTGTTGCAGTGATGGCTCAGTTGACTCAGATTGGTGAATGCTCTAGTTTTGGAACTACCTTCTAGGAATGGTGAGTTTGTTATCTACAGTGATGCTTCATTGAAAGGAATTGGTTTAGTCCTACTGCAGAATGATCAGGTAATTGCCTATGCTTCATGTCAGTTGAAAATTCATGAGGTAAATTACCCTTCACATGATTTGGAATTAGCTGCTGTTGTTTTTGCTTTAAAAATTTGGAGGAATCATTTTTATGGAGTAAAGTTTGAAATATATACTGATCACAAAAGTTTAAAGTATATATTCACTTAGAAATAATTGAACATGAGATAGAGGAGATGTCTATAATTAATCAAGGATTATGATTGTACAATTCATTACCATCCGGGAAAATCAAATAAGGTGGCTGATGCTTTGAGTCGAAAAATTAATTCTTCATTAACAATGTTGAATTTGGGACGTGATACTTTGGTTAAGGATTTGATGAACTTTGGCATAGAATTTTTTGGTGCAGGATGTTATTCTGTTTTGTTTTAGGTATCAATGAAATCTTCTCTATCAGACAGAATCAAGCAAGCACAGAAGCAAGACAGTGAGTTGCAGAAAAAGGTAGAGCTGGTTCAGAAGGGTAAGTTTCCTAAATTCAACATTGATAATGATTGTGTTTTGAGATTTGGGAAGAGATTATGTGTGCCTTGTGATTCACAGTTGAAGAGATATTTTTTATGTGAAGCTCATAGTTCTCCGTTTTCAGTTCATCCTGGCAGTACTAATATGTAAAAAGATCTGCGGGAGTATTACTGGTGGGATGGAATGAAATGATATATTGTTGATTTTATTGTAAAGTATTTGACTTTTCAACAGGTTAAAGCAGAGCAGTAGTTACCGAAAGGGATGCTTCAGCCTTTACCAGTACCAGAGTGGAAATGGGAAAATATATCCATGGACTTCGTTGTGGGATTGCCGAAGAAACCTCGAGGTAATAATGCAATCTGGGTTATTGTTGATCGCTTGACTAAATCTGCTCATTTCCTTGCTATACGAGATACTTTTTCCCTAGATCAACTTTCCCATTTGTATCTTAAAGAGATAGTCAGGTTACATGGAGTTCCTCTCTCCATTGTATCTGATCGTGATCCCAGGTTTACTTCTAACTTTTGGAAAGGCCTTCAGAAGTCGTTGTGTTCTGAATTAAATTTTAGTACAGCTTTTCATCCTCAATAAGATGGGTAGTCAGAACGAACAATTTAGACTTTGGAAGATATTCTACATGCTTGTTCGATGGATTATCAGGGAAGTTGGGACCAACATCTTTATTTGGTTGAATTTTCATATAATAACAGCTTTCATTCTAGTATACAGATGGCACCATATGAGGTGTTATATGGGAAGCGGTGTCGAACTCCAGATTTTTGGGATGAAGTGGGTGAAAGGAAGCTGATGGGACTAGAATTGGTATAAGAGTTGGCAGAAAAATTTCAGCTGATACAGAAACACATGAGAATAACTCAGAGCAGGCAGAAGAGTTATGCGGACAACAGGAGGAAGGATCTCTCTTTTGAGGTAGGTGATCATGTTTTTCTCAAAGTCTCACCATGGAAAAGTGTGACGTGATTTGGTAAGAAAGGAAAGCTGAGTCCAAGGTTCATTGGACCATATGAAATTCTGGAGAGAGTTTGATCAGTTGCTTACCGAGTGGCTTTACCTCCGAGTTTATCTTAGGTATACAATGTTTTTCATGTTTCAATGTTAAGGAAGTACATGCCAGATCTATCTCATGTTTTGAGTCCAGAGTAGTTCAGCTGGAAAAGAACCTATCTTATGAGCAACAATAAGTCTAGATTCTTGACCATAGGGATCAAGTATTATGGAATAAGGTGATTCATCCGGTAAATTTTTTGTGGAAAAACCACATGATAGAAGAGGTAACATGGGAATCTGAAAATGCAACGAGGGCTAAATACCCCCACTTATTCGATAAGAAAATAAATTGTGGGGATGAAATTTTCTAAAGGGGGGAAAGATGTAGCATCCCAAGTAATTAATGAATAATATATATTTTCATCTATGTCTACTAATGAATTAGATAGTGTTTTAGAGGCTTAAAATGAGAATAAATCCAATCTTAAGCATGGAATACACTAATATTTTTAAAAGATTGTTTTACTGCCTTTTGATGGCAAACCATTTTTAAATAAAACTTTTGACAATTGTATAAGCTCTATTTGTTGAAATAAACTTATTCTTTATGATTGGGACATTGAAATTTACTTTGGGTAAATTTTTGGTATTTTTCCGATAAAGTTCATTTTTTTAATAAATAGTGAAAATGTTATATTTTAATTCAAAACCTCTTTTTAATCTAATTTATTTATATGATTATATTATCTTTTGAATTGGTTTTAAAGTTAAATTAGAATATATTTTTACCATTTAATCCAATAGTGGTTGTTGGAATTAATTTTACTTTAAAATTGGACTTAAACTAGTGTCAATATTTTGATACTTATTGTTTCATAAAAACACGCAATTTGTTCTGACAGTGGGAATTAATTATTAAATTAATTAATGTTACTTATATGTTTTGAATTTTTTAAAATAGAAATCATTTTTGAATTTGAAATATCAAATATATCTTAGGGTGAAGTTTTGGTATTTTTCGGAAAAACTTCAATTTTTGATGAATAGTGAAACCACTAAGTGGTACTTAAAAAAACTGATTTTTCGTTTAAATGAAATTTTACCACCTCTGTGTTTTGAATTTCAAAAATACAACATACATGGTTTTCATTAAGAAGTAAAATTTGGTTCAATGGGATTAAAATAATTTTTTTGTGAATAGTAACTTTTAAGTTTTTAATCGCGATTAGAGGTAATTAGTGTAATTTAAGGTAAGAATAATGTTTTAATAATATGAAATGAACTTGAAACATGTCCTACCCTTATTGTATGTGTCATGGACGGCCATGAAAACCCATGGGTCTATTTTTGGGACCCCATGGATCCACTAGAGTAAGATAATGACATTAATGCCTTTTATTTAAAGTAAAAGTAAAAATGACACAAACATGTATTGTTTTATTAAAACAATTTTTACATGGGGTTATACAAGACATATATTTGACTATAAATCATCATTGGAAATATAAAAATATTTCCTACATCATGATATTTTTTTTATAATTTTTAGACATTAAATAAATTAAATTATTTATGACACCATGATGATGCAGCGATTACTTCATTATTTAAGGATTTAAATAAAATGAAAATATAATGTAAAATCGAAGACCTACACATGTAAAAAACATATTGTATGGTTGTATTTCGAACTATTATCACCTTATCCTAGAAATATATAATTTTGGGACCTTTTAAATTCGAAAATCATTTTATAACAAAGTATCTTTTCTTAACTTTCCAAGAGTGCCCCTCCTCTCCTCTTATAAAAGGCCCCACATCTACCACCTTACCCACACCTCTCAAGCCTTTGGATCAGCCAAACCCTGACCATTTTGTCTCTACAAATCCCTCTATTACTCCTAGAAGCCTCACTTTTGGCAGAAGTCTTCCCAAGGAATCCTTTGAGCTCAAATCAAAAAGAGTTACCCATTTTAAAGGTAGTGTTTTCTCTTTTGTTCTTATGTTTTATTTTGCTTCTCCAACCCTCTAAACTCTTTTTATTCCTTTATTTTGTAACAATACCAGTATCTGAAATATACTAGGATGTTTTTATAATAATAATTTGAGCTACACTTACACACACCTACATCTAATGGTTAAAGAACATACTATTTCCGTGGATGGCGAATTTCTGCCTCACGAAACGATGATTGTTCAATATTCTTTTAACACCTTCAAAGGTGGCCATTAAGATGTCACTATATTTATATATGGTATATAATATGTTTATTTTTTACTAAATATTCTGTATTTTTCATTTATGGCATACCTGTATGGTTTCCATTATGGTTAAACGTGATATCTTCATTTTAGGAAGTGCAGACTACCGCCCCCTCAAAGTGATTTGATTCGTTAATACCATATGTGGGACGTATAAAGGATGGAATTAATTATATTATATATGATATTATACTGGAATTATAATATACCTTTATATCATTATTATTACATTCCATAAAATACGAAATAGAAATGAAAGTAGCGTTCATGCGTACGTACGGATTACCGTCTCCATGAACGGTGCATTTCATTTCTTACCTCTAAACGTTATGTAATATTATAAATGTATGTATATACTAGATATATATGATATATATGATATCTACATCATGATTATAACTCTGGATATAATGGATACATGAACAACTTGTAATTATAAAGAGTTTATTTTTGACTCAAGTACCAATGATCGTTAAAATGACCGTTATTAACTTAAATAATTACATAGTGTTCATGACCTGGTAATAAGTGATATAAAAGGAATAATGAACTTGAAAAAGGTTCTTAAGCAAGTAGAAATTAACTCAAGTTTATTATTCAGGAGGTTAAATAACGATCAAGTCAAGTCGAACATGAGGTATGGGACTTCGTCTCAATCTCCTTTCATTGAGGCTTATTTTGTTTTATACACAACCTTCTTTTATACTGTGTATAAACCCCATTGACTTTTACGTTTATTCAAAAAGAATCTTTTTTATACGAAGTGTTTACTAAACGACAAAAGGGAATGTTTTTTTTGTCGTACGTATGCGGCGACAACGACTTCTCCGCCGCCGTGACCATTATTTGAGTTTCGGCTTCCTCTACAAGCCATAACTTTTTTTAAATGAAAAATAAATACCATGTATTACTTTTATTTTATTTTGGTATTGAAAATGGTTTCCATAAATTTTTTATTATATCAATGTGTTGTATTGATATCTTGTGATTGAAATGTGGAAATTCTATGTTTCCTTTAAGCATGTTTTATGTGATACGATTATGTTATGGTTCTTGGGAATTGTTATGAAGACGAGTGGTTCCATGATAAACTAAGGGCGGGTGAGCCTGATATATCTCTTCAATGCATTGGGTAACGTGAAGGAGTTAAACGTTAAGGTTTCTCCGAAGAGATTTCAGGAATATACTGTGATGGGTATTCCAAACGTAACCAAGAGGGTTACTCCCTACGTAAGAATGTTATGAATGCCTCAAGTTACCTTTATGTCTTATGATTTCTATGATTTATTCATGATTCGATGAGGTATGTTAAAGTGATTATGTTTTATGAGTAAATTATGATTTCATTGATTCTTGTGTATACATGTACTCATGTTTCCTTTCCTTATTTTTATATCCCTTACTGAGCTTTTTATGCTCATCCCAAGTTTTTGAAATGATTTTCATAGGTCAAGGGAAATGTACATGATATGATGATAGTGTGAAGGAAGTGTCAAGGAAGAATCCATGTTTTATTTTAAATATGTTTCCGTTGATGGGAAAAAATGAATACTATCTTTTATTGTAACCACTTTGTTTAAATGTGGGATGTAATGCATGTTTTATGATCTAATTCTCTAAAACTCTAAACCTGGAAATATCCTCTATGTGTATTCTTGAAATATCTCATGATTAAGTAATGTTTAAGGCTGGGGCCTTATACAGAGTATTGCGCAGCAGTATTCTCAGGGAGACCATTTCAGCAGTAACAACAACCAAATCCCCAAAACAAGTTTGATTCATTTGCTCCAACATACAACCAAGGGTGGAAAGATTAACCGGACATGAGGTATGGATCTGGACAACAACAAAGGCCCCCTTTTCAACCAAACTTACAGCAGCCTCTTCCTTACCAACAGGGTTTCCAACAACCCCAAAGGAGATTAGAAGCTCAAACATCAACAAGTCAGCAACAAGGGAATCTCCAACACAAGGTAGACTCTAACACTGATGATCTTTTGAAACAAATTGTTCTTAATCAACAGAATGAGCTGAAGAGTCAAGGTTCGGAGCTGAGGGAGTTGAAGACTCAAATGAGCCAGATTGCCAACGCCCTCCATGAACTTGTGAGTAAGAATTCTGGAAATCTACCTTCCCAACCCACTCCAAAATCCAAAGGGGAATGTTAGTGCCATCACATTGAGAAGTGAGAAGCAAATGAATGATACATTTGTACCTACCATTCCATCGGGATTCACCTCTACTCCAGAGAAGCCGCATTCCATACCAACTGATGAGCAATCCAAGGAGAAAGATAAAGGTAAGAAAAATATTGATGATGTTCCTCCTAAAACCCTTCCTTTTCCAAAAATTGTTGTTCAAACCAAGAAGATTGTTGAAGAATCAATACAAAATGAGGTTTTGGACACATTAAAGCGTGTAGAGATCAACATCCCTCTACTTGAATCCATCAAACAAATCCCGAGGTATGACAAATTCTTAAAAGAACTCTACACCAATCGAAGAGGGCTCATGGGAAATGAGAGGATCAATCTTGGAAGGAATGTGTCAGCACTCATTACACCAACTCTAGCAATGCCAACAAAGTGCAAGGATCCAGGGACATTCATCATCCCATGCACCATAGGGGAGTTGCACATTTCTGATGCACTTTGTGATTTTGGTGCTTCTATAAATGTGATGCCTCACTCTGTATTCTCTTCCTTGCAGGTTGGTGAGTTGAAGCCAACAAGAGTAGTGGTGCAGTTGGAAAATAGAGCTACAACATATCCAGTGGGAGTCCTTGAGGATGTACTTGTCCGGGTAAGAGACATGATCTTCCCAGCAGATTTCTACGTGCTTAACATGGAGGAAAATCAGGTAAGTTCTCATGCTCCCATAATATTAGGTAGGCCCTTCCTCAAAACTGCAAAAACTATCATAAATTTCAATGAGGGTACACTTTCCATGGATTTTGGAGATGAAGTTGTGGTATTTAATGTCATGGAATCCATGAAGTACCTTTTAGAGGACCATTCTGCTTTTGTTATCTCCCATTTTGAACCACCAAATAAAAACTCCATGGAATTTTATTGTCCTATGCTTAGGGAGATTATGAGTATTGGTTCGAGTTTAATGTCTAAGATAACTTCCACACATGTTGCTGATACACAATCCTCTCTTGGATTTGATTTTGATGTGGATTCATATTCTGATTTTGATCATGTTCACTCTGATTATGACATGGCTGTTGAGTATGCTGATGGGTTTGATGCTTTATTCGCTGATTTTGATGATGTCTATTCTGATACTAATGCTCTTTGTGCACATATTTCAGTTCCTTCAATTTCTCCTTCCATACTACACCCTCCTTCATTAGAACTCAAGCCATTTCCCACAAATCTGAAATACTCATACTTGTTGAGTGGTGAGAGATTACCTGTTATCTTTGCTAACAATCTCCCTTTTGAACATGAAGAAAAGATTTTGAATATTTTGAGGGAGAACATCAGGGAAATTGGGTGGACCTTGACTGACATATCAGGTATTATCCCCTCCATTTTCATGCATAGGATTCTCTTGGAGTATGGGGATAAACTGGTGATATAGCCACAAAGGAGACTCAATCCCACCCTCCTGGAAGTTGTTAAAAAAGAAGTTGAAAAATTGCTTGAGGCTGGTATAATCTTTCCCATTTTAGAGTCTCAGTGGGTAAGTCCTATTCAGGTTGTGCCTAAGAAGAGTGGTGTTACTGTTGTTAAAAATGAGAAAGATGAGTTAGTTCCAATGAGGGTGCAAAAAAGTTGGTGTGTGTGTATTGATTATAGGAAACTAAATCATTCCACTCGCAAGGACCATTTCCCCCTCCCATTTAATGATCAAATGCTTGAGAGACTAGCTGGGAAAACACACTATTGTTTCTTGGATGGATTTTCTGGATATTTTCAGGTTCCTATAGCTCCGGAGGATCAGGAGAAGACTACATTCACCTGTCCCTTTGGCACATTTTCCTACCGGAGGATGCCATTTGGACTTTGCAATGCCCCAGGTACCTTCCAGAGATGCATGGTGAGTATTTTTTTTGATTTTATTGAGACTTGCATGGAGGTATTTATGGATGATTTTACAGTGTATGTATCCTCATTTGATGAATGTATAAATAGTTTGGGAAAGGTATTGAATCGTTGTATTGAGAAGAATTCGGTTCTGAACTTTGAAAAGTTTCATTTCATGGTAGAGCATGGAATTGTCTTAGGGCATGTAGTGTCAAAACATGGGATAGAGGTTGATAGATATAAGGTAGACATTATTTCATCCTTACCCTATCCTTCATGTGTGCGTAATGTTAGATCTTTCCTAGGGCATGAAGGATTTTATCGGCGCTTCATCATAGATTTTAGTAAGATTTCTCTTCCTATGTCACGATTAATTCAAAAGGATTCTGATTTTGTGTTTGATGATTCTTACAGTACTTCCTTTGATGAGATAAAAAAGTGTATGACCACTCCACCTATCATACAGCCCCCACGGTGGGAGATTCCTTTTGAGATTATGTGTGACGCCTCCAACTTCGCGGTTGGAGCTGTCTTATCTCAGAGGGTGGAGGGACGTTCACATGTGATCACCTACGCATAGAGGACACTAGATTCAGCCCAATCAAATTACACAATCACAGAAAAGGAGTTTCTTACTATCATATTTTCTTTAGATAAATTCCATTCATATTTATTTGTCTCTAAAGTAGTTGTTTTTTCTGACCATGCAGCTCTGAGGTACCTCTTGAAGAAGCCAGATGCAAAGCCCAGGCTGATCCGATGGATGCTCCTTCTTCAAGAATTTTATATTAAGATAAAGGAAAAAATGGGTCATAAAACATGGTGGCAGACCACATGAGTAGGCTTTCTCACACAATAGAGGATGACACCTTGGACCAGGTACCACTTCGGGACACTTTCCTCGATGAGCATCTTTATTTCATCTCAGGTACGCATCCTTGGTATGCAGATTTAGTTAACTAAATTGTTGCCTCTGAAATCAATGAAAATTTAAAGAAACATCATGTCCAAAAATTAAAACGTGAGTCTAGGTTTTATGTGTGGGATGATCATTACCTCTGGCACATGTGTAGTGACCAAGTCATTAGGAGGTGTGTTCCCGATCAGGAGTTTGAATCTGTTTTGCATTCCAGTCATACACTTGCTTTTGGTGGACAATTTGGACCCCAACAGACAGCTAGGAAATTTTTGGACTCTGTATTATATTGGCCTAGTTTATTCCATGATTCCCATGTGTTTTGTAATTCATGATCTCATTTCAAACACACTAGGAATATTTCTAGGAGACATGATATGCCCCAACAACCTATACTATTCTATGAGATGTTTTATGTGTGGGGAATTGATTTTATGGGTCCTTTTCCAAGTTCATATGGTTTCTTGTATATTTTGGTTGTTGTTGATTATGTGAGAAAATGGCTGGAGGCCAAGGCCACCAGGACTGATGATTCTCATGTTGTTGTGGATTTTGTAAAGGTACATATTTTTTGCAGGTTTGGAGTACCAAAGGATATCATCAGTGACCAAGGGACACATTTCTGCAATCGAAATCTTGCTTCCCTTCTTCAAAAGTATGGGGTAACACAAAAAACATCAACACCATACCACCCCCAAACAAATGGCCAAGCTGAGGTTTCAAATTGTGAGTTGAAACAAATTTTGCAAAAAACTGTGCAGCCAAATAGGAAGTATTGGAGAAAGCACTTGGATGATGCATTGTGGGCTTATAGGATTGCATACAAGACACCCATTGGTATGTCCCCATTTCAGATTGTTTTTGGGAAAGCCTTTCATCTCCCCGTGGAAGTTGAGCATCAGGCTTATTGGGCTATAAAGAAATGCAACATGGATTTGGCCCAAGCTGAAATTCAAAGGAAGTTGCAAATTCAAGAGCTTGAGAAGATTTTACTGTCATCATATGAGAACTCAAGGCTCTACAGGGAAAGATCAAAATCAGTTCATGATAAAATGATCTAGAAAAGGGAGTTTCATGCTGGAGAGAAAGTCATACTCTACAGTTCACAACTGAAGCTGATGCCTTTGGAGATCACACAAGAGGACACTGGAAGGAGCTTTACAGTCAATGGGCAACGTTTTAAGAGATACATTGAGGGACTTCCTACTAATGTAGTGGATTTTATCACATTGCATGACCCCATCATCACTTGAGCACATCAGGCTATTCCTAACCCTTTCACTTTTATATTATTTGTCCTATTTAAAAATTCTGCATTTCATGTGCATATATCATCTCATGGGTTCACATTGAGGACAATGCAGTATTTTAAGTGTGGGGGAGGGAACCTTTTAGTTTAGTAATTTCAATTGTTTTTCTGATTTAAAACAAAACAAAAAAATTGTGTGTTTTTTAAATTTTGTGTGTTTATTTTTTCAATTTTCTTTGTTTTTTTGAAATTTTTGAGCTGAAATGATTCTCATCACAATTTTGAAATGCATATCAATGAGTGAAACAATTTATCCCTTGAAACTAAGCTTAAATGAATGCTGAAATAACTTTGTTTCAAGTTCAAATATTTAGTAATTTCATGAAAAGTACACTGAATTTTGAATCCCATGCCACATCTCACTGTCTTTATATTTGAAATCACTTTCCTGTGAGGTTTATGAAGCATTATTTTCATATTCTTTACATTCACCTAACTTCTTGAGAGAACCAAACCATGCTTGATTTAACCAGAATTTGATTTATTTCTTTCAAAACTTGAGGGTTTGAGGTACTTATGTTTAAATGATTGAGGCATTTGTTTGGTATTAAAACCCCTTTTCAAAGAATCCTTTTTTATAATTGCCTAACTTGAACATTTAATCATTGTAGCCCTTAGAAGCCATGCAAAACCTGTTAGGTTAGCCACATTACAATCCAATTTTCCCTATCCAACCAACTCTTAAAGTGAAATTGCATAATCTAGTTGAGCTTAAGTGTGGGGGAAGCTATCTTGTGTTGTGATACCACATTCTGTGATACTTTGGGTGGAAAATTAAATTTTAAAGAGATTTCTACTGAAGAAAATAATTATATTGAAAGTTGTGCCTTTTATGGAGATTTCATTACAAGTGAAGTCGTGCCTTTTCTGGAGATTCTAATTGAGGTGGAAAGTTGTGCCTATCTGGATCTTTCAAGAAAATCATGTTTGAGAAGAATGACATTTTTTATGCTGAAATGATGAATGGTGTAAACTTTTCATGACTTTTCATGATTATGGAGCTGAACTAATACTATGGGGATTGAGGAGAAGACCATATTTAAGTGAAAATTAGATTAATGCAATTTTGCTTCAAAACGAGTCAAGCCCTCCTCATTCAGCTTCAGAATTTTTCACATCTAAATCCTACCAACCAAAAGCCACAGAACAACCCTGAAAAGTCCTCATGATAAACATACATCCTTGACTCACATTGGGTAGCGATGTATGAATTTATCAAGCCTATGGTGACCCTTGTATGAGTTTGGATGAGAAAGACATTGCAAAAAAATTGACATTTCAAGCGAGGTAAGTGTTTTGTGCATGGGAGGATAAATAAAGTGGAAATATATTGAATGATATAAATGAAGAACTTGAAATAATTATTTTTATGAGTCATGATATCTTTTCTTTCTTGGTGTATAATTGTTTGATCTCAAGGATATGTGTTTTAAAATTGGTTTTGATTTGATATTGATGTTTACTTGACATGAGGTTTTGCCCAGGAGTGAAAAAGGGTAAGTGGGGGGAGTTGATAAAACACTATTTTGTTGAATATTTTATTGATAATAAATGATATAATTTCCTCACATTGTGCTAAATATATTCATTTATGAAATATTTGTGATTTGATCATTCATTTGAAAATTTGGTGAAAATTCGAGTTTTACCCTTAATAGTGCACTGTAGTATTTCGAAGATAAATATTTTTATATTTATTATTTTAATTTAAAATGTTGTAAAAGTGTTCCTAACATAAGTTTATACAACTTTTATTTATGACACATGATCAAAACAATGCATTTGGATGGCGTAATTTGGCCATAAATTCAAAGGTGGGCTGGACACGTCAGAATGTAAAAGCTTCTGTATTTCGGCCATAACTCCTTCATATGGGCTTGGATTACGCCCAAATATTTAGAGGAGATATAGGATCCATATCCACACATATTATCCTTCTTGAAGGCCGGCCAATTCATGCGTTTTAGTGGTCAAATGAGCAGTGTAAGTTTGAATAAAATATTTGGCCGAATTTCCACATTCACACTTGAAACCACTTGTAACCTCTCCTCCCCTCCCCTCTATAAATTGGGGTTTTTCTCATTTTGAGGGGTTTGGACTTACATTAGGAGATTTGAGGCATAGGAGATTTTGTTTCACCCAAATTATCCAACCATTTTAAGAGGGGTATCTCTTGAAGCAAGGATCCCCTCATCGAAGCCTCCTTCTCTTCTTCATTTTGTAATGTTTTCATTTGTGTAATAAACTTATTTGCTCTTATTTTATTTATTATCTTTTATTTTGCTTTGTTTAAATTTATTATTCTATTAATCTTCCTATTTGTGCTGTAATTCTTTAGTAGAAGCGTTATTGGGTTATACCCATTATAAACCTTTGCACATGCAAAACGCTTCTACGATGATTACGCCACCCATGGAAGAGTAGTCTTTTAGTAATCGATGTATCTTATACCCTCTTAATTTAATTATTTTGAATCATTGAGATACTGTAATTCACTTAATATGATCCATGAATTGTGTTTTTAAATTGTAATAAACTAATCAGGCAAATTAACACAAAAACACGCGAGGTCGGGATTTTGCGTAAATTGTGAGAGCATAATCTTAATCGGTAATACAAGACCACACAAGATAAATTTGTAGAGTTAAAATATAATCCCTAAACACAATTCATATTCATTTCCAGAATGGATATGTGCTCTAATTAACCAATGACCATAAGCTAAACTTAGAACAACAATCAAAGCAGGGTGCTGCGATTGCGTGTTCCGAAGCTAGCCTATGGTTTAAGTAATTCCATCTTTGTGGTTAAGTTAACTCTTGTAGGGTTCGAGAGTTAAAAAATTAGGGGATCATAATTAAGTGGATATTTATTTCAATGATAATGATTAATAAGTGAATGAAGATGTAGAGTTATATTGATTACGCCTTTTTAAATATTTTCTAAAAAACATCTTCTTGTTGTGTCTTTTTAATCAAACTTCATTTCAAAATTAAAAAAAATGCAATCTTCTTCCAGTAAACTTCTTCTAGATTTATAAACTATAAAAAAACCCAATCCTTTTAAGTAGTGTTTTAATTCTATTCTCTTTTATTTTTTTATAATACCTCTGAAAAGTTGTTTTAATTCACTTCCTCCTTTGAGAGACGACCTTGGTCAGCCACTCTGCTGCACCTAAGTACCCCAAAATCACACTAATCATTTGATGGAATCCACGATAGCACTCTATCAGTTATTAAATTTTTTTTATATTCTACTTAATTTTTTGTAAGTATAAAATAAGGGGTATATTATTTTTTTAATTTACTATCCTTTAATCCTTTTTCTAAACAAATTATTGACTTTATTTTTTATCCTTTGTTGTGAAACAAAATTTTATGAGTCATTAAAAAATAAATTGATATGAATGAATTATAAATAAATTTAGTTCAAGAAAAGGATATTGGATTCAACCTTTTCATATAAAACTATTAGTAAAATAAATCCATATATAATCATCAAAACACAAAATGATACAAAACCAAAAAAATGAGAACGAATTCATAGAAATTTACACATGAATATGTCCCACAATTTCAAACTGATATGAGAAATTTTTTGATATTTTCATGATAGATTAAAAATTCCATAGAATTACTCACATAGTGGTCAATGAAAAATTATAAATTTCAATAGTTGTAAAAAAAACAAAACTTACTAGATGATATTATCAAGAAGATAAACCATTGTCAGTGTAGCATGTTTGAGTAGAAAAATAGTGGAGGAGTTGAGCATCACAATGCTCATAATGTTGGATTTATTTTGTTAGCTACTTTGGAATTGGTATAAATCATAAAAACTATTTATGTGATATTTAATTTAATTAGGTGGACCTAAAATAATGTTAAACAGGAGAAACTGGAGTGAGGAGTTGGCCAACATATGTTAGATCTGCTTCTCTTCATGTGATGGGATATGGTGGTATATGAATCAGATCAGATGCATAGTATGGATCATGATTAAAGAGGGTAAGAAATAATAACATAGCTTAAATAATGATATGTTCTATTCATAAATAATATTGAGGAATAGTGGAGGTGGGGGTTTGGTTCTACCAAATATTTAACGATGAGATGAAGGAGGACTTTCTTAGGGTTCAATTTAAAAGATCGGGTAAGGATTTTATCAGTGCTTTCAAAAAAGAGTAGAAAAATAATAGTTTTATCATCACCTAAAATATTAATAATTGATAAAACATATCTTTATCAGTTCATTTTTTGAAAATATAAAGATATATCTTCATAAGTTTTAAAAAAGAAATGATATAAAGTATCTTTATCAATTCTAAAAAAGCACTGATAAATACCCAATTTTACTGAAAATGGCGTGAGCCCGGGATTAAGCCCATGGACCTAAAAATTTTATTAATAAAAATTAAATATAAGAAAGAAGAATGAAAAATAATTGAAAATACATGTTCCACCAAAACACAGTTGGAATATTCTACCATCTCGTTTCAACACTGAAAAGGAAGAGAAAACAAAAAAATTAACACCTGCCAAAATCTCTAGGATGAAATCCCCTCCTTTATTTAGGGGTAAAATAAGGTCCAATTCAATCATCCAAACTAAACCCATAATCCTGATGGGTAGGATCCTTATCCACAACTTTATGATTTCCATTAATAGTTTGATGCTCTTGAGGTGCAAGATCCTTGTCCACCACTTGCTGCCCATCAACAGCCTACTGCCTCACATCGCCTCCATCTTATAGAATCGAATGATCATCTTCACCTGCATGCTTCAGCCTAGGTTTCCCAGTGCTTGAATATTCCCCTTAGATACCACCATGATAATTTCTAAATTCCACAAGGAAAAACTCCCTACTGTTGGAACTGTTTAAAATGTCAGTTTGACTGAATGGACTTACCTTCGATTGGAAATGGGTGTCATTAACAGTGGATTTAAGCTACTTTGAGGAAAATAATATGATCTATAATATTCAAGAAATTGATTACTCTGTTTTTTGAATTCCCCAAAAATACCTTTACAAGCATCATTCAAAAAAGAGGGATCCTTTTTTTGTTTTCCAGGAACAAAGAAGGATCCCACAGTGGAAAGAGTTTTTTTCCCCTACGGTCAGCAAGCTTCAAAAAAATCACCATAATAATTTGCTCGATCAAGCCTTTCATCACTTCTAAGAGAAAAATAATCATCCCTATCCTCCATATTAATCAAATACATTACCTACTATTCTATCCCATCATACTTTTGATTTTTTATTCCACTCGCAACACATTGGTCCTTGTTAACCAATTGGATGGCCACAACATCAGTAAGTGGGGATGGATTTTCATATTCAGACAGCTTCTTTGATGATTCCCTATAGCTAGTAGAGTCTTGAACTATATTTATATCATGTGATAGGGCATCACTAATCAGATTCTAGAACTTTTAATTCTCAATGGAGTTCCTAGTTTTCCTAGAATTAGAGAAGTGAGGGTTCCTTTAACACTCTGAATCACAGAACCCTATTTTAAAACATTTTTCATAAAATGTAGGATTCTTTAAAATTTCAATAGATTAATCCAACCTTTTTTCATCATCCATAATTATAATAGATTCAACTATGGTCGAAAACTTATTAATTTTGACCAGAACTCTACAAAAAATGCCCATATTGGGCATTCTCAGTTTCCCAGTCAAATTTAATTGGCACCCCAACTACAAAAGAGATATCCCAATGTAGTTAAGGATACCAAAAAATCCAATGGATATCATGAATGCATATTTTTACCTGAGTGATAGAATTATTTATTGAATGTGGATTGAAAAACAGATCCCAATATTGAATAAAAAATGAGTTTGAGGGAAACAAATCAAAATCCCTATGATCTGGATTTGAGTTCCTCTGAAGGAAAATTGATATCAAAGTAGCATTACCCAATAAAGGTCATCCTCTATCTTAAAAAACCCAAAATATATTATATCTGACTCCACAAATATTAAAATTTGAATGGATTATCCTTCCCATAGAACGTCACGTGACCCTGAATCAAATTCTAGAATCTGTGAAGGATCTGTTGTTCTTCATCATTTATGCAAAGGTAGTATTATCATGCATCGGGGCTTTAAGGTAAATTAGGGCATCGGGTGCCCACATAGGTGAAGAGTTGAGAGAAGATTCACTATTAGCATTCTTCGAGCCTTTCTTTACTTTTTATCCCTTCGAAGCTGGGATTCTAGAAGATCACACAGCCCTGTTTTCTATAATCGCCTCCTCCACTTTCTTTGAGATGCAAAAAAAAGGCATCCTGGGGATTGAAGAAAAATCAAAGCTAAATCCCAACGACATGAATCCTAATATCCATCGTCTCCTATGGTGGAAGATATCCTATCCCACAACATGCCCTTCTCCCAAGACCCAATTTTAATAATATAATAAAACTAAAAAAAATAAATTTTTTATAATTATAAATAAACATTTAAAGAATTATATAAATATATTAATAAATATAATTATAAATATATATATATTTATTATTTAAATATATTTATAATAATTTTATCATTATTAAAATATATATATATATATTATGTTCTTGGGGGTAAAATTACATTCAAACACACACACCACACACACAGGCTGAAAAGGCAGGCCATAGGCCCCCCACCCCCAGGGGATGGCCCACCCATCAGGCCCTATTTATTTAGAGCATGGCCCATCGGCCTATTACATGACCCATAGGCCCAATGGGTGACAAACCCATGACAAACCAAACTCATAAGTTATTAAACCTAATGCTCCTACTTGGTGACCAATCGTAGCCGTCACAAATAGTGGTCACTGTCCACCACTGATGTTGTCACCACCCACTGCCCTACACGACACAGCTCTACAGCAGCAGCCCCTCTAGGCCCTTCCACTCTATCAGTCTGAGGAAACCCGTCGTCACTCTGATAGCTGCATCATGACTAGATCAGCATTAATCCTGTCTCTCATCATCAACTAGTCCATAACCCCACAGTCGTTGCATGAGGATGCCCTATGCCGAAAACGTCGCTACCCCCCATTATAGTTGGCACGTCATTCCATGATTGTCGCATGAGGAAGTCTTGCACTGACAATGTCACCACCACCCATCACAGTCATCTGCAACTCGATGTCGGTCCCCACACACCATGGTCTTCACTCCACCGGTCTACATTGAACCCGTCGTTGTAGCTTCTCCAACCAGATGGTCTGCCATTGCCCATCGTAGTCTTCGACCTAAAATCATGCATCCGCCAACCTGTTATTTCTATCTGTCATTGTAACAACACAACTAGCACCACCATAGAAAAATTATCCCACCTCATGAATAGTGGTGTAAAGATCTTGTTGTTGGTGGGAGTCAAACAATGACTCCACACCAAATGGATGCTACAGACAGGTCCAGGTCACCAACTGGCCAGCACCTTGTTGGCTTATTAATATATATATATATATATATATATATATATATATATATATGTATGTATGTATATGTATATGTTTATGATTATAATTAAAATTAAATATATTTAAAAATATTTGTATATAATTATAAATATATATATATATTAGGTGTTTAGGGGTACAATTACATTAAAAACACACACACCACACACATAGGCTGGAAAGGTAGGCCATATCCCCCAAGAGATATTCCACCCATCAAGACTTATTTATTCAGTACCTCGCCCGAAGGCCTAATGGGCATGAAACCCATTAAATTTATTAAAAGACCACTAACTGGCCCAAAGGCCCAGTGTAGCATGCCTACATCATATGACCTATGTCTCCAAGCATACATCATGCCTACGCCATTGGCCGCCTCCTGTGGAAATTTGCTCCCACCCGGATTTGAACCTAGGTCTGACGTAGGATTACACGGAGCCTTTACCACTCAAGTAAGCCTCCAACTATATATCTATATATATATATATATATAATTAAATATATTTATTAATATATTAATATATATAATTATAAAACAATTAATACATTTTGTATTATTTTATAATTATTTAATTATATATATTTATATTTATATTTATAAAAATAAATAAACATTTTTAAAATTATTTGTATATAATTATAAATATATATATATATATATATATTTTATATAAAGATATTTATTATAATTTTATAATTATTTAAATATAAATTTCTATTTATTTATTGATATTTATAACTATAAATAAATATATTTAAAATTAATTATATATAATTATAAAAATATTTATATAATTAAATATTATTAAATATAATTATATAATTATATATATATATATATATATTAATATATAAATATATTTATATAATAATTTTTTAAAATATAAATATATATAATTATAAGTATAATAAATATATTTATTATTTAAATATATTCAATATAATTTTATAATTATATCAATACATATTTAATTATTTATAGTTATATTTTTAACTAAATATATTTAAAAATTATTTATATATAATTATAAATATATTTATATAATTACATGTAATTATATATAATTATATATGTTTATATAATTATATATATATATTAATATATGAATATATATAATCATACATATAATAAATATAATTATTAACATTTAATAATTATTTAATAATATATATATATTTATATTTATAAATATAAATAAATATGTATAAAAATCATTTATATATAATTAAAAATGTATTTATATAATTATATATATTTATATGTATAAATAATTACATATATTTATATAATTGTATATATATTTTTTAATATATAAATATATATAATTATAAATTTAATAAATATATCTATTATTAAAATTTATTTAATTATAAATATATTTATATATTTGTATATATATATATATATATTAATTAAAACAAGAAAAGGGGTGGAGGAGATCTGATAGCTTCTCTCTCTTGGTGTTGATAGTGATTCAGGATTCTTCGCAGGGTTGTGGATCTAGATTTCTACTTCAACCCCCAGGACATCTTCATCAGGAAACCAAAGAGGGTGGTGGATCTGACTAGCTCTATTAAGACTTTTGATGCTTTACCTGATTTGAAGAAGGGATATCCCCTTACTAGAGAACAACACCTTTTCTCTAATTTTAGATGTGTTTTGAAACTCTTGAGAAAAAAGAATCATTAGAAATGGGTTGCTTACTGTTTTCAAGGAAGGCCATGGCATCCTTGTGGCATGAATTGAGGAGTCCTAGCATTCTATTATTGGTCATTCAAATTTTCATTGGAAGGCTATTCCCAGTCTGTTAGGGGTCTTTAAAATCATATTCACTCTGATTCTTTGAAATAATGGATGTGAGAACCTTACCCAAACAGCAGGAGAGTACATTTGAGAAAATATTATACACCACATTACATAAGATGATAGACCTAAAATCATAAATTTTAATTGGGAAATAATGTTTTGGAATCAAAACAATGAGAGTTTCATTAACCTTTCCCCTAATTATGGTGTTGGGCCATAAAACATGCATCCAAATGATAATTTATGAATCCACAATATCAAAAAAAAAATTAAAATAAGGAATGGAGTCCATCCAGACTGGGATACTTTGATGAGTGAATTCTCTTTGGGGATAACACAATATCCTCACTAGAAATATCCAGCTTAAGGTCTAAAGACATGTCCTTGGAAACTTTAGGATCCACACCACTAAGAAGGTCCCCCAAATGTTTGTCCCTCCCAGAAAGAATTAGATCTTCATATAAGGACCTGATCATCTCCCAAATTGTAATCCCATCCGTAGTAAAGCAACCCTACCTAATATCCAATTTATAAATGAAGTTTCTTCTTCTTCTAGATGAGGAATTTAGATAAAAATAACTGGTATTTTGTTCTCCATATTTGATAAAATCCACCCTTAATCTTGATATCCAATAACATTCTTTGTCACTCAAGGCCTCATACAGATAATTTTCTAATATAATTGCCTTCTCCATAGAAAAATTAGAAGTGGGTTCCTTGTAACACCTCCCAAGAGATTTCTAAATACTGGTGATTATCTAATCAAAGCTTCTGTAATTTTGCCGACTCCGAAGCATTAAGTGTTCATCCACCGCTTTCTTCTTATCCTAGAATTTTTCTTTAGAGGATGACCAAGAATATTTGATTTCTTCCAATAATTTATAATTATGAATCCATATTCATTCAAAATGAAATCCCCACATTATCCTAACCTCCTAAGACATGACCTGGGACTAAAGTAAAATATGAAAATGGTTGGAAGAAACTAGAGGGAAGTGGGATACCTTATTCCTTGGGAACTTCATCATTTATTTTCTATATGCCTAAAACCTATCAAACCCTTCAAATAATCTGGATATGAGGTCAAATCCTTAGAAAAAATAAAATAGGTTCCTCAATAAGCGGAGATTCGAGAAACTAGAGTGAATAAGGAAGTCCTAGAATTAATTCATAGAAGAAACATTATGTCTGGATCCACCTTGTTTCTCATGGCGGTAGAGGATATCATTGAAATCCCCAAAAAAATAATGGGTCCTTGCAATTAATTTCTGATAGTTTTAATTTTTTTACTAGGAACTCCACTTGTCTCCTAAATCTTCCCAACCATAAAACCCCACGAAAGGTCGTTTAGGTTCCAAAGTTTTCTAAATAGAGAATGCAATGTGGCATTGGGAGTAGATGAACATTGAGGCCATGAAATCATCTCCCTAAATAAAGAAAAATGATTCCTACATTTCAATACCATCCAACCGAGAAACATTTCTGGAATCGAAATTTCAAAGCAATCCCTCTCATGTCCTTAATCTCCAACATGGTCTTGAAAAAAATCCTATATCATGCATATACTTAGAAATCCATAGATATATCATGACAACTGATCATGGGTTTACAATCCATCAAAAGTTTTAGCAAAATAGTTTCATGGAATCAGGAGGGGTTGGTCTGAACTAGACTACACCTGTATCTGGAAATCTAGTGCATCCCTCTCTGAAAACGTTGAATGTTTCAAGGAGCTCAGCTAGACTTCATCCATTGACCCACCATTCTGTATTTTTTTACTATTTTTTAATGTTCTCAATATTATTACTAATCCTTTTCTTCTATTTTTGGGTCACCTTCCATCTGTGTTCAACTATGATAGTGTCAGGGGGGTTCTTCTAAAGCTGGATAAAACATCCTCAAGGTAGGATATCCTTACAGAGCCTCCTCTCCTGGAATTGTGTGAACCGGACCTCCCACATAGGGTGGCCCTATAAAATAGTAAAGTGGAACCTTCGAAGACTCCAAAACTTCCAAGACAAGATAAAGTATCTACTAATACATGTTTTTTTCAAATAATGGTGCGCTAAAACATTCTTCTTGTTCTCTATAGGAGAAAAGAGGTCAGCTTTCAAAGTATTCCTAGCCCCATCCTCTAGTTTATCCTTATCCCATGATCTATCTTCTACATCCCAGGAAGAGGATGGTCATCACCCAGGGGAACTGAGAGTCCCAAGTCTGTCTGTCAAAGAAAATCAGAACTCTCTGGTACTTGGGGGAAGGATAGAATCCCCACCAATATTGTTTTAGTCTTTGACATCATAAATCATTGATCTGGATATTTGCTAAAATTTTCCCTAGAAACTTTTTTTCAAAATTTGAAGTGGTTGGGCCACCCATGGGTTTCTCCTAGAGCCACATGCCATCTTGTAGCATGAGAATATCCATCAGGTTGGGTTTTTTAATTATAAAGTCCTTAACTGCATGACCAATAAGGCCATAAAAGAAGCAGAAGAAATAAAGATATTTTAATTCAAAAGACATTGATATCTTGGAGTCTTTGAGTTTTAAGAGTGAACCCCGCATAATGGGTTGTGTAATGGCCGCCATAGATCATATTCTCACCATTGGAACCCATTGTATTGGATCTAAAGCATCCAAATCCATAAACTCCCCATTATTACAAATCCCACACATGACTTGGTTGGTCCTTACCAAAAATGAAATACCACCCTCTTATAATTACATGTTAGAGTGATGGGTGCATTGGAACCCATGAATCATACCTCTACCAACTTGGACTTATGATGTTGGATGGAGGGGTACCAGACATAGCATAGCTGGGGGAGCATGACATACCGTTTCTAATAGGGGGAGGTGGACATGCTAATTGGTGACACAATCTTCTTTGGGGTTAGTAAGATGATGCATCATGAGTCTCATGTGGTGCACCATGTAAACAAGAATTCATCACTAGGTGAGAATTTAAAAAGAGATATGTGTGTGTGTTTTTGCCTATTAACTATCCCTCTAACTAGATAAATTCATGATGTGACATGGAGGGAGGACCTACCAAAACGCAATGGAGGCCAACACGACATTATTATTATTTCATGGTGGGGTGGTGTGATGAAAACACTAGTGAAAAAAAAGTAAGGAAAGGCTTCTTATATGATAAATTGTATCATTTTCATTTGGGGAATTTTTTCCAAAATCAGTAGGGTTAATGGATCATAAATATTTGGGATTTCATGCTACTTAGATGTAATAAAATATATATTTTGGTTTTATGTCAATCATTTGGGGGGATGAGGCTTAATCCATTGGACTGTCTGGGTACCTCTATATTTTTTGTTTATAGTCCCTTCTTCTAAATGTAGATTAATTTAGAAAATTATGATGTTTATATATATATACCCCAGTGCATTTAACCATGTATGGTGGTTAGGGATTATAGATATAGACCAAGTCTCTCTCAACACTTTACTTTCCAGTTATTGTTAGGTTGGGGAATATTTTTTGTTGGGCATGTATTTTAAACATTATTCAGATTATGTTATCGTACTATTTTTCTCCCTTAAGGTTTTACATGCATGTTTTATTCCCTGGTAGTTTTATCTTTTAGTATTTTCCTCTACACTTCTGCATGGAGATGGTTGGGTGGTGCGTACAAGTACATAGGAAAAGGCCTCCCATATTAGTTATGCCCTTCGGTGCTTTCTGTTAGATTTGGTGTCGTGAGATCCAACTGTTTGTACTTTGATTACATGAATGTTCACTTATTGTATATTGTTCATTGTTCTGCATGACTATAATATAATAATGTCCTGGAATATTTGTTGCATTAATAAGGTCACAAAAGATCTCCGCTATGATGAGAACCTTGAAATGTTGTAACAATATTCTTAAATAAAGTTCTGTGGTTGGATGACATACTATGATAGGACACATAGTATACAGACCATTGTGTGTGAGTACTCGTAAAAAGACAAGACTCTCTCTCATGGAGTTCGCACTTGGTAATCTCCAAGATGGGAGATTATGAGAACAGACCCACCAGTAGTAATTCCACATGTCTTGGTGTCATCAGATATTACTATCTGTGAGCGTGTGTAATGGTCCTTATACTGGAAGATTATCATTAACTCATTTCATTACTCACGCACTTAGATTTGCTGATGAAAACGTCACAAAGACAGTTGGTGGGAAGTAGGGTACGTTGGGTGCGTCCCGAATGACATGTTATTAATGGATAAGTCAAGGAAGGATTTTTCCATTACATATTTATGGAAGTTGATATCTCGGGCCCTTTGATTGAAATAGAACTGTCGAACAAATTCCATGGCCATGGTGTCATGACGAGTTTATTTCTAGAATTCAAAGAATGAAAAATCAAGCATATAGGTTTATGAATCTACCATGAAACCTGCTTGATGAGATATTGAGACAAATGGATTAAATTACACAATAAGTGTTCGTATGAGGTGATACGTCAATGCGGCGTCAACTTCTTTCTCTTGGGTTCCTTGACCCGTTGCTAGATAGTAATCTTGGACTTTAGGAAAGCTCGCCTAGTGTCAACGAGAAAGAGGCCTAGAGGGTCACACACTAAGGGTATTCAAGTATCTCAAGTAGAATAAAGATTATTCTCATACATGGTTTAATAATTATTCAAGGAAGCCTAAATCGTTTTAATATTGGAAGAAGAATAAAATAAAACAAGTACACGTCGTGTATCTATTATTACACGCCGTGTAGTTTTATTTTGAAAACAAGTACACGCCGTGTATTATTAAATGTACACGCCATGTAGTTTTCATTTTGGAAAGGAAATGAATAAATGAAAATAAGATATACATGTTGTGTACATTTAATTTACAAGTCGTGTAGTTTTCAATGAAAAACAAGTACACGCTGTGAATTTATTAATACACTCTGTGTAGTTTTTCCAGTCGACATTTTGAGGAAATATCATTTTATTAAATGATATTTATTATAATCAGTGTGGGCGCATGTCAAGGAATTAATTACTTGACATGGGGTTATTAAAAGGGAGTTAATGAAATAAATAAAACGTGTAACGTGTTTATTTATTGTCATAACTCTACAACCTCAAACCCAATTATAAATATCCTCACAACCCCAACTCTTTTCCTAAGACAAGAGAATCATTGTTCACAAAAATTCTGGAGAATACTTTCAAGGCCAAAAGAACCTCCTCCTCCAAGAACGCTTTCAAGACTGAGAGAGATCCTCTTACATTGGATCAAGATGATCTAAGGTGGACAACACAAGCAAAATTTTCTCCACGCTAGCACCCAGAGACTCCTTTGGCGACGTCCAGAGATACGAGGTGCACGTGTGGATCACCACTAGAGGAAGTCTACACTTGGCTTCTGCGACGCAACGACGAATCACATCGGAACATGATCAAGAATATCAATGAAGAAATAACACCAAAAGGTAATTCTTTTCAATTGATTAAATTAATTATAATCAATCTGTAACAATCCTACTTTGTGGTTCCAGGACTTTCCTTTTCTTTTTCCTTTTCTGTGATCCGATCTATGGATACTGGCGTTTATCGTCGTATTGATATCGGATTGATCATTGTTAATGAAAAAAATCCAAGTGGGCACATCCACCCATGCGCTTCCGCTGCGCCCAGAACCTTAAAATGCTTTCAGAGCGAGGTTACAACGTTGATTATAGTTATTTAATTTTTGTTGATAATTTATGCATTTATATTTGATTCAATTCGAAATAAATCGTTCTATAAATTTGAATAAACGAGATCTGTTCTTCCTCCTTCGTTTCTCGATTCATATCATAGAAATGGCCTTTTAATTTTAATTTTCATTAAAATAAAAATGAGGAACTCATCTGGAGGAGCCGCTCTTTCTGTCTGTACAACACAGAAATACACGGCGTGTAATTAAAACTACACGTCGTGTACTTAGGTTCAACGAACCGGTACTGGTTCGCCAAACCACGCCGTGTGAATTGTTTACACCTAAGCATTTAACACCCCATGTTGACCAGAAATGAACGGCTTATGGGAATATGAATACACGGCGTGTATGTTGGATCAACACGCCATGTAGTCTGATCCGGCCCAAGTGAAACCGTGTACAAAGGACAAGCCACATACCACGTACACGGGACTGACAGGCTGGTTACCGCGTAACAAGGAGGTACACGCCGTGTATGATTTATCTACACACCGTGTACTCCAAAATTTCCAAAGTATAGAAAACACGCCAAAGCCCCTGGTGTGTACTTTGGATAAAGGGTGAAAAGAAATACACGCCATGTAAATATAAACTACATGTCGTGTAATTTCCAGAATTTTCACTAGGTTTCCTCTAAAAGTATAAAGACCTGTACAAGGAATATGGATGATAAGAATCTCAAGGAAATTTATAAAGGAATTTAAGATAAAGAATTTTTTAATTATAAGATCATAATTAATTGAATTTGAGCGTGAATTATCTTAAATGAAAGAACGATTAAAATAATTTGAATTCTAAATATGTGTAAATGTTGTTGCATGCTATGGATGATCATGAGCTAGACCAAAGACCCTTTGTATGTGTGTATGGTTTCATTTAAATTGGTTTAATTTAAATTCATTGGTCTGGGATCCTTCTTCCAATAAAATGTAGGGCATGCGTGCCCATGGTTTCTTTAATGTAAACCCCATGTAATGGAGGATCTCCCAATCCAGAGGAGATGGTTTGAAATCTGATGATGAGGAGAAACCAGCCTAAGAAGATACAAAGGTGGATATGTGGGAGATGCAAAACACGAACCATCAGGTTCAAGGTGTTTTCCCTAGGTCAGGGTTAGTTTGTCAAAACTGCTAGATAAGATAACCAATAGAAGCTCATGATCATGCCATCTTATTTTATTTCTGTCTGATTGTATGGTTTATTTATTATGTATGTGTTGTCGCGATCACATAATTAATGAAATAAAAAATCATGCAATGATGGAATAAAATAAAAAGCGTACTATGCGTAAACATTGTCATAACATGGTTAATCACTTAAGCTAGCATCACTTAATATTAACAAGCATGTGATAATGCAAAACTACACATAAAATATTAAAATCCCTCAATACCATATTAAGTCAGACCAAGCCTTTCATTACTTGATTAAGGGAAAGACTCAAAAAAACTATGTGTTTGACCAACCCTTGTTGGGATAATTACTTTTATAAAGGAATCCCTTATGATAGGTTTTGGGTTGACTAAACCATATTAAATCAAGAGGAGTATCCCTTTCTAGACTTGATGTAATATTGGAGGCAAGATTTGAGGAAATCCAAGTCAGGATTTCAGGATTGGGGAGTCCACTCACCAGATCAAGGAACTATAAGCTCACAGTTGGCAAAGACATGTCTACCTAAATACCTTAAAATAGCTTGACCAACCCTTTTTGGGGTTATGCGAAGGGGAATATGGATCCTTGCTACTAGAATGTCAAAGAAACTGGACATTCGGAGTTCAATGGTGAGGTCCATTGGGACTTGATAAAATAGTGGGAGAATTAATAAATTCATTTATTATTTTTCATAAAATGTAATAAAAAGGTACTGATAAATCTACTCTTTTAATTTGTAGAATCGAAATGAAAAACTCATCAACCATATTTTCTCTACGATCAATTCTGGATAAAGACAATATCCTCAATGGCAGTAACTTTCAGGAATGGTTTAGGTGCCTTCGGGTTATCTTACGCCATGAATGAAAGTTTTACGTGTCGAAGTCCTCACTTCCTGATCCTTCTTCCCAAGGGGCGAGTGATGAAGATTTCCTGGTCTATGATCAACATTTGAGCGATGCACTTGATGTTAAATGTTTGATGATGTCATCTATGTCTAGTGATCTCATGAAGTCTCATGAAGACATGGACTCCTACAGCATGCTCAAGCACCTTCATGGTCTATACCAGGAGAGAGAAAGATAGGAAAGGTTTGAGATCTCTAAGGCTCTATTTCAGAGAAAACTTGGAGAGGGTTCCCCATCTGGGCCTCATGTAGTCAAGATCATTGGATACATTGAGTGCTTGGAGGTTCTAGGGTTTAAACTCCCCAAAGAACCGGGTACCGATCTCATTCTTGCATCACTCCCCCAGAGCTTCTCAAACTTTGTTGTGAACTTAAACATGAACAACATTGATAAGACTTTGTCTAATCTTTTTATCCTTATTCTCCAAGTGGATAATGACATGTAGTGTGAAAAAACATATGTCCTTGTGGTGAATAAAAGGAAAGGGAAGGCGAAGAGCTTTAAGCCCAAAGCTTTTTCAAGGCCTTCCAAGAAAAGGAAGATCAAAGGGGAGGCAAGGGAATATGATTTTGTGTGTTTCACATGTGGCAAGAAGGGCCACTAGAAGAAAAACTGCACCCAGCCAAGGAAGCAAGGGGAAGCTTTAGGTGCATTTTTTTTTCGAATGCAATCTATCTTTTTCTACTAATTGGGTATTAGATACTGTTGTTGGTTCTCACATCTATATCTAAATATAGGAACTAAGTAGATTCAAAAAGATTAACCGACGTGGGGTGGATCTACGAAAAGCCAACAGATCCAGATGCGCTGTTGTAGCTGTCGGAGACTACCATATCTCATTTCCTACTGGGATGGTCTTGGTTTTGAAAGTATGTTATTATATACCCTCTGTAACAAAAAAACATTATTTCAGTATCTAGATTAGATACTAATGGATTCATCTTCAAGTTTGGAAGTGGATGTTGCTATTTTTATAAAGATAGAATTTGTTTTGTTAGGGAACATTTATATAATGGCCTTTATGTGTTAGACTACACAAACCAAGTAATAGAAATCGATGACAAAGTTAATTCACATGACTCATACCACACCCAACTTTGGAATCACCGGATAGGTCATGTCAATGAGAAACGTTTGACAAAATTACATCAAGATGGTATTTAGATTCTTTCGAACTAAAACCACATGGTGTATGTCATGAGTGTCTACAAGGGAAAATGACCAAAGCCCCATTTAGTGGGAAAGGTGAAAGGGCTAAAGAGATTCTAGAATTAGTTCACACAGATGTGTGTGGACCATTTCTAGTTGAATCAAGGGGTGGGTTCTCATACTTAAAAACTTTTACTAATGATTTTAGTGGATATGGATATATTTACTTAATGAGGTATAAGTCATATTCTTTTGATAGGTTTAAAGAATACAAGAATGAAGTTGAAAACCATCTTGGTAAGAAGATTAAGAAACTCCGCTCAGACAGAGGAGGAGAATATCTTAATCATGACTTCATTGATTTCTTAAGGTAGTTCGGGATTATATCTCAACTCACTCCTCCTTACACACCTCAGTGGAATGGTGTAAGTGAAATGAGGAACCGCACCCTTTTGGACATGGCGAGATCAATAATGATTCATACGAGTCTTCCATTATCCTTTTGGGGATATGCATTAAAAACAGCAGCACACATACTAAACCAAGTACCAACTAAATCGATAAATGATATTCCATATGAGTTATGGAGTGGACACAAATCCATGTTATCGAATTTACATGTATGGGGTAGCGAAACATTTGTTATGGCCTCTTCAGGTAACAAACTTGCACCCCGAGGCACAAAGTGTATCTTTATAGGATATCCCAAGGAAACAAGGGGATATTACTTATACAACCCCTCAGACAAAAAGGTTACAGTGGCAAGACATGCCATATTCCTTGAAAGGGAGCACATCTCCAAAAGAGATAGTGGGAGTGAGATAGACTTCGATGAAGTCGAGGCTCAAGATACACAGGAGTTAGTACAAGAACAGATTCCACAGAGCCCCGTGGAAGAACAATCTGTTCCAGAGACACAAGAACTGCATAGGAGCATGAGAGAGATAAGAGAACCAGAAAAATATGGTTTTCTTGTCACTGAGGATGGTGACTCATTATTGGATGAAAATGATGATCCTCTTACCTACAAGGAAGCGGTTGAAGGCACAGACGTTGCCAAGTGGCAAGAAGCCATGAATTCTGACATGGATTCCATATACCAAAACCAAATATAGATTATGGTAAATCCTCCAGTCGATGTAAAACCTATTGGTAATAAATTGGTATTTAAGAAGAAACTTGACATGGAGGGGAAAGTCAACAACAATAAGGCATGACTGGTTACAAAAGGTTTTAGACAATGTCAAGGAATTGACTATGATGAAACATTTTCACTGGTTTTGATGCTTAAATCCATCAGAATCCTATTGGTCATTACTGCTTACCATGACTATGAAATTAGGCCAATGGATGTCAAAACATCATTCCTTATCAAGAACCTCCAGGAATATGTCTACATGACACAACCATAAGGGTTTGTGCCTCTAAAGGATTCCAACAAGGTATACAAGTTACAGAAATACATTTATGGATTAAAGAAAGCATCAAGGTCATGGAACATTAATTTTGATGAAGCTTTAACGGAATTTGGCTTTGTTAAGAACGAATGTGAGCCTTGTGTCTATAAGTGGTTTAGTGGAAGTGTAGTATTTTTCCTAATAGTATATGTTGATGACATATTACTAATTGGAAACTAAGTACCTGTATTACAGTCAGTTAAGGAATGGTTAGATAAATGCTTCTCTATGAATGACTTGGGTGAGGTAGCATATATTCTTGGGATCAAGATCCATCGTGATAGATCCAAGAGAATGTTGGGCCTGATTCAAAGTACATACATTGACAAGATACTGAAGAGATTCAGTATGGAACAGTCCAATAGGGGATTGTTTCTAGTGTCACATGGCATTCATCTTTCTAAGAAAATGTGTCCTCGTACACATGAGGAAAGAAATGGAATAGAAAGGGTCCCTTATGCATCTGTGACTGGATTAGTCATGTATGTTATCATATGTATGAGGCTAGATGTCGCTTATGCATTAAGTGTGGTAGGAAGATATCAAGCTGATCCAGGAGACCGACATTGGATGGAAGTCAAGACTATCCTTAAGTATCTAAGGCGTACTAAGGATATGTTCCTGGTTTATGGAGGAGATGAGGAACTAGTCATCACAGGACATGTAGATGCTAGTTTCCAGACAGATCAAGATGACATGAAGTCGCAGACTGGATACATCTTCAGTTTGAATGGAGGTGCAATGAGTTGGAAGAGCTCAAAGCAAAGTGTGGTGGCAGATTCTACAGCGGAGTCCGAGTATATCGCAGCTTCTAAGGCAGCTAAAGAAGCAGTATGGATGTGAAGCTTTGTCCAAGAGATTGATGTAGTACCGAGCAGTAAAGATCCTATCACACTCTATTGTGATAATACTGCAGCAGTAGAACTTACAAAATATCCAAGGTCACATCAGCAGACAAAGAACATACTTCAGAAGTATCATCTCTTGAGGGATTTTTCTCAGAGATATGAAGTTCCAGTGAGCAGTATTTCCACGGAAGACGACGTGGCAGACCCCTTGACTAAATCCTTGACTCAGCAGAAACATGATCATCATGTGAGGTCTAGAGGACTAAAATTCTTAGGTAGTCGGCTCTAGTCCAAGTGGGAGTTTGTTAGAGTTGGTGTCCTAAGATCCAACTATTTGTACTTTGATTACTTGAATGTTCACTTATTGTATATTGTTCATTGTTCTGTATGACTATAATATAATAATGTCCTGTAATATTTGTTTCATTAATAAGGTCATGGTAGATCCCCGCTATGATGAGAACCTTGAAATGCTATAACAATATTCTTAAATAAAGTTCTGCGGTTGGATGACATACAATGATAGGAAACATAGTATACAGACCGTCATGTGTGAGTACTCGTAAGAATATGAGACTCTCTCTCATGGAGTTCTCACTTGGTAATCTCCAAGATGGGAGATTATGAGAACAGACCCACCAACAGTAATTATACATTTCTTGGTGTCATCGGACATTACTATCTGCGAGCGCGTGTAATGGTCCTTAGACTGGAAGATTATCATTAACTCATGTCATGACTCATGCACTTAGATTTGCTGACAAGAACCGTCATGAAGATAGTTGGCGGGAAGTAGGGTACGTTGGGTGCGTCACAAATGACAAGATGTTAATGGATAAGTCGAGGAAGGATTTGCCCCTTCTATATTTATGGAAGTAGATATCTCGGGCCCTTTGATTGAAATAGAACTGTAGAACAAATTCCATGGCCATGGTGTCACGATGAGTTTATTTATGGAAGTCAAATAATGACAGATCAAGCATATAGGTTTATGACACTACCATGAAACCTGCTTGATGAGATATTGAGACTGTCACGACCTGTCCTCAGGGCCCGTGCTGTGACTACCCCAAGCCCGCCTTCCATAGGCCAGGTGCTGGAGACTAGCACCAAAGGCGTAAATCCCTATAACTGGGAAGGAATTTTCTTTATAAAAGTAACAAAACACCACAGAGTACAAGAAGAAGTAAAACACTAAGTATAAAAAGGAAGTGATGAAAAGTAAATGGGCCAGAATACAAACCCAATCGAAAGTACAGCTGCAACTAAAAGAAAGTACAACAAAGACAACAGCTGGAAGAAATGAAGCAGCTCCTGGGTCATCCTCCTCGGATCCTACCTGAAGGGTAGGTACAAATAGCACAGCTCCTAGATCGTCCACCATGGATCCTACCTGAAGGGTACGTACAGATAGCCTCTACAATTCTCTCACCCGTCAACCTCCTCCGAGTGTTGCCTCTTTGTGAATTCCACCACCGAATACTGTCTCGTCGTGAGGTCCACCTCCGGGTACCGTCCAGTCCTCGAACACTCAACCTCTGTCTGCGCTGCCCGTCGTCTGCAACCAACACAACGAGGTGCGGGCATAGCCCGTGTAGGGGTGAGTATAATGATACTCAGTAGGGACCTCGAGACCCTCAAGGTCTCACTAAATCCAACAAGGATAACCACAAAGAAGATATCAACAGATAACCTCTACTTAGGTATATCCCCTTACATATACCCAAGTTATCGAGTAACCCATCTCAATCATGAGGTAACACAAATATTTATGAAATCAACGTATAACCACTACCTAGGTATATGCCCATACATATACCTAAGTTATCAAGTGACCCATCTTAATCATGAGGTAAACACAAGGGTCATAGAATCATCTCAACCGGGATCTTATTCATGATGTCGAAACCACAGCTGCTGGAGATCTCCTCCTCTGTCGAGTACAGTGGGTCTACCGCTACAACCAAGCGCGTCGAACTCCTCCTCTATCGAGTACAGTGGGCCTTCCGCTACAACCAAGCACGCGGAACTCCTCCTCTGTCGAGTATAGTGGGCATGCTGCTATAACCAAGCGCGCCCCACTAACCGTGGACTATTGTAGTACTCCACCTGTCGAGTACTGTGGGCCTACTTCTACAACCAAGTGTTTACCACCATGGGTCTGCCACTACAACCAAGCGCTCCCCCTCATAGGCTCCAGAGGTACTCCTTCTGTTGAGTACCGCGGGTCTGCCGCTACAACCAAGCGCTCCTCCGTCGTGGGTCTGCCGCTACAACCAAGCGCTCCCCCTCATAGCCTCCAGAGGTACTCCTTCTGTTGAGTACCACGGGTCTGCCGCTACTACTAAGCGCTCTTCCGCCGTGGGTCTGCCGCTACAACCAAGCGCTCCCCACAGGGCTATCCTAAACACACCGAGTCGATAGATCAGCAGTCGTCAAGTCTCATCCAGCTACTAGGTCTCTGCACTCTGCTAGCTCATCACTGGGAGGGTCCGCTCCATGAGCTACTGGTCGATACTCCAAGTATCACAAAGTTCCAAAAAGAAGTATCTCAAGGTACCGTCTCGTTATAGGGGTCTCAACGCAACAGACGGCGCGTCAGTCGGACGCCCGGTCTGTGAGTTACTAGCCTTTTCGTCCCAGGGGTCTGGTTGGTTTCGTGTGTGAACCAACCCAGTCGTATCTCAACTGTACCCCGAACTCTCATATGTTATGATCATAGGGACCGTTTCTCAACATGATCACCAACGCCGATGACGGTTCGTCAAACAGACGTCTGGTCTGAAAGTTATCAGCTTTTCCGTTCCAGGGGCCCGGTTGGATTTTGGGTACAATCCAACCCGTCCATTATCCAACTGCATCCAAAACTCAGTCGAATCATGCCAAAAGTTTCGTCTCATTAAGAGTAATCCAACAAAGTCGACGGCACGCCAATCGGACGTCCGGAGCTCGAGATATAAGCGTTTCCGCTCCAAGGACCCGGTTGGTTTCGTATCCGAACCAACCCGGCCATACTCAAAGTTATCCAAAACCTTGAGTGTAATATACCAAAATGACTGTCTCGATCCAAGGTTCGCATCTCAACTGACGGTGCGTCGATCGGGGGTCCGTAGCCCATGTTATGGGCAACAGACCAAAACAGTCTGAAAAATGGGGGGTCTGGGCCCGGTCCGACCCGACCCAACCCCCCTGGGTCGGCCCGAACCGGGTTGACCCGACCCGGTTCGGGGTCCGACACGGCTGAGCGTGGCCCGATGCAGCTCGGCCCAGCACTGGCCGAGCGGCCGCACAAAATGGGGGTGTCGTCCCCTTGAATGAAACTGCGGCCCCCCGCGTGGGGGCCGCCCCTTGCCAACGGACGCGGCCAAGCGCCGCGTCCCACCTCCCTCGGTCTCGCACGGTCGCGGGACCCAAGGCCTGCCACTGCGGCTTCAGCTGCGGCCACCCTTCCTGGAGGCGCGCCGGCAGTGTTTTCCGTGGACCACCGGACGCGCTCCGGTGGTCCGTTTTTCCTGACGTCTTCACCAGCGGTCCTCCTAGGATCAGCTCTTCACTGTGAAGACCTCAAAATGCCCTTGCGGCCTGCTTCGTCGTTGCCTGCTGATTCGCACACCAAGAACAAAGAAACTGTGGGTTCTTACTTTTTCTTTGGTCTGCACCCACCGCATTAGCAGTTTAAATGGCTTCCGATAATTTTTAAACACATGCCGAGGATATAAATCACATAGATTTAATTGAAACAAAAACCCCTACCTCAAGCGTCATCAAGCGAGGGTTCATCGCAGAATTGCATGTCGTGGAAGAAGGCATCACGGAAGGGGGATCGTCACATCTTGGAGAAAGGATTCATCGGCGTCGCGTCGTCGATCTCCGAGGATCCGGCATTCTTGTCGACCTTCGTCGGAGGTCGGTGTTCTTCGCGTTCTTCGCGTTCTTCGCGTTCTTTGTCGAGGAAGGAGTGCTTCACGGCTTGAGTGATTTCTCCCAAACCTCTCACAACCCAATAACCCTTAATAAAATAAGAGTTGTCTTATTTTATTAACACAGGAGCCAACGATTTGAATTTCAAAAACGAAACAATCAATTAAGTGAATTAATTGCAACGTTTAAACTGCAAAATTTATGAGGCGTTTATTAACCAAATTAAACACAAGGGTTGACTTCATTAAAAAGGGGGTGTGAGTGCGTTACTTAATTAAAGGAGGGGGGTTGAAAAAGGTGGGGATCGTGTGGGCCCCACCCCACAAATATCCTACCTAGTGGTGTAGGATATTTTGGGTCCCACTTTAACCTCTTAACTTAGGTTAAACAACTTAAAGTAAAAAAAATTTACACCACTTTTATTTTATTTCTTTACTTAACCCCAAAATTTAAAAACCACACCCGAGCAAACGCAACTCCAGAAAATGTGTTTCTAAACAAAAACCGGCACTGCGATTCCATCGGTGCCCTCATAATTTGATTCCGAGCACCGGTTCAAAAGTTAGAAAAACTCACTCGTTCGTTCACTGAACGTACCCGAGATAAACTTCAGAAAATGATTCCAGGAACACCGGGCCTCGGAATCAGGTGCCGTTAGAAACTGCATTCTTGTAAAATTCCCAATAAAATTAAGAAAAAAAATTCCTTGAAATTTCTGGGTCTTTACATTACTCCCACCTCAGGGCTTTACGTCCCCGTAAAGCTTTAACACAAACTAGGGATACAAAAGCGGTACTGATCACGTATCTGAGCCTTCTGCTCCCATGTGCTCACCTGGAGGTTCTCGAACTGCCAGTGAAAGCACACCCAAGGAATCGACCCATCCTTGTCGGATCTGCTCTTGTCGTTCCTCGATCCCCACTGGAACCTCCTTGAGGGTCACCCAATCACCCAAGTCCAGCTCCTCATGGTCGATGAAAAGTGAAGGGTCGAGCTTGTATCTCCTCAGTTGAGATATATGGAAGTCGTCATGCACCTAGTTTAACTGAGGTGGGTGGGTCAAGCGGTAAACCACCTCGCCTACCCTGATGAGGACCTAGAAAGGTTCGTTGAACCTCAGAGATAACTTTTCGCCTCGGCCACATCTCCGTAACTCACGTCATGGTGAGACCCATAGGGAAACATGGTCTCCATCCTCGAACTCTAGTGGTCTCTGCCTCCTGTTAGCACTAGACTTTTGCCGGCTCTGAGCTGTCCTCATCCTCTCTTGGATGACTTGGACCTTTCTAGTCCTACAAGAGCTACTGATATTTCTTCTTTACCGATAAGAGAAATCTGGTCTCATCCCCTAGATGAACCACATTCTTCTCCTAATACAGTCAATACCGACATGGATGATACTAACCCATACCAAGGATGATGTCGTAAGGCCTCGACGCTACTAACAAGATATCCAACCGTTACTCTCACCTCCAAGGGTTGAGTCACATTGTCGGCATCAGTGTGTGTTCATTGGGTCTCCTCCAGTAGGTATCTCAAAGTGAGGGTCAATTCAACATTTTTTAAACCGGAACCTCTTAGTAACAACATAAGGAGAGGACAGGAAGGTAAACGCCACAAGAAATGTGTCTTTTATCACTGCAGCTCAAAGTAAAAAGACACAAAGCATCTACAAACAAACATCAACAAAGCTAGAAGCAACATGAACAAAAGTCTCCAGGTCTAGAGCTAGTCCCACTCCTATCCATCTACTCCCGGAGCTCTATGATCATAGGCCTCAGCTACCTGAAGCTGAGCTCTCCCATGTCCACTTGTTCCCTGCGGTCGGGGTGGACCTCCTGGTGGTGGTGGTGGAAACACCTCGAAGCGTCGCCCACCTCCAGCTACATAGCCAACTCCCCTGCCTCGGTCTCCCGCTCCTTGCGGTCTGCCTCGATCGAACCTCTGCCTCTGCCTGGGAGGTCCTTCGTTCATCTGCTAGTCATCTGTATGGTGGGTCGGACACTCACGAGCCATGTGACCAACCCTGCCACAGGAGTAACACTGTCCGCTCATGGTAGGTCATTGTCCACCCCGGGTGCCTCGCACAAACGATCTGGTGTCATGCGGTCAACCACCTGTAGGTCTAGTCCTCTTGGACCACTGCGTCATCTGTCTACTGCCCGCTGCAGAAGACTCTGCCGCATGCCGGATAGTGGTGGGTCCTGCTGTTGGAGACTGCTCAGCAAGGAAACTCTCCGCTAATAGGGCTCACTCTAACACCCCTGTCTATGTCGGAATGCTGTGAGAAACAACTGAAGCTCTGATATCTCGCTTGAGCCCCTGCTCTAAGGTTCGGGCCCTGAAGAATGGGTCATGTACCATGTCTGTGGAATAGCGCGAGAGATCGGTAAACCTCGCAGTGTACTAGGCTACTGTCATGTTGCCCTGCCGCAGCTGTAGTAGCTCCTGGATGTGCACCGCACAGAGGGTAGCTGGGATGAACTCTGAGTGGAAAAGGCTCTCAAATTCCGTTCAAAGGAGAGATGCCTCGTCGTGCACCTAGAGCATCATGCTTCACCATCTGCCTGCTACCGCGTGCAGGAGTCTCGCTGCAAGGACTACCATGAGGTCAGCTGGTGTCCCCACTAACCTGAAAACTCACACAACTGCCTCCAGCCAATCCTCAGCTGCCTGAGGGTCTGTCTCCCCACAGAACCTGGGTGGTCACTGATGCTGAAACTCATGCAGTGCACTAAGGTGATGTGCACCGTCAGCGGATGGGGCTGGTAGCATCGATGGCTCGGCAGGTAGAGGTACCGCCAGTGCCTCTACTGTCAAAGGGCCTTGTACCGAGGCCTCATCGCTCGGTGGGATGTCGTCACGCACAACGCTCAGAACCCTAGATCGCTGTCGTCGTGGGGCCATCGTGAAAAGAAACAGGTGCGCCACGGTTAATACAGTATACCTAGTGAGATGACACAAATTAATCACAAAGAAAACTTTTAAAACACAAATGAAATCAATGTTTTCGTGTATTAAGTCGGAAATCAGAAGTCAGGGTCCTGGTGTATGGATACGTCGGTCTTCGCACCAACACTAGACTCCCTGGACTGATAACCACACTCAATACCCTTAACACTATTTCTTCACATAGAAGAAAGATCAGAGTCCAAAGTTCTGCAGTATAACCGAACTCATCTGATACCAATTTGTTACGACCCGTCCTCGGGGCCCGTGCCGTGACTACCCCAAGCCCACCTTCCATAGGCCAGGGGCTGGCGACTAGAACCAAAGGCGTAAATCCTGATAACTGGAAGGCATTGTCTTTATAAAAGTAACAAAACACCACAGAGAACAAGCAGAAGTAAAACACTAAGTACAAAAAGGAAGTGCTGAAAAGTAAATGGGCCAGAATACAAACCCAATCGAAAGTACAGCTACAACTGAAAGAAATTACAACAAAGACAACAGCTGGAAGAAAGGAAGCAGCTCCTGGGTCGTCCTCCTCGGATCCTACCTGAACGGTAGGTACAGATAGCGCAGCTCCTAGATCGTCCACCATGGATCCTACCTGAAGGGTAGGTACAGATATCCTCTACAACGTTCTCGCCTGTCAACCTCCTCCGAGTGTCGCCTTGTCGTAAAGTCCACCACCGGATACTGTCTCGTCATGAGTTCCACCTTCGGGTACCGTCCAGTCCTCGAACACCCGGCCTCTGTCTGCGTTGCTCACCGTCTGCAACCAACACAATGAGGTGCGGGCATAGCCCGTGTAGGGGTGAGTATAACGATACTAAGTAGGGACCCCAAGACCCTCAAGGTATCACTAAATCCAACAAGGATAACCACAAAGAAGATCTCAACAGATAACCTCTACTTAGGTATATGCCCATACATATACCCAAGTTATCGAGTAACCCATCTCAATCATGAGGTAACACAAAGATTTATGAAATCAACAGATAACCACTTCCCAGGTATATGCCCATACATATACCTAAGTTATCAAGTGACCCATCTAAATCATGAGGTAAACACAAGGGTCATAGACTCAGCTCAACCAGGATCTTATTCATGATGTTGAAACCACGACTACTGGAGATCTCCTCCTCTGTTGAGTACAGTGGGTCTACCACTACAACCAAGCGCCCTTAACTCCTCCTCTATCGAGTAGAGTGGGCCTACCTCTACAACCAAGCGCGTCGAACTCCTCCTCTGTCGAGTACAGTGGGTCTTCCGCTACAACCAAGCGTGCCCCACTAACCTTGGACTGTTGTAATACTCCACCTGTTGAGTACTGTGGGCCTGCTGCTACAACCAAGCGCTTCCCACCATGGTTCTGCTGCTACAACAAAGTGCTCCCCCTCATAGGCTCCAGAGGTACTCCTTCTGTTGAGTACCGTGGGTCTGCCGCTACAACCAAGCGCTCCTCCATCGTGGGTCTGCCGCTACAACCAAGCGCTCCCCCTCATAGCCACCAGAGGTACTCCTTCTGTTGATTACTACGGGTCTGCCGCTACTACCAAGCGCTCCTCCGACCTCAGTCTGCCGCTACAACCAAGCGCTCCCCACTAGTCTATCCGAAACACACCGAGTCGATAGATCAGCAGTTGTCAAGTCTCAGCCAGCTACTAGGTCTCTGCACTCTGCTAGCTCGTCACCGGGAGGTTCTGCTCCACGATCTACTGTTCGATACTCCAAGTATCAAAAAGTTCCATGAAGAAGTATCTCAAGGTACCGCCTCATCATAGGGGTCTCAATGCAACAGACGGCACGTTAGTCGGACGCCTGGTCTGTGAGTTACTAGCCTTTTCGTCCCAGGGGTCCGGTTGGTTTCATGTACAAACCAACCCGGCCGTATCTCGACTGTACCCCCAAACTCTCATAAGGTATGCTCATAGGGACCGTTTCTCAACGTGATCACCAACGCCACTGACGGTTCATCAAACGGACGTCTGGTCTGAAAGTTATCAGCTTTTCTGTTCCAGGGGCCCGGTTGGATTTCAGGTACAATCCAACCAGGCCATTATCCAACTACATCCAAAACTCAGGCGAAGCATTTCAAAAGTTTCATCTCATCAAGAGGAATCCAACAAAGTCAACGGCACGTCAATTAGACATCTGGAGCTCGATATATAAGCGTTTCCGCTCCAAGGGTCCGGTTGGTTTCGTATCCAAACCAACCCGGTCATACTCAAAGTTCTCCGAAACCTTGAGTGTAATATACCAAAACGACCGTCTCAATCCAAGGTTCATATCGCAACTGATGGTGCATTGATCGGGGGTCCGTAGCCCATGTTATGGGCAACAGTCTGAAACAGTCCGAAAAATGGGGGGTCTGGGCCCGGTCCGACCCGGCTCAACCCCCCTGGGTCGGCCCGAACCGGGTCGACCCGACCCGGGTTCGGGTCCAACCCGGCTGGGCGTGGCCCAGCCTGGCCCGGTGCGGCCGGGCGCTGGCCGAGAGGCCGCACAAAAGGGGGGCGCCGCCCCCTTGAATGAAACTGTGGCCCCCCTCGTGGGGGCCGTCCCTTGCCAACGGACGTGGCCGAGCGCCGCGTCCCGCCTCCCTCGGTCCCACGCGGTCCCGGGACTAGTGGCCTGCCGCCGTGTCTGAAGCCGCGACGGTCCTTCCCGGTGGCGCGCCGAGCGCCGGTGGTGTTTTCGACGGACCACCGAAAGCGCTCCGGTGGTCCGTTTTGCCTGCCGTCTTCGCCAGCGGTCCTCCCGAGATCATCTCTTCACTGCGAAGACCTCAAAATGCCCTTGCGGCTTGCTTCGTCGTCGCCCGCCGATCCGCACACCAAAAACAAAGAAACGGTGGGTTCGGACTTTTTCGTTGGTCTGCACCCACCGCATTAGCAGTTTAAACGGCTTACGATAATTTTTAAACACATGTCGAGGATATAAATCACATAGATTTAATTGAACCAAAAACCCCTACCTCAAGCGTCGTCGAGCGAGGGTTTGTCGTGGAATTGCACATCGCGGAAGAAGGCATCGCGGAAGGGGGATCGTCACGTCACGGAGAAAGGATTCGTCGGCGTCGCGTCATCGATCTCCGAGGATTCGGCGTTCTTGTCGACCTTCATCGGAGGTCGGCGTTCTTCGCATTCTTCACGTTCTTCGTCGAGGAAGGAGTGCTTCACGGCTTGAGGGATTTCCCCCAAACCTCTCACAACCCAATAACCCTTAATAAAATAAGAGTTGTCTTATTTTATTAACACACAAGCCAACGTTTTGAATTTCAAAAATGAAACAATCAATTAAGTGAATTAATTGCAACATTTAAACTGCCAAATTTATGAGGCGTTTATTAACCAGATTAAACGCAAGGGTTGACTTCATTAAAAAGGGGGGTGTCGGTGCATTACTTAATTAAAGGAGGGGGGTTGAAAAAGGTTTGGATCATGTGGGCCCCACCCCACAAATATCCTACCTAGTGGTGTAGGATATTGTGGGTCCCATTTTAATCTCTTAACTTAGGTTAAACAACTTAAAGTAAAAAAAATTGGTTGCACCACTTTTATTTTATTTCTTTACTTAACCCCAAAATTTAAAAACCATACCCGAGAAAACGCAACTCCAGAAAAGGTGTTTCTAAGCAAAAACTGGCGCTGCGATTCCATAGGTGCCCTCAAAATTTGATTCTGAGCACTGGTTCAAAATTTATAAAAACCCGCTCGTTCGTTCACTGAACGTACCTAATCTAAACTTCAGAAAATGATTTCGGGCACACCGGGCCTTGGAATCAGGTGCCGTCAGAAACTGCGTTCTTGTAAAATTACCAAGAAAATTAAGAAAACAAATTTCCTTGAAATTTCCGAGTCTTTATAGAGATAAAGGGATTAAATTACACAGTAATCATTCATATGAGGTGATACGTCAATGTGGCGTCAACTTATTTCTCTTGGTTGCCTTGACTCGTTGCTAAACAATAATCTTGGAATTTAGGCATGCCCACCTAATGCCAACGAGAATGAGTCCTAGAGGGTCACACACTAAGTGTATTCAAGTATCTCAAGTAGAATAAAGATTATTCCCATACGTGGTTTAATAATTATTCAAGGAAGTCTAAATCATTTTAATGTTGAAATAAGAATAAAATAAAACAAGTACATGTTGTGCATCTATGATTACACGCCGTGTAGTTTTATTTTGAAAACAAGTACACAACGTGTATTATTAAATGTACACGCCATGTAGTTTTCATTTTGGAAAGGAAATGAATAAATGAAAACAAGATATACATGTTGTGTATATTGAATTTACACACCGTGTTGTTTTCAATGAAAAACAAGTACACGCCGTGTATTTATTGATACACGCCTTGTTGTTTTTCCAGCCGGGATTTTGAGGAAATATCATTTTATTAAATGATATTTATTATAATCAGTGTGGGAGTATGTCAAGGAATTAATGACTTGACATGGGGTTTTCAAAAGGGAGTTAATGAAATAAATAAAATGCGTAACACATTTATTTATTGTCATAACTCTAAAATCTCAAACCCGATTATAAATATCCTCACAACCCAAACTCTTTTTCTAAGACAAGAGAATCGTTGTGCATAACAATTCTGGATAATTATTTCAAGGCCAAAATAACCTCTTCCTCCAAGAACACTCTCAAGACTGAGGGAGATCCTCTTCCATCGGATCAAGACGATCTAAGTCGGACAACGCAAGAAAAGGTTTCTCCACGCTAGCACCCGGAGACTCCTTTGGTGACGTCTATAGATACGAGGTGCACGTTTGGATCACCGCTAGAGGAAGTATACACTTGGATTCTGTGATGCAAAGAAGAATCACATCGGAACATGATCAAGAATATCAACGAAGAAAGAACACCAAAAGGTACTTCTTTTCAATTGATTAAATTAATTATAATCAACCTGTAACAATCCTAATTTTTGGTTCTGGGAATTTCCTTTTCTTTTTCTATTTCTGTGATTCTATCTGTGAAGATTGGCATTTATTTTCATATTAATCCCGAATTGATCATTGTTAATGACAAAAATCCAAGTGGGCACATCCACCCACCCGCTTCCGCTGCGCCCGGAACCTTCACTTTCCATCATCCCCTATAAAATGGATGAGGGATTGGGGGTGTTTTTCCTCGAGCCCCATTGGGTCAAGTTATGATAGATGAGCCATGAATATATAATCGACATGATTGCGGATAATAGCACTGAGGCCAATAGAACCATCTCCCTCCAGTTCCACATTAGTATTAATCTTGAGGACACCTAGAGAGGGAGAAATCCATATAATCAGAGGGTCCTGAACTGGGGAAGGATTATGATCCCCCCCTAATTAATCCAATCATAAACCTAGCTATGTATCCTATAAAACAAAACCCTATAATCGATTTAAGTGAGATAAAAAAATAGGTGTTTTGATGGAACTAAATAATCCATGCCCATATTCATAATCCCATAATCATTTTTCAATGGAAATGATCTAAAAAATTCCCCCACCAGAAGTGTAACATCCATGATACTTATTCAATGAGTCTAGACCTACGCATCACACATAGACCATATCCCAATCACCTGAGGTCAAGATAATATTGTGTGAAACTCAGTTTCCACATTGGTCCCATGGAGAGAGAACAAGGAGATCTTAGATAGATGTCATGAGAAATAGTGGGAATAGGTGGTAAGGATACCTATACACATTTTACAATAGAAGAGTTTTGAATTTTTAAGGGTTTTTAACATCCAAATATTATTTCATAATAGAATCCCAATAATATCTCCATGTATGATTCTAGTATTATAGTCAGAGTGGACTGACTAGCAGGCATAAATTGTAGAAAAATACTAAAACAAATCTAGTCGAGTTCCACGTCCCACTAAAACTTCTAAAATTATCTTACATTCAAGATAATAGAACCAAAGATCAAGCTTTTGTGGACCCCCCCCCCCTCCCCCCACTAATATTTTTAACTAGAAGATTTTTTACTAAAGCAGTCTCAAGACCTAGAGTTGGTTTAGAGAAGGATTTCATATCGTCTAGACTAATAAGCCAAGGGACACTACAAATATTAACCCTATAACCATGTGAAATTATCCAGTAAATATCATGGTTCGGAATAGCTTTAGATACACAAACACTCCCCCAAAAGAAGTTTGTTTTATGTCCTAGTCTGGAGGACAAAAAATCATCATGAGGGATGTACTTGTCTTTGAAAAATGTTGTGCACAAGTTATTTAAGTCTGGTTAAAACTTCCAACATTTATTTTCTAAAAGGGAGTGGTTAAAAATACTTAATTCCTTGACTATCATGACTCTAGGATCCATTCTTCACAAATATTCTCCCAATTGACCTAATTTAAGTTTTTTTTACCATCAGCATTACCCCCATAAAAAAATATCAAAGTATGAGTGGAGTTGACGAATGAAGCGATCTGGGAGATTGAAGAGATACATCACATATGATAGTACTTCTTAGGAAACTAATTTGATGACGACCTCATTATCTCCCCTAGATAGATTCTTATTGCACCATCCATGAATTTTTCTATGATCTTTATTGAGGATTAATGAGAGTATTTCTCTTTTAGATAACCCAAAGATCATCGGAAGTCCAAAAAACTTTTTATATTTCTCCACAACCTTGATGCCACAAATTCTAGTGATGGTACATCTCATCTAATCCTGCAAACTAGTACTAAAGAACATGACTAATTTTGGGAAGTTAACACATTAGACCGAGGATTTGGTAAAGTAATTATTAACATTAATAATCTCCTAAATTTTCTAAATATTTTCCCTTGTAAAAAGGAAGTAATCATCAGTGAACAATAAGTGAGTGATGGGAATGTTATGATAACAAACCTTATCCCCATTAATGAGTCTATCAAAAGATACCATAGATAATAGATGAGAGGATACATCATAAACAACGAAAATAAGTAAGTGGAAAGAGGGTTACTCTACTTTAGGCCTCCAGATGTATTAAAAAAATTGTGAGAGAACCATTGACCTTAATACTAAAAGAAACTGCATTGACACAACTCAAGAGTCCTCACATCCATTTTGGGCCAAAACATGGTCTACTCATGAAATCTTCCAATAAATATCATTACACCCTATCATAATATTTAGTTATGTATAATTTTATTTCCAAAATACCCCTCTTAGATATAAAATGATTTTTTATATAATGGAAGCTTTCATGAATAAAAATAGCGTTATCTTTAATAAGTATGTTGGGAACAAAGGTGCTCTAATTCATAGATATAATAGAAGGTAGAACCTTACAAAAATGGTGGGAGATGAATTTTAAGAAGAAAAAATAGACCACATTATAGAAGCTGATAGGCTAGAAATATGAAATTTTTATTGGGCCAGAATGATTTGGAATCAAAACAATAAGAGTTTCATTGACATTTTTTATACTTATGGTTCTATCCTATAAACTCTAAATAAGAATGATAGTTTTTAGACAAAAAATATGAAAAAAATACTTAAAATAATTCTTGGAATTCATTCGGTCCAGGAGCCTTTGATAAGTGAATCCTATTAAGGGTTGACACAATATCCTCACCAGAAATTTTTGTATCAAGGTTCAAAGACAAGGCCCTTGAATCTTTAGTCTCTACACCACTCAGCACATCCCCCAAATGTGTGACACTCATAGAACTAAATATATCTTTGTAGAATGACCTCATAATCTCCTAAATCACAGCCCCGTCATTAGTAATGAAACCTCCCCCAACCTCCAATTTATAAATGAAGTTATTTCTTCTTATGGATAAGGACTTTTGATGGAAATAACTGGTATTTTGGTCTCTTTTTTTGATAAAATACTCCCTTGATCTAGATAACTAATGGTTTTATTTTTCTTTCAAGGCCTCTCCTAGATTCTTTTATATGGTAACTATCATTTTAATTTAAATAACATAAGTGGGATCTTCATAAAACCTCCCAAGAGCATTCTCAAGCCTATAGATTATATGATCATAGCTCCTGTAATTTTGTTTACTCTAATGCTACAAGTGAGAATCCACTGATTCCTTCTAGTCACAAACTAGTTCCTAAGTTCCTGAAATGTAGATTAGACCTTGTCCATGAATTTTTTATCATGAATCCACATGCATTAGAACTGAAATCCCCATGTTGGCTGAAAATCATGTGACATAACCTGTGGATTAAGTAATATAGGACAATGGCCAGACAAAATAGGTCGGAAGTAGGAGACCTCTTACCTTGGGAATTTTTTCCTCTAGTGTCTCGATACCAAAAACCTATCAAGACTTTTAGATGATCTGGATCTGAGGTCAGGACCCCATGACCAAGAAAATGGGTTTCCTGATAAATAAGATCTGAGAGACTTAAGTGAAGCAGGAAGTCCTAGAATTTATGCATAGATGAAACATTATGTAGAGCTTCACCTTGTTTCATATAATGGTAGAGTATCTCATTTAAATCCTCACAAAAAATAATGGGTCCTTGGAGTGAATTCTCTATTGTTTTAACCAGCTCGTAGGACCTCAAATTGTCACTTGATCTTGGCTAGCCATAAAAACCCACGAAATTCTATTTAGGTTTTTGAGGCTGCCGAATCGAGAAGGAAATTTGGTTTAGGGAGAATCAAAGCATTTAGGGAATGAAATAATCTCTCCACATAAGGAAAATTCCACCTTCATGTACAAACCATCTAATTGAAAAATAGTTATATAACCCATATTTCAAAGTAATCCCTCTCATGTCCCAGCTTTCCAACATCATATCATAAAAAAAGACTCTATCAAGGCTATACATAGAACTCAATTAATTGTTAATGAAAACTAATAATGGGTTTCCAAACCCACAATACTTTGAGTAGAAGAGTTTCATGGTTCCAGTTTGGGTTTTTCGAAACCATGTTCTACCTGTATCAGGAAATTCAGTGCATACCTCTCTTAAAACATTGAATGTTTCAAGGATCCTGAGTATACTTCATACTCTAACCCACCATGATGTATTTTGTTAATATAAATTCTATTTTTGTTGTTATAGATATTAGTATTATTCTTATTCCTCTATTTCTTGGCCACATATCTTTTATGTTAAATTAGGATAATAGTAGGGGAGGTTCTTCCAGAGCTGGATAAAATATCCTTGAGGTGGGAAATCATGGCGGAGCCTCCTCACCCATAAGAGTGTGAACCAAACCTCCCACATTGGGTGGCTCCATAACATGGGAAGTGGGAACCTTCACTGCCTCTATGACCTCCATGCCAATATTAATAAATTGCTGATAAGTGGAGGGTCTAAAATTTTTGTGCACCAAAACATTCTTCCTGTTCTATATGGGAGAATAGTAGTTGGCCTACAAAGTATTCCTAGCCCTGACATCTTGTGTGTAATCATACCATGATCCTTCTTCTACCACCCTAGGAATAGGATGGTCAATACCCAAGGGAACTGAGGGGCCCAAGTCTGTTTGTTAAGGAAAAGAAAAACTCTCTGGTACATGAGGGAAGGATAGAATTCCCACTAATATTTTCCTAGGTTTTGACATTATAATTCTTTGATCTAGAAGTTTTCTAAGCTTTTCCCTAATCGATTTTTTTCATACTCTGAAGTTGGTGAAAATCCCATGGGGTTTTCACATATCCATGTGTCATATTACAGTGTGAGCTTCCCCTCTAAGTTAGGTTTCTTCATTCCACGGTCCTTAACTATATGAAAAATAATTCCAAAAAAGAAACCAAAGAAAGGAAGATTTTCGAATTCAAAAGACATCCATATCTTTATGTCTGGGAGTTTAAATAATGAACCCCACATAATGGTTTGTGTAATGTCCACAATAGCTCTAATTCTCACCGTTGGGCCCTGTTGTGACAACTCATTCCATAAACTCCCCAATTGTATTACAAATCCCACACATTACTTGATCTATCCATCCGAAAAATGGAATACCTCCCTTTTATAAGTACATGTTAGTGAAGAACAATATCATTTATTTACAATTTTATTAATTAATATAATTTTATATTTTTATATTTTTATAATAAATCCTAATCAATTATAAATAAATTAAAATTATAATATAATTAAAATAAAAAAGGAAAGTATTTAAATTTTATAAATATAAATAAATTTTAATTTTAATTAATATTTGAATTTACCCTATCTACAATCATATAAACAGAGTCACTAAAATTAAAGATAATAATATTATTAATAATATTTTCTAAATATAAATATACATATATAAATTAGAAACATTTATTAGAAATATAATTTAATATATATTTAGGGTAAAAAGGGAGTAGTGGAAGATAAGTAATTTCATCATAATAAACAATTTATTATAAATATAATTATATATATATATACATATATATTAGATATGTAATTAAAAATATATTTAGAATAATAGGATAATAGTGAAAAAAGGATAATTTCATCATTATAGTAATTTTATTTAATTATAATTTTAATATAATTAGATATACTTATATAAGTATAATTATTATATAAAATATTATTAAAAGGCTAATTTATTTATATAAAAATTTTATGATTTAATAATTATTATTATAACAAATTGATTTTATATATTGTTTTTAAAAAATATTACATTAAAAGAACCTATAGGAGGTGTTTTTTTTGAACTTCTCTTATGTTTTAAAAACATTAATTTTTTGTTTTGAATATAATAATACTAATTATTTCATAATTCATATTATTATTTAAACCTTTTTTATATTCATGGAGAGGTGCATGAAAAAAATTATGAGGATTATGAAAAATATTATGAATGAATGTAAGAGAGGATAATATAATTAAATGATTATATAATGTATATAATTATGTTGGACCATTTAAAATGATAATGAAAACCATAAATATTTATTCAAATAAAAAATAATTTATGAATGACAAAACATATACTTTTTTACCCTCTCATTAAAAAGTGTTAATTAATTAATCAAATAATTGATTTACTTATAATTTATATAATAACATTTAAAAGGGAAATTTTTATAATTAATTTAAATTATTATGTTAATTTTAAAAATATATCAATTAGAAATAATTTAAAATTTATAAATATGATTTAATTTAAAATCTAATTAAAATTTAAAATTACTACATTTATAATTATATAAATTTAACTACACTCTTTCAATATAAAAATATTATTTTGGAGTTGGGGGTTTACCTAAGTTGTAAAGTCACCCCACAATTTTACACCTTATAAGGGTTCAAATCTAGAAGACCCTTTATGGGGATATTTATCTGACCAATTAAGGAATTAAATAGGGGCTCATGCCATAGGCATAAACAAGGAGGCATGATTTATCAGTCCATTTAAAACAATAAATGTATCCAAAACCATAGGAATGAACAAGGTGGATTCATAGTAGCAGCTAGAAAGGTGGCATGATGAGACCAAGTGAATGGTTTGGGGTGAATAGGGAGGCGGCATGGTAAGGAGACAAACATACATTGCTTAGTGGGCAGCTCAAAAGTGTTATTGGTGCATTAGAACCCATAAACCATCCCATTACCGACTCATATTTATGATGTTATATAGATGGGTTCTTGTCATAGTGTGACTAGGACCAACACATCATAATGGTTGATGGAAGGGGTAGCACGACATGCTAATTGGTGACATAAGCTGCTTGTGTGATCTAGAAGATGAAGCAGTGTAAGTGGTAGGCATCACACCATGGAAACAATCCATCCTCACTAGGTGGGTGTTTCAAAAGAGAAATTTGTGTGTTGTTCCCTATTAACCAGCCCTTTACATATATTAATTCCTATTGTGGCATGGATGGAGGACCTACCACAATTTGATGGAGACCAACAAGATGTTATTATTCTTGCATGGAGGGTTGTGCTATATAAATACTATTGAAAAATCATAAGAAAAGGATTCCCATATGATACTTCATGTTATTTTCATCTAGTGCATTTTCTCTACAATCAATTGGGTCATTTGGTTATCTAGATATTGGGATTTAATTCCACTTAAATGTAATAAAATTTGACCTTTGGTTTTAAGTCAATCATTTGGTAGGATGGGGCTTTACCCATTAGAATGAATGGGTACGTCAATATTTTCGGTTTATAGTCCCTTCATCAAAATATATATTATTTTACAAAAAATATGATATATATATATATATTAGAAATATAGTTAAAAATATATGTATAGTGTTGAAGAGATTTGTAAGAAGGATAGTTCTATCGTTATCATCATTAAATTTAATTATAATTCTAATAGGATTAGTTATAGTTATAAATTTTTGTTGTTATTTTAAATATACTCAAATCGTTAATGAATATATTGAAATTAATTTCATAAAATATTAATAATTATAAAAAATGTAATTAAATAATAAAAAATTAAAAAAAATATTTCTTTTAGAAAAACATCGACCGAGTTGGTCTTGTGTTTGAGCCTCTATTTGTTCCTTTTCAAGTGCATTTATTATTTTAGTATATATTTATCCATTCCATTAGTATAATAAATTAAAAATAGTATTAAAAAACTAATTAGATTTTTAAATTTTTATATTTCCATTTATTAATTATTTTTACCACAAAATGGAATAGTTTTATGTTTTTTGGGAACACATTTTGAAAATCCATAAAAGTGGTTGTTTGACTGATGAAAAATAAAAAATTCTTAAATTAAAGACAAAAAGTAAAATTTTAAATAATGAAGGATAGTAGTTGACTCTTTGATTTGTTTCCATACATAGAATCATCATTTTTTTAATATTGTATATAATTTCCTAACCCAACTGAAGGGATGATCACAATACACTTACCCCGTCTCTCATATGCTTCCCATACTGTCTCTCCATCGTGTTCTAGAGAGACTAGATCTCGTTCTATGATGAGGAGTCTAGCATCCCCATGAATTCCATTCTAATTTTAATTAATACTCAACTACATTAGCTTCACCATCCTTGAATCAATCGAAGAAGGCCATAAAGTGAGGTATACTCCTTAATGAACATTACATTCACAGAAGAAAATGTCCTTCCACAATAGTAAAAACTCAAAAAAAGATGTACCGCCTAGACCAACACTCCTCTAGGTTGAGTTCATGGATTCACTTGAATTCAAAAAAATATCTACCAATTGATGAAATTAAAAACTTCATTTTTCACTAGTTGTAGCAATTCTAGGAAACCCCCCACTCCTCCTAATACCACCATGGCTCCAGCACTAGTGGAAAAAGTTAAGGGTATGACAACCTTGACATGTATTTTTTTCACGGGGCTAAAAGATTAGGATTTTCCCCAATCCATTTTATGACCATTGAACATTTAGGGGATTATTTATTGTCTTTCCCATCCTTGTGTGTGTATAGTGAGAGAAATCCACAAAAATGTTATGCAATGAAGGAACAATAACTCTATATAGTAGAATATAGAAAACAATTTGATGATACTTGCAGCTCAATTTCATTAAATCATTGGTTCATCCCATCTCTATGGATTAGATCATCATGGATTACATCAACATGGTGAAACTGCTCTGTTGGGATGTTTTTAATTTTATTTTTGTGATTTTTTTAGTTTTAGAGATGCACATACAAAGGTTTAGATGAGTTTTTTTCTAGTTTTTTTTTTCTTTTAATAAACATAGTTTGTTTTGTATTAGTGAATTGAAATTTTTCCATCATTCTTTTGGAAAATTTTACCAGTGCATAATTGTGGTTTTACCACTCCAATTTTGTTTGATTCTGTATATTTAGAATCAAGTAGTATTTTTTTAAGAATTAAAAAAGATTATATGTCTCTATATTTTAAAAAAATCCAACTCAATTCATTCAAATTCAAAAACAATTTTATATTCAAAAAAAAATTTATTTTTTTAAAATTAATAACTTTTTCATCCAAATAGGAAAATTTTTTATGTTTTTAATTCAGTTTTTATTATTTAAATCATAAAACAATTATCTAAATAAATTAAAAAAATTGAAATCAATCCATAAAAATTTATATATTGATTATTCTTATTACATAAAATTATGTTTTGTGTGACTTTAATAGTGTATTAAATATTTAGTTCTTTATGAAAGATAAAATTAACTTTAAAAATATTTTTTTTAACATAGGTAAATATTTTTTTTAATATAATTTTTTTTAATTTATAATCAATAAAATTGAAAATACAATAAAAAATTCCACTTTAAAATTTTAATGGAAAATTACACTAAAATGTTTCAAACATAAAATTTAAAATACTAATGTAAAATGAACTTAGAAAATTACTCTATAAAATCCAACTAAAAATTTATAAATGATAAAATATTGCTGAAAAACTGATTACAAAATACTAATCTATAATCTTTGTTAAATATTTAATAGTAGGAAATTTAAAATCCAAAATCCCAAAAAAAAGTACTTGAAAATGAAATTCAAAAAATATAATTAAATTTAATATCTTAAAGTATCACTATAATTTTATAGTTAAATAATATAATGTAAATTTTATTATAAACATTCTTTAAAAAAATAAATATAAAATATTGGAAAATCTCAAAAAAAATTATAGTGCAGAATTAATCTATAATTTTTTTTTGAAAATTATAATAGAAAATACATTAAAAAATACTAGGGAAAATATCATAGAAAATTTATAATTAAATATTCCACTCAAAAAAATCAATATAAAAAATTTGAGATATTTAATAAATTTATAAAATATTATTTTTTTACTTAAAAATAAATTCTTATGCATTTTGAAGAAAAAAATTATGTCCCCTTAATGATATAATTAGCTGAAATTTTTTTATTTTGGTCACATGAACAAGATTATTTTTATAATATAGAAATTATTTTTTTTAAACCATAGAAACACTATTTATAAATATAAAAAATATTATTTCTTTTAATAATATATTTTTTTTCTTATGCATTTCAAAAAAAAATCCTTTTACAAAATTATTTATTTTTGAAATACAAAGAAATTTAATTTTACTTTTCCAATGGATTAAAAATTAATTTTTTTAAATTTTAATAATTTTAATTAACCATTACTAATTTATGATTCATATGAAACGTTATAGTCTATTTCCAATGTTTAATGTCTTAGGATTAAAATAAAACCCATGCGATCAAAAGTCTTACGAAGCTCAAGACCTCTAAAGGTTAGTATTTTTACCATATTTAATGAGATTATTGAGAAACATATTAACATTACAATATTCTTAGAAAGGACCACACCTAACATTTTCCTTCTCAAAATATGTATTTCCAAATATGGAAAGGGTTAGTTAAATAATTTTTCTCTTTCCAAGAAAAAATAGCTCCAAGGTTGACCAACATTGTAGTAAACGACTACCTATTTATTTGGTATTTTTTATAATGATAACATGAAATGTAAAAATATATGATTTCTAAAGATATATATATATATCACGTATTTTTGAAAATAGAATAGTTTGAATTCATATATAATTAGGGTTTTTATTCCTCTATTTTGTTCAAGTTATTCTGGTTTCATGATTGAAAATGAACAGATTATGTTGTTATGCATTCAATATTATTTTCTATAGATGAAGAACCTCTTGAGATTCACTTTGAAATTATATTATATCTCTATGTACATTATTTTTCATCATTCTGTTACTAATTTTAATTTTTTGTTGCACTCACAATACGATATTCATGTCCTTATTTATAAAGTTTTCATAATTTATTATGTGTGTGGAGACTGTTGATAGGTCGTGTGAAGGGAGATCATAAAGAATAATCTTGTAACCTTTTTAACAAGTTGTAGTTTCTTGAACTCAATTATCATAATCCTTGAAAAAATGACTTTTATAGTTAAAATAACCAAGATCAATGAGATTTTATTGGTAGAGTGGACTAATAGATCTTTATGCCCTAAACCATTAAAAGTCATATGTGTCATGATTATTTTATTTTATTTATTTTCGTTATATATTTATTTGTAAATAGTGGGAAATATATCAATAATTTTTCAAATAGGGGTATCTATTTGGTGTAAATTTTTTAATATCTAAATTCACCCCCTGTTAAGTCATTATGTGACCCTATTTGAACAACACCAATGACATGCATGTATTTATGGTGTGTCGCCTTCTAGTTTAATTTTGTTGTCTGCATGGCCACACAGGTAGAATTTTCACTAGTTTGCATACCAAAAATAGTTTCATTGTGTTTCCCACCATCATTCCATGGTAGAGAACCCCTCCATCCCACATTGGAAATATGAGTAATAAGAGGGTTATATAAAAAGTTCAAATGAACTCATTGCTCTTTCGAGGTGCCCACCTGGTGACGCCTGAGTGTTGTCATGTCGTGATGCATGTAAGGTCATCGAGATCCATCATTTTAGTCCAATTATATCACCGAGCATCTTGGCATTAGTGGCCCAAAGGCCCGGTTCCCTAATGGCCAAATGCATCGCCTGAAAACCCAAATCATGTGAATAGTACCACTATTATATTACTATTTCTATTGCACTACTATAGTACCTACTATATTACTTCTAAAATAATTACTGAAATCCTCCCCCCCATCAAAATTTGAACCCTTATTTTTAATCTTGGATGGTAAAATTATGAATAAATTCTTAGCTATAATTTCATATGTCATCCCATATAATGATTTTGTTTCTTAACTAAAAATATTAATTATACAGATATTTTTGTAAATACTTGTTTAAATGTTTTAAATTATTAATAATTGTTTTTATTACTACAAGATGTTATTATTATTATTTATAATAAAAACTATTATTAAGTAAATAATATATTTAATCCTTACATTTTAATAACAATTATTGGGGTTTATTTTTTTTAATCCCAAAAAAAATCTATTTATACAAGTTCTAAATCCAAAGATATAAAAGACAAAGCCTCAAGAGTCATATCACCAAGACAAACCAAAACCTCAGAAGAAAGGTGAGAATTATAAATATGATAAACCACCATATTACCCTCCCTTTTAATGTGTGAAAAGGAAAAATGTAAACGATCTATAGATTCATAAAAAATATCGTACAAGAGGATCCCAAAAGAATAAGAGATAGAAGGGTGATCCTTATCTAAAGAGACAAAAGGGAGGAAATATGATCCTAAAATGACTTTATTTTAACCCAAATCCCTCAAAAACCTAAGGCCATAATAGGAAAAAATATAATTAGAAACCTATATATATAAATTAGTAATAAAAACATGTTTCATAGAATCCAATACTACCCCATAAGAGTCACAACCAACTATACCCACTCCAACCTAAGAATCATCAAAGATAGCAACATCCACTTTCACCATTACGACTTCCATTGGAGGAAAATTCCATGACACATCATGTTTCACAACATGATCTCAAAACACCTCTATTACACTATTTTTCCATACCTCAATCAGAAGAAAAAACCATTGTACCCAAGATTCATCAGGGATCAACTAATTCATAAAAATAAATTCATTTCACCACATCCAAAAAAACCATGAAAATAAAAAGAATTCTAGAAATCCTAAACTTTTAAAATACCAAAACCATTTTCATAATCCATCAGTAGTAGAAGAAACCTCATACAACACCAGATAAATCATGTTAACCAATAATTCCCAAATAGGCTAAATTCTCAAGCATTGAAAGTTAGCATAGAAATTCATCTCTAAGTTGCACTTGAAAATAGGAATTGATCATTAGTGATAATATTCCAACCCCATAAAATAGCTTGAACTAGAATAACATTAGAAATAATACAATATAAAAAATTGAAAACCTTTTGTAATAAGTGGGAAGATTAAAACTTCATCCAAACCAAATCAAATCCATGAACAAGGCTTTATATTTCCAACCAATATCAAGACATCACTATGTACCCTCAATACTAGGAAAATATCAATAAGATTATATCACCTAACATCTATCTATAAATAGGGATATTTTAGATCATACTTTTATCTATCTCATTGAATAATGAATTAAGCTAATCAAAATTTCCTCTTAAAAACATCATTTATAATATCATAAACAACTACATTCTTTATTTCAGCAGGGGTAGTGGATGAAATAAATAGACAATCATCAACCTGAAGCCAAGGGTCCATTAAGATATGAATAGGAATATCGTCATAGATGTTCCAATAAATTCCCTCCACCAAAATACAATCCATTCATAAATACTATGCCATAAAAAATTCATGTGATGTCTAATCAAATATTGCAAAAAAAGACAAGGGGAAATATTTTTTAATCAAGACTCAAGTAGAAAGGGAACTATGAAAACATAAAATCCTCAAACACTGCTTAGCAAGAAGATCTATCTTGAAATACCTCATATACATAAATACCAACTCTCCATCCTCTTTTGGGAGACATAATCTTTTCCATGAAACCATGTGCATCTTCTTACTATCATCCATGTAAACCCACTAGAAGTTGGAGAACATGAAATTAAATTGATTGATAACAGTTTCCATAAGTTTGAATAGGGACATAAAATAAGTAGGAATAGATTACACCAATTATTTGACCAAGACAACATTCCCTATCATAGACAGAACCTTTCCCTTCCAACCATTAATTTAGTTCCAAACACTATCCACAAAAGATGAAAACTGCTCCATTTTAGATTTTCCAATAACCATAGGAATTCCTAGATAATTATTATTATTATTAATCTTCCTAACTTGTAATAGAGAAGAAAAATCATCCCTCTACTCTAGAATACAAGGTTTGATGTGAATCTTTAGTTTTTAATCATTGTTTTTAATCATTTTCTTTTAAGATATCATATAACATTTTGATTTGGATTAATTATGTTCCCTTTGTGGATTCACCTTTTGTATTTAGTGATTTGAATTTTTATTTAGAATAGATACTAGTGTTTATTTAAAAAATAATAGTAATTATTTTTAGTTGTGGAAATAAAAATAGTAATTATTCAATATTTCATATTATTATTTAATTATATTCCAAAATCAAGGAGTGAGGAAAAGATACAAATTGTGAGTATTATAAAAAACATTAAGAAAAATGAGATGGTGGATTCCATAATAAAATTTGAAAGAAATATATATAATAATAATGGAATAGTGAAAATGGTATTGAAAATAAATATTATTTAGAAAAATAATAGAATTCATTATGAAAAAAACATGTCATTTTTTACTCTTTTTTTATATTCAAAATAGAATAGTTTATTAATTAAAACCCATATATATTTTACCATATTGTTAAAAACTAAATTTTTAGGATTGAGAAAAGTATCAAGAAATGAGATAATGGGTATTCCATGATAAAATTGGGAAGAAATATATATAATTATTTTGGAACATTGAAAATGATATTGAAAATAAAGAATATTTTGGAAAATAAAAGAATATTTTATGAATTAAAAAACGTATCCTTTTTACCCACTTATAAGTATGTTTTTATTGAAAATAAAACCATAAAAAAAATATCGGTTGAAGACCAATTACACATATCTAGGTGAATAGAATAAAAACAAAAGGAAGTCCCCAATATCTTCTAAAAGAATCCATGAAATGTGCCGTATGGTTTCCCTCTCTCCCAACAAAGGAGAAACCAAAAGAAGAAGAAAACAGTTCCAAAGATCATATATTATCAATAATAGACCCAAAAGGCTAGAGGCTACCTTAATCCTTTTCCAAAGAGTTGATAACAACTTGAAAGTTGTATTCGACCATGATATTCCTCCAACCAAGTGAAGATGATAACTCCATTCCATTCCAAATTGTTGTGGCTTCATCCATAGGGGGTCCAACCAGTAGTGATCATTGAGTGATGATCAATTACCAGAGAACCTTCATGATCATGGATAATAGAACAAAGTCAAATAGAACCATATCCATGTAGTTACATGTCAGTATTAATCTTGAATATGCATGTAGGGTGAGGAATCCATCAAGTTAGAGGGACCTAAATTAGCGAATGAAGACAATCCCCCTTCATCAATCCAATAATAACCCTAGCAATACATCTTGGACAATGAAACCCTATCATTGATGGAAGTTTACTCAAACACATAGGCATTTTGTAGGAACTAAATAATCCACACCTTGATACATAAACTCGTAATCGTCTTCACTTGAAATGATCTAAACCATTCTCCCACAATAAGCATAACATCCCAAATACTTCTCTAAAGTTCATAGTCCTACACATTACGCATCAACCACATCCACATCACCAAAGGGAAATAAAATATCACATGAAACTAATTTTCTATATTGTTCCTATAGATAGGGAACAATATAATCTCATACAGATGTCAAGCGACAATATGGGCATATGTGGGGAGGATACCTCTACAAATTTTACAATAGAATAGTTTGGCCTTTGGTGGGGATTTTAATTTCCAAATATTATTCCTTATCATAGGCCCTACAAAATCTTCACGTGTGCGGCTAGTCCTATGGGCCGAGTGAAATGAGTAGTGGCTATAACTCTCAGAAATCTAGTAAATAATATCTAGTTTGGTTCTGTGTCCCACTAGAAATACCAAAATTTCCATAAGTTCACGCTAAGATAACCAAATATAAATATTCTAATAATATCACCAACTAATTTTATCAACCAATATATCCTGCACTAAAGCATGATCAAGACCTATAATTGGATTAAATAAGGGCTTTATACCAACGAAACTAGGTATCCTAGGGTTACTCCAGATATTAACCCTCTCCCTACTGAATATTCTCTAGTAAATCCCATGGTTCAGAATAGATTTAGATCTCAAAATTCTCCTCCAGAAGAATCTCGGTTGAGGTCCCGTACTGGAGGAAAATGAATCATCATGATGAAAATACCTATATTAGACTAATTTTTCACGCAATCTATCCAGGTCCTATAAAAAGAACAAAATTTGATTGGCTTGAATTTAATTGTTAAAAATATTAAAGTTCCTAAATCTCATGACTCTATGATCCTTGGGTTTAATAAGCTTCTCCCAAGAAACCCAATGTATTTTTTTCCATTAGTATGACCCCACTAAAATTTAACAATGGTTTGGTGGAGTTGGTGAATGAACAAATCTAGGAGCTTGAAGTGCAGTACACATAATATGGTACTACTTAGGAAACTATTTTGATAAGGAACTCCTTTCAAACCATAGATAGATTCTTATCAGACCATCCCTGAGTATTTATTTTAAATTTATTGAGGTTGAATGAGAAAACTTATCTTTTAGGGAATCCAAAGACCTTCTAAAGAACCAAAATATTTTTATGTTTCTTCATAACCTTGATGTCACACAAGCTAGTGATGATATCTCTCATCCCGTCTAGAACATCCCTAATAAATAAAATCTATGATTTGGTGAAGTTGAAACATTGTCCTGAGGGTTTGTTGAAGGCATCAATAACACTAATAATCTCTTGTAATTCTCAAATAGTTTCTCTTTCAAAAAGGTGTAAATCATATGTGAAATATAAGTGAGTTATAGGAATTATATGAAAAAAAGCCTTATCCTATTAATGAGTCCCTCTAAAACTTCCATTGATAGGAGATGATAAAAAACATCTGCAATAAGTAGAAATATGTAAGGGGATAGAGGGTCACCCTAACATAGGGAACTATATGGTTTAAAAAAATTAAATATGGAACCATTAACCTTTATGCTGAAAGAAACTATCTTGAAACAACTCATGATCACTATAATCCATTTCAGGAGAAAACCCATTCCTCCCATGAACTCTTATAAGAAATTACAATCCATACTATCATAATATTTAGTCATATCCAATTTCATTAAAAAAATTACCTCTTAGAAGTATGAAAAGTTCTCGTATAATGGAATATTTCATGAGCAGAAATATTGTTATCTATAATAAGTCTCTTAGGCACAAAGGCACTTTGATTCTCAAAGATAATGGAAGGGGAACCTTACCCAAAGGGAGTGAGAGGAATTTTGAGTAAATTTTGTAGTCCACATTACATAATCTCATATGCATGAAATCATAAATTTTTACTAGGACAGAATGTTTTGGAATCAAAATAATAGAATTTTCATTGACCTTTTCCATAGTTATGGTGTCGGCCCATAAACCTAGAATAAAATTGATAATTTATAGAACCAAAATATCAAAAAAAATCTTAAAAAATATAGAATTTAATCCATATATACTAGAATTTTTTGATTTGTGAATGTTCTTAAGGGATGACATAATATCCTCAACAGAAATGTCTGAATCAAGGTTCAAAGACATGGCCTTAGAAAATTTTTGATCTACCCCACTCATAAGGTCACCTAAATGTGTTCAACTATTAGAGATAAATATATCTTGGTATAAGGATCTGATTACATATTTAATATAAACCCAATCAATTGTAAAGTAACTATCCCCAACCTCTAATTCAGAAATGAAGTTCTTTATTCTTCTAGATGTGGCCTTTTGATTGAAGTAATTGTATTTTTGTTTCCCTATTTGATAAAAGACTCTTTTTTTCTAGAGAACCAAAAAATTTATTTATCTATTAAGGCCTAATCAAGTTTCTTTTTCATGATAACAACATCCTACATAGAAAAATTATAAGTGGGATCCTCATAACACCTCCCAAGACCTTTTTCAATCCTGGGGATTCTGTGATTAAAGCTCCTATAATTTTCTCCAAATCTAATTCTATAAGTGTGAATCCACCACATTTTTCTTGTACCTAACTATTTCCTGATAAGATTACCAAGAATCTATAACCACTTACCTACATTTATTATTATGAATCCACAAACATTAAAAATGAAATCCCCCCATTTTCATAACATCCTGAGACATGGCCTACAGCTGGAGGAAAATAGGACAATGGTCAGATGAAGCTAGAGGGAAATTAGATAACATATACATCAGGATCATAATAATCCAACCACTAGATTCCACACACATATCAAGCCATTTAGATAATTTTGATCTAAGGTCACATAACTGAAACAAAGTAGATGGTTTCCCCAATAATCCTAGATCCGAGAGACCCAATTGAAATAGGCAGTCCTAGAATTGATTTATAGAAGAAATTTTCCTTATGGATCCTCCTTGATTCTTATGATGGTAGAGTATATTATTTAAATCCACACAAAAAATGGGTCCTTAGAGTGATTTTTGATAGTTTAAATCATCTCTAAGGATCTCCACATGTTTCTTGAACCCGACCAACCATAAAAACCCATGAAATTCCATTTAGGTTCTTGAGGTTGTTGAATCGAGACAAAAATGTGGTTTTGGGAGAATTTTAACATCATGGACTCTAAATCCTCTATCCATATGTAGAAAAGGACACATATATGGGTATACCATCCAACCGAGAATTTTTTCTGGAACCCATCTTTAAAAGTAATTTTTCACATTTCCTTTCTTTCCAACAAGGTCTTAGACAAAACACCATACTATGGATATACATAGAACTCTATTGATGGAGCATGAAAACTGATTGTTGGATTCCAAGACCATGAATGTTCTAGAAAAAGAGTTTCATGGCACCTAAAGGAGCTGGTGTGGACCAACCTCTTCCTATATCAACAAATTTGGTGCATCCCTCTCTGAAAGATTCAAACATTTCATGGAGCCCAGATGGACTTTATCCTCAAAACATCCATGAAGTATTTTGTTACTACAAGTTTTTATTTTCATGTGATCAATTTTAATAAAATTATTATTCCTCTATTTCCAGATCACCTTCCATCATTGTTCAACCCGGATAGAATCAAGGGGAGGTTATTTTAGAGTAGGATAAAAATTCATAGAGGTAGGAAATCAAGGATGAGCCTCCTCACCCATAAGAGTGGAAACCGGACCTCCCACCTCATGTGGAACCATAACTTGGGAAAGGGTAACATTCATCACCTTAAAAACTTCTTGGCCATGATTAAGGTTCTTCTAATATGTGGTGGGTCCAAAATTCAAGTGCACTAAAAAATTATTCCTGTTCTATATGGGAGAAAAGAGGTCAGACTATAAAGTATTCCTAGACCCAAATTATTATTTATCCTCATCATGTGATACTTATTCTAACATCCTAGGAATAGGATGGTCTCACCCAAGGTAATTTAGGGGAACAAGTTTTTCTGGAAAGGAAATCATGAAATCCCTAGTACACGGGGGAAGGATGGAGGCCCCAAAAATATTTGTATATCTTTTGACATCAGAAAGCTTTGATTAGGATGTTTACTTAGATTTTCCATGGACACGTTTTTTTTAATTCTAAAGTTGGAGGACCACCTAGGGGTTTCACTTGGATCCACATTCCATATTTCAGTGTGAGACTCCCATCCAGGTTGGGTTTTTTTATTCCACATTCCTTAACAGCATGACCAATATATCCACACAAAAACAGAAGAATGGAATATTATAAAATTAAAAAGACACCAATATCTTAGAGTATAGGTGTTTTAAGAATGAACCCCACATAATTGGGTGTGTAATTTCCAATATATCTTTGATTCAAACTGTTGGACCCAATTGTATTGGATCTGAAACATCACATTCCATAAAGTCCCAAATAGTATTACCAATCCCACAAATGACTTGATTGGTCCTTCCCAAAAATGGAATACCACCCTCTTATAAGTACATTTTAGTGAAGAACAATATCCTTTATTTACATGTTTATTGATTAAAATAATTTATTATATTTTTATTTTTATGAGAAATAAAAATCAATTATAAAAAATATAAAATGTGTAATTATAATTTAATTAAAATTAAAAATAATAATAGTTAAAATTTATGAAAATAAATAATGTTAATTTTAATTAATATTAAAATTTACCATATCTATAATCATATAAATATAGTCAGTAACATTAAATATAATAATTTTAATAATAATACTTTATATATATATATTCAAGAAGAAAAAATATACTCATATATTATGAGAATAATGATTAGAAACAATAAGGAAAGATAGAAAACTGGGTAAAAAGTCCAACCAGATATGGGGATCATCTTAATACTTCTAGTTTCCAAATGGTGGGTCTCTCTATTACCCTCTATTTTGCTGAAGGAGAAGTCGCAAGCTGAGAAGCAATACTGAAGGGAGTGGATCTTAGATACTAATAGGACAAAAGGCTAGAGGGTGACTTCTAAATCATAGATAGTGTCAATCAAAATGAGGCAGTCTTAATCCATTATGATAGAGTTCCATCTACGACCAATAGAGAATCACATTCTCGTTATGATTTTTTATGATTTTGTAATCACTAGTGAGAAGTAAAACCTAATATAATGCTGAATTGTTATAACTAACAGCCCAAAAGATTCATGAAAAACAACTCCAAATCACTTGATGCCTTTGTTTGAGAGTGACACATCGACATTGATTTTTAAAGGAGCCTATGGGGGGAGTCTTTTAGGTACACGGATCTTGATTGACTATAGGGCCTTTGACCTAATGTTTGATGTGATTCCACATGTATAACTAGTGGGTTGCATGATCAATTCGTGAGACTCATGGTTTGAAGTCTTTAATAAAGTGTATATTGTTCTTCCTAACCCATATGCTTTATGTCACTATGAACAGTGAACTAAGTTCATCGGCGGTAAGAAGAGATACCCATTTAGTATGGAGGGCCACAAACTTAATTTCCATGTCTGGAAGGTGATCAACATTGGGGTTGTGGGTGTGCTAGAAATCCCTTGCTCTAAGATAATGGAATATGGAATGCATGGGGGTTTCAGATAAGGTTTTACAGATTGAACACATGGGACTCTCTACTGCATAGAAAAAAGTAAGGAAGTCCATGGAGGGAAGGATTATGAAGAATTTTTGCAACAAGAAGTACCATGATTTTGGTGGGATCAGAAGGATCCATTTGGTTTTAGAAATTTCATTATCCTCTAAGGATGAATTTTTAATAGTAATTGAGTATCCTAATTTCATGGTATATGATCCTATTATTTTTTTTCTCTAGTAGAGGTGGTCCAACCACAAATTTCTCACAATTATGATACTAAGGATCAAATTTCTATCCCTATAATTAAACTAGGAGAATATTATCCTTATGCACCATTTGTTACTGGTATCATTAATAAGGTGGAGGTCTAAGGCATCTTCAAGGCCTTTAGGGGCAGAGGAGGTTTCAATGTGACCATTATGATCAACCAACCATGGGTTAGTATAAAACCTAAATTATGGTCCATCTCCAATTCATCGGTAGATCCAAATCCAAAATAGGTCACACAATCCCCGTAGAATAATCTAGAAGAAGCTCGAGAAAGGGACTAATGGATCACTATAGTAAACCACATGGGAAAATACTTAGCTTGAATGACCCTCGTATAGAGGTACTTATGTTTTTTGATAAACTTTTATCCCTATTTAGTGAACAGGGCATCGTTGAAGAGGAACAAATCCATTAACCACATTCCCCACGAAGATATTGTTTGTGATGCTTATTCCAAGAAATATAATGGATTTTTTCCATTATTGAGTCCCCAATAGAAATTTTTATTGTGTAATTGGAGCTTATCAATAAAAAATATAGGAACATTGAAGAGGGTTATAAAATAATAATTATTGGATTGGGTTCCTTGATGAGAATTTATTTTCCTACTTTGAAGAACCTTTTAAAACTAGATCAATTTCGGTTTTTTCAATCCTATCCATAGTGATAGTGAAAAAAATACTTTTATGAGTTCGTGAATATTATCCTAATCCTGAGGAACTTTTGGTTTTTTTAACCATTTGATTACTAGATGGGAGTTTGAGGTTTAATTTCTTATAAGACGATACACTAGCATTGAATTAAATTACTTAGAAATTTTGAATGCTTTACACAATGAATTATCATAGAATTGAATAAGAAGACATATATTTTTTCATTATTACATTGTGGACTTGGTGAAAAATATACAATCATCGATGATTAAGATATGGGATATGGGAGTTCCCCGAAAGTAGGAATTCACACCATGAATAAGATGGTAATTTTATGCTACTTAAATGAGATTAGAAAATACATCATCCATTAAGAAGAAGAGGTAAGCAGATAGGTTTTCTTTCTAGAGAAGGTCCCTTTATGGAGAGAAACTATGTATGTGTTTTCCATTGATGTGTATTTTGAATGATATGAAAGTGATGCATTACATAACCATGTCAACCCATTGAGTATAGAATCCCATATTTCGCAATAAGAACTAGAAGAATAACCATTCCATTCTATCAAATTCCTTTTTCATGTCTAGTTTATAGGCCATGATACCCCTTTTGGTATTGATTTGGTTTTTCATGGAATGAATGGTTTCATGGGTAATAATTTCATTATTCAAAATAAGTATGTTGGGGAAGAAGTCCCCTTGGTTTTCCAAAATAATGGAATGGAGCCAAGTGCGTAAGCGGTTAGCTAGGATTCTGGAGAAAATTTTATAGTTGATGTTGCACAAACTCGTAGGACTAAAATCTAACATAAGAGAGGGTTTATATATTTTGGGTATGATATTGATGATGGTTTAGTTGATAGAGGGGAGTCTATATTTTCCATTTCAAATTTCTCTTATCAAACCTGAAACATAATTCCCTACAATATGTTAGTATTTTTTAAATAAAAGGGCATGGAATCCATCATGTCCTAGGGATTTGGTTGAATGGATTTTCTTGAGTGCAAGGGGGATTTCCACATCTGTGGTGTCACGATTAGGTATGTGGTTCATAGGTTCCATCACAACATGCTCAATATATGAGGAAATTTCAATGGGGATGGATAAATCACTATCCATGTAGTGATTTTGTAATAAGATTAAGATGATGCCATGGATTTCACCCTCCTTTGAGATTGTATCTCCTTCTGAGGAGGAAAGGCATGAAATAATGTTTTGGGATCACTTACCATTCTATGTTAGATGAATATACGGTGTATTTGAGTTACCCACTTTAATGTGAATGTCGCTAGTGTGAATAAACAAGTATATTTATTTCTTTCTAAGGGATTCATTAATTTCATATTCCAGTGATGTAATTCTATAAATGGTTTTTGTATGAGTGTGGGAGGGAGTGAAGCTTCTCAAGACTTCTCTTGATAGCATCAAATTTTCTTTCTGGTTGGTGGAACTTGATGTAACTTTGCTACTTGAGGTTAGAGGAAAACTGGTATATTTTTATATGAATATTAGAACATTCAATATTACATACTGATTTAATAAACACTTCATAATCTATTTCCCTCATCAATAAGCTTTCAAATCTGAAGCTCCTTTCTCATCTAGGGTTCCTCTGGTTGGTATTAAAGATAATCAGAATGGGGAGTGGTATGATATGGAAGGGGTAAGGTGGGAAACATGAATGTTATGGAAGATGTTGATCCATTCAAAGGAGGCCAAGAATATTTCCAAACACTCTGCAATGCAGGGGTTCTATGAGTATCTTTGGAACTATATGAATGGGGAACCAACATGTCAAAGATCAGAAATCCATTTGTTTTGGACCACCTATGAGAAGTCTCTCATATGGGCAGTGAGCCTCTGGGCGCCTCCTTTCTTTTCTCTATGAAACATTATTTCATTGAAATATAGACCAATGAGAATATGCTCTAGAGTACTATTCCTAGTCTAATTTAGGAGTTCTTATAACTTACACTTGTCATTTTGTGAGGGACACCAATATAAACCATCAAAAAACCATACAGGTTCAATGGGATGGTGAACAGAGGCCGCAATATGGTTTTTCAAGAAGATTTTAATATTGATGTCCTCAAATTATTTCCAGAAGATGTAGAGGTTTCCTATATTTACTGGATGGGTGATAGGGAAACACCCTTGAAACCCCACCTTGGAAGTGATTCAACAAATGTGCTTACTTTAGAGCATGGTTTTGAAAAAAAAATAATCCAAGTGATGTTTTTGTATCTTCTTTAATGGATCATCTAAACTATTTGTGGGTTTCCAAGCCCAAAAAAAATCCTCCATAATACTTTAATTGGGATAGTAGGGTTTGGTTCAAGCTATCCTCTGCCTTTGTGGGTTCGAATAAAGAACCATCATCTGTTATCTTTTATCTCTTAGGTACCTGATACCATGAAAGTGACGCCTTGGGACTTCTTTTGGATTCTATGGGTTTCAAATTTGTAAGGTCAATATCATGCTCTCCTCTATGTTTCCTCCTCCATGTCTAGTTACTTTTTTCACAATAAAGGAAAATTTCAAGTGGTATTTCATCGATCACAAGGGTGGAAGTGGGAGGGGTGTTGTGGGGGGGGAGGGGGGTTGGTGGTAATGTTGCATGGGTTTTGGCCTAGGTGGTGGAATGGGAGGACCTTCAATAGTTGGGGGAGAGAATAAAAGAGGTTTTGTATACCATATTGTAATATTTTACATGTGATCACGGGGGATCACCCAATTTCCAAGCACGGGGTTAGTTACTTGGTTGTTGGGTATTTTGGGCTAAATAAGGAAACTATTGTCTATGAAATGAGGTAGGGGCCTAACATGATAACTTTGGGGTGATATAAAAATTCATAAATTTTAAAGGACTTGGAAAGATATTCTCTATATTTTTGTCTTACTACTTATGGGATGAATGACATTCCTTATATCTTTACTCGAAGCCATGGGCCAAACTGGTGTATGATTGTGCCTTTTATTTTTCTAATGCTCTAGAGGTTCACACTTTTTTAGTATGTATGATCCTTCCAAAAAAGAAATAAAATCTAGGTAGTTTCTCATATTTTAATGGTATCCATTCCTAATGATATTCAATGGAAAAAATCATTCCCATCATAATAGGTTTTGTCACGTCGAAAAGGACCCTAATCCTGTCGACAGTTCTTAATTCAAGGATGGTGTCGCCCCTTATTTTTTAAAAGGGGGGTAGCAATGGTAAGTGGTGGGTGGAAAACCCCACCAAACCTCCAGTGACAGAGGGAAACATGAGGAGGAGATTCATCCTATAAAAGGGGATCTCCCCTAATGGTTCCAGTATCAGTTTCATCTTCTCTTCACAGTTTCTTCCTTAGTTTGAGAGGTATTTCATGTGGTGATTTCCCCAATTATTTAAGTGTGATATTTAAAATATTTTTCTCCTTATAATAGTGAGGTAGTGTGTAGCAACTTTTACCCATAGTGATCCTTCTATTTTCATGTGGTTTTTCACCCCTTCCATTTTCAAGTGTTTTCCACGTTACATCTAGTATCCATTTTTTCTTCATTTTATCACATCATTTTATCTTGTTATTATCACTGCCCTGGTGGGCTAATCATTTTTTTTTCTCAACAACTGGTATCAATGTAAGGTTCTAGCCCGATTGTTTCCACATTTGTAGCTATTAATAATTCTCATAAATTTGAGTATGTTATGTGATTGTGACTCCGGTTGATCTTCAATTCAGAAAAAAAAATTATTGAAATAACTAAATACCCCATTATGAAATGGAGGAGGTTTTGGACTGAAAGCATGTCCAAATGGAGAAGAAATTCAAGGGAAAAATACATTTTGTAAAATGAAGATGCATCCAATGCTACAGAAGGATAATTTCCTACTATAAATTGGTGAAAAGTCAGTGGGTGTGACGAAGGAAACTCTTAAAATGGAGGAGTCTTCATCAATGACTGGCCGAATCAACAACTTCAATACTTTATTTTCTCAACTCATTAAATTGGGCTGTAAAATTGTGTATACTGAATGGGAGGATATTACACTCCAGAGTTTTCTATATTTGTATGACCAACTCATCATCACCTCACCAACATTATCCTCATGGATATGTTTCCCTTAAATGATGTTTCAACTATGGTTATTTAAGAAGAAAGTTAGTGCAAGAACAAGGAGGACAGATAGGAAACATCTCACCATATAGAGGCTCTTTCAAGGGATATAGGAAGGATGATTGAGCTGTAGGTTTCGGGCGCAATGATAGCACTTTGGTGGGTGTACCCAAATTTAATTTTAGCATTAACAACGATCAATTCGATATCTGTCATGATAATAAAATGCCAGATCTTCGGAATAGAACGAATAACAAAAAAAGAAATAGGGAGTCCCGGAACCATAAATACAGGATCATCATATGTTGCTTATAATTAATTTAATTAATTGATAAGAATTACCTTGATGTAATTCTTTCTCTGTTGATGTCTCTAGTCACGATCCGATGTGATTCATCATTGCATCATAGAATCCAAGTGTAGACTTCCTCTAGTGGTGATCCACACGTGCACCCCGTATCTCTGGACATCACCAAAGGAATCTACAGGTGCTAGCATGGGGAATCCTTTTCTTGCGTTGTCCACCTTAGATCACCTTGATAATATGGAGGAGGGTCTCTCTTGATCTTGAGAGCATTCTTAAGGGAAGGAGTTCTTTTAGCCTTGAGATAATTCTCCAGAATTGTTGTGCACAATGATTCTCTCCGGAAAAGTGTTGGGACTATTAGGATATTTACAATCGGGTTTGAGGTTATAGAGTTATGACAATAAATAAATGCGTTACGCATTTTATTTATTTAATTAAATCTTAATGAAAACCCCCATGTCGAATAATTAATTCCCTGACATGCGCCCACACTGATTATAATAAATATCATTTAATAAAATGATATTATTTCCTAAAAATATTAACTGGAAAAACTACACGACATGTAATCATTAATACATGGTGTGTACTCATTTTCCATGAAAACTACACAGCGTTTACATTCAATGTACACGACATGTTTATGTTTTTTTCATTTTTCTTTATTTCCTGCACCGCATTTATTATACCTTGAGTAATGTCTTTTTATTTCTTAAATAAATGTAATAGCATTACTCGCTAATAAATATATATTATTTCACCCACAATATATTCTCTCGAATAACTAGTGTTGAAATAAATGCGATCAGGCATCTTTAAATAATTATTAAACCACAGTCGGGAATAATCTTTATTTAACTTGTTAAATTAATATTTAACTGAGATACATAAACACACGTATTGTGTGACCCTCTAGGCCTCTTTCTCAGTGGCATTAGGCAGAGACTGCCTAAAGTCTAAGGTTAGTGCCTAGAAACATGCCAAGGCACCCATAGAGAAAGAAGTTAATGTCGCAATGACGTGTCACCTCATATGAACACTTATCGGGTAATATAATCTCTTTGTCACGATATCTCAAATCAAACCAGTTGCATGCTAGTGACATCAACCCATGTGCTCGATTATTCTTTCTTTGACTTTCCGGAATTGAACTCACTCATTCCTTACCATGGCCATGGATTTTTTTAGGCTATATCAATTCCATAAAAGGGCCTAAGATATCTACTTCCATTATAGAACAGAAGGTACAAATCCTTTCTTTCATTATTTATTAATGCAGTATTACTCGTGACGCACCCAACGTATCCTACCTCGCTACGAACAGTGTGTCATCACAGTTTTCGTCAATAAATCTATGTGAGTGAGTTGTAATACCCATTAATAATAATCTTAAAGTCCAAGGACCAATAAACACATCTGCAGATAAGAACATCCAATGACACTATGAAATGTGTATATCCTACTGGCGGGTCTTGTTCTCATAATACCCTCCTGGATATTACCAAGGGCACACACCATGAGAAGGTGCATCAAAGTTTTATGAGTCCTCTCCCTTAATGTCTTGTATTATTTGTGTCCCTCAAATAACATCATTCGACCATAGAACATATATTCAAGAACAGTGTTATGGCACTTCTGGGTTCTCATCATAGTAGGGATCCGCTATGACCTTTTAATACAACAGCTATCCTTGGGACATTATCACATGCATTTTCACGAAGAAGAACAATCAAGATGTGATAAGGTGTTTATTTAATGAATAAAGTAAAAAGTAGTTGGTTCGAGGCCACCAACTCCAACAGACTTCCACTTGGACTAGATCCAACTGCTAACAACTTATAACCCACTAGCTCTCACATGATATTCATGCTTCTGATGAGATAGGCCTTTAGTCATGGGGTCTGTCACGTTCTCTTCCGTGGACACTCTGCTCACTGAAACTTCACCCCTTTGATAGAAATCCCTCAAGAGGTGATACTTTCAGAGTATGTGCTTTTTCTGTTGATGTGACCTTGGTTCTTTTACAAGATCCACCACTACAGTATTATCACAATACAACGTGATAGGATATTTACTGCTAGGCACCACATTAATCTCTTGGACAAAGTTCTGAATCTAGACGGCTTCCTTGGATACATCAGAAGCCGTTATATATTCAAACTCCACTGTAGAATCGGAGACAGCTGGCTGCTTTGAACTCTTCCAGGTCACAACTCCTCCATCGATACAAAAAACATATCCAGATTGCGACTTCAGATTGTTCTGATCTATTTGAAAACCAGCATCAGCATACCCTCTGAAGACAAGCTCCTTGTCTCCTCCACACACCAGGAACATATCCTTAGTTCTTCTCAGATACTTAAGGATAGTCTTAATAGAAGTCCAATGTTGTTCTCCTGGATATTCTTGATATATTACTACCATTTTCAGTGGATAGGCAACATCAAGCCTGGTACATAACATGGAATACATGATGGATCCTATAGCTGAAGTGTATGGGATCTTACTCATTATATCTTTATTCTGTTGTGTCTGTGGACACATTTTCTTAGAAAGATGTAGGTCATGTGACAGTGGAACTAATCCCCTCTTGGATTGTTCCATACTAAATCTCTTTAGTATCTGGTCAATGTATGTACCCTGACTTGGTCGAAGTAGCCTCTCGGATCTATCACGAATGATCTTGATCCCTAGAATGTAGGCTGCTTTACCCAAGTCCTTCATGAAGAAACACTTGTTCAACCAGTCCTTAAATAACTGTAAGACTGGTACATCGTTTCCAATAAGCAATATGTCATCAACATATACTACTAGGATAACGATCACATTCCCATTAAACCACTTATAAACACATGGCTCACATTCGTTCTTAATGAAACCAAATTACTTTACGGCTTCATCAAATCGAATGTTCCATGAACTGGATGCTTTATTTAATCAATAAATGGATTTCTGCAACTTGAAAACCCATTTGGCTTCACCTGGTGTCACAAACCCTTTTGGTTGTGTCATATAGACATCTTCCTGAAGGATACCATTAAGGAATGTCGTTTTGACATCCATCTTCCAAATCTCATAGTCATGGTAATCTGCTACGGGAAGTATTATTCTTATGGATTTAAACATGGAAACTGGTGAAAAGGTTTCATCATAGTCAATTCCTTGACGTTGTCTGAATCCTTTAGCCATTATCCTTTCTTTATAGGTGATAATTTGACCATCCATGTCTAGTTTTCTCTGGAATACCCATTTACATCCAACAGGCTTTACATCAACTGGCTCATCGACCAGAACTAATAATTGGTTCTAATACATGGAATCCATCCTATAATTCATAGCTTCCAGCCATCTTGCAACTTCTAATCTTTCTACTGCTACCTTGTAGGAGATAGGTTCATCATTGTCCAACAATAATTATTCACCATCCTCAGGGACTAGGAAACCAAATCTCTAAGGTTCCCTTACCTCTCTTGAGCTCCTACGCAGTACTTGTGTTTCTAGAACCTCTTCCATGGGGACCTGTGGAACTTGTTCATGTACCAACTCATGTGTATCTTGAGCATCAACTTCGTCGAAGTCAATCTTGCTCCCACTATCCTTTTTGAGGATTTGCTCCCTCTCAAGAAAGACAGCTTGTCTAGCGATAATCACATTCTTGTCTTGAGGGTTATATAGGTAATATCCTTTTCTTTCCTTGGGATATCCTATAAAGATACACCTCGTGCCTCGGGGTTCTAGTTTGTTGCCTGATAAGGCCTTAACAAATGCCTCACATCCCCATACACGTGTGTGCGACAAAATGGGTTTCTTTCCATTCCATAACTCGGATAGAATTCCATTTTCTTCCTTAGTTGGTACTCGGTTTAATGTGTATGCTGTAGTTTGTAATGCATATCCCCAAAAGGATAATGGAAGATCTGCATGACTCATCATCGACCTCACCATGTCCAACAGGGTGCGATTCCTCCTTTCACTAACAACATTACATTGTGGTGTATAAGGAGGAGTGAGCTGAGATAGAATCCCAGACTCCTATAGAAGATCGATGAAATCTTGGTTCAGATATTCCCCACCTCGATCCAATCGAAGCTTCTTTATCTTCTTACCAAGCTGATTATCTATTTCATTCTTGAATTCTTTAAATTTCTCCAAGGCTTCTGACTTCTACCTCATTAAGTTGACATATCCATATCTACTCAAATCATCAGTAAAACTAATGAAGTAAGAATATACACCTCTAGATTCTACTAGAAGTGGCCCACACACATCTGTGTGCACCAATCCTAGAAGCTCTGTGGCCCTTTCACCTTGTCCACCGAAAGGCGGCTTGGTCATTTTACCTTGTAAACAAGCATGACATCTATCAAGTGGGTTTAGCTCAGTAGAGTCTAAATAGCCATCTTGGCATAGCTTTGTCAAGCATTTCTCATTTACATGACTGAGACGGTGAAGCCACAATTGGGTGATGTATGAGTCATGTGAGTTTGTTTCATTATCGATTTCCAACACTTGGTTTTCGTAATTTAATACATACAAACCATTATTTAAATGTGCCAGACCATAACATACGTTGTTCTTATAAAAGAGACAACCCTTATTTCCAAACTTGAAAATAAATCCATCTATATACATACAAGATACAGAAATTATGTTCTTGGTAACACTAGGCACATAATAATAGTTATGTAAAACCAAAATCATCCCTGTCGGCAATGAGAGGTGGTAATAACCAATGGCTAACGCATCCAGCCTCACGCCATTGACAGCTCAAAGATCCACCTCTCCTCTAGAAATCCTTCTAAATCTACTTGGTTCATACATTTGAATACAGATGTGAGCCCCATAAGCTTTATCTAATACCCAATGTGTAGAAATGGAAATATTACACTCAATAATGAACACACCTTTAGCGTCCCCACCCTTCTAAGTGGAGTTCCTCTTCCAGTGGCCTTGATTGACACATGAAAAACATACTGCCTCACATTCCTTTTCATGCCGCTGGATCTTCCCCTTCTTGGAAGGACGGCGCTCGGGGGCTTCAAACCATTTATAAGTCTTTGTCCCCTTTGCCTTCTCCTTCCTTTTCTTATTCACCATAAGGATTGTGGGTTTGTCATGCCCCATGTCTTTATCTACCTGGAGAATCAAGGTCATAAGTTCTGATAGACTCTTATCATTATTTCTCATGTTGTAGTTGACAATAAATCTTGAGAAGTCCTTGGGAAGTGATGATAGGATGAGATCTGTACGCAACTCATCTGGGAATTTAATCCCTAAGATGTCGAGGCGTTCGATATAGCCAATAAGCTTGACTACATGAGGCCTAGCTGGCACAGAATCTCCAAGCATTGGAGATCTCAAATCTCTCTTGTCTCGCCTTCTCTTGGTAGATATCCTTAAGGTGAGACATCATGCTATACACGTCCATGTTTTCACGTTTCTTCAAGAGCTCATTAGACATGGATGATAGCATGAAACATTGGACATCTATGGAATCATCCATATGTTTTGCATAGAAAGATATTTCCTCATAACTAGCCTCTTTTCTAGGCGCAACTAGAATAGGGTCTTCCAGCACATACAATTTCCTTTAGTGGAGAAGGATGATGCATAAACGCCTCTGCCACTCTTGGAAATTGGTGCTTGTGAGAAGGTTTTCCTTCTCGAGTATGGTTCGCAATGATATGTTTGAAGTAAGTTTTCTTATCATTTCTACAAATTAAGATGATCAAAGGTTTAGTACTTTATTACAAAACTGAGACAAATAAATTAATACTTATTAGTCTCCCACTATTTTATCGAAATCCAATATCCTTCACCATTGACTTCGGAATATTCTATTGCCAGAATATTCTAGTGGAAAGGATCCATATTTCCCTTCGCATTACCCTAACTAGGGTTGGTCAAGAAACTTGAAGGGTTTTAGGTAGGCATTCCAAATGCTAACTGCATTAACTCGCAGCTCCTTAATTTGTTGAGTGGACTCCCCAATCCTAAAATCCTTTTTGGATTTCCTCAACCTTTGCCTCTTAGTCACATCAATTCCTACTGTGGCAGTCAAATATTGATGCGGACCAAGTTAAGTCAACCCAAAACCTTGAATTAGAATTCCCTGATAATTGAAAGCACCCCAACTAGGGTTGGTCAAGCACTTTGAACTATGGTTCGATTCTAACCAAGATTATGGAAGGCTATACCGACTTAATATTTCTTTGATGGATTTTTTACGTAAATTGACAATTTATTATCTTCAATTACATGTTTTTTAATATTAAGTGGGATATACTTGAGTGATTAACCTTGTCTAATATAATATTTTACGCATAATCCAATCTTATTTTAGTTCCATCTTGCATGATTGTTTAATTCATTAATTGTGTGATCGGGAAAAACACACCCACAATAAATAAACTGTGCAACTAAAAGAAATAAAATAAATGGTATGATCATGAGCATGTTCTATTGGTTAGTTTATCTAGCGGTTGATTAACTAACCCAAGACCTAGGGGAAAAACACCTTGAACCTTTCAGGTTCATGTTTACAGATTTCCACCTATCCACCTTTGTATCTCCTTGGATTGGTTTCACCTTGGATTCTGACTTGAGCCACCTCCACTAGCTTGGGAGCTCCATCCATTACATATACATTTATCTCACACGCAGGTGAGGGGTAAAAGGGGTTTTTACATAAAAGAAACCTTGGGTGCGTAGGCCCTACATATTAATGAGGAGAAGGCTCACAGGCCAACAAATTTAATTTAAATAAAAAAATTAAAATAAACCATTCACATACAAAGGTCTTGGTCTAGCTCATGATCATACATGCATGCAACGATATTACCCATTAATAAAACTAGCATTCAATTCTTTAATCATTCTTGTTTAAGATAAATCACGCTCGAATCAATTAATTAACTTTAATTAATCAATCCTTTTATATTAAACCATTTTTCTGATTTTCCTTGAGATTCTCATCCATCATAATTTTAAACAAATAAATTCATTTAAAATTATCTTTGTACATAACTTTTACCTTGGAGGAAACCCCGTGAATTCCCATTCATTACGCAGATGATAAATTAAACACATATATATAAAACACCTATCGCATTTTGTGCCTCTGCTTTACACCTACACTATGGTACACATCTCAAGGGTTTGTATAATATAATAATAAATTTTAATAAATCTGTGTAATTTGGATGAGTACACAACATGCAGTTCCAACTACACGGTGTGTACTTTTGTTCACCATCCATCTGAAGTACACACCTGGGGACATGGTATGTAGATGTACTTCAGAAATTTTCGGAGTACACAATGTGTTCAATTGGACACATGCCATGTAGTATCCGCATTACACGGTTTCCAGTCGGGCAAGCCGTGTACGGGGTACATGGTCTAACCCTAACCCGAAGGGACTAAACATTGTTTTTAGTTGGACCACACAACGTGTAATCCAGAAACTGTGTGCGGCCTATTCCTGGTCAACACACGGTGTCATAAATGACTTAGATAGGATCCAATACACAGCCTAATTTGGCGGATCAGTCAATGCATTGAACCTAGACTACATGGCATGTACTTTTGAATACATGTCGTGTATTCTAGTGTTGTACGTCCAGGAACGTTTGGCACCTCTAGATGAGTTCATCTATTTTATTTTAATCAAAATTAAAAGAAAAATTCATTTCTGTAAGGTGAACGAGAAATAAGAGGGGAGGAACAGATCTCAAGATTCAAATTTTAAAGAATGATTAAATTGAATTGAAACAACTAAATTATTAAATGTGTAAATCACCAATGAAAAACTTAATAATTATAATCATTCACTCCTTCTTTTTTCAAAGGGGGGTAGAAATGGTAGGTGTTGGGTAGACAACCCCACCAAACCTCCAATGACAGAGGGAAACATGAGGGGGAGATTCAACTTATAAAAGGGGATCTCCCCCAATGGTTCTGGTATCAGTTTCATCTTCTCTTTATATTTTCTTCCCTAGTTTGAGCGGTATTTCATGAGGTGGTTTCCCCAATTATTTATGAGTGATATTTACAATATTTTTCTCCATTTAATAGTGAGGGAGTGTGTGCCAACTTTTACCCATAGTGATCCTTCTATTTGCTTGTGATTTTTCACCCCTTCCAATTTCAAGTGTTCTCCACGTTACATCTAGTATCCATTTTTTCTTCATTTTATCACATCATTTTATCTCGTTATTATCACTGCCCTAGTGGGATAATCATTTTTTGGTCTCAACAACTAGTATCAATTTAAGGTTATAGCCCGATGTTGTCCACGTTTGTAGCTATTAATAATTCTCATAAATTTGAGTATGTTACATGATTGTGACTCTGGTTGATCTTCAATTTAGGAAAAAAATTATTGAAATTACTAAATACACCATTATGAAATAGAGGAGGTTTTGTACTAACAGCATGTCTAAATGGAGAAGAAATTCAAGATCAAGAAATTCAAGGGAAAAAATTCATTGTGGAAAATAAAGATGCATCCAATGCTACAGAAGGATAATTTTCTACTGGAAATTGGTGAAAACTCGGTAGGTGTGACGGAGGAGACTCTTAAAATGAGGATTCATCATCAATGAATGACCGAATTAAAAACTTCAATACTCTATTTTCTCAACTCATCAAATTGGGCTATAAAATTGTGTATACTGAATGTGAGGATATTATGCTCCAGAGTTTTATAGATTCGTATGACCAACTCATCATCATCCTCACCAACAATATCCCAATGGATATGTTTCCCTTAAATGATGTTTCAACTATGGTTATTTAAGAAGAAATTTAGTGTAAGAACAAGGAGGATAGATAGGAAACTTATCACCATATAGAGTCTCTTTCAAGGGAGATAGGAAGGATGATTGAGCTGTAGGTTCCGGCTACAACGGTAGCGCGTTGGTGGGTGTACCCAACTTTAATTTTAGCATTAACAACGATCAATCTGAGATCCGTCATGATAATAAAATGTCGGATCTTCGGAATAGAACAAAAAAAGAAAAAAGAAAAAGGGAGTCCCAGAACCATAAAGACAGGATCATCATATGTTGGTTATAATTAATTTAATTAATTGACAATAATTACCTTGATGGAATTCTTTCTTTGTTGATGTCTCCAGTCATGATCCGATTTGATTCATCGTTGCATCGCAGAATCCAAGTGTAGACTTCTTCTAGAGGTGATCTACACGTGCACCACGTATCAATATATGTCACCAAAGGAATCTCTGGGTGCTAGCATTGAGAATCCTTTGATTATGTTTTCCACCTTAGATCACCTTGATCCGATGGAGGAGGATCTCTCTCGGTCTTAAGAGTGTTCGTAGAGGAAGGAGTTCTTTTGGCCTTGAGAGAATTCTCCAGAATTTTTGTGTACAACGATTCTCTCTAGAAAAATGTTGGGGTTGTGAGGATATTTATAACTGGGTTTGAGGTTATAGAGTTATGACAATAAATAAACATGTTATGTGTTTTATTTATTTCATTAACTCTTATTGAAAACCCCCATGTCGAATGATTAATTCCTTGACATGCACCCATGCTGATTATAATAAATATCATTTAATAAAACGATATTATTTCCTCAAAATCCTGACTGGAAAAACTACACGGCGTGTAATCATTAATACACAGCGTGTACTCGTTTTCTATAAAAACTGTGTGGCGTGTACATTCAATGTACACAGCATGTTTATCTTGTTTTCATTTTTCTTTATTTCCTCCACCACATTTATTAGACCTTAATTAATGGATATTTATTTCTTAAATAAATGTAACTACATTAATCTATAATAAATATATATTATTTCTCCCACAATATATTCTCTCGAATAACTAGTGTCGAAATAAATGTGATCAAGAATCCTTAAATAAATACTAAAACACAGTCAGGAATAATCTTTATTTAACTTGTTAAATTAATATTTAACTGAGATACATGGACACACTTAGTGTGTGACCCTCTAGGCCTCTTTCTCAGTGGCATTAGGTAGAGCCTACCTAAAGTCCAAGTTTAGTGTCTAGAAACATGCCAAGGCACCCATAGAGAAAGTAGTTAACACCGCAATGATGTGTCACCTCATACGAATGCTTACCATGTAATATAATCCCTTTGTCATGATATCTTGAATCAAGCGGGTTGCATGCTAGTGTCATCAACCCACGTGCTCGGTTATTCTTTCTTTGAATTTCTGGAATTTAACTCTCCCATACCTTACCATGGCCATGGATTTATTTAGGCTATATCAATTCCATCAAAGGGCCTGAGATATCTACTTCCGTTATGAAACAGAAGGTACAAATCCTTTCTCACATTATCTATTAATGCGGTATTACTCGTGATGCACCCAACGTATCCTACCTCGCTGGGAAAAGTGCGTCATCACAGTTTTCATCAATACATCTAAGTGCACGAGTTGTAATACCCATTAATAATAATCTTAAAGTCTAAGGACCAATACACACGTCCAGAGATAGGAACATCCAATGACACTATGAAATGTGGATTTCCTACTGGCGGGTCTCGTTCTCATAATATCCTCCTGGATATTACCAAGGGCGCACACCATGAGAAGGTGCCTCAAAGTTTTATGAGTCCTCGCCCCTAATGGCCTGTATTATTTGTGTCCCTCAAATAACATCATCCGGCCATAGAACATATATTCAAGAACAGTGTTATGGCACTTCCGGGCTCTCATCATAATAGGGATATACTATGATCCATTAATGCAGCAGCTGTCCTTAGGACATTATCACATGCATTGTCACGCAGAAGAACAATAAATATGTGATATGCTATTTATTTAATGAATAAAGTACAAAGTAGTTGGTTCTAGGCCACCAACTCCAAAATGAGAATGGTTCTAATGGGGCCAAAATCATGGAAGGTCCATGTCAAGGAGTAATAAGAATAATGTCACATGTTTCAATTATAGCAATAAGGGTCATGTCAAGAAGGATTTTTTGAATAATAAGAGTAGGGAAAATATATCTCAGGGGAAAGTGGTGAGTACTCCTAGAAATGGATACATTCTTATTAGTGAAGTAGCGAAGACTACTAGAAGTATGAATCATCTCAACTATGCATAGATAATCAACTCAGGAGAAACATGACACATGAAGTCTCTACAAGAATGGTTTGATCAGTATGAAACCATACTAGACGAACTTGTGTATATGGGAAAAATCACACCCTGAAGATCTCTGGAGTCTGTACCATCAAATTGAATATGCATGATGGTATTGGTTGAACCATCCAAGGATTATTCCATGTGAAGTGATTAAAGAAGAACATATTCTCTTTAGAACAATTTTATGACATCAGATATAAGACTTGCACTGAGAATTAAGTAATTATAATTTTGAAGGGCATGCTTGTGGTGATGAAGGAAAGAAATATCAAAGAACTTGTATGTTCTTATGGGTGAAATGTAAAAGGAGGCAGAGATAGTTTTCACATAAAATAAATCAGCAAAAGCGTTGAAAAAGTTATGGCATTGGAAGAATATCCATATATCAGAATGAGGCCTGAAGATTCTTGCAGATTAGAAGTTTCTACCGAGTCTTACAAAGCTATCCTTACCATTTTGTGACCATTGTGTTTTGAGAAAGAAACACAGTTTAAAGTTTGGGACATCAAAAACACAAAGGAAAGAGATATTTGAGTTTATACATTATGATGTTTGGTAAGCACCAGATATATCCCTAGGATCATCAAGGTAATATGTATCATTATTTGATGAATTTTCCAGAAGATTTTGGGTTTACCCAATCAATATGAAAGCATATGTTTTTGAAGTATTCAATATATTCAAATTGTGGAATTAACTTGAATCTATAAATAAGGTCAAGTGTTTGAGGACTGATAATGGTGGAGAATATACAAGCCAAGAGTTTGATACTTTGTTTCAATAAGAACGAATCAATAGAAATTTCATGGTGGCGTACACTCCTCGTAATAATGGAGTGGAAGAGCAGATGAATAGAACCTTGTTGGATAGAACAAGGGTGATGTTTAAGATTATATTAATTTCCAAAAAAAATTGGGCAGAAGTAGTGAAAACTTCATGTTATGGGATAAACAGATCTCCTTCACTGGCAATTGATCTGAATACACAAATGGAGATGTGTAATAGAATAACCACTGACTATTATTGGTTATATACTTTTGGAATTCCTTTATATGAAATGTTTAATGACCAGGAAAGATCAAAGTTGGATTTGAGATCCCTTAAATGTATCTTCTTGGGGTATGATGATGGTGTGAAGGGGTATCATTTGTGGTAACCCACTATCTGCAAACTTATCATCAGTATATATGTCATTTTTGTAGAATACAAGGTGAAATGACAACTTATTGAGACATGGATGAAGAGAATACCAAAACTAAAACAATTCATGTAGAGGAAAATCCAAGGAGAAACCAGTTTCCACTGAGGCATTACTAGAACACGATGATCATGTACCAGTTGAGTCTGGACCACGATGGTCAAATTAGGAGAAAAGTTCACTAGTATGGAACTCAGACTATCTCGTTGAGAGAAATATTGTGTACTGATTATTGTTGGGGGATAGAGAGCCATCTTCTTTTGTGGAGGTGACCCAGAGTCTAGATGTATCCTCATGGATCACAGTGATGTAGGATGAACTTAAATACCTACACAAGAACAATACTTGGTTTCTTATTCCATTACCTCATGGAAGGAAGGCTATCAGAAATAAATGGGCCTTTAAGATCAAGAAGGATGGAAATGACCAAGTGGAAAGATATCATGCAAGATTGGTAGTCAAAGGATATGTTCATAAAGAAGGTATTGATTTTAGATATATATTTTCTTGTGTGTTAGACTAATAACTATTCAGATAGTTCTAATGATGTATTCTATATACAGTTTACATCATGATTAGTTTTATGTGAGGATTGATTTTATCCATGGTGATCTTGATGAAGAGATCTATATTCTCCAACTAGAAAGATTTTCAGAAGAAGGAAAATAGAACATGGTTGGAAGGTTGAAAAAAAATATGTATGGTCTCAAGAAGGCATTGAGGTGTTGGTACAAGATACTTGATTCGTATATCATGATCCTTGGATATAATATACTTCATTCAAGCCCTCATGCATATTTCAGGGGTTTGGATGGTAATGATTTCATCATTATTCTATTCTATGTGGATGAAATGTTAATTGCAGGCCCCATAAAAGAACATATCTATGAGAAGAAATCATTGTTGAAAAGGGATTTTGATATGAAGGACTTGGGATAAAAAACAAGATTCTTGTGATGCGTATTTACTGAGACATAAATAATGGAAAGATTTGGCTGTCACAGAAGAATTACTTAAGAAGAGTCTTGAAACGCTTCAATATGAAAGTTTTTCATCTAATATCTACCCCCTATTCTTATAAATTTCATGTTAACCACTATGATTAGTCCTAGAAGTAAATCATAGATGATTGAAATGTGTCAATTACTGTATGCATTAGCAGCGGGAAGTCTGATTTTTGCTATGGTTTTCATTAGAACATACATTTCACATGTAGTGGGAGTAGTTAGTTAGTACATGGAGAATATAGGATGGGAGAATTGGATCATAGTGAATATAATCCTAATATACATTAGGGAGACCTCATATACTACATTATGTTATGTAGGATCATATTTCACTATCATAGGATATATTGATTCATGTTTTAAAGGTTATTCTGACCGGAGTAATTACACTACTAGTTATGTGTTTACTCTTGCAAGAGAAGATGTGAGATGGATTTCGAAATTACAATCATTTGTGACTTTATCCACGATGGAGGCAGAGTACATGAAAACTACATAGTCTTAAAAAGAGGAAATTTGGATGAGAAGGTTGTTGGAGGATCTTGGGCATAGACAAGAGAACATTCCATTATTTTGTGATAGCTAGAGCACTTTGCACATTGCATAGAATCCATATTTTCATTCCAGGATGAAGCACATTGGGGTAAAATATCAATTCTTTTGAGATGTGGTGGAGGAAGGAAGTGTATACATGAAGAAAATACACACTAAAGAAAATATTGAAGATTTACTAACAAAGGTGATTAACTCTAATTAGTTCATACGGTTCAAATCCTCAAGTGGTCATGCAGATATGTGAGCAGCATGTTTTAAAGATAGAAAGGATGTGTGGAGATGTTAATGATTCTCAATTAAATCTCTAAGTGGGAGATGTTTTGGTAGTTCTTTTTTCAAGGATGGTTCTTCCCCCTTGTTTTGTCAGGGGGGGGGGGGGAAATTGTAGGTGGTGTGTGGAAAACCCCACAAAACCTCTAGTGGTTGATGGTGGCAGAAGGGGGAGATGTATCCTATAAAAGGGGATCTCCCCCAACGTTTCCAGTGTCAGCATTATATTCTTATCACCGGTTCTTCCATAGTTTGAGTGGTATTTTGTGAGTCTTTTTACCCAATTATCAAGAGATATATTTATGAAAGTTTTCTCCTTTTAATAGTGATGGGGCGTGTACCCACTTTTACCCATAGTGATCCTTCTATTTGCCCGTGGTTTTTTACCCCTTTCATTATGGGGGTTTTCCACGTTACATCTGGTGTCCATTTTTTCCACATTTTTTCACTTCATTTTATCTCACGATTATTGTTGTACCGGTGGGCCAATCATTTTTCGATCTAAAAAAATACACACGTAAGGACCCTAATGGATTGGTTATGTGTGATCCCAATCGATAAAACTTATGATGTGGCTACCAATGTTCTAGATTGTTTTTCTAGATCTCTAGTTGAAAGGGATATTTTGAGGTGGACCCATAAGGGTATATTAGTATATATGATACTCAAGACATCTTCTTCATCATTAAGGTCCTCCCTGATAATAAGGTGATTGTCAAATGACTAGGGCCCTCCAGGGAGAAAATTTTTCTTATCTTTGTGACAAATGAATTCAAAGATCAAGTGGACCAATCCTACTTCTCTTATGGCCACACCATAATCTAGGTGACAAATAGATTACAATGTGTTTTTAGTGCATTCAGGTTGAAAGGTCAGTTTTTGATGAGTTTACCAATGATTAAAAGAGATATCGTGTAATGGCCCGGACCTCTCCAGTCCATTACTTTGTAAAATTTGATGTGGTCAAACACGACACCTGTTATAATAATAATTTTTTATAATAATAATTGATAATGGTGGAGTGAAATTTTTTGGTGTTAATTAGATTAAATGGTTTTAATTTAATTATTGTGAAATAAAAGAAATAAAATTGAATGTATTTAATTCAACGAGGGGAGTTGCATGATTTCTTTTTGATTTATTTAAATTTTAATAAATAATAAATTATGTATGTAATGGGAGGTTGCTCGGCATTGACGTAATGGTGGTCAGACATGGTCAATGCGGTGAACGTCAATAATAATAATTATTATTATTAATAATTGGTGACGAGTTAAGAAATTTTAATTGGGGATTTGTAATTATTATTATACTAAATAATTATAATAATAATGTTGGCTTAAATTTTGAAAGATCCATCAATAAAGATTTAATGAGATTTAAACTTTGAATTCAATGCAATGATATTTGAGATATGATGATAGATGAGAGATGTTATTATTTATAATAATTGTATTAAATAATAATGATAATGGTGACACAAATATGTGTGTGATTGGTAAATGAAATTAAATGGGTTTAATTTTGATTTGGAGTTGTGCTGTTATTATTATTTTAATAATAATAATAATTTCTAATTATAATTATAATTAATTCATAATAATAATAACATTTGAAAAAAAAATGTGCCACTAACAAAATTAAATGGTTTTAATTTCGGCTAGTAAATTAAATTATTTGAATTTAATTAAATGGAATGGTTTTAATTTAATATGAGAATAACCATGGTAAACTAATTTAATGGGATTAAATTAGTACATTAATTATGGGTGTTATTATTATTAATTTTATTAATAAATACCATTGAAGGATTTTTGGGGCGTTCCACATGGATTAAAAGAAATGGGAGGTGCCACTTTTGGTGGTGGGAGAGAATCATGAAAGAAAAAGTTAGATTGGAGAGAGAAACATGTTGAAAGGAAATAAAATTTATAGAAAAATGAATATAAGAGAGAGGCTCCATGTGTAACCCACCTAAACAAATGGGATACTTTGTGTGTGAATCTCAAAGGAGATTGAAGAGAGAATATGATAATTTAAGGGATTAAATTAAATAATATAATATAATAATGTAATTATTAATTTTGTTGGGAAAACCATGTTTAGTCCATAACTCCTTCATGCGATCTCGGTTTTACGAACCGTCAGCGCCAGTGTGACCCTGACATTGAGACAGAAATTATGATTCCAATATTGGATGTCTTTTTTTGGGTTTTCGGATCGGGTACCTGAAATTCTCGTGAATTAATAGATTTATTATTATTATTAAATCTTCGACCCGTCATAACTCCCGCGTGCGACGTCTGATTGAATTCTCATCAGTGGTGATGTGATCCTATCATTAATATGATTGATTCAAGTCTATGGTTGGATATTAAATTATGGTTCATGGCTCGAGTGCACGAAACACCCAATAATAATAATATTGTTATTATTACAGGATCTTGTATCCAACGTATCTCCCCCATACGGTGTTGGAACGGTGAACCGTCTGTGACATTGCAACCCTGAAATTATGACGGTCATTTCAAGACCAATAATGAATGAATTTTTATGACTCATGTCTCGGGTCAATAAAACACCTATTATTAATTGAAGTTATTATTATCATTAAACGCATGAAAACTACTTGACGTGTCGTGTGTTGACCAGTCAAACAACATAATAGTTGTACGGTCACGTCGTGTATTCATTAATACACATTGCGTACCATTTTACCTTTGTGTTTCCTATATAAGAGAGGGTCATGTGTTATTTTTGGACCCTTCTTCTCCACACGATGACACTCCTGGATGACTGAGAAGTCATCCTCTTAACTTCTTCATCCGGACTCCGATCGTCGATCCGTCAGTGACTGCGGGATCGTGTCAGCGAGGAGAACATCGTACACCCTGTTCTATTCCCTCTTCTTCGACTTCCCCTTCAAGGTTTCCAACCGAGGAGGCCTCTGATAATTGATAGGTGTGACGGTCTTTGACGAACGACTCTAAAAATGTATGTTAAACCTCTGTTCTTGTATTCTCTTTCCGATCCTACTTCTCCCATTTTCTTTCCATGCTACGGCATGTGATCTATGTGTTGAGAGAGTTTATTGTGTTGTGGATTCGGTGGTTTTGCAACGTCCTTGGTGGGTGTAGTCATTCTAGGAGAAGCCTTGTGATCGTGGTGGTCGTGTTCATAAAAGGACATCAGAACCTATTGAGGTAGGGATCTTACCTTCGTCTCTCTAAATTGTGCATCATGCGGGGTGGATGTTCTCTTGTTTACGTGAAGCACATTTGAACCAGTTTAATAAAGATAATAACTGGCTTGTATAATGGGGATGGGAGGTTTGTGAATGCAGTTACATTATTTATATCCTGTGATATTATGTTGTGAATTGAATGAGCTTCTGCCTACTGAAAATCATGGTCGTTGGGGGCCTTTTCTTATGAAATTAAATGTTTCCCTCTCCTTCTGGATTTTCTTATGGATGAAAATTTTATTGAATGTGGAAATTGGTTAATCATGTAAATTTGGCTGATTAAATACCTGGAACCCCTGTGTGATCACCCCGGTTGAGCAAACTGAAATAATAAACATGTGGGTGCTGGTTAGGGTTTATTTATGTGAAGGGGGTGTTTTGTGGGTTGTTGTGGATCGGGTGAGTAGCGAGGTTGTGGTTGGCTTGGTTGTGGGTTGGTGTGAATGCTATGTTGGTGATGGGCAGTGGGGTTGCGATAAATGGTATCAAAGGGATGATGATGTACGGGTTTCGGTGTGATTGTGGTTATGTTGGTTGGCAGCGGGGCTGCAGGGATGGGTTTGAATGTGAACGAACTATGGGTTGTGAATAATAAATAAAAGTGGAAGAGTTAATGAATGGTGGGGCATGGTAATGGAATGAGAATAATAATCAATGGGGTTGGTTGGTTAATAAGAAGGGACTTGTTGGTGTTGCTTTTGTTTTCCTAACTTGATTTGTGGATGGAAGGGATATGTTTTATGAACGCTTAATTCAGTTTGGTTATTGATAGTTTCTCGGTAGTTAAGAAACCTATAACTAAAGCTGTTGAAACATGAAAACATTAAATGGGGTTTTGGGATTGATTGTTGTGTGCATACTCTCAAAGTAGCAGTGCCAAGGCACGCGCTCAGATCTTTGTGTAGAAGCCTTAGTATGGGCTGAGTGGTTGTTATACTTATATAAATATGTACGTTTTATATTTCTTTATGCACCCCACCCATGTTGAGCACTACATTCCGAACACCCGTGGGATGGGGGGTGAGATTCTCAAACATCCAAAGGATGGATGGTTATTGTTCTTCCCTGTGCTCCCTCTTCTAGGTTCTATATCCCAAGTTCCTTCGGGCAGGTTATGACAGATGTTTCCCAAGAATCTTTGGGATGAGGTGTGATATGTTACCTGGTGTCTTTAGGATAAGATGTGGTTATGGCCGATAATTGTGTGTCGGTGGGATGTGATTTGAGATGGCCAAGGATTGTGTGCTGGCGGGTTACTATGAGCTTCTTATGGCCAGGTTACGGCACTATCTCGATCTTCTTATGGCCAAGTTGCGGCACTAGATCAGGAAGAGGGGAAAGCATCAGAGCGTTAGGCGTGATGGCTTGAGCAGTATCCAGTGGGAAGGTGGTGTGGGGTACCCATACTTTTATAACATTACTATTATACTCTATTGACTTGTGTTACTTGGTGAGTGTGACTGGTGAGGCTGTGTGGATAGATTCCTTTCTAGGTTTTGGTTCTTCTATTTTCTCACGAGGCATTAGGATGTCTCCCCGCTTGTGCACGAGAGCTTTAGGTTTCCCTACTGAGTATACTTGTATGCTCACCCTACGTTTGCTTTCAAGTTTTCAAGAGGACTACAGGGATTGTGCGGGGCCTTACTAGTCAGGCAGGGGGAGTTACTGCTATTTGTTGTTGTTGTTTTCCTTTACTTTTTGGTACAGTGCTTTGTAGCTTTTCTGTACCTGTACTTTTGTTTCACTATTGTATAAAGTATGCATATGGGATTGGTTTTGGGATATTTCTATACTTGTTCCTTTTCTTCTTATTGGTGTTTGACTCATCCTATTTCCCGATCTTAAATTAATAAAAAGGGTAATGCCTCCCATATATGTGAAAAACTCATACCCTTGGTGCTAGTCACCACTCTAGGGCCTACTGGAGGCGGGACTCGGGGGTCATTATCTCCCTTCCACCATTGCCAGCTCAGGAGGGGCATCTTTGGTGGGATGGGGTCATGACAGAATGGTATCAGAGGCTGATGGTTGAGAGATAGGATGGAGTCTAGAGTTAGGCACAGTGAGGATTGCATGGGATGGTAGGGCAACAATGTTGGCTGATCTTGGTGTGTGACATAGGCCAGGGAAGACCGGCTAGGACATGGGATTTTAGGGCCCCCCGTGTTCTGATGTAAGGATCTGAGCTTACCGAACGACCAAGTAAGACTACATTGATTGCAGGGTAGAGACCCTAGGAAAGGTACATGCATCATGATGGTTTTTATTTAACTTGATTTGGGTGTTATGGGAAATAAATCGAAATAAAATGATAAAATGAAACCTTGAGAAAATTTCCATGCTACTTGGGCTTAAGCGTTCCTTGTTTACCAAACAGCTATGGCACATGGACGTCAACAGAGAGGCAGAGGAGTGGGATGTGGATAGTTTCACATAATAGAAGCGAAAACCCTAACAAGGCCAGAGATTGAGAGAGATGTTTTCAATTTTACTTAAATTCTCTCGTTTATGTTTTGTTTAAATTTAGGAGCATCGTACTCCTTTGTTGAAACTCATTCTCGCCCATGCTTGGGCCTGGACCTTGTTTTTCATGAGTCTATAATGCTATGTTTTTTCCTCTTTCCTTTAAATGTGTGTGAAGATTCCTAACATGTGGGAAGAGGAGGACCTGATTCCAAATCAAGACGCATTAATGTGGATTCTATTAAACCCGTGCGGGTGAGTCAGTGCCGCCCAAAATGGATAGTATCTTGACATGGGAGAAGGAATTCCCCAATCCATGTGTTGGGGCAGCATGTTCCTTGTTTTTTGTGGTGTTGGGGGCAGTATGTGTATGATAAATCCTAAAATATGTGGGTGGGAGGACCTAATCACTAATCGAGATGCATTGATGTGGATGCGATTAAACCTGTGTAGGCGAGTCAGTGCCGCCTAAAGCGGATCATATCTCGACATATAGGAAGGAATTCCCTGACTCATATAATTAGGGTAGTGGTAGGATTCCTGTTATGACGAGATCCCTGAGAGGTATCTTACGGGTGGTTGTTTGGACCTTTCCCCTTTTTATGGGATGGTTTTTAATTCTCAAGGATGAGAATGTTTTGATAGGTATCTGATGTAATGGCCTGGACCTCTTCGGTCCATTACTTTGTAAAATTTGATGTGGTCAAACATGACATGTGTTATAATAATAATTTTTGATAATAATAATTGATAATGGTGGAGTGAAATTTTTTGGTGTTAATTAGATTAAATGGTTTTAATTTAATAATTGTGAAATAAAAGAAATAAAATTGAATGTATTTAATTCAATGAGGGGAGGTGCATGAATTATTTTTGATTTATTTAAATTTTAATAAATAATAAATTATGTGTGTAATGGGAGGCTGCTCGGCATTGACGTAATGGTGGTCAGACATGGTCAACGTGGCGAACATCAATAATAATAATAATTATTATTATTAATTGGTGATGAGTTAAGAAATTTTAATTAGGGATTTGTTGTTATTATTATAATAAATAATTATGATAATAATGTTGGCTTAAATTTTGAAAGATCCGTCAATAATGATTTAATGAGATTTAAACTTTGAATTCAATGCAATGAGATTTGAGATATGAGGATAGATGAGATATGTTATTATTTATAATAATTGTATTAAATAATAATGATAATGGTGACACAAATGTGTGTGTGATTGGTAAATGAAATTAAATGGGTTTAATTTTGATTTGGATTTGTGCTATTATTATTATTTTAATAATAATAATAATTTCTTATTATAATTATAATTAATTCATAATAATAATAATGTTTGAAAAAAAATGTTCCACTAACAAAATTAAATGGTTTTAATTTTGGTTAGTAAATTAAATGATTTGAATTTAATTATATGGAATGGTTTTAATTTAATATGAGAATAACCATGGTAAACTAATTTAATGGGATTAAATTAGTACATTAATTATGGGTGTTATTATTATTAATTTTATTAATAAATATCATTAAAGGAGTTTTGGGGCGTTCCACATGGAGTAAAAGAAATGGGAGGCGCCGCTTTTGGTGGTGGGAGAGAATCATGAAAGAAAAAGTTAGATTGGAGAGAGAAACATGTTGAAAGGAAATTAAATTTATAGAAAAATGAATATAAGAGAGATGCGCCATGTGTAAACCACCTAAACAAATGGGATACCTTGTGTGTGAATCTCAAAGGAGATTGGAGAGAGAATATGATAATTTAAGGGATTAAATTAAATAATATAATATAATAATGTAATTATTAATTTTGTTGGGAAAACCATGTTTAGTCCATAACTCCTTCATGTGACCTCGGTTTTACGAACTGTCAGCGCTAGTGCGGCCCTGACATCAAGAAGGAAATTATGAGTCCAATATTGTATGTATTTTTTGGGTTTTTGGATCGGGTACCCAAAACGTTCGTGAATTAATAGATTTAATATTATTATTAAATCTTCGACCCGTCATAACTCCTGTGTGCGACGTCCGATTGAATTCTTGTCAGTGGTGATGTGATCCTATCATTAATATGATCGATTCAAGTCTAAGGTTGGATATTAAATTATGTTTCGTGGCTCGGGTCCACGAAACACCCAATAATAATAATATTGTTATTATTACAGGATCTTGTATCCAACGTATGTACCTCATACGGTGTTGGAACGGTGAACCGTCTGTGACGTTAAAACCCTAAAATTATGATGGTCATTTAAAGAACAATAATGAATAACTTTTTATGACTCATGTCTCGGGTCATTAAAACACCTATTATTAATTGAAGTTATTATTATCATTAAACGCATGGAAACTATATGACTTGTTGTGTTTTGACCAGTCAAACAACATAGTAGTTGTACGTTCAAGTCGTGTATTCATTAATACACACTGTGTACCGTTTTACATTTTCATTTCCTATATAAGAGAGGGTCACGGGTTATTTGCGGACCCTTCTTCTCTACACGACGACACTCCTGGACGACTGAGAAGTCATCCTCCTAACTTCTTCATCAGGACTCTAATCGTCGATCTATCAGTGACTGCGGGATCATGTCAGCAAGGAGAACATCATACACCCTGTTCCGTTCCCTCTTCTTCGAATTCTCCTCCGCAGTTTCAAACTGAGGAGGCTGCTGATAATTGACAGGAACGACAGTCTTTGATGAACGACTCTAAAAATGTATGTTAAACCTCTGTTCTTATATTCTCTTTCTGATCCTACTTCTCCCATTTTCTTTCCATGCTACGACATGTGATCTCTGTGTTGAGGGAGTTTCTTGTGTTATTGATTCGGTGGTTCCGCGACGTCCTTGGTGGGTGCAGTTGTTCTGGGAGAAGCCTTGTGATCTTAGTGGTCGTGTTCGTAGAAGGACATCAGAACCTGTTGAGGTAGGGATCTTACCTTCGACTCTCTAAATTGTGCATCATGCGGGGTTGGTGTCCTCTTGTTTACGTGAAACACATTTAAACCGGTTTAATAAAGATAATAACTGGCTTGTATAATGGGGATGGGAAGTTTGTAAATGCAGTTACATTATTTATTTCCTGTGATATTATGTTGTGAATTGAATGAGCTTCTGCCTACTGAAAATCATGGTCATTGGGGGCCTTTTCTTATGCAATTAAATGTTTCCCTCTCCTTCTAGATTTTATTATGGATGAAAATTTTATTGAATGTGGAAATTGGTTAATCACGTAAAGTTGGCTGATTAAATACCTGGAACCCTTGTGTGATCACCCCAGTTGAACAAACTGAAATAATAAACATGTGGGTGTTGGTTAGGGTTTTTTATGTGAAGGGGGTGTTTTGTGGGTTTTTGTGGATCAGGTGAGCAGTGGGGCTACGGTTGGATTGGTTGTGGGTTGGTGTGAATGATTTGTTGGTGATGGGAAGCAGAGCTGTGATAAATGGTATCAATGGGATGATGATGTACGAGTTTCTGTGTGATTGTGGTTATGGTGGTTGGCAGCGGGGCTGCAGGGATGGGTTTGAGTGTGAACGAACAAAGGGTTGTGAATAATAATTAAAATTGGAAGAGTTAATGAATAGTGGGGTATGGTAATGGAACAGGAATAATAATAAATGGGGTTGGTTGGTTAATAATAAGGGACTTGTTGGTGTTGCTTGTGTTTTTCTAACTTGATTTTTGGATGGCAGGGATATGTTTTATGAATGCTTGATCAAGTTTGGTTGTTGATAGTTGCCCGGTAGTTAAAAAACTGATAATTAAAGCTGTTGAAACATGAAAAAATTAAATGGGGTTTTGGGATTGATTGTTGTGTGCATACTCTCGAAGTAGCAGTGCTAAGGAACATGCTCAGATCTTTGTGTAGAAGCCTTAGGATGGGCTCAGTGGTTGTTATACTTATATAAATCTATACGTTTTATGTTTCTTTACGCACCCCACCCATGTTGAGCCCTACGTTCCGAACACCCGTGGGATGGGGGTGATATTCTCAAACATCCAAAGTATGGATGGTTACTGTTCTTCCCTGTGTTCCCTCTTCCAGTTTCTATAGCCCAAGTTCCTTCGGGCAGGTTACGACAGATGTTTCTCAAGAATCTTCGGGATGAGGTGTGATATGTTCCCAGGTGTCTTCAGGATGAGATGTGGTTATGGCCGAGGATTGTGTGCCGGCGGGATGTGATTTGAGATGGATGAGGATTATGTGTCGGTGGGTTATTATGAGCTTCTTACGGCCAGGTTGTGGCACTAGCTCGAGCTTCGTATGGCCAAGTTGCAGCCCTAGCTCAGGAAGAGGGGGAAGCATCAAAGCGTTAGGCGTGAGGGCTTGAGTAGTATCTAGTGGGAAGGTGGTGTGCGGTACCCATACTTTGATAACATTACTACTATACTCTATTGACTTGTGTTACTTGGTGAGTGTGACTGGTGAGGTCGGGTGGATAGATTCCTTGCTAGGTTTTGGTTCTTCTGTTTTCTCACAGGGAATTAGGATGTCTCCCCACTTGTGCCTGAGAGCTTTAGGTTTCCCTACTGAGTATACTTGTATTCTCTCCCTACGTTTGCTTTAAGGTTTTCAAGAGGACTACAGGGACTGTGCAGGACCTTACTAGCCAGGCAGGGGGAGTTGCTTCTATTTACTGTTGTTGTTTTCCTTTACTTTTTGGTACAGTACTTTGGAGATTTTCTGTACCTGTACTTTTGTTTCACTATTGTATAAAGAATGCATATGGGATTGGTTTTGGGCTATTTCTATACTTGTTCCTTTTCTTCTTCTTGGTGTTTGACTCGTCCTATTTCCCGATCTTAAATTAATAAAAAGGGTAATGCCTCCCATATATGTGAAAAACTCATACCATTGGTACTAGTCGCCACTCCGGGGCCTACTGGAGGTGGGACTCAGGGGTCATTATCTCCCTTCCACCATTTCCAGCTGAGGAGGGGAATCTTTGGTGGGAGGGGGTCGTGACATATCGTGTGCACTAAGAAGGGGTCGTCATCTTTGTTGGAGATGATGGGTGATTTCTCCTTCATTGATAGAGAGAGGTTCTGCCAAATATTCTTCAATTCATTTTCCATTTAAAACAACAGAAGAAGAGGGAACTATTTAATCCTATGGGGATTTAGTTGGGGAAGATTAGTGCTACGAGACCATTAAGACAACACCCTGGACTACGATGAAGTGTAACATTAATAGAGGTGAGATAAAAAGCTTCAACCAGAGATGTAGGGACACCAATAAGTCACTGTCATGGTAAGGAAACCCTAGAAAAGACTCCATACCCTATATCTGGAGAAATACTATTATTTTGTTCTCCACATTTGATAAAATCCTCCCTTGATCTGGAGAACCAATATATTTATTTTTCTCTCACATCCTTGTCTAGATTTTTTTCCAAGGGAATTTCCTCCTACATGAAAAAATCAGAAGTAGGAGCCTTGAAATACCTCCAAAGAGTTTTTTAAAGCCCGTGGATTCTCTGATTAGAATCATATAATTTTTATGTCTCCAATGCTACAAGTGAGAACCCACTACTTTCATCTTATCTCATACTTGGTCCTAATAGGTTGTAAAAGCATCTTAGACCACTTCTATGAATTTATTATTATGAATTCATATGAATTCAAAATGAAAGCCCCACTTTGGCCTAACATCTTGGGGTACGACCTGCAGTTGGAGAAAAAATAGGACAATGGTAAGATGAAACCATATGGAAGAGGGAGACATCATACCTTGATAACTCCATCATCCAATCACTATATTTTTAAAACTTATCGTGAATTTCAAATAATCTAGAGACAAGGTCATGTCCTTGGAACCAATTAAATGGGTTCCCTGAGAATCTAGGATTTGAGAGACCCGAGTGAAGTAGGGAATCTCCGAATTGATACATATAATATACATCCCATCTATCTCTACCTTTTTTCTCATGGTGGTAGTGAATCTCATTGAAATTACCAAAAATATAATGGGTCCTTGGAGTGAATGTATGATATTTTTTATCACATCTAAGGATCTATACTTGTCACTTGAACCCAACCATCTATAAAAATAAACCAAATTCCATTCAAGCTCCTGAGTTTTCTGAATCGAGAAGGAAATGTGGTTTTGGGAGAAGCTGAACATTGATGCCATGAAATTTTCTCTCCACATGAGTCAAAGGCCACCAACATGGCCAGACCTTCCAACTGAGAAATAGGACTGGAACCTAGATTTCAATGAAATATCTCTCATTTCCTTACATTCCAACATGGTCTCGCACAAAAATACCATATCATGGATATACATAGAACTCCATTTACAGAGCATGCAAACTGATCATGGGTTTCAAATACCAGGATACTTCCAAAAGAATAGTTTTATGGTGCCATTAAAGGCTAGTTTGAACCATCCTCCATGTCTATCATGAAATTTGGTGCATCCCTCTCTGATAACTTTGAATGTTTCAAGGAACCTAGCTAGACTTCATCCTTAGACCAACCATAAAGTCTTTTTGGAATATAAATTTGATTTTTATGTGGTCAATATTAGTACTATTCTTGTTCCTTTGTCTTCAGGTTTATTGTCATCTATGTTCAACCAACATTTTTTCTAGGGGATGTACTTACAGGGCTAGATAAAACATCCTTGAGGTATGAAATCCTAGAGGAGCCTCCTCACCTGGAAGAGTGTGAATCTAAACTCCCAAATTAGGTGGATCCATAACCTAGGAAAGGGGAACCTTCATCACCTCCAAAACATCTGGGCCAAGATTAAGCAGCTGCTGATACATGGTGGGTCCATAATTCTGCTTCACCAAAACATTCTTCCTTTTCTGTATTGAAGAATAGAGGTTTGCATGAAAAGTATTCCAATCCCCAACCTTATGTGTATCCTCATCTTGTGATCCTTGTTCTACCATCCTAGGAAGAGTATGGTCATCACCCAAGGGAACTAAGGGGCCCAATTCCATATGGAAAGGAAAAGATAAGATTCTTGGAAATTGATGGAAGGATGGTAGAGCCATTGATATTTTCAAAGCCTTTGACATCGGAAAACTTTGATCTGGATGTTTGTTATGCTTTTCCCAGGCCACTTGTTTTTCAAACTCCAAAGTGGGTGGACCACCCATGGACTTCTCCTTGAGCCACGGTTCATATTTCTATGTGTGACTCCCCTCAAGGGTAGGTTTTTTATGGAGTCCTTAACCACATGACCAATAAGGACACAAAATAAATAGAAGAAAAGAATCGTTTAAAATTCAAAAGACTCCCATATCATGGAGTCTGGGAGTTTTAAAAATGAACCCCGCATAATGGGTTGTGTAATGTCCACCATAGATCTGATTCTCTCTATTATACCCCATTATATTGGATCAAAAACACTCCATTCCATAAAATCCCCAATAGTATTACCAATCCCATGCATGACTTGATCGGTCCTACCCAAAAATGGAATACCACCCTCTTACAAGTACATGTTAGTGAAGAACAATATCCTTTATTTACAAGTGTATTAATTAATATAATTTTATTTATTTATATTTTTATGAGAAATCCAAATCAATTAGAAATAATTTAAAATTTAAAATTATATTTTCATTAAAATTAAAAAGGATTGTTTTTAAAATTTATAAAAATAAATAAATTTTAATTTTAATTAATACTAAAATTTACCGTATCTATAATCGTATAAATATAGTCACTAACACTAAATAAAATAATATTAATAATAATATTATATATATATATTAGAGTAATTTTCTAGAAATCTAATTTAAAAAATATTTAGAGTACTAAGAGAGTAGTGAAAATGAGTAATTTTATCATTATAATCATTTTATTAGAAAAATAATTATATATATATATATATATATATATTATAATTAAAAATATATTTAGAGTAATATGATAATAGTTAAAGAAGGGTAATTTCATCATTATACTCATTTTATATAATTATAATTATAATATAATTAGACATAATTATAGAAATATTATTAATATATAAAATATAATTAAAAGGATAATTTATTTATTTTAAAAAATTATCATATAATAATATTTTTTTAAAAAAATTAGATATTTTATTTTTAAGATATTATATTTAAAAAACATCTATGAGGTCTTTTGTTTAAACCTTTATTATATTTTCATAATAATATTTTTTTTACTTGTGAATATAATACTACTAATTATTTAATAATTCATATTATTCATTGGCGGATCTAATTTTGTTGGTATTTTGATGGAATCAAATGTTGCCTCTGCTTTTATCACTAGATCTATCATGTTTAAACCTAATATGGTTTTATATGATGGCTCTCAAGCGGTTTTGGATTGTTTTTTTGGTGGCGTTTTCCATCAGTTTTCTTGTTGGTTTTCAGGGCCTCGAATGTTGCCTTCGCTGCTCTTACCGTCCAACCCATCATTTCGAAACCCCATACTGGTTTATCATGATGGTGCTTTAGTAGTTTGGGGTTGTGTCAGAGGTGGCATTTGGCAGTACCTTGCTCATCTCCTCTCCTTCATTTCCTTAACTTTTGATTCTCCTATTGTGCTCCTGGTTCAAAGGTCTTTTCTCGGGGTGGTGGGTTAATCTTGTGATGGTTCACCTGATGATGTTTCATCCTAAAATTTGTGGATTTTTTGTGGTCTTTTCTCATGTATGAACATTGTGTGTGTTTTATGGAACCTTTCTTAGTCTGTTGTTGGGGTTTTTGTTTCTCTTTCTGGCGATGTTGCTATGTTTCTTCAGCGGTGATGGCAATAGTGATTTTTCTTGTTTCTGGGTATAAAATATATCAATTAGAAATCATTTAAAATTTATAAATATAATTTCATTAAAAATTTAATTAAAATTTAAAATTACTACGTTTATAATCATAAAAATATAACTACAAAATTTAAATATAATAATATTATTTTGTAGTTAAGGGCTTTCCTGAGTGGTAAATTCACCCCATAATTTTACATCTAATAAGTGTTGAAATCTTGGCATCCCCTTAAAAGTTAGATTTATCTAGCCATTTAAGGTATTAAATAGTGGCCCACACCATAGGCATGAACAAGGGTAAAATATTTATCTTTCCATTTAAGGCATAAAAAATTAGCACACACCATAGGCATAAACAAGGTGGTTGTTTGAATGATGATGAATTTTAATATGTTAAATTAATGAAAAATAGTAAAATTTACAATAATGAAGGATAATAGTTGAATCTTTGATTTTTTACTATACACAGAATCATCATTTTTTATCTTTTATATAATTCCCTTCCCAAACGAATTCCTCATCATACAACACTTCCCCCATCTCTGGTATGCTTCCCATACCATATCTCCTATGTGTTCCTTGTATTAATTGGGAAGATAGAGTAGATCTCGTTACATGATTAATAGTCCAGCGTCCCCATGCATTCCATTCCAATTTTACTTTGTACTCCTCTGTAATAGTATCTTCATCCTTGAACTGATTGAAGAAGGCTGTAAAGTGACGGTGACTCCTATAATAGCATTCCTTTCCTAGAACAAAACATCCTTCTATGGAAGTAGAAACTCAAAATTAGGATGCACCACCAGGACAAACACTCCTCTGAGCCGAGTTCATGGATTCAATAGTGATTAAAAAAAGATCAACCTATTAAAGAATGAAACATGTTCAATTTTCACCGATTGTAGCAGTTCCAAGAAACCCACTACTCCTCCACTACCACAACAGCTCCATCACCAGTGTAAAATGTAAAGGGTGTGATAACCTTAGAATGTATTTTTTCACAATTCCATAAGATCAAGGATTCCCCCTAGCCATTGATGACCATTGAGCATTCATGGGATTGTTCTTCATCCATTCCTTCCTCATGTGTGGTTGGTGAGAGCGCTCCATGAAAATCATATGCAGTGAAGGAGCAATAACTCCTTAGAGTAGAATATAGGGACCAATCTGATGATACTTGCAGTTCATTTTCATTCAATGAACTCTATTTTGAACTGCCCATCTGGTGATTCCTATGTGTTTTCATGTCATTCCGCATGTGAAGTATCCTCGCTCTATCCTTCTAGTCTAATTATATCACCCATATGCTTGACATTGGTGACCCAAAGGCCCAATTCCCTAATAGCCCAAATGCATGGCTTGAAATCCCAAATCTGGTGAATAGTACCACTATTATAATATTGTTTCTACGACACTACTACAATACCTACTATATTACTTCTACAATACCTACAAAAATCCTTCCGCCACCTAGATTTTTACCCGGATTTTCTATTCGATATGGTAAACTTATGAAAAGATTCTTAGCTATCATTTAATATTTCATCCTTTACAATGAGTTTTTTGTTAACTAAACTTATTAATTATATGCAATTTTTGGTGTAAGTACTTGTTTAAAAGTTTAAAATTGTTAATAATTATTTTCATTAGAATAGGATTCTATTATTATTCTTTATAATAAAAAAATATTATTATCTAAATAATATATTTAATCCTTAAATTTTAATAACAATTATTGGGGATTATTTTTTAAGACAAACACAAATTCATTCAAACATGTTCCAAATCCATATATATAAAATAAAAATCCTCAAGAGGCATAAATTCGAGTTAGACCAATGCCCTAGAAGAAAGATAGGACTTAGCAATTTGATGGGCCACCATATCACCCTCCCATTTATCAAAAGAAAAGGAACAATGGAAATAATATAAAGATGCACACCAAATCTCATAAAAGAGGATCCCTAAAGAAGAAGAGATTTTAAGGAGAGCCTTAACCAAGGAGATAAGTGGGAGGTAATCCAATTCCAAAATAACCTTATTACAACCTAGACCCCTCAAAAATATAAGGCCAACATAGGAAGCAATATCATTATCAACCGACATGTACCCATTAGTAATAAAACCACGTTTCATGAAAGCTAAGACTACCCTAGAGGAGTCAAAACCCATCATTCCCACTCCAACCTGAAATCTTCAAAGATAATGACATTAACTATCACCATTACAACATCCATTGGAGGAAAAGGCCAAGAAACATCATGTTTCTCTACTTTTTCACAAAAACTCCTCCATCCCATGTTCGTTCCAGACCTATATCTGAAAAAAGACCATTTTACCCATGCTTCATCAGGGATAAACTATTTTTTTAAAAGTAATTCATTTCTCCTTATCCAAAAAACAAAGAAATGATAAATAATTCCAAAAGGCTTAAATATTTAAAACCCCCAAACCATTTGGAGAGGCCATTAGTAGTAGAAGAAACCTCATCTAACTCCAGATAAATCAACATACCCTGTCATTCCAAAATATTCTAAATGCTCAGGCATTGAAAGTTAGAATGAATATTCCTCTCTGAGATGCACCTAAAAACGGGAATTGATTGTCCGTGATAATATGCCTACCCCAAAAATCTCTTCAAACTAGAAGCACATTTGCAACAAGACTCCATAAAAAATCCTAAACCTCTCATAATAAGTGCGAAGACAAAAACATCATCCAAACTAAATTACATCCAAAGACAAGGCATTGTATTTCCAACCAATATCCAAACATCACCATGCACCCTCTATACTAAAATAATTTCCCAAAGATTCCATCACCAAACATGTGTCTACAAAGTGGGATATTTAATATCTAACTTTAATCCATCTCATTGAATAATTAATTAAGTTAATCAAAATTACATCTTGTAAAATCAACATTAATAATATCTTGAACAATAACATTCTTCATTTAAATAGGGGAAGTTGATGAAATAAACTGACTATCAACACTCTAAAGCCAAGGATTCATCTAGATATTAATAGACTACTAATCAAATATGTTACAACGAATGCCCTCTACTTGAAGAACCTTAGATTCCGAAATACATCACCATAGAAAACATGTATGATGTCCAAGCGGATCTTGCAACAAACAAACATGGGGAAAATATTTTTCACTCAGGACCCAAGAAGAAAGGGATCTATGAAAACATAAAAGACTCCAACACTACTTATCAGGAAGTGTTGTGTTGAAATACCCCATATATTGGAATACCAAACTTTCAACCTCTTTAGGGAGACAAAATCTTTCCCAGGAAACCAAGTTCATCTACTTCCTATTAACCATTGAACCCCACTAGAAGTCTATGAACCTGGAATGAAACTGATATATTAGAGTTTCCAAAAGATTTATGAGGGACATAAAATAAGTAGGAATATCTTCCACCACTTATTTTATCAAGATGTCATCCTTGGACTTAGACAGATCCATCCCCTTCCAACCATTAATTCACTTCCAAACCCTATCCACAACAGATAAAAACACCTCAGTTTTAGATCTTCTAATAACTATTAGATGTTTGAGAAACATATTATGCTTAAGAACCTGATTAAGTTGTAATAGATCACACAAATCATCTATATGCTCTGGAAGATGAGCATTGATGTGCATCATTAGTTTTTAATCATTTTTTTCATTTTTTGGATTGGGGGGGGGGGTAATTTGGTTGCTCACCACATTGATATAGGGATTTGAAATTTTATTTGAAAGAGAATTCATTATTTATTCAAAATAATTTTTTTCGAGTTATGGAAAGTATAATAATAACAATTCCATATTTCATTTTATTATTTAATTATATTCAAAATTGAAATAGTGTGACATAGAAACAAATTGTGAGGATTATGAAAAATATTAAGGAGAGATTGAGGATTCCATAATAAAATTAGGAAGAAATATATGTAATAATAATGGACTAGTGAAAATTATACTGAAAATAAAGAATATTTAGGCAAATAAACGAATTGTTTATGAATGAAAACCCATATCCTTTTTACCTTTTTTTTTAATTCAAAAGAGAATACTTTATGAATGAAAAACCATATACTTTTTATAGTCTTTTGAAAAACCAAATTTTGGGGATTACGAAAAATATCAAGAAATGTGAGAAGGGGGATTCCATGATAAAATCTGGAAGTAGTATATATAATTATAATGGATTTGAGAAAATGATATTGAAAATGAAAAATATTTTGGAAAATAAAAGAATAGTTTATGAATGAAACCCACGTCATGTTTTACCCTCTTATAAGTACATTTTTTTTTTGACAAAGAAGGCGTATCCATTAATGATGGAGATCAGCAGAAATACAGGAGCATAACCACGATGGAAAATGATTGAACCAGAGCAAATCCTCATAGGGAGGGCCAATGCCTGCCATCTTGTGAGCGGCTTCGTTCGCTTCCCTTTTAATAAATGAGAAATTGCAGGAATTGAAGCCTTGTCTCCGCGAGTGAATACACCGGATAATGGGACCGAAAGGTTGAAGCCCGCCGTCAGTGAGATTGATGGCATTGATAACGGTGAGACAGTCGGATTCGATGTGAATGGAGTCCCAACCGCAATCTTTTGCGAAGTTTAATCCAGCAAGGATGGCGGCGGCTTCCGCGACTGAGGGCTCCCAAAGTGCATAACGTGCTTCGTATTTGGCAGCGATAAGATTTCCCAGGTTGTCCCGGGCCAGTAAACCTAGTCCAACTGGGCCATCCTTAGGGAGAGAGGCATCCACATTGATCTTAATAATCCCTTCCGGTGGGGGGCACCAATGTTGGGGAAGAGGAGGGTGGGTGGAAAGTCTTTGTTGTTCAGGGTGGTTCTGCCAAACCGCAATCCATGACAATGCCCGGTCAATCCAAAACCTGGGGGGCCTCCGGAAATGATTGAAAATAGCCTCGTTCCGCCTATTCCAGATAATCCAAGCCAAAATGCACAGGGCGCCTGCGTAAGCCGGCGAAAAGGAGGAGCACCATCGCATCAGGAGAGCTGTGAGATCTGAGGCGGGGTCCGGGAACAGCTCTAAAGTTGATCCCCAGCCATTCCAAATCTCCTGAGCCCCGGGACATTGAACAAGGGCATGGAAAGGGGATTCAGTCACAGAAGGGCAGAAAGGGCAAGAGTTGTCGTCAGAAAAGTGTCTGTAGACAAGGAGGCTCTTAGTTGGGAGGATACCGGTACACACCTGCCACCAGAAAAAGCGAACTTTGGGGGGAACATTAAGCTTCCAAATTGATGTCCAGGGCCTCGCATCTCCTTCTGAAATCTGAGCAGAAAGAGCTCGCCGGTAGCCGGCTTTCACTGTATACTCACCTGAGCTGTCGTTTGTCCAGTAGAGATGATCTGGTCCTGCGTCTGACACACAGGGAATACTCAGAATAAGTCTCCTGTCCCTCTCATTAAACCAGGAGTAGAGTTTTTCCATACACCATCCCGCCCCTTGATCTTCAAAAAGACAACAGACTGTGGCATGTTCGGATCCGGGAAAAACAGGGGATGACGCCTTCGTGCCTGTCTGATCAACAAGCCAAGGATCGGTACAAATCTTGACCGTAGAACCATTTCCAATCCTCCAGCCTAGCCCTTTCCTCAGTAGATTACGACCGCCCCAAATGCTTCTCCAGAGAAAACTGGGTCGATAGCCAAGATGGGAATCCATAAAATCCTTATGTGGGAAATATTTAGCCCGGAGAACACGCGTGCATAGGGATGATGGGTTATTAATCATACGCCAACCTTGTTTAGCCAGCAAAGCATCATTAAACAGAGAAAGGTCCCGGAAGCCCATTCCGCCTTCAGATTTTGGTTGACAGAGAGCAGACCAGGCGATCCAATGGACTTTATTTTTTCCGTCCTTTCGTCCCCACCAGAAGTTAGATGTGCTGGATTGAATCTTTGTAAGCACCACATCAGGGAGTTTAAAAATAGACATCAAATAGCTGGGGACAGATTGAAGTGCCGCCTTGATGAGGATTTCCTTGCCGGCCTTGGAGATTTTTTTAGGGGTCCAACCTTGTATTTTTCTTTCAATTCGGTTTAGTGAAGAATAATACCCTTTATTTATAAGTGTATTAATTAATATAATATGTTATATTTATATTTTTATGAGAAAGCCAAATATATTATAAATAATTTATAATTTATAATTTTAATTTAATTAAAATTAAAAAGGATAGTATTTAAATTATATATATAAATAAGTTTTAATTTTAATTAATATTAAAATTTACCATATTTATAATCATATAAATAGTCACTAACATAAAAAATAGTAATATTTATAATAATACTTTATAAATATATATATAAATAATTATATATATTTGAAACATTATAATTTGAAATATATTTAGAGTATTGATAGAGTAGTGAAAGATGAGAAATTTCATCAGTATAATAATTATATTAGAAATATAATTATATATATATATATATATATTTAGACACACACACACACACACACACACACACACACACATATATAAATTAGATATATAATTAAAAATATATTTAGATTAATAGGATAATTGTGAAAGAAGGGTAATTTCATTATTATAGTCATTTTATTAAATTATAATTATAATATAATTAGGTATACTTATAGAAGTATTATTATTATAAAAATAATAATTATAAGGATAATTAATTTATTATAAAAAATTATCATTTAAAAGTTCTTATTGTAAAGAATTGCTTGTATATATATATATATTTAAAATATTATATTAAAAAAATCTAGGAGGTCTTTTGTTTGAACCTCTGTTATATTTTAATAACAACAATTATTTTTAGTTGTGAATATAATAATACTAATTATTTAGCAATTCATATTATTATTTAAAACTATTCTATATTCATGGAGAGGTGCATGAAAGGAAATTCTTAGGGTTATGAAAAATATTATGAAATGAGCGAAGAGATGACTCTATAATTAAATTATGATGTAATATATATAATTAGAATGGACCAATTAAAATGATATTGACAACAAGAAATATTTATTCAAATTAAAAATAGTTTATGAATGGAAAACCATATCCTTTTTTACCCACTATTAAATATATATTAAATAATTAATCAAACAATTAATTTCACTTATAATTTAATTTATAACATTTAAAAGTGAAATTGTTATAATTAATTTCAATTATTATTTTAATTTGAAAAATATATCAACTAGAACTAATTTAAAATTTTCAAATATAATTTAATTAAAATGTTAATTTAAAATTTTTATTACTATATTTATAGTATTATAAATATATTTATAAACTGAAGTCTCCTCTTCGAAGGAGGTCCGGTCTCCTCTCCATAGGATTCCCGTTCTAGGGTTTGTCCTAGATTTCCCACCTTTTGGTGGTTTGGAAATTGGTTCATTTATTTTTACCGATATGTTTTGGATCGTCGGATGTATTTGTTCTTCTTCTGACCATCGTTTCATTTTCTAATTCTATGGAGTACTGGTACAACGGATCATTGGGTCATCTTTTTCTGGATCCGCAGTCTCATTGATTTCTAGATTGGCAAATTATCGGATTGTCATTTTCTGGATAAGCAGTTCCGCGGATATATGCTTCATCTGTAGATCTTCAGACGTCTTTTGTGAGTATTCTTATTTAGATTTCCATTCATCTGTTTAGTCTCCATTGGTTCCTTGGCAGCGTTTCTACCATCTACGGTATTGTGTTTGGGTCGCTGTGGAAGGGTTTCATCCATGACCTGTGATCGTATTGCTTTGTGATCGATTTTTCATCTTTATGTGATCTTCGTTCTGTATGGTAGGTTTCTAATGGATCTTTTCCTTATGAAAAATCCTTTTCTAGAACTATCTTGGGATAGGAAACCCAAGAACAGATCGTATTCTCCAATGTCGTAATGATTCAAGTGGCCTTGACATGATTTTTCTATCTGAAACATTGTTGGACAACAAGGACATGAGCAGATTGGCGGTTAAGTTTGGTTTTCAGGTTTGTCTTCTGGTGGCTCGGCAAGGCCATACAGGGGGGCATTTTTCCCCTATGGAAGGATCACATGGACGTCAGAGTCAGGAACATCTCCCATAAACAGATTGTGGAGATTTTCCGTCAGTCGGATACCCCTGCATTGATGTTTAGGGGGTTATATGGTTGGCTCGCACATAACAAGAAATGGAGATCCTTGGAACTTCTTTACTCTGTGAGAGAGCATGCCGAGGACTCTCTTCATAGGTGGAGACTTCACTAAAATCATGTTTCATCGTGAGAATTGAGGGGGTGCTACTATGCAATGTGATGGAGGATTTCATTAAGGCATCTTAGAACATGGATCTCTCTGACCTGGGTTTCTCAGGCCCCCTTTACTTGGTTCTGTGGGATATCTCCTTCTGCCATTATTGAAGAATCCCTTGAAAGGTTCTTAGGATCTTCTTCCTAGGTCAGTATATTCTTTTATTTCCCAGTGTATAATTACATCTGATCATTATCCTATCCTCATCAATTTTTCTCGTAATGGTGGACAACCTAGATAGGATAAACTTTTTAGATTTTAATTTTTTTGGTAAAGGGAGGAGTACTATGAGGAGGTTGTATACTCGGGCTGTTGGGAGGAAAGGGGGATTGATGAGGTCATGAATAATTTATCATAGGTGGATATGAAGGTGAAGTAGTGGTGTTTTGCTAAGTTTCTCCAGCCTAAAATTCAATGTGATAAAATCCAATGGAAACCCAATGATCTCTATCCTGGACCCCCCATGACTGCGAGTTTTTCTAGAATTGCAATGATAAAAGTCGACATGGATTCATCCCTCAATGTCAAGGAGAGTTACTAAGCTATTCTCACAAGGGAGGCTCATATTAATGAAGGTGATGCTAATACTCTATACTTCTACCCAAAGGGCATTTGTGAGGCTCAATAATCATATATCATCTCTTACCGACTTTGGAAGGTCTGTGTCTAATGATAATGATATTTGTTGTTTTTCATTTTTCCTAGGACCTCTATTCTGTGGGAGACTCTTCTATTTCTTCAGATATCCTATCTTGTATTCACCCTGATGTTATGAATGAAATGAACCGCCGACGTTTCCGGGTTTTCTCGGATGATGAAATCCTTCTAGATCATAAACAGATCCACTCTATGAAGGTGGCAGGTCTAGATGGCTTTCATGCCTTGTTTTCTTAAACGTATTTTCATATTATCAGATCAGATATTGTGGGGCTCGTGAAGGGACTTTGGGAGGGTAAAGTGAATTTCCATTATATCAACAAAACCATTATTACCCTCATTCCCTAGGTGAAAAATACATCTTCAGTTTCAGAGTTCAGACCCGTCAGCTTTTGTAATGTCATTTACAAAATATTTTTAAAGATTCTGGTTTACAGACTTCAGATATGGCTTCCCTCTTTGCTTTTTGTGAATCAGAGTTCCTTTATTCCTAAGAGGCTCATCTCCTACAATTTCACTGTTTCTTATAAATTTTTTCACTCCATGAAAACACACTCTACATCTAAGAGGGGTGTTATAGCATAGAATTTTGACATGAAAAAAGCTTATGATAGGGTGGAATGGTCCTTCCTCTAACTTTGTTATGAGCATGATGGGATTTTTTCCTAAATGAGTTGAGGTTATTATGCATGGTGTCGCATTGGTTTCCTTAAAGATCCGAATCAATGGTATTCTTAAGAAGTGTTTCTCCCCAGTTATGGGTCTCTATCAGGGGGATCCCCTCTCTACTTTCCTTTCTATCCTAGTTTACAATGTTTTATCCAACCTTATTTCCTCAGTAGTGGATGGTAATATTATGCATGGTGTGCCAAAATGGACTCCCCATTTCTCACCTATTCTTTACGGATGACCTATTATTATTCTCGAGGTCCAACTTGGGTGAATGTAACTCTATTTTCCATATTATCTTTCAGTATGAATTGGCGTTGGGGTAATCAGTCAACCTTGTGAAATCTGAGATCTCTTTTAGCTTAAGTGTTCGTCAAAGTAGAAAATATGATATTTGTTCTGTCTCTCACATCTGATTGATTGATAAACATAAAAAATATCTCGAGCTACCCACTCTTTAGAAATTAAAAAAAGTGGGTTTCTTAAGCATCATGGACAGCGTGTAAAAAAAATCATGGGATGGACCGCTAAGATAATTTCAAAGGCTGGACAGGTTATCCTCATTAATTCTGTGGCACAATTGATTCTAACTTATGACATGCCTCTTTTTAAACCCCCTTGACTCTTTGTTGATCATATTCATTCTAGGTTGGAAATTTTCTTATGGGGTACCTTCAACGGTAGTAAAAAAACCCATTGGATAGCCTCAACCAAACTCTATCTACCCAAAGCTCGTGTTGGAATGGGCTTTTCGGACATGTGCCACTTTAATGAATCCCTTCTTACCAAAAAGGGATGGTGGCTTATCCATGACCTAGAATCCCTATTCGCTAAAGTTCATTGAGCCAAATATTTCCCCCATGGAGACTTTTGTAGGGCGTTTCTTGGCCCTCACCCCAGCTTCTTCTAGAGAATTCTCTAGGGCTCTTGTGATTTGATTCTTAAGGGGCTACATTAGAGAATCAAAGATGGTAAAATATTCAAAATATGGAAGTATTAATGTCTTGTTGATAACACCGGTTCCCATGAATAATCCGATACTTTGGAAGGTTTGGATAATGCTATGGTGGAGTCTCTATTCAACAATGAAGGGAACATGTGGTGTTTTGAGAAGCCGAGGCTGTGGTTTAATGATACAGATAGAAAGATTATTCAAGGTATCCCTTGCATGAGGGATATGGTACCAGATCATTTATGAAGGGTTTTAGATTTTTTTGGTGTTTTTTGGTCAAGACAAGATATTGGGTAGTGGTTGAAGCACCGAGCATGAGGATGGATAGTGTTTGGAAACCCCTTTGGCATCTCTCGGTTCCACCCAAAGTGAAATAGTTCTTATGGAAAGTGTGTTAGGTAATCCTTCCTATAAATTATTTTCTAGTCTTGTACCATGAAATATAGGGGTCCTCTTGTACTTTATATTTGTAATCTATAGAACTCTGTCACCTGCCATCCTACACTTCTCTAATGCTAGGAATGTTTGGCGTGCGTGGGGCGCTGTTGAAGACCTTTCTCTTTAACTCAACACCTAGCCTGTTGATTATTTTGAGGAATTGGATTTTGAATCTTGTAGTGGATAGGATGATCCAACTATGTACGATGGTCTGGATGATCTGGGTATGGAGGGATGACCTTATCTTCAACCAGATTGCTAAACCTCACTCTTTTTGGGTTAAGTGGCCCACCATTTGGATAAACACCTGGAAACAATATGATTCGCAAGATGATTCCCCATGGTTTTTTATCACCTTGTGTCTAGAGTCCACCCCCAGGCTTCTTGAAAGTTAATGTGGACACAACAGTCTTAGGTCTTGGATCTTCTGGTGCCAGCATCGTCCCTCGTGAATCTTTTGGCTCGATTGTTTCAGCTTGCAAATTGGCCTTTTCTGAAAACTAGTCTCCACCAGTGGCGGGGGGACCATGGTATCCTTGAGGGATTATAATTTACTTCTGAGAGAGGATGGAGTTCTTTTATTTTTGAATTTGATTGTCTTCCTATCATCAAAGTCATCACTTCTTCAGATGTTGGCCTCAAACTGTTTGTTCTGCTTATCAATAATATATGCTCTCTTTTCACCCACTTTCCTGCATGTTATTTCTCCTTCATGAAAAGGGAAGGGAATGGGGATGTACATTTACTTGAAACCCCTGGTCTTTCTAATGAGTCTCACATGGTTGGTTGATTTCACTTGTTTTCTCACGACACTTATATAACCTGATCTCTAATCTATTGAATAATTTTATTTTCGCCTAAAACAAATATAACTACAAACATTAAATATAACAAAATTATTTTTCACATGTGGGCTTACCTAAGTGGTAATGTAACACCATCATATTATATCTAAGAAGAGTTCAAATTCGAGCATCCCCTTTAAGGGGAGATTTATCTGGCCGTATAAGGGATTACATAGTGGCCCACACCTTAGGCATGAACCACCGTGCATGATTTATCTGACCATTTAAGGATTTTAAAAGTGTCTCACACCATAGGCATGAACAAGGTGGCTGGAAGAAGTAAGGTGACACAATGAGACTGGGTGAATTGTGTGGGGGTGAATGAGGAGGCGATGTGACATGGCGACATATAGACGTTGATGGGTGAGCGGTGTAAGAGTTGGTGTCTTAGAACCAATTGGTTTTACTTTGATTACATGAATATTTAATGTATGATTATATATTGTTCATTGTTCTGCATGACTATGATGTAATAATGTCCTAGAGTATTTGTTACATTGATAAGGTCATGACAGTTCCCCGCTATGATGAGAACCTTGGAAATATTATAAAAATATTCTTAAATATAGTTCTGCGGTTAGATGATATGTTATGATGAGACACATAGCATTCAGACCGTCAGGTTTGAGTACTCGTAAGCAGGCGAGACTTCCTCTCATGAAGTTCGCACTTGGTAATCTCCAAGATAAGAGATTATGAGAACAAACCCGCTAGTAGGAATTCCGCATGTTTTGGTGTCATCAGATATTTATATCTGCGAGCGTGTGTAATGATCCTTCGAATTTAAGATTATCATTAATACGTGTCACGACTTACGCACTTTGATTTACTGACGAAAACTGTCATGCAGACAGTTGGAGTAGGGTATGTTGGGTGCGTCACGAGTGACATGTTATTAATGGATAAGTCAAAGAAGGATTTGTCCCTTCCATTTATGGAAGTTAATATCTCAGCCTTTTGATTGAAATATAACTGTCGCATGAAATTCCATGGTCATGGTGTAACGACGAGTTTATTTCAGGTAGTTAAAGAACGTCGTATCAAGCATAAAAGTTGATGATACAATCATGAAACCTGCTTGATGAGATACTGCGACAAATGAATTATATTACATAGTGAGCGTTCATATGTTGATGTTGTTGTGACTTTACGTTCTTTCTCTTGGGTGCTTTGACCCGTTGCTAGATAGTACTCTTGGACTTTAGGCAAGCCCGCCTAATGCCAACGAGAAAAAATCCTAGAGGGTCACACACTAAGTGTTTTTGGTGGTCTCGGTTAAATTCTATTTGAGCCAACTTGCGCAAAAAAGAATTATAAATTTCACGTCACAAAAATAATAGCAGCGTTATTTTAATTTGTCCAACCAGTTAAATAATTATTTACCGTCTTGCAAATAATTATTTTACTACCGGACCGATCTTGGTCCACTCGAACTCCACTTCCATTTTTTGAACACTCGAATAAATTAATAAATAATTTATTCTCTTAAATAAATATTTTATTATTCTCAAGACCATTGAATAATTTTATTTAAGTTAGAATAATCGCATAAATTAAATAAAATATATTTATTTATTTTATTGAACATTTAATAAATATTTATTTACTAGTTTGTAAATAAAATATTTATTTAAGAGAATAAATTATTTATTAATTTATTCGAGTGTTCAATAAATGGAAGTGGAGTTCAAGTGGACCAAGGTCGGTCCGGTAGTAAAATAATTATTTGCAAGACGGTAAATAATTATTTAACTGGTTGGACAAATTAAAATAACGTTGCTATTATTTTTGTGACGTGAAATTTATAATTCTTTTTTGCGCAAGTTGGGGCACCATAAATAATGACGCGGTATTATTATTAAATGCATGTGTTTTCTCTAAGTTCATGAATGTATTTAATTGTTGCTATGCAATTAAATATTGTAATTGAAATTCCATGTATATAAATAAACAATTACGCCTATTGTGCCACACACTATACCACACGTCTGGTGAATTGAGAATTGTTGAGCCAAACAATTTCTCTCTCGAATCCTCTTCTTTCCCCTCTCAAGAACGAGAGTCGTTCTTCAAGACCGAAGAACAAGCGATCAAGAACGACCGACACAGGACACTCGCTTTGCCGTGCTAGCACCCAGAGAACGAGCGGTGTCGATCGGAGGCCATCAGAGTACGTGTGGATCACCGCTAGAGGGATTCTAGTTTGGATCCTTACAAGCGCAACGAGATAATCTGGAAGAGTCAGTCCGGACGATCAACATCATCAACGAAGAAAATACCGAAGATCCAAGTATTATTTTCTTTATGAAATTAATGAAATTAATTATAAACATGATGTGCAAGATCCTCTCTAAGGTTTCAAGCCTCTTTCTTCTTTATCCAAATCTTTGATTATATTCCGTGGAGATTGGCGTTCATCATCTTATTGATCCCGGAATAATCATTGATCATGGTAAAAATCAAAGCTGGGTGTTGTCCCAACCACGCTTCCGCTGCGCCCGAAACCTTCAGGTGATTCCAAATAGTGATATGTGCATTTGAACCCATTAACTGAACCTCTACAGACTCATATTTTTAATGTTGGATGGGGGGGGGGGGGTAATAGCCCCAACATGACTGAGGGTAGCATGACATGGCAGTTTCTAGCAGGGGTGGTGCGACATGCTAATCGGTGACACAAATTGCTTGTGTGATCAGGTAGATGAAGCAGTGTGAGTGGAAGGAAGCACACTATTGCAAAAAGAAGGCATCACCATGTGGGTGTTTTGAAAGAGAGTTGTGTTTGTTGGCGCCTATTAACGAGCCATCTACCTAGATGAATCCCCAATATGGCATGAAGGGAGGACCTACCACAATGCGATGGATGTAGTCACTAGTGACTCTTTGATTTGTTACCATACACAAAATCATTGTTTTTTCTATATTTTATATAATTCCCTAACCCAACCGAAGACCTCATCACACCACACTTCCCCCATATCTAGTCTGCTTCCCATACCGTCTCTCATCTGTGTTCCTTGAATTCATTATGAAGAGAGAGAATATGTTATTCCATGATGAGTAGTCCAACATCCCCACACATTCCATTCCCATTTTACTTCATAATCCTATGCAGTTTCATCAACATTATTTTATCGATTGAAGAATTTCATAAAGTGAGGGTGACTCCCTAATGACCATTCCGTTCCGAGAACAAAATGTCTTTCCACCACAGTAAAAACTCAAAATCAAGATGTACCACCTAGATAGACAATCATCTGGGCTAGGTTCGTGGATTCACCGTTGTTTAGAAAAATATAAACAGATTGAAGAGAGAAACAAATTCAATTTTCACCAGCTACAACAATTTTAGGAAACCTCCCACAGCTCCTACTGCCACCATGACTCCAACACTGGTGGAAAAGGTAGATGGTGTGCCAACCCGGACATGTATTTTTTTACAATTCTAGAAGATTAAGGCCCCCCCCTTCCATATGATGATCATTGAGCATTCGGGGTTTCTCCTTCATTCAAACCTTCCTCACATGCGGCTCGTGAGAGCACGCCATGAAACATTTATGTAGTGAAGGAGCAATAATTCCTTATAGTGGAAGACAATGAAAATTTTTACAATTCTTTCAACTCATTTTCATTCAATCCTCCTATCCACACATCACCATGATTTTTTTTATGTTTTTTTAAATATAAGAACATATAATTTTTTTTGAAATATAAACATATTATCAAACCCTACTACAACAACACCAGTGAAAAATGCATATCTTAATGTTGTGTCTCCTATAAATTGCATCATTGTGTTTTCATTGTCACACATGTATCAGTTTCACCAATCAGCTCACCATGTTGTACTCCTTCCAACAACCATATCGTCATGTTTCCCACCATCATTCCATGGTAGGGAACCCCTCTATCCCAAAAATGATATCCAAGTGGGAAGAGCATCAGATGATAATTTCCAATGCACTCATCACACTTTCGAGCCACCCACCTGGTGATGCATGTGTATTTCCATGTCACGCTACCTACAAATTCACCCCACTCCATCATTCTTGTCCAATGAAATCAGCCAGCTACTTGACATTGGTGGCCCGAATGCCCAATTCCCTGAAGCCCCAAATTCGTGGTTCGAAAGACAAAATTTGGTGAATAATACCACTCTTATCATACTGTTTCTACAACACTACTATGCTACATGATACATTACTTCTAAAATACAAACAAAAATCCTTCCCCCACCCATATTTGAACCCGTATTTTCCATCCAATATGATAAACATATGAACAAATTCTTAGCTTTTATTTCATATGCCATCATTTTGAATGCGTTTCTTTTGTTAACTAAAAATAATAATTATATGGATTTTGTTTTTGTAAATTCATGTTTAAATATGTAAAATTATTAATAATTTTTTTATTACTACATGATTATATTATTATTCTTTATAATTTTTTTATTATATAAATAATATTTTTAATCCATACATTTTAATAACAATTATTGGGGTTTTTTTGAAGCCAAACACACACCTATTCAAACATGTTCCAAATCCAAGGATACAAAAGATAAATCGTCAAGAGGCACATAACCAAGAAAAACTGATGCCTCAGAAGAAATGTGGGACCTGGAGAAATCATGGACCACCATATTACCAACCCTTTTAATGAAGGAAATGGAACAATGGAAATAATCTAAATATCCACCCCAAATCTCATACAGGTGGGTCCCTAAAGAAGAAGAGATATAAGGGCGAGCCTTAACCAAAGAGATAAGATGGAGGCAATCTGATTCCAAAATAACCTCATACCAACACAGATACCTTGAAAACATGAGTCCAACACAAGATTCCATAGCTTTGATATCCTACAAATACAAATTAGTAATAGAGAATGTTTCATAGAAGCAAAGACTTCCCCGAATGAGTCGTGACCCACCATGCCCTATCCAACCCAAGAATCTCCACAAGCAATAACAATTTTTTTCCCATTACAACATCCATTGGGGGTAAATACCAAGACACATCATGTTTCACTACTTGATCGCAAAACCCCTCCATCCCATGGTTCTAGACATCAATCATACAAAAACACCTTTGTACTAAAGATTCATCAGGGATAAACTATTTTTTAAAAAGAAATTCATTTCGTCTCATCTAGATAAACCATGAAATTTTATAGAATTCTTGAAATCCTAAATATTTTAAATCCCCAAACCATTTGGAGAGGCCATCACCAATAGTAGAAACCTCATCTAGCACCAGAGAAATCATCGTACCCTATCTTTCCCAAATTGGCTTAACGCTCGGACATTGAAAGTTAGCATGGAAATTCATCTCCAAGAGGAACTTGAAAATAGGAATAAATCATCCATGATAATATTCCTTCCACACAAAACAACTCAAATTGGAAGCACATTAGAAAAAATCCAGCATAAAAATTCCCGAACCTTTGGTATTAATTTGACAGACAAAAATTTCATCCAAACCAAATCAGAGCCATAGAATTTCCATCACATTTCCATCCAATATCCAAACATCACCGTGTACCCTCTATACTGAGTAAATCTCCAGAAGATTCCATCACTAATAATATGTCTAGAAATAGGGATCTTTAAGATCCAAATTATATCTGTCTCATTGAACAATGAATTAAGTTTATCAACATTCCAAAAAAATCATCCTTAATAATATATCATACAACTACATTATTGATTTCAATAGGGGAAGTTGATGAAATAAATTGACAATCAGCACCCCAAATCAAAGGATCATTCCCTATATTAAGAGAACTCCCATTATAGTTGTGCTAAAAAATACCCTCCACTAGAAGGACCTCATCTTTTGAAATAAAATGCCGCAGAAAACATGGTAGATGTCCAAGAAGATATTGAAACAAACAAACATAGGGGGGGAATTTTTTCAATCATAACCTGAGCAGAAATGGAACGTGGGAAATATAAAAGCCTCCAACATTGCTTAGAAATAAGTGTTGTGTTGAAATATTCCATGTACTAGAATACGAAGACTTTATCCACTTTAGGGATGCATAATCATTCCCATGAAACCATGAGCATCCTCTTCCTGTCATCCATAGAACCTCATTGCCTGAATGGCCCGAATGCCTTCATTTTTATTGATTTTTGATAACCCCATTGGAATTTTGAGAACATGGAATGAAATAATCAATAAGTGTGTCTAGAAGATTGAGTAGGGACATAAAATAAGTTGGAATAGAATACACCACTGATTTGATCAAGATATTATTTCCAACCCTCAATTTAACCTTCGCCTTCAAAGCATTAATTAGCTTCCAAACCCCATCTCTAATAGATATTAACAACTTTGTTTTAGATATGACAATAATAATAGGAATTCCTATATAATTATTACGATTAAAAAAATGATTAACACGTAATAGATCATGCAATTCATCCCTATACTCTGGAAGATGAGGTTTGGTGTGCATATTCAGTTTTAATCATTGTTATTTTAGTTCTGTGAAGGGGTGGTTGGTGGGGGTGGGGGTAAATTGGTTTCTCACCACATTGTATGGTTTATGAGCTCATATAGTATTTTTATTTGGATTAATTATGCGCCTATTGTGGCCTCACCTTCTATTTCAAGGATTTGAATTTCTATTTAGAAGAGATTTCATTTTTTATTCAAAAAATAAGAATAATTATTTTTAGTTAAGGAAATTATAATTATTTAATATTTCATGTTATTATTTAATTATATTCTAAACTCAAGGATTGGATCATAGAAACAAATTGCAAGGATTATGTAAAATATTATGAGTGGAGAGAAGAGAGATTCCATAATAAAATTTGGATGAAATATATATAATAATAATGGACTAGTGAAAATGATATTTAAAAAAAGGAATATTTAAGCAAATAAAAGAATTGTTTATGAATGAAAATTAATATCCCTTTTTACCCTTTTCTTTAATTTCAAAATGGAATAGTTTATGGATGAAAAACCATATCCAATTTACCATCTTGTTAAAAACCAAAATGTGGGGATTATGAAAAATAATATGAAATGAGAGAAGGGGGATTCCATAATAAAATTAGGAATGTGTATATATATATATATATAATTATAATGGAATAGTGAAAATGATATTGAAAATAAGGAATATTTAGGAAAATAAAAGAATATTTTATGAATGAAAAACCATATCCTTTTTCACCCTCTTATAAGTACATGTTAGAAAAGAACACCATCCCTTTTTATAAGTATATTAATTATTTAACTACAACTATAATATATTTAATTACCTTTGAAAGCGATATTACTATTAATTGTTATATTTATATTTTTATGTGAAATCCAAATCAATTATAAATAATTTAGAATTCATAATTATAATTTAATGAAAATTATAAAGGAAATTATTAAAAATTTATAAATATAAATAAATTTTAGTTTTAATTGATTTTAAAATTTACCATAATTATAATCATATAAATATAGTGACTAACATTAAATATAATAATAATAATAATAATATTTTATAAATATATATGTATATATTAGAATAATTTATTATAAATATAATTTAACAAATATTTAGAGTACTAGGAGACTAGAGAAAGATAGTAATTTCATAATTATATTCATTTTATTAGAAATATAATTATAGATAATTATATATATATATATATATGTATATATATATATTGACAAATAAGGAAATTTAATTAAATGATCAAAGATCTAGAAAAATAAGAGAGTATCTGAGATGGAAAATCAACCAACCAAACATTTGATTCACCAGTATGGCCCCATATTTCCAAAAGGTGGGAAACCCTATTCCCTTATATTTTGATGAAATAGAACTTGAATGTAGATAATGATTGGTAAAGGGAGTAGATATTCAGATCCGGTAACATAAAGGATCAGCAAGAATTCTCCAGTGCATGAATCGAATTAATAATGGTATAACTGTCTGTTTCAAAAATAATGGATTTCCATCCGCTCTCGATGGAAAACATAAGACCCTCGCATATATATTGGGCTTCTACAATCGGTGGATCCCAATGAGGCTAGAATGATTTATGGAAGCTCGTCGTTATGCTTCTCAGGGAATCTTGAACCATAATACTAATACCTATAGTTCCTCCCCTCATGAGCGATGCATCCACATTAATTTTCATCATATTTGTTGGGGGAGGGATCCAAAATGTAGTGCAAGAGTTAGAAATTAGAACCTCAGACTGCAAATTATTCCATTTCCACAAATCCATCCATGATTCCACAGGAACGATCCATAAGTATGTTGGCCTTGATTGTTGATGAAATAAAAATTCATTTCTTCGCTCCTAGATAATCTAGGTGATGGTGCATAGTGAATCCACCATCTCCTTTGGGAGAGAGGAAGACCATTTTTAGAGAATCATTGAAGGTTAATACATCAAGTCCACCAAATAATCATCATTTAAATCTGACTCTTTCCAGACTTCCCTGGCCCTAGAGTATAAGAAGTTAACATACAACAGATACTCTGGTGAAAACAAAAACATGGGGTATAAATGATCATCAGATGCATGGAGTTACATGAGAAAATTCTAGGAGGGGAGGATATTGACACACACTTTACCCCAGAAATACCAAACCTTTGGAGGGACTAACAACCACCAAAGAGTCTTCCACAAGACATCATTCTTTAAGCTTCGTATCCCGATTTCCATCATATATGGTGATTTAATCGAATGGTTTTCTCAAGTTCTCCTTTCCCTAGATTTTTTCTATACTGTCCCATGTCCTTTAAAAATGGGATACTTAGGATGATCCTTTGTTCTCAATAATTGAACTGTCTTTCTATAATTTTAGTACCCCAACCACTTCTTGTACTATCCATCATGGAGTTTACGGTTGCATCTTCCCACCCAAAGACCATTGGTGAGGTAGCCTTCATCTCTACTTCATCGACCAGCCATGGATCCCTCCTTATCTTCATTGTGGCTCCATCCCAAACTCTCTAGTATAGTCCATTTCTAAGGGTTTCTTGTGACCCCCATAAACTTCTACAAAGAAAGACTTGAACCAGGACCCAATACATAATTGAAAATGTCTATATGAGGAAAATACTTAGCATGAAGGATCTGGGTGCATAGGGAATCCAGGTTTTGGAGAAGCCACCACCCATGCTTTCCTAGTAGCATAATATTGAAATGATGTTAATCCAGGAACCCCATTCCTCTAATATTTTTAGGAAGGAAAATCTCTTCCTATGATATCCAATGAATATTTTCTCTCCCATTATTTATGCCCCACTACAAGGAGTGGATTTGGTCAATAACACACACATGTGATTTAAAAAGGGACATAACATAGGCTAGTATCCCCTATGCCACCACATTGATTAAAGTCTCTTTCCCATCTTTAGATATCCACTTAAAAGTCCATCCATGAATTTTTCCCCACTTTTTCTATGATACTCAAGAAAGCCTCCCTTTTAGAGAGACTAAAGGTCACTAAAATCCCATGGTACATATTGTACTTGTCAATAACCCTGATTCCACAGGCTTTGTTAATCTCATATTTTCAATAAGTCATAACTATTGAACATGAGGAAATGTTTTACTTATCAAGGTTGAAAGACTATCTGGATGAATTCTTAAACAAGCGAATTAAGTGAAAAATAGAGTTTCATTCTTTGAGGGTGGATCTAGAAAAAGCAAGATATCACCAGTTAAAAAATATGGGAGATGGGGGGACTATGTCTTCACAGATTTGTTCCATTAATAGTGTTTCCCATTACTACTGCTAAAATAATATAAGATAACATGTCAGACACCAAAATAAATAGGAAAGGGGAATGAGGGCCCCCTGATGAAGACCCCTAGTAGGGGTGAATCTATGAGAGAGGCCTCCGTTGATTTTAATACTGAAAGAAACTAAAGATACACATATCAGGACAACCTCAATCCAATTAGGGTAGAATCCAATTTTTCACATATCAAATTGAAGAAATGTCCATTCAACCCTATCATATACCTTTTTCATATCAAGCATCCAATCCACAACACCACTTTTAGTAATTGTGTGAGTTTTCATAAAATGGAACACTTCATGGTAAAATATTCCATTATCAGATTTGATTCTTTTGGGAATGAAAGAACTCTAATTTTTAGAAATAATAGAATGAATCCACAAATGAAAGTGGTTAAACATACTCGTTGGGATCATTTTTTAGATAACATTTCACAAACTGATGGTCCTAAAGTCTGAGAACAAAGATAGATTTTTTATTTTTGTGATTAGAGTAATAATAGTTTCATTTAGCGTATAAAAGTTTTTATAACTATAAATATGGGAAAATAAACCCATTGAAATGAGAGACCTCCATCGGTGGTCGCTAGTCCTAAAAAAATTGCCTAACTATCACACCCCTTACCCCATCTCCCCATCATGAACACCCGTCCCCATCACGACCACAACCGCCTCAAGAAAAGCATGCCCCTCATCATCTCCACCACACTCGTTACTACCACTGCCCATCCACCATCAACCCTCTCGAGCACATCCCTCACCCTATTACACACCCCTCCCCCTTCGGAACTAGAGCCTCCTCCACCACCATCATTCATCCACCCTACAAACCCTCTTTGTTGAACATGTGGCTTTCTCCACCACACCTGGAGTTGCTGCCGCCATTTCCACCCATACTCTCTCACTCTCTCACCTCCAATGGCCCGAATGCCTTCATTTTTATTGATTTTTGATAATCCACCTTTCAAGGGGTGAGGTGGAACCCTTACAAGGCCCGTAGACATAAGTATTACATGGCCCATAGGACTTAGAGGAATTCATTTTCCCGTAGGCTACAAATATTACATACAACCCAGAATAACTACTTGGAACTGCTCCTCCCCAGCATCTTCATCGTGAAATCAACTCTCCACCTTCGCATGGTTGTTCGGCTAGGCATTCTCGTGCATGCACAGGCTTGTCCCGATGGCAGGTGCCATACCCTCTCATTCTTGCAATCCGTTTAGCTTCTGCTGTGGTGAAAGCTCCTTGCTCATCCTCTTTGTAGAGCTTGTTCCTTGTAGGTCGTCTAGTTTGTATCAACACTTAAGGTGACCCGAAGGCCTTTAGGTGGCCCGAAGGCCTTACCGACCCAAAGGCGTGGGTGGCCCGAAGGCCTTAAAGGACTCGGGGACCAAATCGGTGGCCCGAAGGCCCAAACGGGGGCATATTCTCGACTGCTACAGTGCTAAATAGTAACTGCTACAGTCCCGCAACATTACCTGCTACAGTACTACACAGTCTCGCTACAGTACTGCTACAGTACCTGCTACAATGCCTGCTACAGTGCCTGCGACAGTCTCTGAAATAATGTCTCCGCCTGGATTTGATCCCGGGTCTCCTAGATGCACTTGCAGAGTCCTTACTAACTGGGCTAAGGCTCATGTGCACCCTCACTCCCTCACTGCCCCACTCCCCTAACCCTCGCCACACCCTCTGTTGAGATGCCTCTTCTACCCATATTCCCTCTACATCATTCCCCTTATCCTCTTTGCAGCCTTGTATGAGGGACTACCAACACCACCTTTGATCCTGATCATTGTTGTTGCTGCCTCTCTGCCACTATTGGTGATCCCATTGTCGTCCTAGATTCATCAAACATTCTGAGGTAACCCCCAACATTTATTCTACATTATTCATGTGTAAAATGCATATTTTATATACTGTTATGCTCATATTGGGATGGTCCTGAACCCCGTGTAGTTTTTTGAATCAAATTTAAATTAATGGGATGTTAACTTTAGTATTCACAATCAATATTACAAATATTTTTCAGTTTTTTCATTTTATAATATGTTATACATTTACATTGAATATCATAATTCTATTGTACTCCTTATCAAATAATTAAAAATATGTCACCCATGAATTTCAAATTCCATGCCACTTCCATGGAAAAGAGATTTCATAGATGATTAACAAGGTTGCAAAATTAGTTTGCTGATCATGTATGTTTTTGGCTATGTATATCAGGCACATTATAATCCAAAAAATTATCCCATTCAGACATATTTTAGGTTTTTAATATCTTAAGGTTTACCTCATTCACATTATTTACAATTCAGTATTTTGGTTTTCCAATGTCTAATTAACTTATTATTTTTGACCTATTATGTTTTACAATCACATGTACTATTTCTACCAAATATTTTATTATCTACAATTCCTACTCAAATGTATCCTTTACCTAAACAATTCAATAACTAATTTTTTGAGATGTACTCAAATGATTATGAACTATATACTTTATTTAAAATATACTTTTTGTTTCTTTTCATCACCTTTCTCATTTTGGTTATTAATTGTTTTATTTGTAGAGATATTTATCTCATGATTTTGATAAATAATTCTTTCTTGAAAGAGAAGTAGTCATAAGCGATTTCAACCATGGAACTTCAACTTCTAAAAGGATTAAAATATAGTCAAATACATTGATTTACTCGCTATCATGAATATACTTGATATGAGCAGATGTTTCCTTGAAATGTAATGGATCACTATTTAAATATGGGATTATATTTCATTCTACGTATTAAATATTATTTACACTTTTACTTATTTATCTTTCTATATAATATATCTTTATAGGTATTATTAGTTAAATCTATTTTTTCATTGATTTATGCATTATCTTATCCCGTGGAACTACATGGGATGGAGTACTAGTTTATTATCATATTCTAATGTTATAACTATAAATATGTTAACAATTTTACCAATCATATAATTTGTTCATATTTTAAACATTTAAATAAATTAATTTTCCACATGAACTAACCCCCCGCTTTTATTGTTCATTATTCTTGACATATATCCTTTCACATTTTCTATCTTATACTTTATCATTTTTCCCTAAGAAAAAAGGGAATTCTATTAAACAACCTATAAAAAGGTAATTTAAAATATAAAATGTGTATTAAAATAATAAATTAGTATAAATTAGTAATATATAATTAATTATAATAAATTTTATTTAATGATACAATAACATATCAACGATAATTGAATAACATAATTTTATATAGTCTAGTGTTTTCATATCTAATTTTATAAAATAACCATTTTCATATATTAATATATGTCTGATTTTTTTTCTCTTTTTAAAAAATAACCATTTTATAGCCCAATGTTTTTTTTCGCTTTTTAAATTTAAAAAATAACCATTTTGTTAATACATATGTCTAATTTTCTGATTTACCATTGCTTTATAAGAACCACTCTACAAAATATTTGGTCATGTTGAAAAAATACTTTAAAAAAGGTATAAATAATTAAATATAACTAAAATGTGATGACCATGTCATTTGTGAGCTATTTTCTTTTTTTGGATGAGTTTGAATTAAAGACCACATGCAATTGGTTAATCTTTATTTTAAATATATTTTATGATGTTAAATTATATAAATGAATTAAATATGAAGTCTTGTGTAAATTTTACTTCTTGTTGTATAGATATGAATGTGGATAAGAGTTGGATTGATCTTCCAAATAGAACATATTAAGAAGTTTTTGATGGAATTATATGGAATTTTGATTTCACTAGAGGATTTCAAAGTGAATATATTAGTTTTCCTTGTAGAAAATATGAAAATAGATATAAATTAATATGAGATACCCTGAGGGATCACATATTCTCGAATGGGTTTCTAAAAAATTATATGAGTTGGACTCATCATTTGGAAGGATATATTCATTGTCCTCATCCAGAAATAGTTTAGATGGATGTTTATGTGAGGATGAATGATCTGATACATGAAATACACACTGAAGTGGTATGTGGGTTGTCTCCTAAAGGCATTAACATCCTAAATGTTGAGACCGGTGAGATCAATCTGTGCTATAGTGAATATCTTGATTCATTGAGGTTTTATAAAATACTTGATGAAGAAAAAACTGAATTATATTCTGGGTGTACTTTGTATAGTAAATTTTCATTTATCATGGAGTTGTTACTTGAAGAATTTGAATCAGTGTCCAGATACATCGTTTGACATATTGTTGGTGTTATTAGAAAAAGTAGTTCCTATTAATGCTAAGATTATTGAGCCTTATTACAATGCTCGTAAGTTGACATAGAACATAGGTTTCACATATGAAACCATATATGCATGTGTAAAAAACTGTATGCATTTTTGAGAGGAAAATATCCATTTGGATAATTGTACGGTCTGTGACTCTTCTAGGTGGAAAGATAATGGGGGGAATCAGACTCAAAAAAGTCAGACTGTGGAATAGGGGAAAATGAATTCCAAAAATAAAAATGCATTAATTTCTACATAGTATGAGGTTGAAAATATTATTTATGTCATCTAAAGTTTCTAAATTAATGAGATGACATGTGGTAATAAATATAGAAAGTGATATGCTAACACACCATGCAAACTCTCTTGTATGGAGGGATTTCCATCAGAGACACCCTGATATTTATAAATATATTCTCAATGTCTAATTGGGGTTATAATTAGATGGTTTCAATCCATTTATGTCTATGGTTGGTGAAACTCATAGCACATGGATTGTGGTGTTGGTTTCGTATAATCTTCCTCTGTGGGTTTGTATGAAACACCAATTTCTATTACATTCCACTCTTATTTATGGGCATAGAAGATTGGGGGAAAAGATTGATGTTTAAATCCGTCCATTGGTTGATGAGTTTAATGAATTTTGGGGCGATTGTGTGTTAACTTATGACTATGAAATGGATGAAATGTTAACTACAGACTAATTTATTATAGAAAATCAATTAGTTACCAACTTATGAAAATTTCTCAGGTTGGAGTACTAATGGGGAATTTTCTTTTCCTTTATGCAATAAAAGTAAAAATTATACATGGATTAAATTTTTTAATAAATGGTTATACATGGGTCATAAATGTTTTCTTCCCCCCCAGAACAGGTTTAGAAAGGATAGAGTGACATTTTATGGTTTTGGAGAATTCAACCCAACACCAAAGATCATGAAAGGAGTAGAAATATTATCAAAAATTGAGGAAGGAAATATCCACATGTTATATTAATTTCAAGATTTGGTGGGTCTTCCATTACCCAATATTCGTGATGCGGGTAGATTGTGCAATCATAATTGGAATAAGAAAATATTTATTTAATCCTCCTTACTAAAAATCTAACATGATAAGTCATAATATTGATGTCATGCACATTGAATTTTTTTTTGTAGAGTCTCAAGGTGCCTTGTGGTTACTCTCTTAATATTTTTAAATGTGTGAATGTAATGACTAGGACATTGAAAGGGTTGAAAAGTCATGAAAATCACATTCTTCTTTATTATTTGATTCTAATAAAAATTTGCGATTTTTATCTCCCAATGTTGTTTTACCATTATTGAGATGATTAATTTTTTCATACATCTTTGTTTAAGAAATCAACAAATCAGTGATTTAAAAATTTTGCACGTCAGAACTGTACTTACTCTTTGTCATGTGGAGAAACTATTTCCTCCCTCATTTTTTTGATGTTATGGTTCACTTAACAGCGCACCTAACCAATGTAGCAATGGATATTGTTCCAGTTAAATTTTGGTGGATGTATTCTATTTAGTGGTATATGAATACATTGACACAATTTGTATGTAACATAGATCATCCGGAGGCATCAATAGCCAATGGTTATTTGATGGATGAGTTTATAACTTTTTTATGTAGAATATCTTATTGATGTTGAAACAAAATTAGTTAATCCCTCTTGAATTCATGATGGTCTAGTTGGAGAGAAAACTATATTTTATATGGACAACATTGAGTGGGAACGATATAATTGATATATATTTTTCAATACTCTATCAGTTTCACCATTAATGTTGTAAGTGTCTTATCATTTTTATTGTTTAACTTTTATGTGTTTTTTTTGCATATGTAAGTTGATCATTTAAACACAACATTATCATTTGTAGGAAACAAATTAATAATCTTAAAAGAATAGATGTCTCGTGCTAGTGATTATCAAATTCAACAGTCCCATTGTGAATCATTTCATGATTTTTACAAGGATTTTGTAAATATAAATGGATTTTCATTATGATTTATGTATAGTACTAATTTCCCTCTTCATAAATTTTTGTTGAATTTTGTAAAATATATAGATCCATACCTTCCAGGAGTTAGGTAAGACTATAATAACTATATAATTTAACAAACTAGATGAGGGTGCATATATAACAACTCATTGTTAAAAATATTTAGAAGATAATGGTTTCAGTTTCACATTAAATTGTAGATGAAAAATGAGTAACACAAAACAATAGCATTGGTTGTCTATATATCGATACTAGTTATGACTACAGTCAATTTAAAGACAACATTGAAGTTGTATACACTCACGGGTTAAAACACATATTGTTAATGTGTAATTAGGTTGATATATTCTTTGGAAGTAAAGTCAACCAATATTAGTTTACATTTTTGAACTTTTATAGTATGTTATATAAATATGATTGAGTTAGTGACGAACCTTTGATTTTGGCATCATAAGAAGAACACTTTTTCTTTATTACCTTGCCATCTAATCTGAATCGGAAATTTTCTATAAAAATATCAAGGAGAGGAGTGTTTTTAATTAAAATAGATGAACCTAAGATTTTTTCCTTTATTGTGAAATATCTTGATCAACACACCATAGTTAAACATGATAAAGATATTATTTGGGCCAGTGAGACCGTTGAAGGGGATACAATTGATTTTCAGGTTTAATGAAAGGTATGATTGTTTTATTTCTCTTCGGTTTATTTTTTTTAATTTTTTTAAACTTTTAAGGAATTGTTTAATTTTTTTTAGCATTTGTATCTATCATTGATATATTCATGCATCAAAATTAAGCAAATTAGTGTAACAATAATTAAAGTAATTTTTTCAGAAAAATATAATAACAAAAATTCAAATAATATTTATAAAATCAAAAAAAGATAACCATAATATAGATATAAACTATGATAATAAGATAATAACAAAAATATGGTAATTATATCTCCCGATAATTGAGAGAATACTTCACTTCAATTAATTTATTGTAATAAAAAGTTTCACTACGAATTTATTGTTGGAACCATGGTCTTCTATGCATGATTTGGAGTGTGGTTTGTGTTTGTTGTCAATCATCAATGGAAGTTCGGATCGTGTACCAGCAAAGAGATCATACCGTTCAAGCACACAACAGTATTGAAGGTGGCGCCGTTTCCCAGGGTTTGCCAAATTTTTGGGGTCCAAAATTTGGAATTTGGTGAACATCGCGAAAATAGGATTTCCATGAAGATCATGATTTAATATGGCAAAGGCATGAATTTCGCGAAGATGGGATGCATGAACTGGATTTCGCGAAGACCAGAGGAATGATGATGGTGATTCTTCGGGATTACGTCAAGCTTTGCGAACGGCAGAGGCTGAAGTGCATCGCGGCGGAGAAGGGATTCGCGAGGGAGCTTCACGACGATGAAGGGCTTCATGAGGGAGCTTCGCGGCGAAGGCGCGAAGGTATGTTGATGGTGATTCTTCGCGACTACGTCAAGCTTCGTGAACGGAAAAGTGCCGTGGTGCTTCGCGATTTGGACAGAATTCTGGCGGAATCATTGGAGCTTCGCGATTTGAGATGACGTGGCGTTGACTTCGTGCGAAAGGGTCGAGGGTCGGTGGAATCGCCTATAAATAGAGGCCGACCCCCTCAAGAGAAGTAGAGAGAGAATTTCAGAGAAAGTCCTTTGCTCTCGGTTCGCAAAGGTCTCTCGCGAAGGCAGCGTGCTTCGTGAAAGAGGAGCTTCGTGACGACTATTCTAGCTCCGTGAAAGACGTGCGCCCCGCGTTGGCTCAGTGAGCTTCGCGAAGAGGCAGGAGCTTCGTGATAGCTAAGCATTGCGAAGGCTGGAGCATCGCGAGAGTGCTTCGCGATTGAGCTTCGCGATTGATCTTCGCGAAATGGCAGGGGCTCCGCGAAGGCTTGTTTGAGCTTTGCAATATTGGGAGCCTCGTGAAGTAGGGTACTTTGCGAAGGCCTTTTCCAAATGTTGTTTTCCCTGTGGACAAGGGAAAAGGGGGTATTAATCATTGGTTGGAATTTGGATCTTAACAGAGCATTAAAATCAGGACTCTGATGCAATCAAAGTCTCATGCTGAACAGGAGACAATGAACTTCATGACTATCAATTGAAGAGACCTTCACGTCTATAAACTGAGTGTGACTTCTCCAACGGTAGTGAGCCAGGGGGAGTCAACGGGAGTGAACCGAGGGAAGCAGTGAGCTATCTCAGAACCTTTATAAAGGTAGTGAGCCTGGGACAGAGTGACTGTGCCTGAACATTTGTAATCTCCAGCTAGTGAAGCTTAGTGGTTTTTGGTACGACCGACAACTTGTCGGCGTATGCTCCTTCGACGTAGCCCTTAGTGGTGAACCAAGTAAAAAGGGCTATGTCTTCTCTGTGTATGTGCATGTTTGATTTTTGATCTTTTTCATCTTACAGGTTCAATAAGTTCCTACCAACGTGGGAACAAGATCCACAACTTTACGAAGAAAAAGTTGTCACCCTAATTCACCCCTCCCCTCTCAGGGTGTCCCGGGGTCCTTCAAGTGGTATCAGAGGGTAAAGGTTGCTGGTGTTGAATCTGACCTTTTTTTTCCCGTCATGGAAAACGCGGTCAATGTCAGGGGAGTCCCTCCCTTCGATGGAAGCAATTTACAGATCTGGAAGAACAGAATGAGATCTCATCTGAGATCTCTTGGAATGGAAGTTCTCTCAGGATGTCCCGGGGTCCTTCAAGTGGTATCAGAGGGTAAAGGTTGCTGGTGTTGAATCTGACCTTTTTTTTCCCGTCATGGAAAACGCGGTCAATGTCAGGGGAGTCCCTCCCTTCGATGGAAGCAATTTACAGATCTGGAAGAACAGAATGAGATCTCATCTGAGATCTCTTGGAATGGAATTTCTCTTTTCTACTGTGCAAGGAATACAAGTCACTGATCCAATAGGTCTTGCTATGACTGAAATAGACAGGAGACTTCTTGATGCAGATGCTAAAGCACAGAATGCACTCACTGCAGCCCTTTCTGATCAGATCTACCTAAAGGTGATGAATTGCACCTCAGCAAAATCCATGTGGGATAAACTTGAGAATATTTATGAATGTGATAGCAAAGTGAAGGAGGCGAAACTACAAGTGCTGCACAATCGGTTTGATGATCTGAAGATGCATCCAGACGAGAATGCAGACTCTTTCTTCAATCGAATTACTGAAGTTGTTGGAGCTATTCGGGGTCTAGGCGAAGAAATCAAAGACATAGATATTGTAAAGAAAATATTGAGAAGACTTCCACCTCTTTATAATGCGAAGGTGTCATCCCTTGAGGAAAGAGATCTTTCCAAACTTTCTCTAGATGATCTACTGAGCAGTTTGGTAGCATATGAAATGAGAGTCAAACCGGAAGATGCTACGACTCGGGTGAGCAAGGAAATGGCATTCAAGGCCATGGATAAACTGAAAATCTCAAATGATAGTAGCGGTGAAGATGACGAAGAAAAAGAAATTCTTTCTCTCATTGCAAAGAAGTTCCAGAAGGGGAAAGGGAAATTCAAAGGGAAGTTACCTCTCGCGTGTTTCCATTGTTGAAAAGTTGGGCACATTGCCTCTCAGTGTTTAAAAATGATCAATGATGAAGATAGTGAGGATGAAAACTTCAAGAAGCCTCAGAGAAGGTTCTTCAAAAAGGGAGACATCAAATCTGGTATGAAAATGCAAAGGAAGAGTTTTGTCTGTGAAGAGGAAGAAGATGATAATGAATTCTGTGATGAAGAAGAACCAGAATTCAAAACTGGGAACCATGCTTCTATGATGGCCACTATTGAAAAGCCAGAAGATACTGAAGGAGAAAAACAACTGAGAACTTGTGTAGATCCTGAGATGCAACTTAAGGATGCGGTTAGTAATCTCAAGATTAAATGTAAGAGCTGCAATAAGTGGAAATCAATTGTAGATGAATCAACTGAATACGTTGATCAACTTGAAGGTGAAATTGAACGTCTGGAAGAATTTGTGAAGGTACAGTCTAAAATAATTGAAAGTAATGATGATGTAGTAGATCTGAAGCTGAGAATTGAAGAGCAGGCAAAGGTCATCAATGACCTCACCTCCAGACTGGATGAAAAATCCAAGACTGCTGATGGTCTTGAGGAGGAAGTAGTTACTCTAAGGAGTAAACTGGAGACTGAATCAGTTCCAAAAGAATCGAGGAAGAAAATACAGTTTGGAAGATTCTCAGATGCATAATTACTAGCAAGAGCCAAGTGTGGTTCAGATGGGGTTGGAAAAATCTTGAGTGATCAAAGACCCGCTTGCACGGGAAAGAGTGGAATTGGCTGTGAGGCTGAGACATCAACTGTAGGAAGTGAAAAGATCCAAAAGAAAGATAAGATGAAAGTTGAACATGTTGAAACATTTCCTAGAGTTCCGAAAAAGGAACCCTCAATCCAAACTAAAAGGGGACCTAAAAATTATCCTCAATCATTCAGAAATGACAGACAGTCTTACTATTCTCCCAAGGAAGAAGGTTTGAGGAGAAATTCAAGTGAGAAGACACTTCCTCTCATGAAGTGTCAGTTCTGTGGCTATCTGGGCCATACCATGTCATATTGTGAAGAGGCAAGAAGCTATCTGAATGGAGAAGATATAGAAGCTCAACAAAGGAGAACAATTTCATATCCTAATTCTTATAGAAGAAATAATTTCTATGGATATTGTTTTTGTTGTTCTAACTTTGGTCATAAGGCCGCTAATTGCAGGCAGATAAGGGACATGGACACCTCATACCGAAGTTCAAGACAAGTCAAGTCTCGTCAGCAAGACAGTGTTGCTCTTTCAAACAGGTTTTCACCTCTCAAAGAAGACTTTGACTATGAAGAACCTGGGTATGCGGAAGAGATAATTGAAAGACCATCAGTTCTTTAGACTCAATCTAATGTCTCATGGAAGGAAAGGAAGAAGATTGAGAAATCCAACCTTGCAGAGGTGGCCCTCAAAGCTACAAAGAACAACAGTACCTGGATTCTGGATAGCGGTTGTTCATCTCATATGACAGGTAATGCCGGCCTACTAACGAATATCATAAGGAATGTCGATGGTACAGTAATATTTGGTAATGATGGGGCTCTAAAAATCAAAGGGAGTGGAAGTACCAAATTAGCTAACGGAGAACTAAAGAAGACTGACGTCCATTACGTAGATGGCCTACGTCATAATCTCCTCAGCGTGAGTCAACTCTGTGACTCAGGACTTATAGTCACATTTAATCAGAAAGGCTGCACTATCAAGGGAAAGACTGACAATTCATTTATGAAGGGATGCAGAACAGAAGGCAACTTGTATCAGGTTGATAGTGAAGAAAATGTATGTTACATGACTGTTGAAGAAGAAAAAAATTTGTGGCATCGGAGACTGGGACACATCAATCAACAGGACATGGAGAAAATATCAAAATTGAGAATTGTCATGGACATTCCCAACCTGAAGCGTGAGCGTGAAAAAACTTGTGATGCTTGTATTCGTGGGAAGCTGGTCTGCAGTTCATATCGGCCAAAGAAGAAAAGAGCGTCACACCTTCTTGATCTGATTCATACAGATGTTTGTGGGACAATAAATGTTGCCGGAACTCATGGAGAAAGGTACTTTTTCCTTTTCATAGATGATTATAGTAGAATGGCATGTGTGATGGTCATTCACAGGAAACGACAAGTCCTTGACTGCATGAAAACATATCAGTGAATCGCTGAGAATGACACTGGACGAACAATCAAAGTGTTGCGATCTGACAATGGAGGAGAATAAACGTCCATTGAATTTGAGAATTATCTGGAGAAGCATGGGATACAACATGAGGTATCTGCTGTGAGAACTCCACAACAAAATGGAGTTGTTGAACGTAGGAATCGACAGGTGAACAACATGGCACGAACTATGCTGATTGAGAGTCGTATTCCACGACATTACTGGAAAGAGGCTGTTCAAGCTACAATGTACATTCAGAATCGAACAGGACTTTATATGGGTGAGACGAAGACACCATATGAATTGTGGCATGGACGGAATCCTTCTCTAAAATACTTTCGTGTCTTTGGAAGTAAGTGCTTCATCAGGAACAAAGAAGGAAATCAAGGGAAATATGGCGACAATGCAGATGAAGGAATTTTCCTCAGTTACTCAATGAACAGCAAAGCCTACAAATGTTTCAACAAGCATTTGGGAAGGATTGTGGAAAGCAATGATGTTAAGATAATTGAAGAGAAAACCAAAAATGCTTCAAGGACGTCATATGCTGATGTGATAGAAAGTCAGGAAGAATGTGAACGTGAAGAAAATACAAATGCAGAAATAGAGGAAGCTGTTCAAAACACTCAGCAGTCACATCATGATGTTAACTCAGAAGAAGAATCTGAAGAAGAAACTATGGCTGAAGAGAATACTACTGAACCTCGCAGGAGAAATCGAAGAGCTGAGATTGATCCATCCAACATAATTTGGGACATGAGTGCACCCACTCAAACAAGAAGGATGAGGAATACCACGCAATCTGCATTTCTATCAGTTGTAGAGCCATCCTCATTCGAAGAAGCTGAAAAAGATAAATCTTGGGTGAAAGCCATGAATGATGAATTAGATCAGATTGACAAGAATCAGACATGGGATCTTGCCCAGAGACCCGAAGGTCACAATGTGATTGGTACCAAATGGATCTTCAAAAATAAGTTTGATGAGCATGGAAGTGTTATTAGAAACAAGGCACGACTGGTATGTAAAGGATACTCCCAGATTAAAGGCATTGATGTTGAAGAAACATTTGCTCCAGTGGCTAGAATGGAGTCAATTAGGCTATTCCTTGCCATGGAACTCCAAAGAGGATATAAAGTATATCAAATGGACGTCAAGACAGCATTCTTGAATGGTGTACTCGAAGAAGAAGTCTACATTGAACAACCAGTGGGCTTTGTTTTGGGTACTGATGAAACAAAGGTCTACAAACTAAAGAAAGATCTATATGGTTTGAAGCAGGCACCACGAGCATGGTACTCACGGCTGGACTCATATCTCAAGATGTTGGAATTCAAAAGAGGAGGAGTTGATCACAATCTCTATGTAAAGAATTCTCCAAAAGATCAATTCATGGTTCTTGTCTACGTTGATGATATCATATTTGGTGGCAGCAGGCAGAAATCAGTGGATGAATTTGCCAACCACATGAAATCAGAATTTGAAATGTCTATGATTGGGGAGCTCACATATTTCTTGGGGCTGCAAGTGATTCAAAAGAAGGAATACATATTCATTTCTCAGGAAAAATATGCAAGAGAGCTGCTGAGGAAGTTCAATATGCAAGACTCCAAACCAATGACAACTCCGATTGCAGTTGGAACTAAACTTGGAAAGCATGAGGATGGGAACTCTGTTGATCCCACCATGTACAGGAGGATCATTGGAAGCTACTGTACCTGACAGCGACAAGGCCAGATATTGTCTTTGCAACATGCCTTGCAGCACGCTTTCAGAGTAATCCAAGGGAGGAACATATGGCAGCAGTAAAAAGAATCATGAGGTACATTCAAGGTACACATAACTTCGGGTTATTTTTTGTTGCAGGCAGGGACAGTGAATTATCAGCGTTTTCTGATGCTGACTGGGCTGGTGATGTAGTAGACAGAAAGTCCACTAGTGGTGGAGCTTTCTATATTGGGAAGAAATGTGTTGGCTGGTTGAGCAAGAAACAAGAAAGTACTTCTCTTAGTACTGCTGAAGCTGAGTATATCTCCGCCACAAAGGCATGCACTCAACTGCTATGGATGAAGCAGAAATTAACTGACATTGGCGATGAGGTGACACAACCAATGGTGATTTACTGTGACAATAAGAGCGCAATTGATCTTACGAAGAATCCTGTTCAGCATTCTCGTACAAAACACATTGAAATCAGGTATCACTTTATCAAAGAGAAAGTTGAGCAAAGCGTTATTAGATTGGATCATGTGGGAACAGATGAGCAAGTGGCTGATATCCTGACAAAGCCACTGTCAGCGGCTGTGTTTGAGAAGCATCGGTTGAACCTTGGTGTTCGACCAACTCCCTGTGAATAAGGAGGTTACGGAATTCCCCTCTCCCCGTTTTTTATAAATGTTTTAATCTGTTTATGGATATTATGCAGGTTTATGGGGGAGATACTATCTAGGGAGAGTATGGTCTGAGCTTAATGTGGAAAAAAATTTACTGGTCTTTGGATTTATTGTCAATGGGGGAGAAAGGAGAAGGAATAAATTCAGGCGACTTCTATGATGAGAAGAATGAGAATGAAAACAGTGGAACCCAATTCAAGCCTCCTCTCTTGTTTTCTACACCGAGAAAGGAGAAGTAATAAATTCAGGCGACTTCTGTGATGAGAAGAATGAGAATGAAAACAGTGGAACCCAATTCAAGCCTCCTCTCTTGTTTTCTACACCGATAAAGGAGAAGGAATAAATTCAGGCGACTTTTGTGATGAGAAGAATGAGAATGAAAACAGTGGAACCCAATTCAAGCCTCCTCTCTTGTTTTCTACACCGAGCATTGCTCACGTAGACTTAGAGTGTTGGCCGGGTTGATTCCTGCATTTTTTTGGTTTTCACATTGATGGAGATCTATTGAATTTTTCTTCTGATTGCCAACAAACCCAAAGGGGGAGATTGTTGGAACCATGGTCTTCTATGCATGATTTGGAGTGTGGTTTGTGTTTGTTGTCAATCATCAATGGAAGTTTGGATCATGTACCAGCAAAGAGATCATACCGTTCAAGCACACAATAGTATTGAAGGTGGCGCCGTTTCCCAGGGTTTGACAAATTTTTGGGGTCCAAAATTTTGAATTTGGTGAACATCGCGAAAATAGGATTTCCATGAAGATCATGATTTAATATGGCAAAGGCATGAATTTCGCGAAGATGGGATGCATGGACTGGATTTCGTGAAGACCAGAGGAATGATGACGGTGATTCTTCGCGATTACGTCAAGCTTCGCGAACGGCAGAGGCTGAAGTACATCGCGGCGGAAAAGGGCTTCGCGAGGGAGCTTCGTGACGATGAAGGGCTTCGTGAGGGAGCTTCGCGGCGAAGGCGCGAAGATATGTTGATGGTGATTCTTCGCGAATACGTCAAGCTTCGCGAACAGCGAAGTGCCGTGGTGCTTCGCGATTTGGACAGAATTCCGGCGGAATCTTTGGAGCTTCGCGATTTGAGATGACGTGGCGTTGACTTCGCGCGGAAGGGTCGAGGGTCAGTGGAATCACCTATAAATAGAGGCCGACCCCCTCAAGAGAAGTAGAGAGAGAATTTCAGAGAAAGTCCTTTTCTCTCGGTTCGCAAAGGTCTCTCGCGAAGGCAGCGTGCTTCGCGAAAGAGGAGCTTCGCGGCGGCTATTCTAGCTCCGCGAAAGACGTGCGCCCCGCGTTGGCTCAGTGAGCTTCGCGAAGAGGCAGGAGCTTCGCGATAGCCAAGCATTGCGAAGGCTGGAGCATCGCAAGAGTGCTTCGCGATTGAGCTTCGTGATTGAGCTTCGCGAAATGGCAGGGGCTCCGCGAAGGCTTGTTTGAGCTTTGCAATAATGGGAGCCTCGCGAAGTAGGGTACTTTGCGAAGGCCTTTTCCAAAGGTTGTTTTCCCTGTGGACAAGGGAAAAGGGGGTATTAATCAGTGGTTGGAATTTGGATCTTAACAGAGCATTAAAATCAGGACTCTGATGCAAGCAAAGTCTCATGCTGAATAGGAGACAATGAACTTCATGACTATCAATTGAAGAGACCTTCACGTCTATAAACTGAGTGTGACTTCTCCAACGGTAGTGAGCCAGAGGGAGTCACGGGAGTGACCCGAGGGAAGCGGTGAGCTATCTCAGAACCTTTGTAAAGGCAGTGAGCCTGGGACAGAGTGACTGTGCCCGAACATTTGTAATCTCCAGCTAGTGAAGCTTAGTGGTTTTTGGTACGACCGACAACTTGTCGGCATATGCTCCTTCGACGTAGCCCTTAGTGGTGAACCAAGTAAAAAGGGCCATGTCTTCTCTGTGTATGTGCATGTTTTCTTTTTGATCTTTTTCATCTTACAGGTTCAACAAGTTCCTACCAACGTGGGAACAAGATCCGCAACTTTACGAAGAAAAAGTTGTCACCCTGATTCACCCCTCCCCTCTCAGGGTGTCCCGGGGTCCTTCATTTATTTCATCAAATGTTAATTGTAAATAATTATTTTATTCCTAATGTTGATATAATAACAAATTTTCATTTTCTTCTCATTCAAGATTCTCACCAGACTACCTAATTTATCCTAATTAATGATTCATCACTAGAAAACTAATCAGATAAATTCATTTTCCTATTAGACATCAGCGTTCAGTATTCCACATCCTTAACATGTAATTTAATAACAAGGAACACTTTCAATAAGAATATTTTTTTAATAATCCATTTATTATACATCAAAATTATTCATGTAATGTGTATATTAAAATCTAGAACTCAACCATTCCAAATATGTAACGCCCTGACCCTAGTTACCCAGAGTCGGTGTATTATTACATAACATTGGCATGATTACAAGAGATCAAGTCTCGAAATACCGATTAGTTTAGTATCCTTGGAAGTACTAGATACATACATAAGTTTTACATTACATCATGAAATAAATAAAAACAACATTGTGTCCCCTTTGAACACACTCATATATTTTGGCATATCCCTTCAGGTTAATCATAATATACTTCTTCACATCTTGGGAAAAAGAAAACATAAGAAAGGGGTGATCTTAGATGCTCAGTAGGGATAAAAATATAGTAGAAACTATCATAAATAATCATAAATATTTAAGGAAATGTATAAGACTAAAGCACAATCCTTTTAAACTTAAACTTCAGCATAATATGGCAATGATAAATTAAATAATTCCATTTACTTATTCACATGGATATTCTACTAGTCGAATAATGAAATGTAATATCAATAGATAATTTCATAATGATAGAATGCATAATGTCGGACCTCATAACCACATAGTCAAGGCCTCGTGCGAAGACTACGAATAAATATTTTGTCAAGGCCTTGTGCCAAGACACTAGTTTGTCTCATGAGACCTACCGATGCATCGAGGAGCTATAGCGGGCTCCACCCATCACTTACTAAGTCCAATTCATTCTTCATATGAAAAGGTTGAATCATAATCTAAACATTCGTATTAAAACTAGCATAAGAAATGTCAATATTTTAACCACAAACCATGAATGGTATAAAAATTGCACATCCACAATCAAACATAACTCATTCAATACAATGTGTAAGGTTTTATAAATCAATATCAATCATGAATAATGACGGATATTGACATAGATGAAAATAAACAGTAAAACTATTTGAGATAAATATCATCTTTTTCTTGGAAACATTTAAAAGGTTCACTATTTATCAAGAAGCTGTTTAAAAGGTATTTTTGAATCAAAGTGTCACATACCACTTTGAAACTTTTAAAAGGAATTTTAATTTTAAAACATTCATGTTCATATAAATAAATCCCTAAAATGATTTTTAAAACATGGAAATTAATGAGAAAGATTTAGATGAATAAATCTTTAAAACATTTAAAATGATATTTTAGTTAGAGTTCCTAACCAAATGAGAGATGCTTGAAAACAAATAATTGTGGTAATAAAAACCTTATAATATCATGAGAATAAAGGGATTCATGATATACTATGTCAATGTACAATATATACACCATATAAAATTGAATTGGTGCATAACATCAAAGAAGTCTCAATGGAATGTAAATTGAGATGAAATCCATTATAAAGACCTTATCCTTAGGTTAAGGAAGAAATAATTATGTATGAAAAATATACATTCACTCAATATGATTGGATATTCAGTGTAAATCAATCAGAGTGCATTCACACATATTCTTGTAAAAATAACACCAATGATTTGGATGTTTAACTCAATGAATGGAAATTGAGTTAAAATTACTTTTATCAAGTTCATATCGATGACTTGAGACTTTATAAATGGAGTGATTATGTGTGTAAAAAGTATATCCACACAAAGGGGAGTGTAAATTACTATATAAATAAATAAATAGTGATTTCACACATAATCATGGTGTAAAATAATCAATAAAGTTTGTATAAAACCCAATGAGTGGAAATTGAAATTAGAATTTCCTTACCGATTTGGTAAATTACAAAAAATACACCCCATGAAAGAAGGATCATTAAATGAAGTTATAAATACCCATAAATTAAATTAAATTACACAAATAATACAATCATGGACAATATATACACCACAAAAAAGGAAATAGTGGCAAATATAGCTTGAATCTCATGAGAATAAAAAGTGAGCTGAAAACCCCATACCTTGTACTTTTCCTTAGTAGAGGGTAAGTTAACCTCCAGTATAATGGTGAAATAATTTTTATTAAATTATACAAGAACCCCATACATACATATGATATTATATATGATCTTCTAATATTGATTTGTTAATGATATTTCAGTAGTATCATTGTTTTGGGTGTTTACTGATTCATTTTCCTTTATATGTTTTGTTACGTAAGTCAAGTTTCTTATGTATAGGATGTATTTGATTCATATACAGAATGATATCAAGTTCTTAAACATTATTTTTAATCATCAAATGAAAATTATTCTTGAACGGTTACGATGAGGAATGAAATCTCATCACGTCGTGGAGACGGTAAGCAATACGTACGCACAAGCGACAATATCATTCTATTAGTGGTGAAATCGTATGTAATTGGATGGTATATTATATATAAATAATAATTAACATGTTATATTTATTATTTAAATCAGTTATACTCATTATTATACCCATCCAAATAATGAAGTGTTGAATAACAAACTACACCCCGACGTGGAGACGGTAAGCCGTACGTACGCACGTATGGTGACTTTGTCATCCATAGGATGAATAGAATAATGAATATGGTTGTACCATATTTATAATAACATCATAGTTTGTAGAAGGTACTGGAGTTATTATTTTGTTATGGAAATAACAATGAAAGAGGAAGTGGAAGAATAAGAGAACATTGAAAGAGGAAGTGGAAGAAGAAAAGAACATTGCAGAGGTGATGCAATTATTACCTCTTCTTCAGGTGATTTCTTTTGATTTTATCAAAAGGGATCCTTAGGTTGGATTTATGATCAAATTAAGGCCTCTAGGTTCAAGTGAGAGTAATTGAAAGGATATTTTAGTAGGGGTTGGCTGAGCCAAAAGGCTTTGGAGGTGTTATTTTGAGAGAAGGGGAAGTACCTTTTTATAAGAGAGGTGAGGGTCACTTTAGGAAAAGCTTGAAATATTATTTTATTATAAAATCATTTTTGATTCATAATGGCTCCAAATGGATTTATTTCATGTATAAGGTGGAGATGAGTCGAAATAATCTCAACCAATAGGTTTGATTAAAGTTTAGGTCACCATATTAACCTTATCATTTAGATTTAATCCTTAGTTAAATAGCATAACTTTTACAATATCTTCTAGTATTTTTATATTACATGGTTAATAAACTTACTATAAAATGTCAAGAGAATCTCAAGTAGTTAATTAATGACATATCTGTAATTATATAAGTCCTTTATATAAACCTTATATTTTTAGGAATATTTTATCATTTAATAATATTGTATTTTTTTTTAAATACTCATTTATGTCAATTTTGACACTATTGTGTATTTGGTTTTTGTGAAAGTCAACAAAAACTTGATTACTTCGAAAAAATACATTAAATCAACCCGAAAATGTTATATTAACCTAGAAAATTCGTGGAATTCATCAAAAGTCTCAATTTACTTTTATTTTTATATTTATAATATCAATTATTTTAACCTTTCATTAATAAGGTAATTACTACATCATCATTGTGTCATAAATAAATTTAATTATTTAATGTCTAAAAATTATAAATAGAATACCATGATGTATAAAATCCTTTTATCTTTCTAATGAATATTTATAGTTGAATTTATCTTATGTATAACCCTATATTAAAAATGGTTTAGTTATTAAACATTGAATTTAACACTTTTAACTCTTCTTTAAATAAAATAATAATAAATGTCCTAATCTAATCCAAGTGGATCAAAAGGATCATATTTTATTCTTAAGGTTTATTTTGGTCAAAATAAATTTATCAAATAGAATTAGGACATGTGTTAGGGTAATTATAATATCATTTTTACCTTTAATTACCCTATTTACTTTAAACCGTGGTAAATAAAATTCAAATGTTACTATTCACTGAAAATTATTTTCATCCTATTGAAACAAATTTTAATTACTGATGTCAACCGTGTCTTGTATTTTTGAAATTTAATTCACAGAATCAGTAAAATTATGTTTTATGCAAATTTGTAAATGTGCCTAGAAGGTGTGTAAAAGACAGTAAAAAGTTCAATAAAATTTTATATATCAAATCTTATTATAAAATTAATTCAATGAATTAAATTGTACTAATATAGGTATTATGTATCTATTTTTAATTTAAAATAAATTTAAATTAAAAATAATTATTTAAATAAAAATTCAGCTTTAAACAACAACGCAGTGTTTTTTACTATTCATAAAAAATTGAATGTTTTTAGAAAAATACAAAAAATTCACCCAAAGATAATTTTGATATTAAAAATTCAAAAATGATTTATATTTTACCAAATTAAAAACATAGAATTTGTATTAATTAATTAAAAAAATATTCCCGTTGTCAAAACCAGAAAGCGGGTTTTTGAGAAGTAAAAACTATCAAAAGATTGATATGTGTTTATATCCAATTTAAATGAAAATTTACTTCCAATGACCAACATTGGATTAAATGATACAAATATAATCTAATTATACTTCAAAACCATTCAAATTTATAATTTAAGACAATAAATTATTTTGATTAAAAAAGTTGTTTTCAATCAAATTTAGTATTTTTCACTATTCATCAAAATATGAATGTTATCAGAAAAGCACTGAAAATTTATCCAAACTAATTTTTTATGTCACTCTTCTAAAGAAGAAGTTTATTTTGTCAAATTGAATATATAAAAGTGTCAAATATTGGATTTAAAAAGGGTATTCCATTAAAAGGCGGTAAAATTGCATTTTTTTGAAAAATACTTCTTTTATCTGAAAATTTGAATTTATTCTTATTTTATGTTTGAGAAACACATAATATAGATGTTAAAACTATATGGAGTATATAAAATTCAAAATGCAGTTAGTACTATTCATAAACATTTTTTGAATGGCTAGTTTGGTAAGTCGTGGTACGCTCGAACTCGGTGTTGCGTGCAACACAAGCTATTTAATTATTTTAAAGAAAATAACTTACTATGAAATCTTGGGGTGTTACATTCTTCCCCCCTTTTGGAAATTGCATCCTCGCAATTTTAAAACTAGGCTTGGGAACTTCATTGAAAGTCCCACATCTGAAATTGATTCAATAAAACTATCACTTTAAAAGAAAGAAAGATAAGTTCAAAGGTCACCTGAGATAACCTATACTAGGATTCCATATAGGAAAACATGGACATGAAAAATAAACTAAGTGTCAAGTTCTGATAAAGAGTGATAGAAAACATGATCAGGAGAAATATAATAACAAGAAAACCACAAACTTGTGATAGGTTAAACGATCATTAGTTTCCTAATAGGAAAAGTAAATAGACAACGTTTTTTTGTTTTAAGTTCCATTTCATAAAGTTGAGGAATTTATTTATGAGATTGACTAAGAACATAAAGAGATATACTTAATTTTTAAGTAGAGTTTCATCCTTAATAAATTTATACCACTAAATCATCTTTTATCCAAACGATGAGTATTCAAGATGACTTGGTCACACCTGAAGTGCTATAATCAACTTATAGAAAATTACATAATACAAAAAGGATGAACTATATATTTCCCTTGTCTTTAGAGATTAACCAAAACCAAATTGTTAGTACAAGATCAGATGATACCCGAAATGGATAATACTTTATAGAAAGAAAAAATAATCTTAATTTCCAAAATTAAACAAACAATACCCAAAGTTTAATAAAGACCATTCAATAAACAGTTGTCCTTAAAATCCTTCAATATAATCCAAACTAAGATTGAAACCCAAAACTCAGAATAATTTAATCACATAGTATTTCATAGTAAATCTTAACATTTATCTCCAAATAATATCAAATAATCTTAAAGTCTCATACAGAAGTATAATAAACCAAGTCACGTATTATCTATGATAGGTTAATCATTTCCATTAATAACCTGATTCTCTATAAAAAACATATATTATTCCAAAATAAAAAAAGCACCATTACTCCTTGAATGAAATCCCATAGTATTCTATTTTCCTTAGGCATATAGTGTTCCCAATAGAGTGAACATCTTCCAAAATAACATTTACCACTTAATCACCAAATCAATTTCCTATACTAAGGATATCCATTTGATAAAACATAAGATACCAAATCAACTTATTATTGATCAATAAAATCATTTAACTAAAAATAATTAGTCACACTAACCAGGGAATTCACGTAGTCTAGTGGTAGGCAATAAATCCCAGCCACACTTTGGTTGTGGGTTTGATTCCTGCAGCTTTGTCTGACGCGATGGGTTATCACACGGTCTGTGTGTTGTCCTTTTTCAAAAAACTATATTTTATAACATTCCCAAAATGAGATAAATTCCTCAAAATAACTATAACATAATTTAACCACAAATGTTATCTCATACCTCACATTTTCATCCCAAAAATTAATAACCTGTAATTGCCTCAAATTCAAGGATCATATAAACCCAAATGGTTTTTTATAACTATATCTACAAAAGAAATGATAATTCTTCCTCAAATAGAATTTTCACGTAAAAAACTTCAGGGTTACACATACAAGATAAAAGTCTTCCAATGTAATCCCATCAACAAAGAGCATTAATACTTTTAAAAATTTCTCAATCTATTTATTTCTACATAGGGTTTTTCTTGAGTTAGTGGTATCCTATAGAATAGGACATTGACTCAGGTAATGCCTAGGTCCCCTACATTTACGGAAAATTACTGTAAATGGATTCTTAGGATTATTTTTATTTCTTCCATAGTACTCTTCATTTTCCCTCGGCAATTCTTTACTTTATGTCCTTTTTTTCCACACATAATTCATTTCTTTATTCTATTGAGACACTTTTCTGGGTGTCTCCTTCCACATTTCCAGCATAATGGAAATTTAGATTTCTTTTCTCCACAATCTCCACTACTGGAGCTCTTATCATTCTTCGCCTTTCTTTTCTTTGTTGAGTTTGGGAGTTGGTTAATATATATATTGTTTATCATATTTTTGGAAACCTACTTCGGTATGAACACGATATCTTTTACACCAATCAACATTCCATTTAGTTGCTCATTTCCACCATCGTGCCCACCTTGTACATCATGTTCAATGTTACTATGACTTCCTTGGAATCCAACCATTGACTAAAACTAGAAAGCATAGTGTGAGTAATAATAGTCCTAAAATCATTTAAAGAATATCATGACACATTATTTTCAATATAAAACACCTTAGGATTAACCAAGGTTATTTATTCTCATCTAATATTAAAATTTTTCAAATCGGTTTGTAAAGAAAGTGTGAATTATCTTAAGCATATCCCCCAAAAGTTTCGTTACCAAGAGTGCAGTAATGCCCGTTGTCGTGCACCAGTTCTCATTCGAGTCTAGCTCAAAGGGGTGTTTTCAGGTTTTACCCCTAGGTACATCTGTGCTAGAGCCGCATCTACCTGCTCGTATCCAAACATGGATGTATTTCTTGGAAAACCCACATAATATTTACATTACCAAATTTGTTGGATGTTCTTATATACTAATACCCAAAGTCTATCTTAGGTTAGTGTTTTCTAATAATAGTTTTTCTAAATCTAGCTTCCAAGGTTTGTAATAAAACTCCTTCGATACCAACTATAACGCCCCGACCCTAGTTACCCAGACTCGGTGCATTACTACCTAACAATGGCATGATCACAAGAGATCAAGTCTCGAAAGACCAACTAGTTTAGTAGCCTTGGAAGTACAAGATACATACATAAGTTTTATATTACATCATGAAACAATGAAAAAAAAACATTATGTCCCCTTTTAACACACTCATATCCTTTGTCCTATCCATGAAGGTTAATCATAATATACTTCTTCACATCCTGGGAAAAAGAAAACATAATAAATGGGTGAGCTCAGATGATTAGTAGAGATAACAATATAGTGGAAACTATCATAAATAAGCATAAACATTTAAGTTAATGTATAAGACTAAATCACATGCCTTTTAAACTTAAACTTCAGCATAATATGGCAAGGATAAATCAAAAAATTCAATTTACTTATTCACATGATTATTCTACTAGTCTAATAATTACATGTAACATCAATATCTAATTTCATAATGATGGAATGCATAATGCTGGACATCATAACCACATAGTCAAGGCCTCGTGCCATGACTACAAATAAAGATTTTGTCAACGCCTTGTGCCAAGACACTAGTTTGTCTAATGATACCTACGAATGAAACGAGGAGCTATAGATAACTCCAAAAATCACTTACTAAGTCTAATGAATTCCTCATATGAAATTTTTTAATCATAATCTAAACATTCGTATTAAAACTAGTATACGAAATGTCAATATTTTAACCACAAACCATGAATAGTATACAAATAGCACATCCACAGTAAAAAATAACTCATTTAATACAATGTGTAAGGTTGTATAAATCAATCTAAATCAAGAATAATGAAGGATATTGACATAAATGAAAATAAATAGTAAAACTATTTGAGAGAAATATCCCCCTTTTCTTGGAAATATTTAAAAGTATCACTATTTATCAAGAAGTTGTTTAAAATATATTTTTGAATAAAAGTGTCCCATACCACTTTGAAACTTATAAAAGGAATTTTAATTTTAAAACATTCATGTCCATATAAATAAATACTTAAAACCATTTTTAAAACATGGTCATTAAAGAGAAAGATTTAGATGAATAAATCTTAAAAACATTTAAAATGATATTTTAGTTAGAGTTCATAACCAAATGAGAGATGCTTGAATATAAATGATTGAGGTAATAAAAACCTTATAATATCATGATAATAAAGGGATTAATGATATACTATGTCAAAGTATAGTATATACACCATATAAAAGTGAATTGGCGCATAATAAAAATAAGTCTCAATGAAATATAAATTGAGATGAAATATCTTATAAAGACCGTATCCTTCGGTTAAGGATAATTCAATGAAATAATTATGTGTAAAAAATATAAATACAATAAATATGATTAGAAATTAAGTGTAAATAAATCAGAGTACATTCACATATATTCTTGTAAAAACAACAACAATGACTTGGATGTTTAACTCAGTGAATGGAAATTGAGTTAAGATTACTCTTATCAAGTTCATATTAATGACTTGAGAATTTATCAATGGAGTGATTATGTGTGTCAAAATTATATCCACACAAAGGGTTGTGTAAATTACTACATAAATAAATAAATAGTGATTTTACACATAATCTTGTAGTAAAATAATCAATGAAGTTTGCGTAAAACCCAATGAGTGGAAATTGAAATTAGAAATTCCCTTACCAATTTAGTAACTTATGAAACATACACCCCATGAAAGAAGGATCATACAATGAAGTTGTAAATACCCATAAATTGAATTATATTAAACAAAGAATACAATCATGGGTAATACATACACCACACAAAAGGAAATAGTGGAAAATATAACATGAATCTCACGGGAATAAAAAGTGAGATGAAAACCCCTTACCTTGTACTTTTTCTTAGTAGAGGGTAGGTTAACCTCCTATATAATGGTGAAATAATTGTTATTAAATTATAAAATAAACACATACATAAATATAATACCATACATGATCTTTTAATATTGCTTTGTTAATGATATTTCAATAGTATCATTGTTTTGGGTGTTAACTGATTCATTTTACTTTATATGTTTTGTTATGTAAGTCATGTTTGTTACAGATAGGATGTATTTGATTCATATCCAGAATTTTATTAAGTTCTTAAAAGATATTTTTAATCATCAAATGAAAATTATTCTTGAATGGTTACAATAGGGAACAGAATCTCATTGCTCGTGGTGACGGTAAGCTATACGTACGCACGAGCGACAATATCATTCTATTTGTGGTGAAATCGTATGTAATTGGATAGTATATTATATATACATTTTCATGACCCCTCCCCAAAAAGTGTACCCCTCATCGGCCGGTAATGTGAGAAGGGAGATAATGACCCCCGAGTCCCGCCTTCAGTAGGCCCCGGGTTGGTGACTAGCACCGAGGGTATAGTAAACACACAAATGGGAGGCATTAACCTCTAAGAGAACACATGCGAAAGAGAGAGATAAGATAGAAACCAACCAAATCCAACTCATAACTAAAATATAAATGAAAACCCAAGTGCACATATGTAATGTCATACAAAATTACTACAACTAGAAGGGGAAAAACTGCAAGTACCCAAAAGAGAGTAAAAAAATAGCAGCAACCACAAGACAGAACAACTCATGCAACCCCAAGCTAGTAGAAACCAGCTTGATCTCCAACCTGATCCAAGTGACCTGAAAAAAAGGTTATATATACATAGGGGTGATTATAACAGTATACTCAATATGATCCTCCTCGAAGCCTCTCGTGCAAAAGTAAAGGAAGCATGAAAAAGCATAGTGAATAACAAGTGAAACTAACTTGTCACCTAAACAGGTATACTAAGTTCCCAACCTCACCATGACTACTCTCACCAAGTAACACATACAAGAGTATATAATATAATAAAGAATATCAAGGTTACCCTACTACTACTTTCCCACTGGTTTTCCTCTTTTCCCCAACGTCGCACGTCCTAAACCTCTCTCTCCAAAAGGCTTTCCTGTAGACACCTGGGCAAAGCACCACAATATGCACCTCATGAAACAAAACCACCAAGTCTACGCAAAAAGTAACCAGGTAGTTTCCGGGAGCCTCCACATCTCGCATAACATGTATCATACATTGGGTATTATACCTCAATCCATTACAACCCATACACCGAGTAAGGATCCTCAAGCCATCAAAACCTATACACGTTACACCTATAGTAGTCCATAGGATACTATATCCAGAATATATGTGTTTGAATAACCACAAGCCATTACATCCCTCTACACACACATATGGGGAAAACTAACCACTGTGCCTACCAGCATAAGTATCTATCAAGGGAAGAGAGCAGGACCAAAGGGGGTAGTCAGTCATCTATCCTCCCACCTGAATGTTGGGGAGAAAACCCCCTAGGGCTTAGAATCCCTGGGGTGTTAGTTACCTTTACTGATAGGGTGGAGTAACGTATAGAAACACAAAAGGTACAGAATATACTATATCTCACAACCACACTATGGGAATAACCTAGTCTTAGACTCAACTACATCTAACTTCTCTCAGACTCCGGGCTGCCACTTCTAAGACTAGGTATCCTATAATCACACAACCATTTAAGGAGATCTATTACATTACTTCATTCCATTTTTTATTAGTTCCACTTTACATTAATTAATTTTTTAAACATTAATTAACCATTTACAATTCCACATTAAACTTCATTAGTATCACACCCAAAGTCCACTATCCCTTTAAAATTACAACCTCATCATTATGTTCCGGAAACTCCAACCCCAAGGGTTAACATCATTTATTCAATTATTTAGTACATAATTACTTTCCCATATTCCCAGGCATTCTATAAAAACATTATATGATACTAAACACAAGGGGGATCAACCCGATGAGTAGATGTACTACCCGTAGAGTCTTTGCCGCATATAGCAAGAACGTAGACCCTTCCTTCCTTGAGAAGCTAAACACGGAAAGAACGTGGCATACCCCGTGCATCTTCGCCTCTTTTAGAAGAAGGGTAATTAAGACCAGTTACCTTGAGAAGTGGGGAAATGTAAAGAAGATAATCAACCAATAAGAATAAGGAAGCATCCAACAATCACATCCATCCTGTTCCGTCATCCCTGGTGTCCTCCCCGACTCCCGCATGCATAAACTAATGCATCTAGCCACTCTAGGCATCATCTGCTGCCACAACCAAAGGTATCCATGCCCCCACATACCACAACAGCCATCCAAACTCACATCACAACACAAGAAGCAGGAAAAAAAATATCTTAACAAATGGGATCTTGGCCCTTTAACGATCAAGATGGTAACTCAAAACCCTACAAGAAATTATCTTTTTACCAAACAACCAGTTCTTTAATCCATCTATAATTGACTGATATATTATTTGTAGGTTCTGAATATGGGTAACTCAAACAACAAACTATCACAAATTTATTAAACATGCTTACGACATCAATTTTATTAACATCAAATTACAACAAGAAGAACTGGATTCATTTAATGCCTCTTTATCTTTATCCAAATTGTTATCAATTTATTCCCATCTTTACGTTCTTTACCAATTTCCATCAAGAATGAACATCTAAACAAAGAAACCATTGATATCACACTATCTAGCAAAAAAAGAGGCAATAACAAATGATTGATATCAATTTATTTATCTGGTTTAAATATTTATTATGTCAATTCCATTGTCATCCAATGGGATAAAACATGCTAACTATACAGTTGCATATATAAGAAAAGAGAAGCAACAAATCCCCTATCTCAAATGGTTCTTGACGTTATTTATACCACAACGGTTCACGATCGCCTCCTCTCGCGAAGACTACATCCACCTGAGGATGCCACTGAACGACCACACCAACCAAAACCCAAGAAAAATCCATTAGAAGCATGAAGATAACATACTATAATATGGAAAGGAGAAATGGGAGAAGATGAACCCCTAAAGAATGATGATAAAACATACTTTAATTCGATGAATGATCGACCCTTTCTGCTTGCACAAAAGTAGAGGGTGCACATGCAGCAGGAAGAACTTGAAGGGGAAACCAATCCATGGGGAAAAGTTTGATCTCAGGATTCCTATGAGAAGGAAGGAAAGGTTTGAGCATCTCACACCAGAGAACAAGGTGGAAGAACAAGGGAGGAAGATATCTTTTCCCTTTTTGAAGATTTAACAAAGCGACGGTTTAAGATATGCTTGATTTCCCATTAAAAGAGGATCACATTAAACCACGTGGTTTGACCAAGTAAAAACATCATAATCCATAGAAATAATTAATATAGGAGTTATGGCCTTTGAATCGGCCTTATAGTCATTAAAAAAGGATTTAAATGCATTTTACATCAAAGGAAATGTTAAAGGGGTGAAACTGTTGGAAGCTGGAAACAATGTTCATAAACCTCACTATTCTGGAAACACTGTTCATAAACCTCACTGTTGGAACCTCACCATTCTGGAAACACTATTTATGAACCTCAATGTTGGAACCTCACCATTCTGGAAACACTGTTCATGAACTTCACTGTTCTGGAAACACTGTTCATGAACCTCACCATTGGAACCTCACCATTCTGGAAACACTATTCATCTAAGGTTACCATTGCAATGTTCACAGAAGGTTAATATTAACACTGTTCACTTAAGGTTACCATTGCACTGTTTACAGAAGGTTAATGTTGACACTGTTGACCTAAGGTTACCCTTGCACTGTTCAACTAAGGTTACCGTTACACTATTCACAGAAGGTTAATGTTGACACTGTTCACCTAAGATTACCGTTGTACTGTTCACAGAAGGTTAATGTTGACACTATTCACCTAAGGTTACCGTTGCACTGTTCACAGAAGGTTAATGCAGACATTGTTCACCTAAGGTTACCGTTGCACTGTTCACAAAAGTTTAATGCTGACAATGTTCATCTAAGGTTACCATTGCATTGTTCACAACTGTCTACCGTTGGAACTGTTCACCAAACTATAAAATTGGAAAAGTGTTGGGGATAAGTCACATTTACCTCCTGAATCACCTCATACACCTAATTTTCGTGAAGGAATGGACCAGAGAGGTCTGGGCCGTTACATCAGATACCTCTCAAAACATTATCGTTCTCGGGAATTCAAAACCACCTAAAGGGAAAACGAAACAGGGTCAGAACAACCACCCATCCAGATACCTATCAAATGAGAGAAATCCATAAGAAGCAACAAAAGATAACCATATTTTAATCATGAAAGGTTTAAACACAATGGGGACATCATTACATAGAAATAGTTAAACATCAACCAACTCTGGGTAGTGAGCACGTATCTGCGAATCACATTCCCAGGTACTCTCCTCCATGCCACCGTGTCACCATAAGACAGGAACCAAGGGGATAGAACGTCTGCGCAACACCTTATCCTTGCAGTCTTGGATCTCAATAGGCCACTCCTCAAAGGTAGCATCATCATCAACATTGATATCTCCCCAATCAATGACGTGAGAGTCATCATGAAGATAACGACGGAGCTGTGATACATGGAAAACATAATGCATCCAACTCATCTGTGGGAGAAGTGCTACTCGATACACCACAGATCCAACACGAGATAACACCTTGAAAGGACCACCAAAGCGGGGATAAAGCTTACTCCCATGACCAAACCTTTGCTTCCCACAACGGGGAGTCACCTTCAGAAACACATGATCCCCAACATTAAACTCTAAGGGTCTCCTTCTTTGATCAAAAAATGATTTCTGATGATCATGCATATTCTTCATCCTCTCACGAATCACCTGAAGCATCTCTTTTGTATTCTATACTAGTTCTGGTCCGAGAATTACTGACTCTATGACCCCAGTCCAGCACAACGGAGAATGGAAAGGTCGACCATACAAGCCTTCAAATGGTGCCATACTGATGGTGGAGTGAAAACTATTATTGTAAGCGAACTCCACCAAGGGTAAGTGCCTCATCCACGAGCCTCAAAAATTAAGAACACAAGAGCGTAACATGTCTTCAAGAGTCTAGACAGTTCGATCTGTCTGACCATCCGTTTGAGGATGAAAAGCAGTTCTAAGGCATAGCTGAGGACCAAAAGCATGCTAGAAAACTCTCCACACCCTAGAAGTAAAGAGAGAGTCTTGATCAGAAATGATCATCCTTGGGACTCCCTGAAGTATCACCACCTTCTCCAGATACTACCTTGAAAAAACTTCCACTGAGCTCAACTCCTTGATTTCTATAAGGTGGGATGATTTTGTTAAGTGATCCACTACCACCCAAATAGCATCATGTCCTCCTAGAGATCGAGGTAAACCAGTAACAAAGTCCATTGAGATGTCCTCCCACTTCCACTAAGGAATCTCTAATAGTTGGAGCAAACCACCAGGGACGCGGTGCTCATCCTTGACCTTCGGGAATACTAAACATCGAGACACAAAATCTGAAACCGTACGCTTCATCCCAAGACACCAAAACTGAATCCTCAAGACTAGGTACATCTTTTTCATGCCAGGCTACATTGCTAAAGGAGAACTATGGAACTCTCTGAGAACCATCTCACGCATCATCAAAGGAACAAAAATCCTTCTGTGATACAACACTCTGTGTTGTTTATCCTCCAACCAACCATCAGGGGCCTCACCATAAACAACTCGGTATCTCTAGACCTCCACCTCTAGATCCTCTAACTGGGACTCTTCCACCTTCTGCACCAGATATGATTGCATCATCATATGAAAAAGATAACCTCTACCCCAACTTATCCCATGTCAAGATGTAATGTTGACAGTTCTTCTATTACCCTCTAGGAATCAATAGATTCATGCCCAGATTCACTATGTGACTTTCAACTCAGCGCATAAGCTACAAAATTCCCCTTTCCAGGTTTATAAAATATTTTAATGTTGTATTCCTATAAGAACTCCATCCACCAACATTGTCGCAAGTTTAAGTCACGCTGGGAGAAAACATACCTCAAACTCTTATGATCAGTGAAAACCAAAAAGCACTCACCAATGAGGTAATGTCTCCACAACTTCAGATAAAACACTATGGCTGCTAACTCAAGATCATGGGTGGCATAGTTATGTTCATGGGGACGCAACTGCTGATACCCGTAAGAAACAACTGACCTATGATGCATCGGAACACAGCCTAACCCCAGAGGCGAAGCATCACAGGAAACATCAAATTGAACTCCCTCTTCTAGAAGACAAAGAACTGGAGCACTTACTAACTTCTCCTTTAGATACTCGAAAGCTTCATGACACTTATCAGTCTATATGAATGCATGATCTTTCCTGGTTCAAGATGTTATAGGAGTCGCAACTCGTGAGAAGTTGGCTATGAACCTCTGGTAGTAGCCTGTAAGACCAAGGAAACTTCGCACCTCAGACACTATCTTAGGGGATTCCCAAGACAAAACTGCTTCTATCTTCAATGGATCCACAACTACTCCCTGCTGGGACACAACATGTCCTATGAAACGGACTTCTCGAGCCCAAAACCCACACTTCGACAACTTACCAAATAACTGATGTTGATGAAGAACTCCTAAAATGGCATGTAGATGCTTTTCATGATCTTATTTAGATGTGGAGTACACAAGGATGTCGTTGATGAAAACTGCAAAAAACTTGTCCAGGAACTCACGAAACACAACGTTCATCAATCCCATGAACACAGCTAGAGCATTTATCACGCCTAACGACATTACAATGAACTCATAATTCCCATGATGTCAACAGAAAGCAGTCTTTGGGATATCCTCATCCTTCACACGCATATGATGATATCCTGACTTCTAGTCAATCATTGAGAACCAAATTGTACCCTTCAGTTGATCGAATAAATCATTAATCCGTGGAAGAGGATAGTAATTATTTATTGTCACTTTGTTCAAGTGACGATAATCGACACACAACCGCCAACTACCGTCAGCCTTCTTCATGAACAAAACTGGTGAACCCCATGGTGACACACTTGGCTGAACAAAACCACACTATAACAGGCCATCAAGTTGTATAAGTAACTCTCGTAACTCAGAAGGGTCCATATTATATGGAGACATAGAGATAGAAGATTCTCCTGGTTGTAGTTCAATCCCAAACCCAATCTCTCGTCGAGGGGGTAATTCTACAACCTCTTCTAGAAATACAGCAGGGTACTCTTCTACGACCCTAGGAAACACCAACTGATGAACCTTTGAAAAACCCAACATCATCTTATCCTTCATGAATGATAAGGACGGAACGCGCTTATAACCCATCCAAGGATCTTACTCGCCAACAAACACCACCAGCTCTCCATTCACACCAATGAAAACGACCTTCATCATGAATCAATCCATGATAGCCTGCACCGAATACAACCAATCCATGCCGAGGATGACATCATATGTTTGTATTCGTAAACACAAGAAATATCCCCAAGAGCGTTGTTGCCCCAACACTAGCTCACAGTCTCTACATACTTCAAACAAGTCAGCCCAACCTCTAACTGGTGTAGTCAATGCCAAGGGCACTGGAAGCCTCTCTACCTCAAGTCCCAAAGCATGGACAAGGGTAGGTGATACGAAGGAGCATGCCTCTCTTGAATCAAACAAGGCATACACCAAGGTAGAAAACAAACAAAGGGTACCTCGAACGATGTCTGGATCGCCTGGAGCTGGCAACGCTAGAGCATGAATCTGCCCATGACCACCTCCATGGCCTCTATGACCCTAATGAAAACCACCACCATGGCCGCCGTCTTCTCTTTGAGAATGGGGAGCATCATGGGGCTGTCCTCTGCCTACCCCATCTACCCTCTGCTGATCTAAAGCTGGTGCAACCTGTTGCTGCTGCCTTGGCTGGAACTACCTGAACGGAGGAACCTGGAGTGGAGCACCTGGTGCACGATGACTACTATGAAAGGCCAGGCACTACCGCTACTGATGAACTCGACCACTACAAGAAAAAAAGTGCCTGATCCCTTGGCATAAGCTTGAGAGTTGCTGCGTTTGGAGAAACAAGATGTGAAGGGCTGGGACCTACCCTCGGTAGAACAAAAACTCTTCTGCCCTGAAAACTGGGAACCCCAGACCACAACTCTGCTTTGTGAGGAATCAAAATGACTCCCCTCTCATGATGATCCGGTTTTGGCCAAAGTCCTATTGAAAAACTATGCCCTCAATAGAACCTCAAGATATGTTTTTAGCATAAATGGGTTGACCTGGTGCTGGATCTCTAGATGAAAATCCTCCTCAAAATGCCTCTCCCTGGCCTCCTCATCTGGAAATAGGTCTGAAACATATCATAAAAGGTTACTAAAACAGATTCCAAACTCTCAAACACTAGAGCTCTCTTGTCGAAGGGTAAGAAGATCTTGGAGACTGGACGCCATCACAGTCGAAGAAATAAACTTGACTCTAAACTTGTCTCGGAACTCCTCCCATGAGATCTCTAACTCTTCATGATCCCTGAGGAACAAGAACCACCATTTCCTTACTACTCCACGCAACATCGTCACAACCTAGGACACCTAGTGCTCCTTCCGAGCACGGATCGAACTGAAGCCGATCTCGACATCCTCTAACCATTCTCCCATGACTGCATCTAAAACAGATCCCTCATACTTATGCATACTCTGGCAGTGAAACTCTCGGAGTGTCTTCCTCCAAGTGTCATCATCATCACCCTCTACCCTACGATGATATACTGGAACAGTCTGCTGGACATCTTCTGCGTAAACCTGATGAGGACGTCGACCAGAAGCCATACCTGTAAAATAACAAACCATTAGTGATCCTAAACCTGGAATATGGAAGACTCAACATTAATTAATTAATTATTTTATTTCTATTCATTTTATATTAACCTATCCCAAGGTCTACCCATTCAAACACAGGCACAAAGATAAATGATGCATGATCCTTTCCTAGGTCTCTACCCTACAACTAGTATCACCTTGTTCAGTTGCCATTGTAAACTTAAAAGTCTGTACATCAGATCTTAGGGGGACCTAAACGCATATGTCTCAGTCGGTCTCCAGTTTTTACATCACTTGCTAAACATGAATGAAACCGTTGCCCTACCAACCCACACAACCTCACCTGTTCTTAACTCCAAACTCCATACTATCCCTCAACCTCCCTCTGATACCACTCTGTCATGACCCCCTCCCCACAAAGTGTACCCCTTCGGGGCCGAAAATGTGAGCAAGGATATAATGACCCCCGAGTCCTTCCTCCAGTAGGCCTCGATTTGGCGATTAGCACTGAGGGTATAGTAAACACACAAATGGGAGGAATTACCCTCTAAGAGAACACATGAAAAAGAGAGAGAGATAATATAGACACCAACCAAGTCCAAATCAGAACTGAAATATAAAAGAAAACCCAAGTGCACATATTTAATGTAACGCCCCGACCCCAGTTACCCAGAGTTGGTGCATTATTGCGTAACATTGGCATGATCATAAAAGATCAAGTCTCGAAAGACCGATTAGTTTAGTAGCCTTGGAAACACTATATACATTCATAAATGTTACATTACATCATAAAGTGAAAAACTACAATAACAAAGTCTCCATAGTCCACACTCATATCCTCTTTTGACTATCCCTGTAGGTCATTCATAAGATACTTCTTCACATCCTGGAAAATATTAAAACATTGAAAGGGGTGAGCTCAGATGCTCAGTAAGGATAACAATATTGTGGAATCTTTCATAAATAAACATTAATATTTAAGGCAATGTATAACTAAAACAGAAGCCTTTTTAAACTTGAACTTCAGCATAATATGGCAAAAGTAAAATGAGATGATGCCATTTACTTCTTCACATGGATATTCTACTGGTCGAATAATCATATGCAATATCAATAACCACTTTCATAACGATGGAATGCATAATGCCAGAATATCATATCCACGTAGCCAAGGCCTCGTGACAAGACTACAAATAATATTTTGTCAAGGCCTCGTGCCAAGACACTAGTTTGTCTCATGAGACCTGCCGATGCATCGAGGAGCTATAGCGGGCTCCACCCGTCACTTATTAAGTCCAATGCATTCCTCATATGAATAGGTTTAAACATATCATAAACCATAACATAATCATATCACATAAAACATGCATAAAGGAAACATAACATTTCCACATTTCAATCACAAGATATCAATACAACACATTGATATAATAAAAACACTTTCAAAACAATTTTCAATACCAAAATAAAGGAAAATTAAAACTTTGTATTTATTTTTCATTTAAAAAAAGTTATGGCTTGTAGAGGAAGCCGAAACTCAAATAATGGTCACAGTGGCAGAGAAGTCATTGTTGCCGCATATGTACGAAAAAAAAACATTCCATTTTGTCGTTTAGTAAAACGCTTCGTATAAAAAGATTCCTTTTGAAAAAAACATAAAAGTCAAAGGGGTTTATACATTGTATAAAAGAAAGTTGTGTATAAAGCAAAATATGCCTCAATGAAAGGAGATTGAGACGAAGTCACTTAGAAAGATCATTTTTAAAATAAAATAGATCTATTATGTGTATTCACTATATTAACACATAAAGAAAGTATAAATACCAGATAGGACATAATAATATCATGACATAATTTGAAAGTAGGAGATTAACCCAAAGAATGGAAATTGGGTTAAGAAGTTCCCTTACAAATATCATTTTTTTAAATAAAATAAATCTATTATGTGTATCACTATAAGTACAGATAATGAAAGGAAAAATACAAGATAGTACATAATAATATCATGACATAATTTGAAAGTAAGAGATTAACCCAAAGAATAGAAATTGGGTTAAGAAGTCCCCTTACCTCGTGTCTGACTTGACTCGATCGTTCTTTAATCTCCTAAATAATAAACAAGAGTTAATTTCTAATTTATTAAGAACCTTTTTCAAGTTTATTATTCCTTTTATATCACTTATTACCATGTTATTAACATTATGTAATTATTTATGTTAATAATGGTCGTTTTGTCGATCTTTGGTACTTGAGTCAAAAATAAACTTCTTAAAATTAAAAGTTGATAATGTGGTAAAATATCCATTATATCCATAATTATATTCATGATGTAGATATCATATAAATCATATATATCCAGTATATACATTCATTTATAATATGACATAACATTTAGAGGTAAGAAATGAAATGCATCGTTCATAGAGACGGTAAGCCGTACGTACGCATGAACACTACTTTCATTTGCATTTCAGATTTAATGGAATGAAGTTATAATTATATAAAGGTATAATATAATTCCAGTATAATATAATGTATAATACCATTTACTCCATCCTTTATACATCCCACATTGGCATTAACGATTCAAATCACTTTGAGGGGGCGGTAGTCCGCACTTCCTAAAATGAAAATATCGCGTTTACCCATAATGGAAACCATAAAGGTATGCCATAAATGAAAAATACAGAAGCTTGAGGAAAACATAAACATATTATATATCATATATAAATATTGTGACATCTTAATGGCCACCTTTGAAGGTGTTATATGACTGTTGAACAATCATCGTTTCGTGAGGCAGAAATTCGCCATCCAGAGAAACCGTATGTTATTTAACCATTAGATGTAGGTGTGTGTAAGTGTAGCTCGAATCCTTATTATAAAAACATCCTAGTATATTGAAGATAATGGTTTTGTTACAAAATAAAGGAATAAAAAGAGTTTAAGGGGTTGGAGAAGCAAAATAAAACAAAATAACATAAGAGAAGACATTACCTTAAAATTGGGTAACTCTTTTTTGATTTGAGCCAAAGGCTTCCTTGGGAAGAATTATGCCCAAAGTGAGGCTTCTAGGAGTAAGGGAGGGAAGTTGGGAGAGTATTTGGGCAGAGTTTTTCCAAGCCAAATGGCTTGAAAGTGTGAATAAGGTGGTAGTGGTGGGGGCCTTTTATAAGAGGAGAGGAGGGGCACTCTTGGTAAGTCATGAAATGTTACTTTATTATATAATGAGTTTCGGATTTTAAAGGTCCGAAACTTATATATTTCTAGGATAAGGTGATAAGGGTTCGAAATATACTCATCCAATAGGTTTTTGAAAAGTTTAAGTCTTAGATTTTACATTATCTTTTTATTTTATTTAAATTGTTAATTAATGAGGTAATCGCTGCATCATCATGGTGTCATAAATAATTTAATTTATTTAATGTCTAAAAATTATAAAAAAATTATCATGATGTAGGAAATATTTGTAGATTTCTAATGAATATTTATAGTAAAAAATATGACTTGTACAACCCCATTTAAAAATTGTTTTAGTAAAACAACTCATGTTTGTGACATATTTATTTTAACATTAAATAAAAAGGTTTTAATGTCATTTTCCTACCAAAGTGGATCCATGAGGTCCCCAAGTTGACCCATGGATTGTCTTGGTCGGCAATGACTCATCCAATAGGGGTAGGACAAGTGTAAAGGTATTTCATATTTTTATAATATCATTTTTACCTTAAATTTCACTAATTACCTTTAATCGCGTTTAATTGAACTTAAAAGTTACTATTCACCAAAAAATTATTTCAATCCCATTGAACCACATTTTACTTCCTAATGAAAACCATGTATGTTGGATTTTTTTAAATCAAATCACAGAAGTGGTAATGTTTTATTTACACGAAAAATTAGTTTTTAAACTACCACTTAGTGGTTTCACTATTCATCAAAAATTGAAGTTTTTCAGAAAAATACCAAAAATTCACCCTAAGATATAATTGATATTCCGAATTAAAAAATGATGTCTGTTTTAAAAAATTCCAAACCTATAAGTTGCATTAATTAATTTTATAATTAATTCCCGCTGTCAAAACAAATAGCGTGTTTTAAAGAAACAATATATATCAAAAGATTGACAATTGTTTATGTCCAATTTCAAAGTGAAATTAATTATAATGGACACCATTGGATAAAATGGTAAAAATATATTTTAATTATAATTTAAAACCACTCAATAGTATAATTTATCACTATAAATTATTTTGATTAAAAAAGTTGTTTTTAAGTATTTTTTACTATTCATAAAAAATTGGAAGTTCTCAGAAAATTACAAAAAATTCAACTTAGGATAATTTCAATATTCCGAATACAAAAATGAAGTCCATTTTGAAATATAAATTTATATAATTTCAAAAAGTTGGTATTACTATTCATAACTGCTACTTTGATTGGTCGCGGTGTGTTAGAATCTTGAACTTGCGTACAATGCAAGCTATTACATTATTGAAAGAGAAGCGTACCGTGAAAGCTCAAGGCGTTACATTCTCCCCTCCTTCAATAAATTGCATCCTCGCAATTTGAAATTTTTCTTTGAAAATAAAAGGTTGAAAATAGAAAATACCTTTGTGGAAAAACCACATCGGAAATAAGGTTAATAAAATTTAGCCTTAATAAGAGGGAAAGGGAAATGAAAAAGTCACCACCAAATTATGATATCGATAAGGTGAACATTAGTGGAAATTAGAGACATATACTTGGAGGAAAAAGGTAAATATTTTTAGGGAGTGATTGAGGTCATCAATCACAAACAAGTGTAAAATTGAGGGCCTCAAAGCCTTCAATCTATGTTGATTTAAAATATTATCAGTTCAACAAGACATAAGGTATTAGGATAACACATTTTTTGTTTTAATATCCCTTTACTAAAGTTTAAGAATTAATTTATTCATAGAATAAGATATAGATATATATATATTTATTCTTGACAAGTAGAGTTTCAACCTTCAACTAATTTTTACCACAAACTAATCTTTTACTTAAAAAGATAATAGAACTCAAAAATATTATATTTATCCTAATCGTACAAGGTTCAAAATATTAACACATACCATTTAGATTAGGAAAAATATTTTGTAATAACCAGGGACTTCCTGTAGGCTAGTGGTAGGTAATAAAGGCCTGTCACATTATGGTTGTGGGTTCGACTCCTACAGCTTTGTCCGACGTGACGAGTTATCCCCCAACCTACAGGTTGTCGTTTTTCTAAAACTATAGTATTATAATATCCCAAAAATAATCTTCATAAGTGTTTTAACCTTAAACAATTATATCCAAAGTTCAACTTAATCCATTCCAACCTTTATTGTTATCCAAAATACCTTTGTCCATACTTCCTGTAAAAGGTCTCTAAATTCCAAAATCAATTGTAACATCAGATTCCCCAAACAAGGTAAAGTTTCTCTTATTGTCACATACTAAAAATATGATTAACTTCATCATATTAAATCATTAATGAAAACAACAAGTACTGTAGTACAATCCTTATATATATATATCACATTATCCTTATAACCATAATATAATCCTTGAGTCCAAAAGAACCAACACATTAGTTATTTCACTTCAACTGTAGTAACAACATAAGATTGTCCTTGATCCCTTGGAATTTTCTGAGGTAAGTTTCCCTGACGCTTAGGAAATTCATTTGCATAATTCCCCATTTCTCTACAATTGTAGCATTCAACATTGATAGCCTCTTTCTTTCCCTTGCAATAACGAGCCTGGTGACCTTTTTCTCCACATTTATAACAAACTCCCATTCCTTTTAGGCAAGTACCGGGGTGATTCTTCCCACAATTATCACATAATGGAAAATACTTCTTTCCCTTTTCCCCTTTATCTGTCTCTTGTTACACCATTCTCTTCTTCTCTTTCTTTACTTTGTTGTCATAAGACTTAGAGAATTCCTTTTCTGTCTTGATAGCACACGAGACAATATCTTCGTACGACGAGAAGGTTTGTGAGACTAATGCTCAATGGAGAAATGGTTTTAACCCATCAAAGAAACAATCAATATTACTTCTTGGGTTATGTATATAATCTGCAGCATGCCTCACTAACCTTGTAAAGTTAGCCTCATACTTTGAAACATTCTCATCCTCCTTCTGCCTCAGACTCAGAAATTGCCTTTCCATATCTACTCAATGGTCATGTGGAAAGTATTTTTCTAAGAAAAGAACTTTGAACTCTCTCCATTCCATAATTGATATTTCATCATCTTCCTTTGTATTTTGAATCAACGACCACCATTGATCAGTATCTCCAGTGAGGCGGTAAACTGCCATGACAACCTTCTCCCTTTCGCTACTCCCCAAGGCATGGAATATTTTCTCTAAGGAGTTTACCCATTGCTCAACTAATAATGGATTTTTACCCCCATTAAATGTTGGCGGTTTCTGCCTCATGAAGCGGTCTAACATTGATTCTCTACGTTTCGGATCAGGGTGCTCCATACGAGTAAGGTTATTATTCATAACCTGAGTGAGTTTTCCCAGTATGGTGATAAGTTGATCAACACCAATTGTATCTCCAGCTCCACAATAATTATCTTGAGCAGGAGGGAAATCCCTACACGGAGTGCGTGCATTGATACGGTTTCCATTCCTCCCACTAGGCGCCATTTCTAAACAATGGAATAAACTAGATTAGTTTATGAATTAAAATACATAATTCCATACTTGTAAAACACTTAACATAAATTGAACTATTTATGGATATAATCCATAATCATAAAAAATTTTCTTTGAGTAAGTATGTACTCATAATCCCTTCATAATGGTTTGTAAATAAAATGATAATTATCCTAATCATATCCCCCGAGAGTGTCGTAACCAAGAGTGCAGCAAGGCCCGTTGTCGTGCACCAGTTCCCATTCGAGTCTAACTCAAAGCAGTGTTTTTGGGTTTTACCCCTAGGTACATCTGTGCCAGATCCACCTCTACCTGCTCGTATCCAGACAGGGTTGTATTGCTCAGAAAACTCACAAAATCTCTATAATACCAAAATTCTAGGAAGTTCTTCTATACTAATCCTCAAAGTCTATCTTTGGGCTATGTGCTCTAATCATAGTTTATCTAAATCTAGCTTCCAAGGTTAGTACTAAACTGCCTCTGATACCAACTGTAACGCCCCGACCCCAGTTACCCAGAGTCGGTGCATTATTGCGTAACATTGGCATGATCACAAAAGATCAAGTCTCGAAAGACCGATTAGTTTAGTAGCCTTGGAAACACTAGATACATTCATAAATGTTACATTACATCATAAAGTGAAAAAATACAATAACAAAGTCTCCATAGTCCTCACTCATATCCACTTCTGACTATCCCTACAGGTCATTCATAAAATACTTCTTCACATCCTGGAAAATATTAAAACATTGAAAGGGGTGAGCTCAGATGCTCAGTAAGGATAACAATATAGTGGAAGCTTTCATAAATAAACACTAACATTTAAGGCAGTGTATAACTAAAACAAAAGACTTTTTAAACTTGAACTTCAGCATAATATGGAAAAAGTAAAATTAGATAATCTCATTTACTTCTTCACATGGATATTCTACTGGTCGAATAATCATATGCAATATCAATAACCACTTTCATAACGATGGAATGCATAATGCCAGACTATAATAACCATGTAGACAAGGCCTCGTGCCAAGACTACAAATAATATTTTGTCAAGGCCTCGTACCAAGACACTAGTTTGTCTCATGAGACCTGCCGATGCATCGAGGAGCTATAGCGGGCTCCACCCGTCACTTATTAAGTCCAATTCATTCCTCATATGAATGGGTTTAAACATATCATAAACCATAACATAATCGTATCACATAAAACATGCATAAAGGAAACATAAAATTTACACATTTCAATCACAAGATATCAATACAAGACATTGATATAATAAATACACTTTCGAAACCATTTTCAATACCAAAATAAAGGAAAATTAAAACATTGTATTTATTTTTCATTTAAAAAAAGTTATGGCTTGTAGAGGAAGCCGAAACTCAAATAATGGTCACGGTGGCTTAGAAGTCGTTGTTGCTGCATACGTACGACAAAAAAAAACATTCCATTTTTTCGTTTAGTAAAACGCTTCGTATAAAAAGATTCCTTTTGAAAAAAACATAAAAGTCAAAGGGGTTTATACACCGTATAAAAGAAAGTTGTGTATAAAACAAAATATGCCTCAATGAAAGGAGATTGAGACGAAGTCCCTTAAAAATATCATTTTTAAAATAAAATAGGTCTATTATGTGTATTCACTATATTTACACATAAAGAAAGTATAAATACCAGATAGGACATAATAATATCATGACATAATTTGAAAGTAAGAGATTAACCCAAAGAATGGAAATTGGGTTAAGAAGTTCCCTTACAAATATCATTTTTTTAAATAAAATAAATCTATTATGTGTATTCACTATAAGTACAGATAATGAAATTAAAAATACAAGATAGGACATAATAATATCATGACATAATTTGAAAGTAGGAGATTAACCCAAAGAATAGAAATTGGGTTAAGAAGTTCCCTTACCTCGTGTCCGACTTGACTCGATCGTTCTTTAATCTCCTGAATAATAAATTAGAGTTAATTTATAATTTCTTAAGAACATTTTTCAAGTTTATTATTCCTTTCATATCACTTATTACCATGTTATGAACATTATATAATTATTTATGTTAATAACGGTCGTTTTGTCGATCTTTGGTACTTGAGTCAAAAATAAACTTCTTAAAATTACAAGTTGTTCATGTGGTAAAATATCCATTATATACATAATTATATTCATGATATAGATATCATATTCATCATATATATCCAGTATATACATTCATTTATAATATTACATAACATTTAGAGGTAAGAAATGAAATGCACCGTTCATGGAGACGGTAAGCCGTACGTATGCATGAACGCTACTTTCATTTCTATTTCGTATTTAATGGAATGAAGTTATAATTATATAAAGGTATAATATAATTCCAGTATAATATAATGTATAATACCATTTACTCCATCCTTTATACATCCCACATTGGCACTAACGATTCAAATCACTTTGAGGGGGCGGTAGTCCGCACTTCCTAAAATGAAAATATCGCGTTTACCCATAATGGAAACCATAAAGGTATGCCATAAATGAAAAATACAGAAGATTAAGGAAAACATAAACATATTATATATCATATATAAATATAGTGACATCTTAATGTCCACCTTTGAAGGTGTTATATCAGTGTTGAACAATCATCGTTTCGTGAGGCAGAAATTCGCCATCCACAGAAACATTATGTTATTTATCCATTAGATGTAGGTGTGTGTATGTGTAGCTCAAATAATTCTTATGAAAACATCCTAGTATATTGAATATACTGGTTTTGTAACAAAAGAAAGGAATAAAAAGAGTTTAAGGGGTTGGAGAAGAAAAATAAAACAAAATAACATAAGAGAAGACATTACCTTAAAATCGGGTAACTCTTTTTTGATTTGAGCCAAAGGCTTCCTTGGGAAGAATTTTGCCCAAAGTGAGGCTTCTAGGAATAAGGGAGGGAAGTTGGGAGAGTATTTGGGTAGGGTTTGGCCGAGCCAAATGGCTTGAAAGTGTGAATAAGGTGGTAGTGGTGGGGGCCTTTTATAAGAGGAGAGGAGGGGCACTCTTGGTAAGTCATGGAATGTTACTTTATTATATAATGAGTTTCAGATTTTAAAGGTCCCACACTTATATATTTCGAGGATAAGGTGATAAGGGTTATAAATATACTCATCTAATAGGTTTTTGACAAGTTTAAGTCTTATATTTTATATTATCTTTTTATTTTATTTAAATCGTTAATTAATGAGGTAATCGCTGCATCAACATGGTGTCATAAATAATTTAATTTATTTAATGTCTAAAAATTATAAAAAATTTATCATGATGTAGAAAATATGTTTATATTTCTAATGAATATTTATAGTAAAAAATATGACTTGTATAACCCCATTTAAAAATTGTTTTAGTAAAACAACTCATGTTTGTGACATTTTTATTTTAACATTAAACAAAAAGTTTTTAATGTCATTTTCCTAGCAAAGTGTCTCTATGGGGTCCCCAAGCTGACCCATGGATTGTCTTGGTCGGCCATGACTCATACAATAGGGTTAGGACAAGTGTAAAGGTATTTTCATATTTTTATAATATCATTTTTACCTTAAATTTCACTAATTACATTTAATCACGATTAATTAAACTTAAAAGTTACTATTCACCAAAAAATTATTTCAATCCAATTGAACCACATTTTACTTTCTAATGACAACCATGTATGTCAGATTTTTGAAAATAAAATCACAGAAGTGGTAATGTTTTATTTACACGAAAAATTAGTTTTTAAACTACCACTTAGTGGTTTCACTATTCATCAAAAATTGAAGTTTTTCAGAAAAATACCAAAAATTCACCCTAATCTATAATTGATATTCCGAATTCAAAAATGATGTCTATTTTACAAAATTCCAAACCTATAAGTTGAATTAATTAATTTTATAATTAATTTCCGTTGTCAAAACAAATAGCGTGTTTTAAAGAAACAATATATATCAAAAGATTGACAATTGTTTATGTCCAATTTCAAAGTGAAATTAATTATAATGAACACTATTGGATAAAATGGTAAAAATATATTCTAATTATACTTTAAAACCACTCATTAGTATAATTTATCACTATAAATTATTTTGATTAAAAAAGTTGTTTTTAAGTATTTTTCACTATTCATAAAAAATTGGAAGTTATCAGAAAATTACAAAAAATTCAACATAGGATAATTTCGATATTCCGAATACAAAAATGAGATCCATTTTGAAATATAAAATTTATATAATTTCAAAAAGTGGGTATTACTATTCATAACTGCTACTTTGATTGGTCGCGGTGTGTTAGAATCTCGAACTTGTGTACAATGCAAGCTATTGCATTATTGAAAGAGAAGAATATCGTGAAAGCTCGGGGTGTTATATTTAATGTCATACAAAAATACTACAACTAGAAGGGGAAAAACTGCAAGTACCCAAAAGAGAGTAAAAAACAGCAGCAACCACATGCCCGAATAGCTCCTGTAACCCCAAGCTAGTAGAAACCAGCTTGATCTCCAACCTGCTCCAAGTGACCTAAAAAACAGTTTATATTTACATAGCATGAGTATAACAATATAATCAGTGGGATCCTCCCCAAAACCTCTTGTGTAAAAGTAAAGGAAGCATGCTAAAGCACAATGAACAACAAGTGAAACTAACTCATCACCTAAACAGGTATACTAATTTCCCAACCTCACCATGGCTTCTCTCACCAAGTAACGCATACAAGAGTATATAATATAATAATGAATATCAAGGGTACCCCACTACTACTTCCCCACTGGTTTCTTGCTTTTCCCCAACATCGCACGTCCTAAGCAACTCTCTCCAAAAAGGCTTTCCCGTAGACACCTGGGTGAAGCACCATAATATGCACCTCGTGCAACAAAACCACCACGTCTATGCAAGAAAGTAACCAGGTAGTTTATGGGAGCCACCACAACTCACATAACATGTATCATATGCCGGGTATTATACCTCAAGCCATTACATCCCATACACTGAGTAAGGATCCTCAAGCCATCACAACCTATACACGTTACACCTATAGTAGTCCATAGGATATTATATCTAAAATATATGTGTGTGAATAACCATAAGACATTACAGCCCTCTACACACATATAAGGGGAAAACTAACCACTGTGCCTACCAGTACAGGTATCTACCAAGGGAAGAGAGCAGGGCCAAAGGGGTAGTCAACCATCCATCCTCCCACCAGAATATTGGGGAAAACACCCCCAGGGCTCATAATCCTCGGAGTGTTAGTTTCCCTTTCTGATAGGGTGGAGTAGCGTGTAGAAACACAAAAATATAGAATATACTATATCTCACAACCACACTATGGGCATAACCTAGTCGTAGACTCAACTACAGCTAACGTCTCTTGGACTCTGGGATTCCACTTCTAAGACTAGGTATCCTATAAGCACACAACCATTTAAAGAGCTTTATTAGATTACTTCATTCACTTTTTTATCAGTTCCACTTTACGTTAATTAATTATTTAAAAATTAATTAACCATTTACAATTCCACATTAAACTTCTTTAGCATCACACCCAATGTCCACTGTCCCTTTAAAATGATAACCTCATCATTATGTTCCCGAAACTCGAACCCCTAGGGTTAACATCATTTATTCAATTATTCATTACAGAATTACTTTCCCATATTCCCAGACATTCTAGAAAAACATCTATGCTACTAAACACAGGGGGGATCAACACAGTGAGTAGATGTACTACCCGTCAATTATTTTCCGCCTATAGTAAGAGCGTAGAGCCATCCTCCCTTAAGAAGCTAAACACAGAAATCACGTGGCATACCCCGCACGTCTTCCCCTCTTTTAGAAGATGGGTAAGAAGGACCAACTGCCTTGAGCAGTGGGCAAAAGTAAAGTAGATAATCAAACAATAATAATGAGAAAGCATCCAACAATCACATCCTTCCTGTTCCATCATCCCTGGTGTCCTCCCCGACACCCACATGCATAAACCAATGCATCTCGCCACTCTAGGTATCATCTGCTACCACAACCAAAGGTCTCCATGCCCCTACATACCACAATAGCCATCTAGGCTCACATCACAATAGAAGCTGCAGGAAAACAAATATCTTAATAAATGGGCTCTTGGACCTTTAACAATCAAGAAGGTAACTCAAAACCCTACAAAGAATTATCTTTTTATCAAACAACTAGTTCTTTAATCCATTTGTAATTTACTGATCTTTTATTTGTAGGTTCCGGCTATGGGTAACCTAAAAAGAAAACTATCACAAATTTATTAAACATGCTTACACATCAATTTTATTAACATCAAATTACAACAAGAAGAACTAGATTCATTTCATGCCTCTTTATCTTTAGCCTAATAGTTATCAATTTATTCCCGGCTTTACGTTCTTTAATAATTTCCACCAAGAACGAACGACTAAACAAAGAAACCATAGATATCACACTATCTAGCAAAAAAAGAGGCAATAACATATGATCGATATCAATTTATTTATCTGGTTCTAATATTTATTATGTCAATTACATTATCATCTAGTGGGATAAAACATGCTAACTATACATTTTTACATATAATAAAATAGAAGAAACGAATCTCCTACCTCAAACGATTCATGACGTTCTTTATACCACAATGGTTCATGATCGCCTCCTCTCATGACAACTACATCCACCCGAGGATGCCACGGTACGACCACACCAACCAAAACCCAAGAAAACTCCCTTAGAAGCATGGAGATCACATGCTATAATATGGAAAGGAGAAACAAGAGAAGATGAGCCCCAAAATAATGACGATAAAACATACCTTAATTTGATGAATGATTGACCCTTTCTGCTTGCACCAAATCTAGGGGTGCACATGTAGCAGGAAGAACTTCAAGGGGGAAACCAATCCACCGGGAAAAGTTTGATCTCAAGATTCCTATGGGAAGGAAGGAAAGGTTTGAGCGTCTGACACCAAAGAACAAGGAGGAAGAACAAGGGAGGAAGATATCTTGTCCCTTTTGAAGATTTAACGGAGCGACGGTTTAAGATACGCTTGATTTCCCATTAAAAGCATATCTCATTAAACCATGCGGTTTGACCAAGTAAAAATATCCCGATCCATAGGGATAATTAATATAGGAGTTATGGCCTTTGAATCGGCCTTAGAGTCGTTAAAAAAAGGCTTAAAATGCATTTTATGTCAAAGGAAATGTTAAAGGGGAAAAAATGTTGGAAGCTGGAAACACTGTTCATGAACATCACCATTCTGGAAACACTATTCATAAACCTCACCGTTGGAACCTCACCATTACGGAAACACTGTTCATGAACCTTACTCTTGGAACCTCACCATTCTGGAAACACTGTTCATGAACCTCACTGTTGGAACCTCACCGTTCTGAAAACATTGTTCCTGAACCTCACCGTTGGAACCTCACCGTTCTGGAAACAGTGTTCATGAACCTCACCGTTCTAGAAACACTGTTCATCTAAGGTTATCGTTGCACTATTCACAAATGGTTAATGTTGACACTGTTCACATAAGGTTACCATTGCACTGTTCACAGAAGGTTAATGTTGACACTGTTCACCTAAGGTTACCGTTGCACTGTTTACCTTAGGTTACCATTGCACTGTTCACAGAAGGTTAATGTTAACACTGTTCACCTAAGGTTATAGTTGCACTATTGACAGAAGGTTAATTTTGACACTGTTCACCTAAGGTTACTGCTGCACTATTCACAGAAGGTTAATGTTGACACTGTTCACCTAAGGTTACCATTGTACTATTCACAGAAGGTTAATGTTGACACTATTCACCTAAGGTTACCGTTGCACTGTTCATAGAAGCTTAATGCTGACACTCTTCTCTTAAGGTTACCGTTGCACTGTTTATAGAAGGTTAATGTTGATACTGTTCACCTAACGTTACCGTTGCACTTTTCACAACTGTCTACCATTAGAACTATGCACCAAATTGGAAAATTGGAATAGTGTTGGGGATAAGTCACCTTGACCTCCCAAATCACCTCATAGTTGTGGAATACAAAAGATTAGATAGAGTCACTTTGTTCTTGGCACACTACCTTTAAATTTTTTTTGGGATATCACACTACTTGACGTAGAATGCTTACATTGACACCCCCTACCCACTGCCATTGTAGAAGTCATACTCAGTTTAATGATATAAAGGTCACCTCAGTAGATTGGAATTTAAGTCTTTGTCCATAACTAGCATGATACTCTTCTTGTATCAATTTCCTTAGTTTATTCACTTAAAAGAACTGTTTACTTAAACCAGATGTTCAATACTGCCATTCATGAAGCTCCATTATGAAGTTCCTTCATGAAGCTATTTCATAAAGATCACACCCTTCATGAAGAAAACTACCTTCCGAGAACCCTAAGTGATTGTGGAATAACCAATCATCTTGATACTCCTTTTTCTAAGATACATTTTTGATTCTCTACTTCTCTTAGTCGTAGAGATTACAGTCAAACCATCATTCCATTCACGATGCTTTTTCGTGATGCTCCATATCTTCTCAAACCTCAGACTTTGAGAAACCAAGTCTTCATGAAACCCATGATTTTACCATATTTATGAAGATTCAATCGCATAAAACCACTATTCACGATGCCTACCTCTCTCTCATAATTTTGATCCCAAAAATTTGGAAAACACTGGGAAATGACTCCACCTTCAATACTATATTCATCTTGAACTTTAAGATCACTTTCCTTGAAAAATCCCAGATAACCCAGTTTGGATTTACAACAAACATAAACCAGAATATGTTTCTTGCAAATAACTGCCTTGGTTCCAACAGTCTCCCCCTTTGTTTTTGTTGTAAATTTGCAGAAAAATTCAATAAAACACCAGCAGCTATCAAAACTTGGTATATGATAAATAAATCATCCAACAATCTAAGTCTACATGAGAAAATATCAGTGTAGAAAAGAAGAGGGGAAGCATGAATTGGTTATCATGTTTCGGAATGCTTAATGATGTCCAATCTAAGCTATGAGAACTCATAACACATGATTCTCATTGTGTCACATAGGCATTGCATATTGTTTCCTCATAACACCTATTTCTCATCATGTCACAAAATAATTGCATGGATTGTCAAAAAACTTCAACCAACAAACCTTTATGACATTGAATTTATCTATTTTTCTACATTCTCCCTCTTTTAAAATAAACCCAATGAACCTATATTTTTACTTGTATAGATTAAAAAAGACTCCCCATTTATCATATCTCCCCGAAAAACCTGTATCACATCCATGAACAGATTAAAACAGTTAACACACATGGGGATAAGGGATGAACTTTAACCTCCTCATGAACCAGGAGGTGGCTGAATACTAATGTCCAACCAATGTTTTTTGAACACATGTACTGCCAATGGATTATCCAGAATGTCATACACATGGTCGTTAGTTCCAACATGCTCCATTTTAATCATTCATTATTAAAATTTTTCCATGATGAAGTAATATATAATTTCAATATATTTTGTAAGAGAGTGATAAAATGGATTCTTCATAAGAAATATCTTGTTCTTATTTTCATTATAAAATCATGATCAGCTATATCAACTCATCAAAATTATCAATCATTTGTTTATTCATCCACAATAGCTAAGTATAATCTTTCATATTAGAGATATACTATGCTTTATCCATACTAAGAGAAGTTATTTGTTGTTTCTTGGTCAACCATTCAACACATTTATTTCCAATGAAGAATACCCAACCACTTGTGGACTATTCATTCACCACGTATCCACCCCAATAATTATAAAAAATGTTGATAATTAATTATCTCTTCATGTATAAAATTATAAGCCAAAATTTAGAGTACCTTGAATATATATAATGATTCTTTTAACTATTCCAAAATTATCCTCCTTTGAATTACATTGAATGTGGGCTGCAAAGCATATTGAAAAGGAAATATAAATTTGTGTCATAGTCAGTTATAATAAGCTTCCAATGATTCTCATATATAAGGAGGGATCCATATATTTCCCATCATCATGCTTTCCATGTTCTTTACCAATTGCATTTGGATTTGATGTTGGTTTGGAGTAATGCATGTTGAATTTCTTTAGCATCTCTCTTGTATATATTTCCTAATAAATGAAGGTGTAATCCTTCTTTTGAATCACCTTCATCCCCAAGAAGTATGTGTGTTCACCAATCATATACATTTCAAATTCTGATTTCATATTATTAGAAAACTCTTCCATTGATCTCTTACTTCTTCCACCAAAAATAATATCATCCTTATACACCAACAACATGAATTGATATTTCTAATAATTATTCACATATAGATTATGGTCAACACGTCCTATTTTAAATTTGATCTTCTTTAGTTAAACATCTGTTCGAGAATACCATGATCATGGTGCTTTATTCATACCATATAGAGCCTTACTTAATCTACAAACCTTAGAATCATCATTTCCAATAAAAAATCCTACTAGTTGTTCAATGTAGGCTTCTTCTTTAAGAACCCAATTTAAGAATTCCATTTTGGCATCCATCTGATAAAGTTTGTACTCTTTATGAATTGAAATGTCAAGGAAAATCCATATCCACTCCAATCTAGCTACTAGAGAAAATGTTTATTCCACATCAATGACTTCAATTTGTGAAAATCCATTACACACTAAGTGTACCATTTTTATGATCACATTTACTCGCTCATTGAATTTTTTTTAAATATCCGCTTTGTTCTAATAATATTATGATTTTTGAATATCTTGATGTGTTCCCATATCCTATTCTTTTCAATATGATATAGTTTTTCATTCTTGGCCTTAACTAATGAGTCACCCTTCACTACTTCTTTAAAATAGATTGGTTACATACTTGATAGAAAGGGATAATTTTCTTCAGTCCTCATTCTCCTTGTCTGTGGGGTGCGATCCAATACCTAATGATGTTGGATTGATCAATTTATTCTCTTTTATTTCTCCTATGAGGTTATGATGAGTATTCTTCAGCAATGATTTCCTCTTATGGTTATTCTTATGAATCATCATCATTTTTTCTGTCATATTGTTCTACAATCCTTTTTATATTCCTATATTTGAATATGTCCATGGTCTGCTTTCTTTTTCATTTTCTATCATATCATCATATAAAATCCTCAAGGTATATATGGTTTTATCTTCAATGATTTTTACATAAATGATTTCCAAAGTTCTTCTAATATGTTTACTATCAAATTTGTAGGCTTTACTCTTCATTGAATATCCAAGGAATATTCCCTCATCTATATTATCACCATACTTTCCATAATTTCCTTCTTTGTTTTGGATGAAGCATTTACTTCCAAAAACCTTAAAATACTAAATAGAGGGATTTATTCCATACCACAACTCATGTGATTTTTGGGTTTCTACCATAAAAATCCACGTTCAATTTTGAGTTTTCACTTCTTCTTGAATAACCCATTTCTAATAATGATGAGATATATGACACTCAATCAGCAATATTCTGTCCATATTGTTCACCTTACAATTTATACATTCAAAAACTCCATTTTGATGTGGGGTTCTCGCCATAGCCACCTCATGATTTATTTCATCTTTTTCTTTATGTATTCTCCTCCATTGTTAGACTGTAGAATATTGTTTGTGCGACCAATATCATTCTCAGGTATTCGAAAATATATTTTCATGAAATAAATAACTTCCTATTTTTTTGTATAATCATTATAAAAGTCATTAAAATATAATAATAATTAAAAATAATGAATTACCTCTATATATATGTTCCAACTTCATTTATTGGACTACATATGTTTGTGTGGAAGAGATCATATAGATTTTATGCCCTTTTATTTTTCAACCGATATGAACTTCCGACCATCTATCATCAGATGAAAGAATCACATGTATTTTCCCTTTCATGATAAATATTTTGAATATCAAGTAATATCTTTATCTTATATATCTTTTCCATGCTCTTTTGGTTAATGTGACCCAACCTCTAATGCTACAAGCTGTTTTCTTCTTCAACTGTCAAGTAAAAAATGTTCTCTTTACTATCAACATGGTATAAATTGATATATATTCTACATCCCTTAATGAGATAATTTCCTATATTATCTTTGATAAAAAACCCATTTTGATTAAATTTCACTACCATTACCGATTCATAGAGTCGAATCACACTCAAGAGATTATGACACAAACTGTCCATATAGAGAATTTCAGTTTTTTAAGCTTGTCATTTTCTAGTTCTATACTTACACAACCTTTTATTTTTAAATATCGATCATTATCAAACCAAAAATTTCCATAAACCCATTTATTAAAAGTATTCAATAAACATTCATTTCCCATCATATGGGATGAGCACCCGCTGTCATGAATCCATTTTCAATTATTCTTTATAGCCTTGAGAGTTATTTCTGTAATGTTGGATTTCTCAATTTTCTTCATTTCCTTCTGTGAGATATTTGATTGAGTGCAGTCTAAAAAGAACATTCCAATATCATTTACATATGAATAGATTCGTAATACTCATATTTTCTTTCCATACTAGAAAAAACAATTTTAGAGAGAAACTCCGCCTAGTTGGTAGGTATTGACATTTCTCTTAGTTCTGTAGCTAATGTTCCCTCCTTTACTTTGCTTGTAATTAATAGATTTGTGTCCATAGTCAAAACAGTTAAAAAAATATACATAAAAACTATTTATTCTATATAATGAGGGATATGGTCTCATTCTTCTTTGACTGGAGATATTTTTCGGATACTTGAGGATAATTTCAGGCTCTCTTTTTAGTTTTATTTGATGATTTCTTTATGAGGATATCTGGTGTCTTTGTGGTATTTCAAACTTTCATTTTCACATCCAATTCAATTTTTTTCCATAACTTTGGATCTTGATCATTCAAATCCTTCTCTACCCCTTCAGAACCATGCTTAGCACTTTCCAATAGCTCTGTATTTGAGAATATTGCAAATTTTAATTTCCACTTTCTTTCCATTGAATTTAATTTAGTTTCTATTTTACTCCTTGGAGTAAAAAATTATTATTCAATCCCTTAAATTATCTTTTCTTTCTCCTCCAGTCTATATGTAAGGTTATTGATGAATTTTGTATGATCTTCAATTACGAGTTTAAATTACACAACATATTCTGAGCATTCAAGAGTTGTTGAATGTTCTTTTTCTTAGTATTCCAGTCAATCAATTTCTACTTCAATTTGATCAACATACTCTGATGAATGTTCTAGAACATATATAATTTTTCTGTTTCTATTTCTTTGATTTTCAATATTATCAAGAGAATATTCAAGTTCAATCTTGAGATTAAAAACATTAATCAACTGATTATCTTTGTCTTTATAAGGTTCTAACTTTTCAATTGTATCCATCATGGATGATTGGGTTTCAGATTTAAAATTTGGTTCTTCATCCTCGAATAATTCATTATCCACTTGTTCTTATTTACAAAAAAATCTTTGTCTATAATTTATTTTCTAATTTGAAGTATGCATTTTTGGAAAACCTTTTATAAGGTTTCTTCATGATTCATTATTCAATTTCTTCATCATCAAACTTCCTTGATTACTGAGAGGCAGTATGCCCAACTCTACCACATCAAAAATAGGCTAGAGAAAGCTTCACTTCAAATATCCCTTTTCCTCTCATGAATTTATTATAAATAAATAATGAATTTCATATTCCTCATTATATTTATCAATAATATCTCTATAAATATCATTTTATTCCATTAATATTATCATATTTCCTTTCTTACTCAATTTGTTGCATCTTCTAGTTTGAATCTCATTTTATAAGCCACTAGAATACTCCACAGATCATCCAGAGAAACATTATATAGATCCCTTTATTCATGGGATGAATTTTTTTGATTATATAGAGGTTAAATCCTTCTCAATATTTTCTTCACAATGTCAATATCTTTTATTTCATTACCAAGTCTGCATATTGATCCAACAACTTCAATAATTCAATTAGAAAATGTATCTGCATTTTCATCAGGATGTACTTTCATATCATCAAATCTATTGTGAAGAACTTAGAGTTTTTCCTCATTTACATTGTTATCACCTTCGTATATATTTTCTAGTATTTCCAAATATACATGTATGAAGTGTAACTCATCACCTTCAAAATAATTTAACCAGATAGAGCATCAGTAAGGGAATTTTTTTGGCTACTATATCAATCATTTTCTTCTTTGTTTCAATCATAGATAGTCAAATTGCATTGGTGACCTGAATCCCCTGTGTAGTGGAAAAGAGAACTTCCATCCAATGGGATATCAGATGCGATATTATCCTATTATTTAAAATTTGGAAGTTGTTTCCACCAAAGAGGGAGAATCCCTTGAAATTTACTGAATTATATATGAAAACAAAAGATAATAGATTTAACTTTAATAAACTGTAATCTTTGATACCACTTGTAGGACCCTGGAACATTCTTAGAGAAGAGAGGTGAATCATGGTTTCAAATTTTTCTTTTAATGTGATGGATCTTGTTCCCATGTTTGTTGGAACCTATTAAAACTGTCTAATAGTAATGTACAATATTTAAACATTCACATATATATAGACAACACAAGAGTTTTACTTGGTTTACCACTAAGGGATAGTCCATGGATCATACACTGACAGTGAGTTGGTCATACCAAATCCACTAATACTCACTAGTTGTAGAATAAAAAAGGTCATAAACATTCACTTTATGCCAAGTACACTACCTTTATAATCTTTTAGGGATAGCACACTACCTCCCTCAGAACACTTCCATTTACTCCCCCTAGACCACTTCCTTTGGAGAAGTATTAATCAGTTTAACAATTTGAGGATCACCTCAGTAGATTGGAATTTAATTCTTTGTCCCTAACTAGAATAATACTTTTCTTGAATCGATGTCCTGAGTTGATACACTTGAAATAATTATTTACTTAAATCATATGTTTAATACTATTGTTTGTGAATCTCCTTCGTGAATTTCACACCCTTCAAAAAGAAAAATGCCTTCACTAAACCCTATGTCATCATGGAATAACCAGTCATAGAGAAACCCCCTTTTCCTAGATACTAAAGCATTGGTCATGAAAAAGATAGACTTTTGTGATGCACAAGATCACAATGAATACTTGACTCACAAAGTTCTTAGCCATCATAAATTTATAGTGATCTAGCCTTTTCTCCAAAAAACACATGTTGAATGAAGTGGGGGTAGATGCCTATTTATAGGCTCGTCCCTTTTGGGATGATCCCACACCTCCATTGATTTTTTTTAACCTCCAAATCCTTGTTCATGAATATCCTTCACTCATGATGCTCCCTTGAAATTTAACCTTCTTGTTATTATTCTCATAGTCATAGAGATTATCATCAACCATTCTTGCATTTGTGATAATCCACTTAACGTAGTCAAAAAGATACCCAAATTGTTCTATATGATTAAAAGTGGCGTTTATCCCTCAGATTTGGAGTTAAGTGAAAAAATCATGTAAAAGAGGCCAATTCCAAGAAAACTCACTTATATTAACATGAAATCATTGGAGTATGATCATAAAGATATTTTTGATTTTTTAGAATCAATACTGCATCCATCACATGGTCATATCACCCAGTATGATGGGAAATGATTAATAACATTATCTAGTGTCATTAAAATGAAATATCACCCATCAGGGGTTTAAAAATTTAGAATTTTTTTATTCATGTGAAAATCTAGAAGAAAATTCTTAGAATCATATGTGATATATTGGAATTAACTGAATATAAATCTGATTCATGTATTGGTTGGTATAAATAAAATTTTATTTTCACATTTATTATCATTTTTTTAATAATGTTAAAATCAATTGTGAAGGGGTCAAAACTAACCAAATGAGCACTAAATGACATAAAATTGTATAAAAATGATATTTAATTCATTTAAAATCAATAGAAACCATCAAAACATAGATAAGATGCCTAAATTTCTTGGTATGATCAAAAGTGGTGTTTTCCCTTAGATTTGGTGTTAAATGACAAGTTGCATAAAAGGGTCCAATACCAGGAAAACACACATAGATTAATGTGAAATTATGGTAGAATAATCACCAATCCATTTTATATATATATAAATCAACTCCATATTCATCATATTCTTGTGTCACCCAGTATGATGGGAAATAATAGATAAGGTTTTCTCATGTTATTAAAATGAAATATCTCCCATCATTGGGTAAGAAATGAGAAAATGAATTCTAATTGATGTGAAAATATAGAGGAAAATTACTCAAGTAATATGTGATCTATTGGAATCAAATGAGTGTTAATACGATGCCCAGATTGGTTAGTACAATTAAAAGTTCATTTTCACATTTATTATCATTTCTGTAATAATGACAAAATCATGTGTTTTGGGGTGAAAACTGAAAAAACAAGTTCCGATTGACATGAAATATTAGGAAAACAATATTAAATTCAATTAAAATAAATATGAAGATTCGTCACATGGATCAGATACATGAATTACTTGATATGATCAAAAGTGGTGTTTGTGTCTTGGATTTTGAGTTAAATGACCAATCATGTAAAAGGGACCGATATTAATAAAAAAAAATTTAATTGACAATAAATCATGGGAGAATTATCACAAAAATATTATTTGTCTTTAGGAATCAACATCGAATCCATAGGATGATCGTGTTTCTTGTATGAGGGACTAATTGAATGGACCGAAAGCCAAATTTTTTATTGATTTTAGATAATCCCCTTTTAAGGGTAAAGGGGGGAATCCAAGACTTCAAGGACATCAAAACATTAACAAAATTCAGGAAATAAGGGGGTGAAATCCAGAGAAGACTATGCAGAAGTGCCTCTACCTAGCATTAACAATAGTAACACCCGTCTCCACCAAAGCATGATTGATCATCAAGTAGTCACATGAAAGAATGCACGAGCATGGTACCAATAGTGATTACATACCCTCTCAATCTTATGAATCCGAAAATTCATGCATGGAGAAGCCAACCAGCTCTATCCTCATCTGAATCAAAACCTTGTAGCTTGTTCAGGTTCCCCATGAGAGCATCCAATTCACTTCAACAACTCAACAGGGAACAGCCAAACCCAAATTCATAGAAAAACAACCATGATCCTAACATTACCAAAACAAAACCTACAGACAACAACAACAGAACCAAAATTCATGGCCTACCCCCTCCAAGCCACTGGCGTCGGCTCTAAGCTCACCGAAGCATGCAAGAACCGACAGTACACCAGAATGAAGATGGATCCCAGATCCATCTCTGTCGATGATGAGCGCACACCGAAGCCACAATGAGATCCCGAAGCCAGTAGCACACCAGAGCTAACGATGAACCCTGAGCCGAGCAGAGATCCCGAAGCTGTGACGAGATCTCGAATCCAGGAGTTCACAAAATCCAATGATGAACACCCGAGCCTAGGTGAGTTCCCGAAGCCGCAATAAGATCCCAAATCCCAGAGCACACCAGAGCCGACGATGAACACCCAAGGCAAGGAGAGATATTGAAGCCATGATGAGATCCCTAAGCCATGAAATATTAGGAAAATGATATGTGATTAATCAGAATCAACTTCTTGTCAATTCGATATCTGGATTTGATGGTACAATTAAATGTTCATTTTCACATTTACTATCAATTTTTTAATAATTGGTAGATCATGTATGTAGGGGTTAATACATGACATGTAATATTAGAAAAATTATCTTTAAGGCATTTAAAATTTATAGGAAGCTTTAAAATGTGGATCAAATATATGAAATTATTAGTTTGACTGAAATTGGTTCATGTCCCTTAAATTTAGAGTGAAGTGAAAAATCACTTAAAATGGTCCAATAATAAGAAAACACACTTGTATTGACATGAAATCATGGTTGAATGATCAATGAGCTATTTTTGATCTGTAGGAATCAACTATATATCTGTTACATGCTCGTGATGCTCAATATGATGAAAAATATGGATAACATTCTCTAGTGTTATTAAATGACATATCTTTCTCTAGGGGTCAAAAATGAGCAAACAAATTCTAATTGGAGTAAAAATATGGGAGAAAATTCCTTGAATCATGTGTGATCTATTAGAATCAACTCCACCTCAATCTAAACATGGAATTGGTCGGTATAATTATAATTTAATTTTCAAATTTATTATCATTTTTTAATAATGGTAAAATCATGTGTGTAGGGGTCAAACATGGAGTTCGTCTTACCTACCTTTATTCCCTTATCCTCGATGCCTTAGGTCATGGCTGCTGCACTATGAACCCTCCTCAATTCACTATGGCCGAGGAGGGGGATGATCCTTCTTCATGTTCTCTTACTTCTTGTAATCCAAACATCTCCCATTTCATAGAATCGTCTTTCCTACCTCACTTCCCTTCAATCTAAGTAATCTATAAGGTTAAATATTGCACGAATGGAATTATCTCGATCCTTATTTCTTCATTGGAATTCACGGAAGAATCAGTGCTCTTGGACCTCACCATGGTAGCTCGGATTGGGAAGAATAATCCCTCTATCGATTCCTTAAACAGGTTCATGTACTCTTCTTGTAATCTACAGGAGCAATAAATTGTTGTTCTTTTAGATGTGAATCTTATCTTGATCCATTTTTTGAATAAAGATGGCCTGATTTATGCTTGTTCTTCTACTCTGCGATCTATGGAGGTTTTTTATTTTTCCCTCTTCTAGTGGTCCTTCGATTTTCAACTGATGCATGAATCTCTAGTCACTGTGCTTTGGATCTCTCTCCTTAGACTCCCTTTACCATTCTAGAACCAAGAGATTCTCCATTTGATCAACAACATGGTAGGGCACTGCCTCTGCTTGGATTCTCGTACTAATGTCATATGCCATCCAGTTTCACTGAGGATTTTTGTTGAAGGGCATGCTGGACTACATTACCATCGAGACTGAAGGTGAAATCCTCTAGAATCAGAAGGAAATCTATGAATCCCAAACTGATTTTTTTGTTTTTTATGGTCTTCTTGGGATCTTGGAATCAGTATGCTGGTATGGGTTTATTTTCAACCAAGAAAATACCTCAAAGGAGGTGGTGGTATTTGTTAGTGAAGTGATGTGGCTCAGTTGAGCCATCCTTGGGAGAAACACCTTGAAGACTTGGAACATGAGACCATTCCTACCTCTGATATACACTTGGTGATCGATGGAACCAAGGCTTCCCATTGTGAGGTAAGGTAGAGTGTGGTCAACCCAAATGTGGTGGACATCTTCGGCTTCCTGAAACAGGACCTAGGTGGCCCAAAAAAGGATGTAGAACCCTAGAGTTGAAGAGGTTCAGTTACATGGATTAGTGGAATATGGGCCTGAGACAGTATGCATTTGGAAAAGCTAGAAAGTTTCAGTAGGTGATCTCCCTGATGGTAAAGGGAATGCTAGTGTGATTGAGATGACTGGAAACAGAATACCAGAGGGGTCTTTATGGGATGAGTTAGTTCAGATAAGACAAAGATCAATGGGGTTTGATTAGGTGAGAGTTTTGTGTTACTTGGACCCAAACACTTTCATTTCAAAGTCCCCATCCTATTCGGTGGTTGCGTACGCAGCTATGAAGGCTTCCCCTGAGGTAGGTCTCAAAGGGAATAGATCCCACAATTTGTTTGCTATTTTGGGAGAGGGTGATTGCCATGAACCTGGAGAAAGGACTGAATAGGAGGTAGCTCATGATGATAATCCCCCTATGAGGATGGAGTACCATGAATAGGATAGTGACTCTACCATAGAATTTCGATCAATAAAGTACAAGGAAGTACACAATGCAGAGAATTATTTGAGATACTCTTCAAAGAAAGGGAAGAACACCATTATAGAATCATATGGATTTTTTAAACACAGCAGAGGACGCAAGGAAAAAAGGACTATTCTAATTTAACTAGTTCCCCTATTAAAATATATTAAATAAAAGGTAAATTCTCTCTATCATGTGGTGATAACAACCTCAAGAGAAATCATAAAGGCCCTAGCAAGCATGTGGATTTGGGGACTCACAAGGAGAAAGAAACTCAAGTAGGCGACTCATCAGTCATCAATATGGTGCATATAGAAAAGGATATTTTTGGGTTAGATATCCCCATGAGTAGTAATGAACTGGTGGAGTGTGATGATTGGGAACTTATTATTATTATCAATGAAGAATCCTTAGTGCAGGAATTAGAGGTCAATACAACATAAGCGGAGTTTGGAACCTTTGGAAATAAGATCCCTATGGAGGAGTTTATCAAACCTAAGATAAGGTGGATGAAAATATCGAAGACCTCCTCAAAGAGGACCCAGATTCAAAGGCCAACACTCTATAATGTATTCTTTATAGAGGTAATGTTTCTAAAAGGCATAAAATACAATTTAAAGAGTCATCCATTACTTATGATGTTGATTGAATGTCCTATTTTGCACCTAGAAGGTTTTCCAATTTTTATTTAAAAGTGATTTATTTAATAAATAAAAATATATTGATGGGTAGGGGTCAAAACCTAATAAATGAGCTCTAATTAACATTAAATATTAGGACAAATATCTATAGTTCATTAAAAATATATAGGAAGCCTCAGCGTATAGATTAGATACCAAATTTTCTTGGTATGATCAAAAGTGATGTTTAGACCTAATATTTGGAGTTATGTGATAATTCTTTTAAAAGGGTACAATACCAAGAAAACAAACTTGGATGGAAATTAAATCATGGGGGAATAATCATTGATACATTTCTAATCTGTATGAATCAACATCGCATACATCAGATGATCGTATCACTTGGTATGATGGAAAACTATGGAAAACGTTGTCTAGTGTTATTAATATGACATGTCTCCCATTAGGGGGTAATATTTGATTTATGTACAAATAAAGGATAAAATTCCTCAAATAATAAGTGATCTATTATAATCATTTGTGTATCAATATGAAGAAAAAATTGATTGGTATTTGGTAAATGTTTTTTTGTTTTTGTTATTTGGAAGATATGAAATTGTAATATTTTTTAAAAAATTCTTAAAGTTAGTGATCGATACAGGTAGTTGATTGTGAATTTATTTTTAGGGAGAATTATAGAACACCTCTGGTGTTCGCTGTATATTTATATGTTGCAACCACCTTTTGTAGTTTCTAATTATCTACTCAAACGACCGCCATTGCGGACATTTGGGGAGTACCTAGAGCTACTACTATTTTTAGTCATTATTTCCCATTAGCAATGGACTAACTACAACAAACAAAAGTATTCATCTGGAGGTTTCTAAAAGTAAAATTTATAATAGTGGATTTACCCACTGAAAGGTATTTCACGAGACCTATGATATCACACTATAAAATATGGAAGGGTTAAATGTTTTTTTCATGAAATCCATTCGGTCCTGGTGCTTTTATCGGATGGATTTTGTTTTTTAAATTTACATAATGATTTCATCATCCAAGATATCACATGATAGATTCGGATTCATTACCTCTATAACCACTATAAAAATACATGAAGAAATGTTAGGAGATATTGGAGAATCTCCCACCGTATAAATCTCATGGAAAAAATAATGAGAAGATCATGGATCCCATTTTTATTAGACACAGTACCACCCACTATATTTTTGAGGTTGGAGATGGTTTTCTTACACCTCTGTAAAGAATCCTTCTAGAGGTAATATATCGGTTTTGAGTCACATTCCTTGATATGGGTTTAACGTGCATGTAGGGAAAAAATGATTTCCAATATTTTAAGGGCTAAATCCATCTTTGCTTCAAGGGTCGAAATACTTTGATGGTCCGAATCATAGGGGGTCATGAGTTTATATATTTTAGATTTCTTTCAATATAATCACAATAGGAATCCAGTTGGTCGAACTTGAAGATTCTCTAATGAATTAAATTATCTTCTACCAATTTGATGTTATATCCCATATCAAGATTCCCTATATTCCATCATGAATGTATTATTTCTTTTAAATACTTATATTTCATCAAAAATCATTCAAATCTAAAAAATCTTCTATTTATTAGCATTATTTTTAGTGCATGAAATGAATGGGGATAAGGCAATGGTCAGAAGTGGCAGGAGCAAGGTGAGAAACATGAAAGAACATAAAATGGTTTTTTCATTCACTAAATCCCAAAAATATATTAATATGTTCCATAATATGATTATTTTCTATGTTCGTATAGGGAAAAAATGAATTCTTCCTAAATAGACCAAATCAACAAGGCCTTCCATCTGAGTTGCTTATTAGAACTTCATTATTGGAGAAAAAGGATGGTACACACCCCTGAATGGGCCAAAGGCCTTCTTTTTTATTGATTTTTTGATAACCCCCCTTTCAAGGGATGTGGAGGAACCCTTAAAAGGCTTGTAGGCTTCGAGATTACATGGATCGTAGGCTTATGAGACATTACATGACCCGAAGGTCTTAGAGAATTCAACTAGACTATAACTACATGGAACTTCCCCTCCCCAGCATCTGCATCATGATGGTAGCTCTAAAACTTCCCATGGACGTCCAAATAATCATTCAGTGCAAGCAAAAGCTGGTCCAAATAGCGTTTTCATATCCTCTCATTTTTCAAAATCCGTTGGTTCTGCTCTGGTGAGTGTGCCTACTCTGAATCATCCTCTGGGTATGCTATTTTTTTGTAGATTATTTCTAGGGAAACTGCATTGATCATGTTTCCCGAAGGCCTTGAGGTGGCCCGAAGGCCTTGAGGTGGCCAAAAGGTCATGAGTTGGCCCAAAGGCCTCATAGTGGCCCAAAATCCTTACTGGCCTAAAGGCCTTGGGTGGCCCAAAGGCCTTGAAGGGCCCAAAGACCAAACTGGTGGCCCGAAGGTCCAAACAGGTGAATAGTTCTGGATGATACAGTACCAAACAGTAACTGTTATATTTCCTGCTATAGTAACTACTATAGTACTACTATAGTACCCCCCTAGAAATTATCCCTCCTCTTGGTTTTGATCTCATGTCTCTTGGATGCACTTGCCGAGTCCTCACCAACTGGGATGAGGCTCTTGTGCATGGTACACACCCCAAATATTATCATATTGGAATAAGATTTCATTAAATTTCTCACTAACTAGTAGAGGTCCTGGTAAGATTTCTTGAAGGGATTTAAGCAGAAATTTTGAGTGATATCAGGCACACTGTGTATCATATTGAGGTACAATTGATTGCTAAACTACAAAAATCACTTATAGATAATTTTCATAAATTATAAAAACAATCAAAATTATTTTTATATATTTTTAGTATGTAGCTTATCTCTTTTTCTAAAATTTCAATTTTAAATAAAGAGACACTTGGAGTCATACTGTTCACATCGTTTATCATATTGAGGTGTGGTTGATTTCTACACATCAAAAATAACTTATGGATAATTGTTTGAAATTTTCAAAACAATCCGAATTTGTTTGTTTAGTTCTAATTTTGTGATGTTTTTCTTGAATGAAAATGTAAATTATAAACTGAAAACATACAGTTTGAGACATATCAATCACACTATGTATCAGATTGAGGTACAGTTGATTAAGGATGTGATGTGTATTTTTATTTCAACTATGTAAAAAAATAAAAAAAATAGAGAACTTATTCATTTTTTATGGAAGAGGAAACACCATGATTCCTAAAATACTTCATGTTTTATGTATTATGGGTTTTCCTCTTCCATTTAAAAGTTACATGTTCTATTTTTCTAGATTGTTTCATATAATTGAGTGAAAAATATGAATTTTCAAAATATTCATGAAAAAAACTAAATTAGTGTAAGATAAAAATAATAAGGAAATTAACTTTAAAGTAGTATATAAAATGATGAAAAAATAACTAAATAAGTAGTAGGAAATCACCTGTTCATGATGTCTATAAACATTCTTTAACCATTTCCTTATGGTCATTATCCCAGTTGCATCGTTGAAGTCAATTCTCTCACAATCATGAGCAGCTTCGAACAAACCACCCCAAATCAAGAAAAATAATCCACCTCTATAATAAAATAATTCTTATTATTTCCATTGATTTATTTTAGACACTATACAAACAATAAAAAAATATGTAATTTGTTTTGATATAAGTTTTGATAGTGAAATATTATTTTATATAACCTAATACTCATCCACTAGTTGAAGTTGATAGGATCCTTCTTCTCATGGACTGTCCTCATTCCATGATTTTTATGACACATAAACATCTCCCTATAATAATAGAAATCTAAATAAAATGTAATATAGAATATATAACTGGAAGTTTATTTCTAAAACATTTCATTAACTTTATTAAATATTGATAAATGTCATTACACGTGGTTCATTTATTAGGAATCCATGCAGTGAATCCAGATAATAGATATTTAGAGTATCCAAATTGACTTCATTGAGTAAACAATACTTCCTAAAAAAGGAATAAGTAATGAATGGAATGAAAATATATCTTATATGAATAAATTTTAGAGTTTTACCCATGTATCATTGGTAATAATAGGAGTACACCATATATAAGTTTTATTTCAAACACTACGAATAGTTTTCCCACTATCACATCATTTTTATTTGATTCCATTTATATTTCTTGTATAGAAGTGATGTGAGTACTAATGAATCCAAATTTCTAATCACAGGGGTTTACCTTCAAATAGTATTGATATATATGACTACAAAAAATATGAATTATATTCAGTCATAATTAACATAGTAGACTGTCTATTTGAAAAACAAATCATGAAAACAAAAATCATATATACATGTAAAACTTAGACTCCCAGACATTCATAATTGTTGATTTCATTAATATTATTTAGAGAAGTATAGTTTTTAATGGAATATTCATACATTTTTCATCAAAATAAAAGATGAAATTGCTAACACTTTGTATCCTTGTATCAGTATGATCCTATAATGTTAGTAAATAGAGAATTTAAAATGGTGGGGTAAAGGTACATTGTGAAGATCATTTCGATTTGATGGTTGATCCTTTAAATTGTTTTTCTTGGGATTTACTTTTCACCCCATCTCTTTTTCTATCTATAATAACATTTATCAATTTAGACCTTTTTCAATTAATAATAAAATATTTTTCATGAAAAATAAATTATAAATGAATACCTCAATGTAAAAATGTTTTTTAACAAGCTATAACAACCATGCTAAAAAAGTTCTAATAGCTTGATTAACCACTTGAATATATGTATCATCAAGTGAAACAGTTATCTAGATGATGGGATATTGTGTTATGTTAATCACCAGCCCCACATAACCTATTATAAGTTGTTTGTTATGTATAATATCTCCTTGGTTATTTTACATCGCACCCCTCATAATAAGGATATGGGTGGATGTTGATAGATATAAATCATAATCATTTTAACCATGTATAATATCCATACATGAAAGGTATCAATTTCTACTTTATTCACATTTAACAGAATCAATTATGAAAATATTGATTACCTCTTTTAAGATATCCATTTTAGGGGAATGGATTTCCTCATTATTGGTTGGGGGGATCTTCATGTAGTGGTTGTTCTTGTTTTTTTATTCTATTTTATTCTTTCTAATAATATTTTCTAAGAACTATAACTACCAATAAAGTTTTTCTTCTATAGTATCTATTCATGCCTGCAAGTCTCCTATTTTCTTATCTTTATCCCCTTGTTAATTTATTTTCTCAAAATATGTTTGAGTTGACACCCTAAAACATGCTCCTTAGAGACATCCATACTGTTATAGATGCTTCAAGGCCATTGATATTAGGTCTTCATCATGTAAAACTGATGATGCTTCTTGAGTCTAAGTTAAATAAAAAATATAGTAAAATAAATAATCATTATTATGTAATAATAATTTAAATAAAAATAAATTTTCATTATGTTATACTTACACATGATTTCGACACGTTTTGTGTGTTTTCATATATTAGTATCCCTTCATTATTTATATGTGTCTCCTTTTATAGGACATGATTTAGGATGGATGTGGAAGTGGATTTGGATTCATCAATTTGAATATAAATATGGGAACATAATTATGTTGTCGTTTCACGTCGTATAAAATTATTATGGTAGATTTAAATCACATACCATTATTTTCAAGTGAAGCATTCCCCAAAATTTCATTAAAATAGGGGTATGTTGGTTTTCCTACCCTTTGCTTATTTTTAGCACTCATTTGATATTTCATAAATTAATAATTCTTAATCATGCTGACTAATACATATATTTTAAAACAATTTAATACCAATCAAAATATACCTAAAAATATGTCTCCCTATGACTACTAATAAATGCATCCCATGCTTCTTGGCTTATCAGGTGTTCCCACATCTGTAGTGGGTGTGGGATTATTTTACCTTAAAAACCATTAAGATAAAACCTAATAATAATTTTATTAAAGACTCTATGATCCTTTCTAGAAGGAATTTATTCAAATTTTATTTAGGATCCATCTACAAGGGATATTGAAGAGAAATTAAAAATTTAATTATTTTTTTAGTAATATAATGAAATTATATCATAATGTTACCGTAATATATTCCAAAATTAGTTTCTTAATCACAAGAATTTCTTTCCACGAATCTATATCAATTATCACATAATATTGAGTGGTGATCCCAATGTTACAACTAAACATGACCTTATTTTGGTTAACAACATTGCTGCGTGTATTTTATCCAACCACAAATATGATTCCTTTTCTTACCACCTTAAAAAAATTCTAACATTGTCACACTAAGACACTCCTATTTTTTTTTGAAACAAGTTATTCATCATCTACCATTTCCTTAGGTTCAAAAACATCAATATTTTGTTTTTTTGTATTGGTAGCATTGAAATGTGAAAAAGGTTTTTGTTCTTCAGCATTAGGATCACCAATAGGTTGAGAAACGTTTTATTCCTCATGAATGGGAGAATTGACATGTGAAGAAGTAATTATTTAGAGAAGTGGTTGAACATTTAATTAAGATAATGTAAATGTAGTTGTAAAATAATAATAATATGAGGTAACAAAATGTATATTACAAAAAATACAACTTAATTATTGAACTCTATTTTTTTAAAAAATATTGATGGCATTTTACCCCTATATTGAGTATAAAAATCCCTTCATTGTTGTCTCCTTTGAAATAAAAGACTCTGTCTACATTGGGACCACTGTGAAATTATTACGATGTCCTAGTGAAAGGGCCATCATTAGTTAAATTTTCATCTGACCCTTCATTGGTTTTGTTCAATAACAAAACAATTGAACAATTATAGTTTGTAGTATTGAGAACATAAAATACTTGCGCCTCTTGTGATTCCATTATAAAGGGTCATATATGTACCATTCCTTATTGAAATCAAATTTCATGAATCCTAATTCATCAATTTTAATAGAAATACTAATATTAATTCTGTTGCATTGAAAATTTTTCCCATGGAATGTCATACAATCAAACTCCCATATTTGTTTGATAATGCCAAAGTATGACATATTAACAAACATTGGATTTCTATCCTTGGTAACAGATACATGGAATGATTCATCCATAAGTTTAACTCCAATATTTTTCATGGTAATGGATTTATCATATTCATTTTTATAGAATTTATAATTATTAATTACATAACCATTATAAGATAATACATGCACACTTGGTCATATATCCATCCATCGATGCCATTTTCAAATTGAATTCGGATTTTCAGATGACTCCTTAAAAATAAGGTCTTGAAACCATCCAATAAATTATTTATTATGTGTATCTAATATCCATATTTCATCCCTTTATTTATTAAAATTTCCATGAAATTCTTTGTGGGTTTCAACATATTATAAAACCTCTAAACTGTTATGAAAAATATAAAGGTGGTCCTACTAGAAATCTGGAATAGTGATTTTGAAAACATATATTCCAGAAATTCCTTCACCTACATGACACCTAGTGTAATGAGATTTTAGTAGGCTAATTATTTCTACACAAGATAGATAGTCATTGCAAAATTCAATGGTTTCCTTAAAATATATCACTCTATAATACAACCATATGTCTAACTTTGATTTTTGTCATATGCTTTTCAAAATCTTAATATACCCATAAATGGGGTATATCCATCTCTAATTTATAGGACCACATAGTAAAACATCTCTTACCAAGTGAACCATAAAGTGAATCATGATATTTTTCAAACCTTAGAATACCCTAATAGGGGATGGGTGAATCAGGGTGTCAACGTTTACTTTTAAAGATACATATCTTGTTCCCACATTGGTAGGAACTTGTAAAACATTCCCAATGAAATCATATAGTTATTAAACATTCACATGATAAGATATATCACAATAGTTTTAATTGGGTCACTACTAATGGAATTTACAAGGAGAATATGCTGATAGTGTGTCAATTGTACCGAAATTCACTAACCTACACTAGTTATTTAGGAGAGAAGAAGTTTAGAATTAATCACTTTGTGCTAGGAACACTGCCTTTACAAGAATATAAGGGATATCACACTACCTCCACCAGAAAACTTCCATTGAATCTCCCTACCTAACTTTCTTAGGTGACTTCTTAATTAGTTTAATGACTTGAAGGTCAATTTAGAATGTTAGAATTTAATTCTTTTTCCCTGAATAGCATGAGATTCTTCTTGCACCGTCGGCTAGGGTTGATGCACTTAAAAACAATGTTCACTTTAATTACATGTTTAACACTATTGTTCATGAATCTCCCTGACTTCATTAAACCCCCATTATGTTTTCAATAAATATCATCATTTTTGAAACTATAATCTTTTGGGAAGATCACAAAATTTGTGAAGCTAATATCCTTCATAAAACTAACATCTTTCTTGGAACACTAATTCATTAAAAAAACTCCCATTCATCGCAAATCTTCCATTACTATACATCCATAGAATCAGTCAAGACCTTACCAGACATTTTGCGATGCTCAACCTCACATGTAATTCATGACTCATGAAGATCAAAACCTTCACGAATTTAGAGTGATTCATCATTTTCTTCAACTCTCATCATTTCAAATGAAGTGGGTTTGGACGCCTACTTATAGGATTATCCCTTTTTGAATATCCCATTCTCCCAACAACCATTTTGATAACCTCTCAAATCATGATAACAAAGCTCCTCTATTTTTTAATATCTAGTTAAATTTATCCTATTTTGAAATTATATCATAGTAAAAAAGATTTACTATCATTCCATCACAAATTTGTGAAGCTTATCATAGTCGTAAAGTACACCATTTTCCCATCGTACATTCATGAAGCTCCATAAATTCATGAAGAGAATCCTTTCATAGAATCTATACTTCATGAAACCTAATCATCATCAAACCCATGATTTTAACTTATTAAAAAATAATTAATCCTACAAATACACATTTTGATAAGCCTTCTCTTTCCTACTGATTTTGAGCTCCAATTTTTTTTGAAAAAAATGGGAAATAATGCCACATTAAACACTAAATCCATCTAAATCATAAGATCTATTGTCTTATAAACTCCTAAATCAACCCCAGTGTGGATTGAAAACAAACAAAAAATACACTCTATTTCCAACAATGAAAACCTTGGTTCAAAAAATATCCTCCTTTGGGTTTATTGGAAATCTATAAAAAGATTCAATAAAAACACCACCCCTGAACAAAAACATGATAGGCATGAAGTAACTCATCCATCACTCTAAGCCTTTGTGATAAAATCTTGGTGTAGAAAAAATTAGTGGAAAAAGATAATTCCATGCAACCATAGACCACTGACCAGACCTACTATAACGTCCCAAGTATTTATAGAATGATACATTTTCATATTTATTAATATTTTTTAATTTAATATTAATTTTACTTTGAAGGGGACACTATGTATGATAGCGTACCTAAAATTCAACAATGTGTTTCTCTGAAATCTTACCTTTCACACTACACTGAGTTATACTGAAAAATAATACAATAATATTATTATTATTTTAAATGGTAGTTAATATCTAGCCATTTTATTGGAAGGAATGAAACAAATTAACTATATTATGATTTTATATATTTTAAAAATGTTTTTAAATTTATTAAATATATTTTAGAGTTTTAATATGAGAATAAAACTAATTTTTAGCATAAAATACTATATTATTTTTAAAAGATCATTTTACCTCCTTTTGATGGAGAACCCTTTTTAAATCTAGCCTTTTCACTTTTATATGTTATATTTGATAATATATACTTATTATTTATAATATTGACATTAAAATTTACTTCGGTTGAAATTATGGTATTTTTCTGATAAAATCCATATTTTTATGAATAATGAAAAATACTACATTTTAAATCAAAACTGACTTTTCATATAATTTATTATATAGTTAGATTGTTCTTTTAATTTATTTTAAAGTGTAATTAGATTAAGTTTTTATCATTTAATCTGATTTTTTATTGGAAGTAATTTCACATTTAAATAGGACATAAACACATGTCAATCTTTTGATAGTTTTTATTTCTTAAAAACATGCTTTATGGTTTTAACAAAAGGAATTAATTTTACATTAATTATTGAAAATTATGTGTTTTGAATTTGAAAAAATGGATTCCATATTTTTAATCATAGTGTCTAAATTGTGTAAATATGTACCTTTTATTTTTGGACAATATGAATAGTAACTTCAGTAATTATTTTTATTTACCATGGTTAAAGGGAAAATCAGGTAAATAAGGGTAAAAAAATAATATTATAATAATATAAAACTAACCTAACACATTTCATAATACTATTTAATTATATATGGACGACCATGGTCATCCTTGGGTAGATTTTAGTACCCCATGAATCCACTTGTGTGTGATAATGATCTTTTATAATATTTATTTTAAAGAAAAGGGAAATATAACATAAACAAGTATCTCCTAACTAAAACTATTTTAATTTTATTTATATAAATGATATATTATACTATAAATAGTAATTAGAAATATAAAAATATTTATTACATCATGATATTTTATTTATAATTTTTATACATTAAATAAATAAATTTATTTATGACACAATGATGATGCAATGATTACCTTATTAATGAAAGATTCAAATAAATGATATTATAAATATTAAAATAAATTTAATTTGAAAATTTTGATTCCATCCTCAAATTTCTGGGATTCCATTGACATGTTAGGGATGTGTAAATTCATTTGGATCAAATGAATCAATTTTTTATGAATTTAACAAAAATCAATTACTAAATAATGTCAAAATTGACATAAATGAGTTTTTAAAACAAATACTATTTTATTAAATGATATAATAGTCTTAAAAATCTATGATTTGAGTAAATGAATTATATAATATTAAAAAATGTCATTAACTATCCACTTGTGCTTCTATTTTCATATTACAGTAACTATAGTAACCATATATTATGAAAATATAAGAATACATGGTTAGAGTTAATGTTTTTAACTAAGGGTTAAAGCTAAAAGATATGGTTATGTTTGTGACCTAATATTGTCTAAAACCTATTGGTTGAGAGTATTTAGACCAATACTCATATTATCCTTGAAATTTATCACTTTTTAACTTTTATAATTGGAAAATAAATTTATAATAAAATAATATTTCAAGACTTTCATAAAGAACCCCTCCTCCATTTTATAAAAGGCCACCAACTCTACCCACTTAATTACACCTATAAAGCCCCTTGGATCGTCCAAATTCTACTCAAATAATCTACCAACATCCCTCCCTTACTAATAGAATCATTACTTTTTGCGTAAGGCAATTAAAGAAATCCTTTTGGCTCAAATCAAAAGGAGTTACCCGATTTAGAGGCAACGTCTTCTCTCAAGCTCCTTTCCTTTATTTTCCTTATCCCCTCCCTATGATCTTCTTATTCTATAAATAAATAAAAAATAGTATACTCAATATAATAGGATTTTTTTATGATAATTATTCAAACTACAGTTACACACACCTCCTTCAAATGGATACGTACATATTATTTCTATGTATGGCGAATTATTGCCTCACGAAATGACAATTGTTCAATTTTCTCCTATCACCTCTCATGGTGGATATTATGACGGAACTGTATTTATATATGATATATATTATATTTATATTATATCTGTGCTTTTGTATTTTTTATTTACAACATATCTTTATTCTTTCCATAATGTGTAAATTCAAAAATTTCATTTGAGGAAGTGTGGACTACCGCCCCCTCAAAGTGATATGACTCATTCATTCCATACATGGAATGTATAAAGGATGAATTTAATGAAAGTTTGTAACATATATAACATATATATTATACTATAATTATAATATACCTATGTATCATTTATTTTTCATTCCTTTAATATGAAAATAAAGTGAAATTACCGTTCTTGCGTACGTACGACCTACCATCTCCATGAATGGTGCATTTCATTTATAATCTCCATATGTTATGGAATATTATAAAATATATATAAACTAGATATATATGATATTTAAATCATGAATAATATTCTGTAGATAATGTACTTATGACCACATGGATAATTTTCATCAAAACAAGTTCATTTTTGACTCAAATACCGAACATCAACAAAACGTCTGATATGAACTCAAATAATAAACTAATTACTATAACATGGTAATAAGTGATATAAAATGAATAATAAACTTTAAAAAGTTTATAAAGCAATTATAAATTAACCTAAGTTTATTATTCAAGAAATTAAAGAATGAATGAGACAAGTAGGACTCAAGGTAAGGTGTAGAGACTCAGTTTTTTACCAATAAAATTTTGGAATATTTATACATATATTTCTAGAGCCAGGAGATGAGAAGACATGCAATTATGAGGCCCCGTGTGCTTGGAATAAATTATAATATAATATTAAGTGTTTTTTACTATTCATGCAATGAAAATACAATACCTCTTAAATAGTTTATTAGATCAGGAAACTAATACCACAGTTGGGTCTGAAACGTGGTGTTTACCCTAGGTGCGACATAACGTAAGTCAGCATGGGATTTTCAGACCCCACGCTCATTAGCGGTAATTAAATGGAGGAATTAAATTATTAATTAATTAATTTAATATCTATAACCCAAATAACTCTCAAATGGTAAATTTGATTGGAAATCCAAGTCCACGGTTGAGTTTGGAGCATGTTGTTTACCCTAGGAGGGGTATAAGATTTGTCGGTACAGGACCACTGTAAGAAAAAAAGTCACCCAGGGGAAAAATATTCATTTTGGAATAACCACTTAGTGGTTTTTATCACTGACATTATTTTTGAATAAATATCGAACGAAGTCTCAGAATGGAAATCTGAGACTTCCGTTGAGTTCTAAATGGTGTTTTTTACCTAGGCACGATATAAAATGAGATGACACGATGGTTTCATATTATGCGCTAAGTGGGTTTTTCTATAAATAGAAAAATAAAAGTTTAGAGTTAGGGTTTTTCACTTCTGTCTTCTCTCCCTATATATCTCTCTCTACCTATCTAACGTTATTTGGAATTATTCACCCTTATTTTCTATATCGACGTGTAGTATTCGCCAAAACATCAACGAATCAAGGAAGGAGCCTCGCAGATGCATCGCCTACAACGCACATCGAAAACGAGGTATGATTCTGGTTAAATTTTCACCCCTTCATTGATATCTTGAGTTTTTATCGAATTCATCATTTAAATATTATAATTTGAAAATTAGTATGATGTAAAAACAAACATGTCCATCATCTGAGCCACGTTCTAAATCCCGTTCTTGAGCATTCTTCGTCCAAAATTTTAGACGCACCAAAACCTTGACGGATCAATGAGCGAGGGGAGATGCTATGAAGGCCTCATTCTGAGGAATCTGAATTCGATTTCGGAATCAAAATCATACCTTCGATGTGGTATCAAGGGTCCGTGGAAGGGACCACCAGAGTAGGACGACAACATCGCGGCGAAAGCACGGAGGCGCCGGTTGAGTCGGGGGTGTAGTACGGAGGTGCGGATGACGTTCGGGTGCGGACGATGCAGCGAGATCAAGACTGGCGGCACAAGACTCTGGTAGGTAGAACAAGGAGGTAGGAGTGCGAGGGAGCCGAAGACATGGGGTTGGAACATCATGTGGTGACCTGGGAGAACCAGTGCAGCGCGGTCGCTCGGCACGGAGGAAGGAATGGCTAGAGCTCAGGCTGTGTCAGCGGGCTTCATAGCAGAGTCGGAGGTGTCGGGTGGTGGAGCGCTGATTTGTACTGTCATTGATAGGAAGGAGGATCCCGAGACACTGACCTTGGGGGAAACAGAGGAGGAAAGACATGCGTCTTGTGGGTCTCTGCGCTGGCGCGGAACAGCAGGGCGACCGGCCGTCGTGGCCAATCGGTGTCGACACGAGCTGCGGCCAGCGGGCCGCGAAATGCTAGGTCAGACCTATAGCTGGGCCACCGGTCGGTGGATTGGATTGGACTAGCTGGGATGGGCCAGCCCAGTGGAGGTGGGTCCGGCCAATTTGGGTCGGGCATGCCCGATTCGAGCCCCTTTTGCATTCAAAGGGGCGTATCTCTTAAATGGCCCATCCGTTTGATGCACCCTCTGTGACCATGGATCCATCTCATTAAGATGGATATTTTGTAATGGTTTTCAGGAATTTTGAGTTATGTGCCTAAGGGTGGGATACCTGGAACAATTTAATTTAATAATAATAAATTATTATTAAAGATTTCTTTGGACGTATTTGTCAAATAGGACGTCCGTTTGATACACTGTCAGAGGCGCTATGACCCTTGAGTTGAGGCAATCCTTTCAAAGTTGGTTTGAGACTTTGAGGTTTGGTTTTGTTAACCAGTGGAATGAAAAAGTTAATGTGAATAACTAAGTAATTAATTATTCTTGCATCGGACCTAACTCCCAAATTGGATGTCTGATTGACGCACCGTCAGCGGGAGTGTGATCCTAGTCCTTATACGGACGTTTTTAGACAGTACTTTGAGTGTTCAAGATAAATACAAGGTGTGGGATCCATAGGTTCCGGTTCGAACCTTTTACGTTGAAATGATACCTTTTCATCTGGCATCCATTTAGGGTGTTTGAGTACTCATTTCTATGTGTTTTTTCAAGGGTATTACAATGGAGCAATCCAAACACCTAAATTTGGGTCTGAGGCATGCGCCCCATGAGGTGGATTTCAGGCGTATGCTGTTTTTTTACGAATAATGCTTAATAATTCTGTTCGGGGAAAATGTTCCTTGCATGTTTTTTCTGAAGGATCGCAACGGTGTGATCTGTTTGGATGTAAGGAGACTTATTCATGATCTCATTAAATGTGGAAACATGAAAGGAGTATCAGTGGAAGATCCTTTTGATGTGTTTGAAGAGAATCCATGGATTAGGTCATCTCTGACTCTTGTGAGATCAGAGAAGATTTGTGAAGTGATACGGTTGATGTTCTAGGACCGTTCGAGGAGGCGTGTTAGCTAATCTATGATTTTGACCCTCCATCTAAGTGACGAGCGTCATGCGCTCTTTGACTTTATGACTAATGTGGCGTGTACTCTTAGAGAAACTTGACATGCCTAGTGGTACTTGTTCACCCTTTTGGTACTCAAAAATGGTTTGGTACACGACCAGGTGATGAGGAGGGGTCACACGTGGTGTGGGCCCCACATGCACCATTTACCACTACGAATCTTATAACTCTCATATATACTTCTTCTGAACTCTAATTTTGGCGTGCGAGTAGCCTATCCTGAGTGTTTCTCCGCATGGAACATGATGGTGCCGTTCGTAGTGTCTTTCGAGGTACAATGCGAGATGTTGTGAGTGTGATACCTATTTGAGGTGATTATTGATGATGAAAGTGATGGAAGTGATGTTTTTAAAATCACTAGAGCAATATCGACTTACCCTCTAGCATAGTTGGGCAGTGGAATTCACTGATCTCTTTCAGAGCATACCCTCTAACGTAGCTGGGCAGTGTCATTCGCTACTTACTCTTTTGGGATTACTCTCTAGCAAGGTTGGGCAGTGGTGTTCACTGGTCACTCTTTCAGGGCTTACCCTCTAGTGCAGTTGGGTCATGGTGTTCACCGATCTCTTTCATGGATTACCCTCCAGCACAGTTGGGCAGTGGTGTTCGCCAATCTCTTTTAGGGGTACCCTCCAGCGTAGCTGGACAGTGGCATTTTCCAGTTACTCTTTTAGGTCTTACCCTCCAGCTGGGCTAGGCTATGGAATTCGCTGATGAAATTTATAATCATATCCTCTAGTAGGGTGGGATAGTGGGTTCATGAATTTGTGACATGATCTCTCAACTATGAGGAATAGTGATGAGACATACGTGACGTGACTTTGGACTCTCAAGAAATAGGGGCGCTTTTCCCACCCAGATGTGTTCTTGTAACATGACCTAAAACCGCATGGGAGAGATAGAACCACCCAAAGCGGATAGTATCAAGGTGTGGTGATTTACCCCGTTTAACTTGCATTTTAGGACAGGCGTGAGGGATGCTGGAAATTGATGATGTTTTCTTCTAGAACTTTTGGTGCCTCTTTTCCTAGGCTGAGCTAGTGATATGCAGATCCCCTTACTCTCTTGTTTGGGATCCTTTGGTTGAGTATATATATATATATATATATATCATATTTTTAGTACCCACTCCTTGGGCTTTGGTTACTCTCATTCCAGGTGAGATGAAGACACGCGGGGTATGCCACGTGCTTTCCATGTCTAGCTTATCATGGTTGGATGAGTCTACTCTCCTACTATAGGTATCTAAGACTCGATGAGAAGTTCATCTTATATCCTCATGTTTGGAAAAGGTTACTTCACTTAATTGTTGGGCTGAGCTGTACTATTTTACTGTACCTTGTTCTATCTGTTGCTTCCCTATTTAGTACCTCACTTGCTGCTCCCTTGAGCCTTTGAGGCATCCTACTATGTTTTTTTATACTCACCCCTACTTGGGTATTCCCCCCACTCGGTGTGCCCTTGCAGTCGACAGACATATTGATCATGAATTCAGAGGAGCATAGGGATAAGGGGTACTTGGACTGCGTGCGGTGGTCATATCTTGGGATCTAGGAGCGGGGATCCCTCTCAGATATTTTACTTTTCCACATGTTGCTAGGTTATGGATCTTTTCTAGTTGGGAATGTATTTTTCCCCTTTCCCTTTCAGTTTAATTTTCTGTATTTTTACTAATTAGAGGTCAATGCATATTTTTTGGTTTATATATAGTAGTGTTGTATCTTGTTTTACTTTCCATATGCACTTTTTCATTGAGATGAATGCGTGTGTATGTACAGGTACTTAGGTAAAGGCCTCCCCAAGTTTGTTATGCCTTCAGCGTTGGTCGCCAGCCCTTAGCCTATTGAGGCGAGCTTGGGGTTGCAGCTCGAGCCCTGGTATGGGTCATGTAGTGACAAAGTGGTATCAGAGGTGGTTCATTCCTTGGGATGTTGTTTGGATGATCCCTAAAAAGAAATTGGTTGGGGTTTATGGAAACAATGTCAACGTGTCTTGAGAGCGGCTCTCAGGACAGGGAGTCCAGTGATGGTGCAGCAGCCGACGTATCCATTCACCTGGACCTTGATTACCCACTTTTTGACTCGGCGTGCTAAGACACTTGTTACAGGGAACATTGGTACATGCATCATATATGATTGAGTCTTTGACCATACTTATCGAGTCAGCTCCCCATCATTGTTGATATATATATTCTCATTTTACTGTGGTATTCCTTGATTAGATTCAGGATTCCTCCACGATGATATACAGCTAGGACAATAGCTTCGGTTCATGATGGAGATTTTTTGAGTGACAAATCCTTAGTTCTGTATCCATCATACGGTTACCCTTTCTTCAGGAGGACAGGAAGCAGCACCTCCACCTGTGGAGTAGCAGTTAGTACCAGCAGCGAAGGTTGATGATGAGTGTGCTACGTGAGTTCCAGCATCAGATACCGTTAGGGCTCCATGGTGATCCATACCCTCAGGTAGTGAAGGGTTGGCTAGAGTCAGTGGTTTGCTTATTCAGGGTTGTTTAGACACCAATAGGTTAGAAGGTGTCTTTGAAAACCAGTCTTTTTCCATGGAGCAGTTTGGAATTGGTAGAGCCGGGTTGGTTAGATGCATGATGAGTCGGTACTCTCGTGGGATAACTTCTAGCAGCTATTTTATGAGGAGTACTATCCCTCCTACTTTGGCTTCATATGGTTTTAGAAGCTACTGGAGCTTCAGCATAGAGTGATGGAAGTGGATGAGTGTGCGACTAGGTTCACAGACCTTACTCGGTACTCTTTGGATGTGGTCCATGACGGGAACTTTCGGGGACAAAAGTTTGAGTAGGGTCTCTGTAGAGGATATTCATTTTAGTTTAGTGCCCTTGTTCATCCTCACCCATCTCAGGGTGCTGGAGCGGGCACTGGTGATAGATAAATTTTTTGTTAGAGGGACACCAGTTGGATGGTTTTGGCAGTGGGCACAACAGAGATGGGATATCTTCCACAACTTGTATACGTCAGTTAGTAGGGCCTCAACGTAGGAGGCCTCCCCTTGATAAGATTCAAGAACATGATCAGGGAAAACATATAGAGCACCGAGACAACCCAAGGTGGAATAGTTCTATGCTTGTGATGGGAAATGTCATGTGACGTGAGACTACCAGACCATATGTGCTGAGTTTTCTGGGCATTTGGTAGATATTCCACCATAACAGAGGTAGTGTCGTGATCAGATATCTCCCAGGCGAGGTCAGGGTAGTCCCCAGGGAGGCGGTGTTGTAAGAAGAGCAAAAAGAAATGTGGTTGGTGGACGACATTTTGAGGTCCTTCCACCACAACTTGGTGGCCCGTGTTAGTCTCAGGGAGCTGGCAGACGGGGCTGCGAGCAACTTCATGCTATGGATATCTACAATGCTATAGTATGTGAACTGATAAGAGGTACACTCTGTGTCTCTTATACCTTTTTCAGTAGAACTTGTTCGACACTATGTGAGGAACTCTTTTATTCCAACTCCTTGTTTGAGTATTTAATGAGGGTGATGCGGGTCGTCGGTGTAACCTTATTTTGGTGTTTTTCGACATAGCTTTGAATGAACAAGAAAGAGGGGTTCTTACCCCACTGTGACACATTTTTTTGATGTGAGAAAAACTATGAGGGAGAGTCAATACCTCCCAAATCAGATAGTATTGAGGTGTGGTAGATGAGTCCCTCTGACTTGTGTGTTCCTGGTGGGGTTGTGCAGTGGAGTGTTAGAGAAATTATTGTCTTTGATAGTGGAGTCTTACCACTTGAACTTCCTTTTATTGAGGTGTCAATATTGGGTTTGGAAGAGTTCCTATTTTGGGTATTACTCTCCTTCTAAGAGGGGAAAATACGTGAGGGGTATGCCACATGCTTTCCGCGTCTAGCCTCTTGCAGTTGGATGAGTTTTCTCACCTACCCTGTTCATTGGTACCTTGTGTTATCAACATCAATATTGATACTATTATCAAGTACAGGCCGAGGTGATGGACACCCCATAAATAGAACTACACGACTCACTATGTGGTGCTGGTAGCGGTAGTCTTTGCCCTGAGAATGTAGAGATGCTATCTTCTGGGAGAGCGCTGTGTGGTTTCCTTATACCACTAGTGTCTCAGGTGTGTCTTCACCCAGAGAGAATTGAACCTGAGATGGTGGTACTGGTTGAAATTCCTATAGGACTATGACTTCGAGGTAGTCTATGCTTCAGAAAGTGGCAGCGTTGTAGTAGATTCCCTTAGTAGAGAGTCCGGGGCTCTCTAGGTGTAGGAAGATTCGTAGCATTTAGCTTCCCTGCAGTTGCTCCTGTTGGAGAAGGAGGGTGGAACTTTTCTTCAGTCAATGGTGTCGAATCCTTCACTCCTCGAGCATGTAAGATAGTCTCAGTTGTGATGCACCGACTATAAAATCTCGCGTGACCAGATATCCTTGGGTGTTTCACCAGATGGATATTCTGAAGGAGGGAATCACAAGACCCTGTTCTAGGGACAAACCGTGATTCCAGTCATGATGTGGAATATAGATTTTTAGTAGGGGAAGTCCCCTGAGTTTCTTCGGGCCATTCATAATCTTGAAAGAGATGGTGAGGTTTCCTACTGCCTTTCCCTACCCTCCCAATAGTAGGAGTGGGCGCACGACATCTTCCATGTATCATAGCTGATGAGATACGTGTGTATTCTTATGAACATAATCGAAAGTTGTAGACCTTATGAGGAAGGACAATGCATTTGGTTCATGTGTTGTACCATTGTGGTGTTGTGCAGGTTTTCTTGGGAGCGGGAGAGCCAGTGTGAGATCAGTATCCCAAGTTATTTCTCCTAGTTTTTCCTTTTGGGGATGAAAATCCTAAAGGATGGAATGATGTAGAGACTCGGTTTTTCCCTTTAAGACTTTGGAATATTTCTACATATATTTCCAGAGTTAGGATCTGAGACGACGTAAAATTCCGAGGCCTGGTGTACCCGAAATAAATTATACAAGAATATTAAGTGTTTTTATAATATTCACATAATAGAAATGGGATATCTCTTAAACGGTAGATCAGATTAGGAATCCGAGACCATAGTTAGGTCCAAAACGTGGTGTTTACCCTAGGTGCAACATAAAGTATTTCAGTGTGGGATGTTTGGACCCCTCACTCATTAGTGGTAATTAAATGTAGTAATTAATTTATTAATTCATTCATTTAATAACTAAAACCCAAATAACTCTCAAATAGTAACTCAGATTGGAAACCCGAGTCCACAGTTGAGTTTGGAGCATTCTGGTTACCCTAGGAGGGGTATAAGTTTTGTCGGCACAAGACTTTTGTGAGAAAGGTCACCCAGGGGGAAAATCATCATTTTGGAATAACCACTTAGTGCTTTTTATCACTGGAATTATTTTCTGATAAATTTCAAGCGAAGTTTCAGAATGAAAATTCGAGACTTCCATTGAGTTCAAAATAGAGTGTTTTACCTAGGCCTGATATAAAATGAGATTGTGCGATGGTTTAGGATTCCATGCTTAGCGGTTTTTTCTATAAATAGAAAAATAGGAGTTTGGAGTTAGGGTTTTCCCCTTCTCTCTTCTCTCCCTCTCTCTCTCTCTCTACCATTCATTAGAGTTCTTTGATGTTATTCACCAGATTGAGGTGCAATCTTCACCAAAACATCGTCAAATCAAGGCATGAGCCTCACAGATGCATCGCCCACGACGCACATTGAAAATGAGGTAGGATTCTGGTTAATTTTTCGACCCTTCATTGATTTCTTGAGTTATCATAGATTTTTTCATTTAAATTTTATAATTTGAGAATATGGACGATGGAAAAACGAACAAGGCCATCGTCCGAGCCCCGTTCTAAATCCCATTCTTGAGCGTTCTTTATCGAAAGTTTCAGACGCACCAAAACCTTGATGGATCGATGAGTGAGGGGCGGAACTATGAAGTAATCGTTCAGAGGACTCCGAATCCAGCTTCAGAATCAAAATCGGACCTCTAATAATGTCCAAGTGGTTTGTAGAAGGGACCACCAGAGTAAGCCGACATCGTCGTGATAGAAGTGCGGAGGCACTTTTGCAGCTGGGGGTGCAACGCGGAGGTGTGGACGACATTTGGGTATGGCCGGTGCGGCGAGCTAGAGAGAGGAGGCACGTGACTCTGACAGGAAGCATGAGAAGGCCAGAACGTGAGGGAGCCGGTGACGTGGGGTTGGCGCGGCGTGCGACGAGCTGGGAGCACCGGGGCAGCGCGGTCGCTCGACATGGAGGAAGGCGGGGCCAGGGCTCATGCAGCGTCGGTAAGATTTAGAGTGGGGATAATGGTGTTGGGTGATGGAGCGCTGGCAGGTGCTGTCAGTGATAGGTGGGAGGAGGCCGAGGCGCTAGCCTCAGGGGCAACATAGGAGGTAGGACCCGCGTCTCTCGGGTCTCTGTGCCGGCGCAGAGCAGGAGGGTGACTGGCAGTCATGGCTAGTCAGTGTCGGCATGGGCTATGGTGAGCTGGGTCAAACCCATGGCAGGGCCGTAGGCCGGTGGACTGGACCGGGCCGGCCGTGACAGGCCGACCCAGTGGAGGAGGGTTCGACCAATTTGGGCCGGACCGACCTGATTCGAGCCCATTTTGGGTTCAAAGCTGCATATCTCTTAAACAGAATATTTGTTTGACATGCCATCTATGGCCATGGGTCCGTCTCATCAAGAAATATTTTTTGAAATGGTTTTATGGAATTCTGAGTTCCGTTCCTGAGGGTGGGTGACACAGAACACTTTAATTAAATAATAATAAATTATTATTAAAGCTTTCATTGGGGGTATCTATGAAACCGGACGTCAATTTGATGTGATGTCAGAGGTACTATGGCCCTGGAGTTGAGTAAGTCCTTCCAAAGTTGGTTTGGGACTTTTATGGTATGATTTCATTACCCAGTGGCATGAAATAGTTAATGTGATTAATTAATTAATTAATTATTCTTGTATCGGACCTAACTCCCAAATGGGATGTCCGATTAACACGCCGTCAGTGGAAGCGTGATCCTAGTCTTGTGAAGACCTTTTGAGACACTCCTTTGAGTTTTCGAGCTTAAGGCAAGGTGTGGGACCCACATGGCCTGATTCACACGTTTTACGTTGAAATGACACCTTTTCATCTGGCATCTGTTTTGGGTGTTCGAGCACTCGTTTTGGTGTGTTTTTATGAGGGGATTTCAACGGCACAATCCGCCCACCTAAATTTTGGGATGAGGAATGGGCCCCATGAGGTGGCTTTTTGGTGTATGCTGCATTTTATGACTTATGATTCATAAGTCCATTTGGGGAAAATGAATAGCCTACCTTGCATGTTTTTCCACAAGGATTATAACGGTGTGATCCATTTGGATGTGAAGATCCTTATTCATGATCTCATTAAATGTGGAAACTTGAAAGGAGTATTGATGAAAGATCCTTTTGATGTGTTTGAATAGAATCCGTGGATTAGGTTAGCTCTGAATCTTGTGAGAGAAGAGAAGATGTGTGAAGATATACAGTTGATGTTTTGGGACTGTTCAAGGAGGTGTGTCATATAATTTATGATTATGAACCTCCGGCTAAGTGGTGAGTGTCATGCACTCGTCGACTTTCTGGCTAATGTGGTGTATACTCTAGGAGTACCTTGACTTGGCTAGTGGTACTTGTTCACCCTTTTTATACTCATAAATGGTTAGGTACATGACCAGGTGATGAGTAGGGGTCACATGTGGTGTGGGCCCCACACGTTCAGTGCACCACTAGAAATCTTCTACCTCTCTTATCTACTTCTTCTAAAATCATATTTTGGCATGCGAGTAGCCTCTTCTGAGTGTTTCTCCACGTTGAATGCGATGGTGCCCTCCATAGTGGATTTTGAGGTACGATGTGAGATGTTGCGAGTGAGATGCCTATTTGAGGTGATGATTGAAGACGATAGTGATGGTAGTGATGTTCTTAGAATCAATAGAGCAATCCCGGATTACCCTCCACTGTAGTTGGGTAGTGGAGTTTGCCGATATCTTTCAAATCTTACCCTTCAATGCAGTTGGGCAGTGGTGTTCGCTAGTTACTCTTTTGGGCTTACCCTCCAGCAAGGCTGGGAAGTGGCATTCACCAGTCACTATTTCAGGGCTTACCCTCCAGTACAGCTGGGTAGTGGTGTTTGCCAATCTCTTTTAGGTATTACCCTCCAATGCAGCTCAGTAGTGGTGTTCACCGATCTCTTTCCGGACTTACCCTCCAGCGTAGCTTGGAAGTGGCATTCACCAGTTACTCTTTTAGGGCTTACCCTCCAGGTGGGCTGGGTAGTGGCATTTTCCAATGAATTTTATAATTATATCTTCCAACATGGCTAGATAGTGGGTTTATGACTTTGTGACACAATCTATCGACTGTGCGGCATAGTGATGAGATGTGCTTGATGCAACTTTGGAATCTAAATAAAGAGGGGCAATTTTCCCACCAAGATGCATTCTTATAATGTGACCTAAAACCGTGCGGGCGAGACTAAACTGCCTAAACAAAATAGTATCATGGTGTGGTGATTGAACCCCTTTGACTTGTAGTTCAGGGTAGACATGAGGGATACTGGGCATTGATGGTGTTTTCTTATAGAACTATTGGAGAATCTATTCGTAGGCTGAGCTAGTGATATGGAGATCTCTTTACTCTCTTGTTTGGGCTTCTTTGGTGGAGTGTGTATATATATATATAGTATTTGTAATACCCACTCATTGGGCTTTGTTTACTCTTCTTCCAGGTGAGACGAAGATGCGTGGGGTATGCCACGTGCTTTTCATGTCTAGATTCTCGTGTTTGGATGAGTCTACTCTCCTACTATAGGTAGTGAAGACTATGAGAAGTTCATCTTCTCACCATTTCTAGATCCTCATGTTTGGATGAGCTTACTTCATTTATTTGTTGAGTTGAGCTTTACTCTTTTATTGTACCTTGTTATATCTACTGCTTCCCTCTTCAGTACATCAATTTATTCTCCCTTGAGACTTTGGGGCTTCCTACTAAGTATTTTTATACACACCCCTACTTAGGATTTTCCCGCACTTGGTGTGTCCTTACAGACGACAGACAGGTTGATCATGAATTCAGAGGATCATAGGGATACATGGTGCTTGGACCATGTGCGGTGGTCATACCTTGGGATCCAGGAGCGGGGCTCCATCTTAGATGTTTTACTTTTCCACCTATTTTCGGGTTATGGAAATTTTCTACTTGGGCGTGTACTTTACCCCTTTCTCTTTCAGTTTACTTTTCTGTACTTGTACGGATTAGAGGTCGATGTATATTTGTGGTTTATATATAGTAGTGTTGTATCTTGTTTTCCTTTCCCTATACACTTTTGTATTGAGTTGGTTGTGTGTGTGTGTGTATAGGTACTTAGGCAAAGGCCTACCTGAGTTTGTTATGCCTTCGGCGCTGTTCGCCATCTTCTGGCCTATGGAGGTAGGCTTGGGGTAGTTGCGGCTCGAGCCCTGGTACAGGTCAGGTCATGACATAAGGGATTTCTTCTCAATCTCCTTTCATTGAGGCATTTCTTAATAATATTCCCCTTTATTCTTTTATAATGTGTATATACTACCACTATGGCATTTCATATCAATATTTTATATATATTAATGTTATTTATTAAATCATGGATATTAATATTTAAATGTTCAAAGTGGTACGGGACACCTTGAACATTTAAATATTTAATTATAAAATCTTTGTCTTCTTGATATTAATTTACATATTAATTTATATTTATATAAAAGGATTATATTTCTTTTTATGTCTATCAAGAATTTCATTCAATGTTTTCAAAAAGGAATCATTTTATAAAAATAATTTTACTTTCCTTATAAAACAACAAAAGGAATTTTATTTGTTTTAACGTATATAGTGATAACGACTTCTTCGCTGCCATAACTGTTATTTTATATTTGGAATCCTGATAAGCCTTATTGTATAATAAATAAATCCCTTATTTATTTATTTGAGTATCTTGGTATTGAAAATGGTCTCTTAAATGAAATTGGTATTTTTATACAGAAATGTTTTTCATATGGGATTAGATGAGTTTTTCAAAAGGGCTTTGGGATGAATGTGTTTTTGAAATGGTACTTGAACATTATATGAAATGGGTGAGCCCGATATAGATTATACGAAGAATTGATCCCCATTATAGCTCACAGATGAGACCGAAACAACTTATACAAAGGTTTGAGCCCCATTATAACTCACGGGTGATCCTGTTATAGCTTATATGAAGGGATGAGCCCCATTATATCTCACGGGTGAGCCCGATATATCTTATACGAAGTGTGATCTCCATTAAAGATCATTAATTTGGAAGTTGACCATATGGTTATTCTAATTGAATGGGATTTGAAAGGATTTTATGTATATGATTTTCTAAGTCACTTAAAGGAGTTTTAATTGCTTTCCATTGGTTTTAGTGTTTTTAATTTATTAAAAACTATGAGTGTTATTCATGTGAAAATGATTTTTTTCATCTTCTCAAATAAAATTTAATGGGTTATCAGGTTTTAACAAGGCTAATGGTTTTTCATTATTTTTTATGTTCCTTACTGAGTTTTTTATGATCATCTCCTATTTTTGAATTTTTTTCACAGGGTATAAGGAAGGGTAATAGAATGGAAGAATTAATGAATATTTTTATCAAGAAAAGAATTCTGGTTTTTTGTGGAGTTTTATTATTGTGAAAAAAATTTGATAGAGTAGACGTGTCTACTTTGTAATATTTAATATGTAATTTAATATTTATATCCTAATTCGCTGAAACTCTAAACCTAAAAAGATACTCAACATGAATTCTTGACTTAACTCAAGATTATGTAATGTTTAAGGTCGGGGCCTTATACCTACAACCAAGAACTCATCATCCCTAGATCACTGGATAGTCCTGTAACCAATCCTTTAACCCAACCACTAGATCATATCACCACAAAAACCTACATCACATCCAAAAAGAGATTAACAAATTATCTCAATTGGGAAGAGGGGAACGACCTAACCTCCTCATAAATTGAGAGGTGGCTGAATACTGAGGTTCAACTAATGTTTCTCAAATATATGTGCTGTCAATGGCTTAGTTATAATTTCATCCACTTGGTCATCATTTCCAGAATGATCCATTTTGATCACACCTTGTTCAAATTTTTCTTTGATGAAGTGATATATAATATACATATGTTTGGTATGTGAGTGATGACTCAAAATCTTTTTGAGATTGTTTACACTCTTGTTGTCATAGTGAAACACCATTGGCTATTTCACCTCATCGTTTATATCATTAAGTGGTTTCTTAATAGAAAATAGTTTAGTCCTTTCCTTTTTAGAAGAGATATACTCTACTTCATTTGTAGTAAGAGAAGTGCTTTCTCATTTCTTTCCCAACCATCCCACATATTTGTTTCTAATGAATAATGATGAAACAATTTTGGAAATTCTATCCACCACATATATAGCCTAATAAACATAATAAAATTCTAATAGTTTTTTATATCTTCCTGTTAAAAATTATTAGATAAAATTGAGTGTACCTTGAATATACATTAGGATTTATTTAAATGATTCCTAGTGCTCTTCCTTTAGTTTACTTTGAAATAGGTCCACTATAAATTTTGAAAAGATGATATCTAGTCATTTTTCAGTCAAGTATAATATGCTTACAAGGATTATCTTATACTGTGTGGGATCCATAGATGTCCCATCCTCGTACTTTCCATGTTTTGTGCCAACCATAATTGTAGATGACATTGGTTTGGGGTCATTCATGTTGAATTTCATCAGATGTTATGTTGCATATTTTTTATATTTTAGACCATAAAGCACCTTATTTAGTCTACACACCTTTGTTTCATCATTTCTAATTAGAAATCCCCTTGGTTGTTCAATTTAGACTTATTCTTCAAGAACACCATTTAAGAATTCTATTTTCATACCCATATAATAAACTTTGTAACCTATTTGAATATCAAGGGAAAGGAAGATCCTGATCAACTCCTGTCTAGACACTAGAGAAAAGTTTTCATTATCATAAATGCCTTAAATATGTGTGTAGACTTTATATACCAAGCATGCCTTGATTTTTATCACATTTCCATGCTCATCAAATGTTTTTAATGATACACTTTGTTCCAGTCACATTGGAATTTTTGTTTCTTTTAAGAAGATCCCATGTCTATTTCTTATCAATATGATCCAGTTCTTTATTCATGGACTTAATATATGATTCATTATTCACTTCTTCTTTAAACAAGACTAGTTCTATAATTGATTGAAATGCAGAATGTGCATTATTCCTCATTATCCTTTTCTGTGTAGGTGTGGTCCAATACCCAATGATGTTGGATGAATCAATTTTTTATCTTCTATTTATCCTGTGAGGTTATGATGATATTTCTTCACCATTGGTTTCCTCTTATGATTCTTCTTCTGAATCATCATCATTTTGTGAGCCTTGAATGTTTTGCAGGACATCCACTATTCTATCTTTGAATATTTCCCTTGTCCACTTTCTTTTTCATCTTCAATCATATAATCATATGATCTCATTGAGGTATTTATGGTTTTACCCTCAATTATCTTGAAATCACTATTTTCCACTTTGTTTTTGTGATTATTATTGTGACATTTGTAATATTTACTATTCTTTGAATATCCAAGGAATATTCCCTCATCTGCAGTATCACCATACTTTCTTTGATTACTTTCTTTATTTCGATTGAAAATTTTACTTCCAAAAAAATGAAAATAATTTAGAGATGGATTATTTCCATACCATATCTCATATGGTGTCTAGGTTTCTCCCATAAAAATCCCTATTCGATTTTGATTTCACACAACTACTTGAATATCCTCTTTCCAACAATTGTAAGAAACATGACTCTCAATTAGTATAGTTCTAGCCTTATTTTTCACCTATTTATTTCTGCATTAACCCCCCCCCCCATTTTAGGGGTTTTCACTATAGACACCTCATGCTTTATCCCATGTTTCACAAGATAATTTTCAAATTTCAATGGATGTGTATTCTGTCTAATCGTAGAATCATGATTATGCATCTAGTTTCATTCTATGATCCTTGATGATAAATCTTCATGAAATCAAGAACTTTTCACATCCTCTATATAGAAAAAACACAATCCATTCTACTATCATTACAAATAACGAAGTACCAATCCCTATTTTGGATAGCTAAATTCATTAGAACACATACGTCTGTATGGATAAGATCAAGTAGATTTGAAGCCCTTTGGTTCTGAGGTTGATATGAAATCCCATCCATATTTACTCCCATGCATGCATCACATGTATTTACTTGATCATGCTTCAGATTAGAAATGTAAACAACTATATTAATCTTAGATATCTATTCTATTCTCTTTTGATTAATGTAACCCAACCTCCAGTTCAAAAAGTTTTTCTATTCTTCAAAAGATAAGTAAAAAATGTTCTATTTTCTATCAAACTGCTATAAATTTCCGTCTATTTTAAATCCTTTCATGAGATAATTACCTATATTTCCTTTAATAGTGCACAAATTTTGATTAAATTTCACTATCTATCCTGAGTGAAAAAGATGAATAACACTCAAGAGATTGTGACACAAACCATCTACATAGATAACATTAGTTTTCCTAAGATCATTATTTTCCAATTCTGTATTTCCATTGCCTTTGATATTTAAATAAAAATCATTTCCAAATATCACCATTCCATCAACCCTTTTATTAAAATTATTCAAAACAAATCTACATTTTTTTCATGTTAGATGAGCATCCAGTGTCATGAATCCAGGTGCTACTATTCTTTGTTTTTTTAGGGCTATTTCTACAAGAATGGATTTATTAATTTTCTTCTTTTTCTTCCAAGAGATACCTAATTGGGCGGAGACAAAAGATGGATTTTGTAATGACCAAAAACATTATCAATGGAAATTCCAATCTTATAAACATTTCATAGAGTATAAAATACATAAAATCACTTTGAGAAAACAATAAAAACTTTATAAATGATGAATGAATGAAGTAAAATGTATTTCTTGAAGTTAAGGAACCCATCCCAATGGAATAATAACTTGACCTTTGGAATAGTAATGTGACTCTTATGAACAGTAAACCAACCAATAGAATAGTAACCTCACCTATGAAAGTATAAATAAATTTTAGGAATCTTATAAATGATAATATGATATAATTATATCATAGTACATGTAAATAAATGCTTTAAAAATTATTAATTAAGTGTTGGTATTTTTGTAAGTCATAAATATTTAATTACATTTTTATAATTAATATAATGATTTAAAAGAAACTTTATTTCCATAAAATGTATTGATATAATAATATTATGTTCTCTTATGATTATAAGATAATTTAATGAGACCTTAATTAATTTTTTAAAGTGTTATAAATTCAATTATAATTTGAAAATCTGTATTTTTTGAGTAAATGATGATTTTAATTAAAAATAAAATTTATCATATTTAGAAAATTATTTTCATAAAATGAAGTTCATTTTCAAATTTTACACATCAAGAAATGGATAGGGTTAATTTTTGGGATTTTTCTAAAATACTTGAATATTTGGTGAATAGTGAAATAAGGTAATTTATGATATTTATACATTATAAGTTAAATACAATATTACATAAGTCATCGCTGATGTAAGAACCATAATCTTGAACTACCCTTAATTATTTTAATATATTTATTTCAAATTATCCAAATATTCATTGTCTTCATCCAAAGTAATAAACTAATGAATAAAATAATGAGAAAACACCCCTCTCCTCCCCTATAAATACCACCCTCACCACCTATTATCCTCACAAATCTCATTCTTTGATACTTATCAAAATTATTCTCAAATCACTTCCTAATCCCCCCCATTTACAAGATCCTTTTTTCTCAACAAATTACCAAAAAAAATCCCCCTAAATAGGTTCTCAAGGAGATGGATTCAAGAGGTAAAATCCTCTATATTTTCTTTTCTTATTCTCTCCTCTCTTCAACTCAAAAAAATTGTATGATAAATCTAGAATAATACATATAATGAAATTTTATTATGCTTATGGAATAATACATCACCAACCCTCTTCTCATCTCACTTTTATTCATAAAATGAATGCGTCGTCTGTGAGTTGTTGATTCATCACCTTCATGGATGACATGTTTTTATTATCAATTAACTCCATCAAGACTGATAAAAAACCATTATAATGGTTGAAATAGATTTGAAATTTTATTTTATAACCCTTATTATGTTCTAGAACATACATATTTACATAATACTAAATGGTAAAACAAAACGAGTTCATTGTGATGGAAAACCACCAAAATTAACCCAAATGATTATCATTAACTATTTATATAATGATTAATACTCATGAAATATAACCAAATGAAATATAATTCCAATTAAACCTCAATAGAATCATTAATGAAATATAATTTCAATTCTATAGAATCATTAACATTTTACATGAACTTACATACTCATATAAAAGCTAACTGATCATGAAAACCAAGAAAATGAATACTCCCAAACAATCAAATTAAACTCTATAACTCATCGAAAATCCCATAAATGAACTTAATAAATCTATAATCAATAAAATTCATGTATAAAATATTTTGGATTTTTGATTATCCATGATATTAAAGTGAATAAAGTATTCAGACATAGGGTAAGGGTAATTCTCATACCCAACTCTCTTTCTTTAGGGTTTACCTCTTTCACTCCATTTTTAGTATAGATATTCCTTTAATGTTCGTAAAATATCATTTATTTTTTCCTTTCATTTTCTTTTTTGAGATATACATTCTTCCAATCGTATTTTATGACAAATTCAACCATTTTTACAAAAGAAATCTTCTTCTAAAAACACATGTTTTACTTCTCTTGATATTGTTTCTTCTTCACTCATGATTGATGATTCTTATAAGATATATGTCATTAAATATTTAATTTGAGTTTATTTATGAATTTATGATTTATGAAATGAAACCCATTCCTTTACATGGGTTATTTTATATCCAATATTGGAATATTTCCTATGCATCATGCATGATAATGTAAATGTTATGATGTGACAGGTGTGCCAAGAATTATATAGCACATGTAAATGATTTTATGTAATGGGTGGGATCAGAATTATATAGTGCTCCAATTCATTGGGTAATGTGATGAATCTCCTCAGATAAAGTGAAATATATGTGAAAATGATGCTATCTTTGTTCACAACTATGTGTGGTAGTTGACCATTGAGAAAAGATGATTCATTTTTATAAATTTCTACATTCCACGCCTTTATCAAATGTATCAAATCATGATTATGATTATGATTATGATCCTTTTCTTATATTATGATGATGATGATTATACTCACCCATTCTTCATGTCTCTTATTTATCCTCTTACTCGGCTTTTATCTCACCCCTTATTTTGATGTATATCCTCAATTTTATACTTTTACTAAGGAGAACATGAGGGCCAATAAGAATATAGAGAAATAATAATTCAATAAATGTTTATGTTTTATTTTTTAAAAGTTATGTATAAGACTAATTTTCCCAAGACACTAAATTGTTTTATCATTAATTGGTAAAACTATTAGGGTTTTTATCTTTAAAATTATGTAATAATAATGTAAGAAAATGTAGGGTCTCTATAGTTGGTATCAGATCATGGTTTAGTAAATTTGGGAATTTTGATTAAATAAGCCTAGTGAAAACTCTTAGTATGAGACTAAGTAAATGTAATCACCCAAGAATATTTATTTTAGAAAAATATAAACAAAGGGATCCCATAAGACATGACTTTATATTTAATTTCACAAAGAAATAAATTATTTATTCATGACTTGTTGCCTTATGTTTTGTTTTAACATTTTTATTTAAAAAAAATTGTAAGAATCAGGAGAAACCAGGACAACAACCCATGCGAGGGACAATATAGTAATTTCCCGAACGACATCCCCAAGGCCATGGGAGGTAGATTTCAAACTTTTATGGTGATTATTACCCAGCTATATCAAGATATGAAAAAGAAATTGAATAATATGGAAACTATTTCTTCACCTAAGTGGTAGAAACTAGATATCAAGTCTTTTATGCAGTAGTGACCACCGAGATTTAGTGGATCTTTTGATCCACTCATCATGGAATAGTGGGTCAAATCAAGGGAGAATATATTTTATGTGCTTCACTATTTAGATAAAAATTATGTGACTCTAGCCATTTTTTGTTTAGATGGAGAGGCCACCCAATGGTGGGTGTTGATTAAGAATACAAAGGAGAAGGAAAAAATTGAAGAGATGGAGTGGGGAGACTTTTAGATAATGTTTCTTAACAAGTATAACCTTAAAAATCTTCATAAAAATATATAGAGATAATTCATAGAGCTGAAGAAAAAGGAAGGTGAATTTCTCATGGCCTATGAAGAAACTTTCACAAGGATTTCAAGGTACCCTTCATGTTTTATTACTAATAATAATAGGAATATTGATAGATTCTTTAGTGGTTTAAAAACACACCTTCAAAAGGATCTAGAAATTAGAAACATTATGTACTATGGAGATGTTTTTCAATTTTCTCCCAAAGTGGAGATGGATTTTGGAGAGTGGTCTCATGACTATGGTGATAATAAATGAAAGATCAAGTTTCAAGATGGTGGATCTAATGACAAAGGTGGAACAAAAAATCAACCATACACATGTCAAAAATGTGGTAAGAAGTATTATGGGAACTACCTTAAAGGGATGGGGAAATTCTCTATGTGTGGGAGGGAATGCTGCCAAGCTCATGAATGTCAAATAGACTTTGGGAAGTAGGACAATGTGGTGGATAAAGGAGAGCAACACCCATGGTTAAATGCCTCAACTATAGGGAGAAGGGGCTCTATTAAAGCTAGTGTAGTAAACCTTCAGTCATAGAGGGTAATTAGTGTCAACAGCCACCAAATCCAAAGGATCAAGGGAATGATTATTCCATTAAAACCAATAAGGTGTATTTATTCAATGATGTGTTTATAGGTATTCTGGTTATTTATTCACAAATAGATAACATTATTTTTGATTTTGGTTTTAATAATTATTTCATATCTTTCAAGTTTAGTAGAAATATTCAAAGACCACCTCAAAATATGGATGTTGAGTTATCTGTGAGAATAGAAAATGGGGAAATTATGGAATCCAAATTATATAACTCCTCCCCGGTTAATTTTTGATGACTGAACCTCTCGAGAACTATTATCTTATTTCCTTTGATGGATTTTGATGCTATTTTGGGCATGGATTGGATATCTTTATATAAATCCAAAACCAACTGTTGGGAAAGGTAAATCACTCTTTACATCCTGAATCATCCTACAATTATGTACAAGTGTAAGGAGTAAAATGAATCCCCTTCAGAATAATTGTCTCAAGTGTGGATATTATTACCTTATGATCAATCATATCTTTATTAAATGATTGATACAAAGGAGAGAATCATGTTCAAGGACATTCCCATTTTGAGGGACTACACTAATCTGTTTCTTGAAGAATTATCTGGTCTTACTCCTGACTGAGATGTTGAGTTCTCAATTGAACTTTTTCCTAGATCTATGACTATATCAAAGACACCTTCTAGAATGGACACCATTAAGCTAGATGAATTAAAGATTTAGTTACAATAGAATCTAGATTAGAGTTTTATATGCATGAGTACCTCAACATGGGGTTCTCCAGTCTTATTTGTCAATAATAAGGATGGATCAATGTGTCTACGCATTGATTCTTGTGAACTCAACAAAATCACAATAAATAACAAGTATACCATTTTTCTGATTGATGAATTATTCAATCAATTGTATGGGGCCATGTATTTCTCTAAGGTGGAACTTTGGTCGAGATATCAATAATTAAAGGTGAGGAAGGAGGATATTCATAAGACTGACTTTCGATCGAGGTACATACACTATGAGTTCTTAGTGATGCCATTAAGAATCACCAATGATTTAGAAATATTCATTTACTTAATGAATAGATTCATTATAGATTACCTCAACAAATTTTTGGTAGTATTTATTGATGATATTCTGATATACTCTATGAGAAAGGAGAAGCATGAGAAGAATTTGAATAATATTCTAAATAATTTGCAAATGGAGAAAAATTATGCAAAGTATGGTAAATGTGAGTTATGGATGAAGGAAGTATCATTATTGGGGCATGTTATCATGAGCAAAGGGATATCTGTGGATCCATCCAAGACAAAGGCAATTAAATAGTGGTCTATGAAAATATCTGTAACAGAGATTTGTAGCTTCCTTGTATTATATAGGTATTACCGACTATTTTTGAAGAACTTATAATGATTTTCAATACAACTACCCAAGATGGATTGGAGGGGAGAATAGTTTTTTTGTACTAGTGAACATGAAGACATCTTCAAAGAGTTGAAAAAAGAGGCTTATCAATGCACCATTACTCACACTTTCGAGAAGTGGGGAACTCTTTGTAGTATAAAAATATGCTTCAAAGAAGGGATTAGGTTGTGTACTGATGAAAAATGATAAAGTTATAGCCTACACCTCATGGTAGTTGAAAATTGAAAAGAAAAAATATTCTATACATGATCTGGAGTTGGCAGCTATGATCTTTTCATGGAAAATCTAGAGGAATTATCTCTATGGGGAGATATGTGAACAATATATTGATCATAAGAGCCTAAAATATATATTTACATATAACGAGATTAATTTTCTCCTATGAAGATGGTTAGATATCTTCAAGTATTACGACTTCTCAATGCATTATCATCCTGGTAAGGAAAATAAAGTGGTGGATTCTCTAAGTAGAAAGGATCTGGAAACATTATCACTGATGAGAATTAGTAAGGATCCAATCTTATTATATTTTCAAAGTATGGACATGGGAATCATTAAGGAAGGAAAATAATCAATAATTTCCCAAATGATTACTCAATTATCCATTATAGGGAAAATAAAGGATCCTCAAAGAAATGATATGGAAATTCATAAGAAGGTGGAAGCTATGAGAAAGTGGAAATCCTTTTTGTTTAAACTTGATGAGGAATGAGTTGTAAGATTTGGATCATGATTATGTGTTCCATCTAATCAAGAGATAAAGAAGGATCCTCTGAGTGACACAAATAGATCAACCTTCCCTATTCACCTAGTTATCATAAAGATGTATCAATATCTCTGAGATAACTATTGGTGGGATAATAGGATGAAAGAGATCGCTGAATATACATCAATGTTACTAGTATGTTAGAAATTGAAGGCTAAAAGACAAAAATATATGGGGTTGATACAACCATTACCCACACTAATGTGTAAATGGGAAACATCACCATGTACGTTGTCACTAGACTTCTGAACACATTCAGGGGAAACAATGCTATATGGTATTTTATGGTTCATCTTACCAAGATAGATCACTTTATCGCAATTCGAGAGGACTTATAATGGGATCAACTTTCATGGATATACATCAGAGAAGTACTAAGGATACATGGAGTACCGCTATCGATATTATCATATCGATATCCAAGATTCACCAACATGTTTTGGAAAAGTCTCTAACATGCTCTAAACACAGAGCTAAACATCAGTATGGAATATCATCCTCAAATTGATTTCCAAACTAAATGAAATATTCATACACTAGAAGACATGTTGAGGTTATGTTATATGGACTTCAAGGGAGGATGAGATCAACATCAGTCTTTGTTTTAGTTATATTGCAACAACTTAAACTCAATCATCCAAATGGCTCCATATGAATCCCTTTATAGGAAAAGATGTAGAACACTAGCATGCTGGGATGATGTCGGTGAATGTAAGATTTTAGTACCTAAAATTTTTGTTGAAGTGGTGGAAAAAGTGAAAACCATTCAACGACATATTTGGGCTGCCCAAAGTCAAAAGAAGAGTTATGTAGAAAATCATTGGAAAAATCTAGAGATTAAGTCCGAAAACATGGTATTCCTATATATATCTTTATGTAAGAGGATCATGAAATTTGGGAAGAATGGAAAGATGAATCCTAGGTACATCGACACCTTTGAGATTCTTGATCATGTTGGAGTTGTGACCTATCGACTGGAACTTCCACCGACCATGTCTCAAGTACATGATGTATTCCATGTATCCCTATTGAGTAATTACATACCATATCCCTCACATGTATTGAATCAAGAGGTCGTACAATTGGAAAACGATCTCTCTTATAAGGAACAACCAATGAAGATCTTGGACTATAGTGATAAAGTTATACACAACAAGAATACTAACATGGTAAAAGTATAATGGAGGAATCATAAGTATAAATAAGCAACATGGGAACTAGAGGAACATATTAAGGATAAGTAACCTCACTTTGGTTTCACCAAATTATGTAAAACAATATTTCAAGGTAGAAATTTAATAAGGGTGAAGAATGCAACGGCCCAAAATTTTATCAATGGAAATTCCATTCTTATAATTATTTCATATAGTATAAAATACATAAAACCACTTTGAGAACAACATATAAAAATTATAAATGCTGAATGAATGAAATAATAGTTATTAAAAAAGTTAAGGAACCTATCCTGATAGAATAATGACTTGACTTTTGAAAAAGGAATGTGACCCTTATGAATAGTAAATTGTCCAATAGAATAGTAACCTCACCTATCAATGTATAAATAAAATTTAGGCATCTTATAAATGATAACATGATATAATTATAAATTAGTATAAATAAATATATTATGAATTATTAATTAAGTGTTGGTATTTTGGTAAGTCATAAATATTTAATTACAATATTATAATTAATATAATGATTTAAAATAATATTTATTTTCATAAAATGTATTCATATAGTAATATTTTGTTTTCTTATGATTATAAGATAATTTTATGAGACCTTAATTAAAATTTCAAGGTGTTATAAAATCAGTTATAATTGGAAAATCTGTATTTTTCAAGTAAAGGATGATTTTAATTAATAATTAAATTTCTCATATTTTTAAAATTATTTTAATAAAATGGATTTCATTTTTAAATTATACTAATCGAAAAACATTTAGGGTGAGTTTTTTTTCTAAAATACTTGAATTTTTGTCAATAGTGAAATACATTAATTTATTGTTTATATACATTATAAGTTAAAAACACTATTCCTTGAGTCATTTCTTATGTAAGAAACATAATATCGAACTCCACATAATTTGTTTAATATATTTAGTGAAAACTCTCAAACTATTCATAGTCATCAGCAAAAAATAATAAACTAATGAATAAAATAATGAGAAAACACCCCCCTCCTCCCTCATAAATACCACCCTCAACACATCTTGTCCTCACACCTATCAAGATTTTAGACTTGTCCAAATTATAATAAAATATATTATCGATCCCCTCCCCCCTTCAAGGAGCCTTTGGTCTCATGAAAGACCAAAACAAATCCCCTTAAAGAGGTTCTTGAGGAGAAGGAATCAAGAGGTAAAATCTCATTTATTTTATTTTATTTTCAAGTTATTTTTTTCTTATTCTCTCCTAAAATACCCTCATAAAAATGGTATGATAATCCATTATCTTACATATAATGTACTTTTATTATGCTAATGGTATAATCCATCATCAACCCTCTTCTCCTCTCCCTTTTATTCTTAAAATTAAAGCATCATCTGTGAGGTGTTGATTTATTGCCATTGAGGATGACATGTTTTCATTTTCCATTAACACCTTAAAGGATGATAAAAAACCATTATAATGGTTGAAAAATATTTTAAAATTTATTTTATAGCCCTTAATATGTTATGGAACTAACATATTTACATAATTCTAAATGACAAAAATAAATGATTTTGTTGTGATAAAAAACCTCCAAAATTAACCCAAATGATTATCATTAACTATTTATCTAATGATTCATCCTAATTACATACAAAAAAATGATATATAAGACCAATTAAACCTTCATAATATCATTAATGAAATATAATTTCAATTATGGGGAATCATTCCCATTTTACATGAACTTCATACTCATAAACAAGAGACTCGATCATGAAAACCATGAAAATGAATGCTCTCGAATGATCAAATTATACTCTATAACTCATCTAAAATCCTGTAAATAAACTTAGTACAACTATAATGAATAAAATTAATGTATAAAAGGTTATTGATTTTAAAATTAATTAATTTTATTTTATTATCCTGGATATTAAAGTGAATAAAACATTCAAACATAAGGTAAGAGGAATTATCAAACCCAACTCTATGTCTTTAAGTTTTCCCTCTTTCACTCCATTTTCAGTATGAATGTTAATTTAATATTCCTTAAATACAATTTATTTTTTCTTCCCTTTTCTTTTTTGGGATATACATGCTTCCAATATGATTTTATGGAAAATGTTAACATTTTTTCAAAATAACTCTTCTTCTAAAACCACATGTTTGACTTCTCTTGAGATTGTTTCTTCTTTACTCAAGATTGATGATTATTATACCAAGTTTGTTATTAACTATTTCATTTGAGATTATCAATGAATTATTTTTTATGGAATTAAACACATTCCTTTCCATGGGTTATTTTATTTCCAAGATTGATATACGTTCTATGTGGAATGTATGATAATGTAAATGTTATTACGCGATGAGTACACCAAAAATTATATAGCGCATGTAAATGTTATGATGTGATGGGAACACACATAATTATTATTATTCTCACCCCTGTTTCATTTCTTTTATTCATCCTATTACTAAGATTTTATCTCACCCCTTCTTTTGATGAATATCCTCAGGTGGATACTTGTACTAAGGAGAACACGAGGGATAATAAGAAGCTAGAGAACAAGGAATTAAGTAAATGTTTATGTTTTATTTTATAAAAGTTATATAAAAGCCTAATTTTCCCAAGACACTAAACCTACTGATATTGTATTTGTAAAAATATTTTGTTTTTTATCTTTAAAATTATGTAATAGTAATGTAAGAAAAATATAGGTCACTGTAACTTTCCAATATTTTTTCAATTTTTATGGGTTCATCATACTCATATTATTCTTCTAGAGTAGAATACCTATTTTCAATGAAAATTATTCTTGGATGATGGTTATTGACTTGCCTATGATTTTTTTGGTATTGTACCCATCTTTCCTATACCTTATGGATATAGTTAGAAAAGTGAAAACAATATCTATAGAAACTATTTCTTCTATATGATGAAGGATATAGTATCACTATCTTTTTTTGAATTCCAAGAGCTTCCCCACTCAGGTAGATCCTTTACTCTTCATAGTAAGACATGGTATGGCCCAACAAGTCATATAATTGAAATTATATATGGTTAAATATCTTCTCACTTCCATTCCTCCACATTTATCCTTCTTTTGTAAAGTAATTTGACTGAAGATCCTTTCTTGATAATTATGGATTATTTTTAGCTATCTTTTATATTTTCATTTAATCCTTATTTATTGGGACATCAGGTTCTTTTATGACATGTCTAACTTTATTATTCCCTTTATTTTGGGTCATCCTATTTTCAGCCTTTGAAGCATCTGCATCACAACCAATTTCATATTTCCGATGCATGTGAATATCTGACCATACAATGCCTTCTCTACACCTTTAGAACCATGTTCAGCTCTTTCTAATAGTTCTTCATATGATAATCTTCCAAACTGTAATTTATTTTTTATTTATCTTGATTTTGATTTACATTTTTGTTTAATACTTATATTAAAAACTTCTTCTTTAAGTCCTTTAACTATTTTATCCTTTTACTTCAGTCTTAATGTATTTTCATTGATTATTTTTTCTTAATCTTCAATCCTAAGTTCAAATTCCTCAAAATATTTTGATATTTTAGGAGTTGAAACATGTTCATCTACCTCTCCTTCCAGTAATTAAATTTATAATTCATGATGATCAATATTTTCTGATGATTCTTTAATCATATCTCTCATATTTCTATTTATATTTCATTGATTTTCAAGCTCATCAAGAGAACCCTCAAGTTCCACCTTGTGATAAAAAACACCAATAAAAGGATTATATTTATCATTTGTATGTTCTAACTTTTAAAATATAGAAATCAAGGACTATTCAAGTCTATAATTAAACTATGGCTCTACATCCTCCAAAAATTCATTATTGTCTTATTCTTCTTTGTAAAAAATGATATTTATCTGCAATTTATTTTCTAATTTGAAAACTACCTTGATAGAGAACCTATTATGAGGATTCTACATGATTTCTTATTTACTTTATTAATCATAAAATTTCTTTGGGAATCAAGTGAAAATGTGCCCAACTTTTCTAACCAAAAATAAGATAATAGAAGCTTTCCTTAAAATGTCCTCTTTCCTATCATGAATTTATTATAAAATAGATAAATAATTTTATATTCCTCATCATCACTAGCTATGGAAATATCATGTTTTTCCATGGATTTGGATTCCATTTACTTACTCCAGTATATTCATCTTCTAGTTTTACTCTCATTTCATAAGCCACCGGAATATTTAACACACCATAAAGGGAAAGCTTAGACAAGTCTCTTTCCCCAAGATCCAAAAAATTTGGACTGTACAGAGGTGGGATCCTTCTTAGGAATTTATTATAATGTTAATATCCTTAATTTATTCCCCAAATCCCCAAATAGCTCCAACAACTTTAGTTATGCTATTAAAGAAGCTATATTCATGTTCATATGGATGTATTTTAAAATCATCGAACTGATTGTGCAAGACATGAAGTTTTTCCTCCATTACTTTTTCATCATCTTAATTTATATTTTCCAATTTCTCCCACATGAACTTAGATATATTGAAACTCATAAACTTTAAATATATTTTATTAGATAATGCTAGTGTAAGATAATTTTTATATTTGGCATCAAATTAATGCATTTTCCTATATTTTTCTAGTCATATAAATACATGTCGTCACATTAATGACCCGAATCAACTTAGATTTGGAAAATAGAACTTCTAGACTAGGAGATTGTATATGATATCTAATTCATTTCTTCCAAATCTGAAAGTTACTGCCATAAAAAAAGTTGAAATCCACTTACATTCACTAAATTTTATATATAAATAGAGTATAGATTTAACACCAATAACTTATTCCCTATGATACCACATGTAGGACCCCAGATCACCCTGAGAGGGGAGGGATGAATGAGGGTATAAAATTTATCTTTTAAAGTGATTGATTTTGTTCCCACGTTGGTAGAAACCTATAAAACCTGTGTAATGAAATATTACAATTATTAAACATTCACATATAGAGATACATCATGTCATTTTTACATGGTTCACCACTAAGGAATATTCCAAGGAGAATACATCAAAATTTTATTGGTCATACAAAAATCAACCCAGATTTAATAGATATTTTATAATATATAAGTTTAAAAATAATCACTCTATGCCAGACACCTTTCCATTATAATAATTTTAGGGATAACACAGTACCTCCCTCAGAACACTTCCATCGAATCCCCCAAGCTCACTTCCTTAGGATATGTCGTACTTAATTTAGCGACTTGAAGATCACTTCAATATATTGGAATTTAATTCATTATCTCGGACTGCCATGATACTCTACTTTCACCGTAGTCCAGAGTTGATGCACTTAAAATAACTTTTCACATGAATCAGATGGCCAACACTACTCTTCACGATGCTCCCTGCCCTTATGAAACCCCATTTATGTTTCAGTGAAATACCATCATTTGCAAACCCATAGAATTTTGTGAAGCTCAAAACCTTCATGAATCTCATATCCTTTTTGAAGCTAATAGCCTTCATGGAACACTAAGTCATCACAAAACTCTTATTCATTAGAAAACTACCATTATCAAAAATCCTTAGCATCAGTTAATACATAACAAGTATTTCGGTGATGTTCAATCTCATATAGAATTCTTGATTCAATATTCTCACAACCATCATGAATTCAGTGTGATTCATCCTTTTCTATAATTCACTTTGTGTCAAATTAATTTTGTGAGGCTACCAATTTATAGGCTCATCCCTTTGTAAAGATCCCAAACTCCCAGTGGTATTTTCATGAACCTCTTTAGTAATACTCACAATGATCCTCTATTTATGAAGATCTAGTGAAATTTAACCCATTTTCAACACTTCTTATAATCATAGTGATTTACCATCATCCCATCATTCATTTAATAAGATTCTAATAGTTGTGAAGAACATCGAAATCCCATCACACATTCATGAAGCTGCATAACTTTATTAAGATAATCCTATCATAGAACCTAGAATTCAAGAAATAAATAATTCATAAAACTCATTCCATTACCATATTAATGATGATTTAATCCTAAAATCCACCCTTCACAAATCTGGATCTTTCCTCCAAATTTTGAGCACCGAAAATTTGGAAAACATTGGGAAATGACACCACATTCAACACTAAATACATTTGAAATATAAGATATACTTTCTTATAAACTTTTTGATGAACCCAAGTGTGGATTGACAATAGAAACAAAATATACTCCATTTTCAGTAATGAAAAACCATGATTCCAACAATATCCAAGAATTTTAATTAGAAGAACAGTTCCAATTCTTATAATATGATAGTAATTTCTTTTTCTATAGTTGGACATTTTTTAGATCAATAAAATTGTATAATATAGGTTTGAAAAATCAATATATCATGGTTAATTAATTACGAACATTGTTGGAAAAAATTCAATGTAAATATGACGTCATTAGATCTCATATCAAAACATGACAATGAGGTGATTGCATACCCTTTAAGTTTAAATTTATAATTGACACAATATTCTAGATATTCAATTAATACCCCTTTATAACCATTAGATCATTCAAAATGATGCAAAATAGATATATCTATGACTTAGAAAGAGTGTAACTAGCTAGGGGAAGAAAAGTCTATTTTCACCCTTCAGTAGAACTAAATACTCCCGTATTCCCATGTCAATCATTTCCATCCTAGCCTTAATTATATCCTTTTTTTGGGTGCCTTTAGTAATATTCCAATGATATTATCACATTAATTTTTTTCATCATGCAAAACATAAATTTTTTTTCTGACGAACAAAAAAATTTAGTATGGTAATTCAAAAAAATTGATCTCTTTTAACAACTAGTTCTCATAAGGTTTTTCAAAAAAAGGTTTACCAAAATCAGTGTCCATATATTTTAATTTCTAAAAAACATGATCACTTTTCAGTTGAGACAGTGGTTTACATTCTTTTTTAACTCTCATCAAATGTGGTCGTCTAAGATTAGTTTTTATGTCACTGAGGTAGAAATATATGGTGTCCTAGAAATATATTCTTTAACGATTGTTTTAACCTAATTAACTGTGTACCTTTTTTAAAAATGGGACACCATTCAGTTCCTTTAATGATATATCCCAAAAAAAATCCATAATCATGAAATTTATTTACGATCCCATACAAAATGGCTCTTAATGTGAAATATTAATTTTTGTAATCATCATACAATATAACACCTGAATCCCATAATAATTTCAAATCTTCGATCAATGGAGCCTAATAAACATCAATATCACTACTCAATTGTTTTGGTATTGATATAAATAGAGATAAAATAATGTATCTTTGTTTCATTAATAACCATGGTGGAAGGTTATAATTTACCAACATAACTAACCATGTAATATGAGTGCTACTTTGAAAACCAAAAGGATTTACTTCATCTGTAGATAGAATAAGATAAAGGTTTCTTGGTTTATTTCCAAATTTAGGATACTGAAGATCAATTCTCTTCCACTAAGGAGATTCTACTGGGTGATGAAGATTCCCATCATTATTTTTGGTATTTAGGTGCCATGTCAATTTACTTATAGTATCTTGATTTCCATAGAATTTCCTAAACATTTTAATGATTGGAATGTACAATACAAATTTCATAGGACCTGATTTATTTTTCTTTTATTGAGAACCCCCAAAGTTTGTGAATTCTTTAAGTGATTTTTGGTCCTTGAAAAAAAATATACAGTCATTTGGAAAGTCATGTATTCTTATAGAGATCGTACCCATTTATCATATCATTAATTTAGCATAAATTTTTTAGATGGAAAGATCATTATTTTCTAGGAGCATATCATTAAAGGGATAAATTAGTTCAATAAATATGGAATCAATCCATATGTTACCAACTTCTAAATTATACAACTTTAGTATGGATGAAAATGCAATATATTTAATACAAACAAATACAATGGTGTCTTTTCCTAACTCTTTAATTTCTAAAACAATTTTGTATAATCACAAAGTTCATCCTCAACTGCCATTTAAATTTCCTAACCATAATATTCATTATCTTTCACACCTATAATCACATCCTTGATATGGTATTATTCATTATGAACACTTGTAATCATAATAGATGTTCCATAAAACATTTTTATCCCATTCCCTTTCTATATTCACTTTTTCCCATGTTTAGTTCAACATTTATAACATTGATCTATTCTGTGACATATAAAGTTTTTTTTCAACTCCCATAGACTAATTAGTCTTGAAAAAATATCATAAACATGGAAAAAAGATTTCAAAAGGGTCACATGGATGATCTTTTGAAAACTTGATAAACACTTTCACAACATCTTCCTACTATTTTCTCATACGATTGTCACTCGTCTATTTATGATTCATATCCATCATATTTTATTCGATAATATTAATATTTAACAAACTAAATAAATATCCAAAAAAGGGATTTTCAAATAAGGGAAACCCAACATTTGAATATTTCAAATAATTTAAACATGATTTAAAGTAATTGGGTTGTTAAATTTATGAAAATAATTAATCTATGGTTGGTAGGTGTTATCATCTAAATTCATCTATAATGATCACTAGTACCTTTCGTAGGATGGATACTTCTTAGAGTAGGTATAGAAACATAGGCTCATGTACAGAAGATATGTAGGATGATTCTTATAAAAAAATAAAATAATTACTATTCAAAATATGAAGTTGATGAGGATGATAGTTTTCTCATTAAATCAAAATGTTCCCCATATGGGGAGTTAAAAAGAACCATAATTTTTTTAGTTTTTTATCTAATGATGAAAAAGGAGTAGTAGTAGCATGATCCCTATAAGGGGTTCCTTGATTGGTGTGACTGTGAGAAGGTTATGTTGGATGGTCTTACCCACACTGATTCTAAGACAACCATTGATATTTAAAAATTAAAATAAAACCTTTATTTCCTCTACGAAATGGAAAAATATTTTGGGTTTAGGACTAAATTTTCATTGCGCTTCACTTCTTGTGAGGTCTATGTTGTGGGAGTAGGGTCATGATGGATATCCTATGGGTTGGATGGAGTTAGTGGACATCCATTTCCATGGTGTTATTATCAATATATATTATGTAGGAGGTGAGATTATATGTATCTTATAGGTCCTTTAAATTTATATAAATATAGATAAAAAACTTTTCCCATAAACATGTTTTCATTTATAAATATAGATACCACTCATCCCATTGAATTTATAAATTTAAATACCACTAAATTTTTTGACACACATTTTATGGAGTCTTTTAAAAGGTAAAGGAAAATATTAAGTGAGTTCATCAATAATTTAATAAATAATAGGGGTTAATTTATAAAGATTAATTGTAAAATAAAAAGTGTATCACTTATTTATGTCCCCTTTTCTATGATAAATTACCACTTCCCTATAATCTTTAATTAGGGATATTCCTCATAAAGGTAAGACTATATGCTCTCCTATATCATTCTTCTTCAACTTTTTCTTTTTTATAGTATCCCCATGCATACCAAGTTAATATGTTGTTTCCCTTTTCTAGTTTCATACTTAATATAAAAAACAAACAAATCCCTAATTTATATTAGTTATAGGTTGGTTCTTAGCTTAAAGTGGTTGTTGAATTCTCATCCATTGAATCCAAAATTATTCTCTATAATCCTTTTGGTAGGAATACACCTCTTCCCACTCATATTCCCTTATATATAGCCTAAAATACATATATTGTTTAGTGGATTTAATTAAAATTGAACATTTTTTTGTTGTAAATGACTTATTAATTTTACTCGTATGGAGTCTAATGGTTATTTAGAAGCTTTTTTTTCTTATGATGAGTTATAAGAACACCTTAGATATTTTTCAAGTTCCTTTTCAATGATTTTAACACTATACATGTTTACGCCTTGGAATGCCTTATTTTTTTAATAGGTTGAGGGCCAATCACCCTTTATTGAACATAAAACCCCCTTTTTAGAACATGGTGAAGAGGGAACCCATACATGTCCAATGGAACAAAAGGATAATAAAAACATGACCCAAATTTCATAACATGGTTGGTCCCGAATTATTAAAGGGAAGTAGACATCAATACAAGAAAAAAAAATCTCATCACCCCTACCATAAATTGAAATAGTGAGATAAATCAATAGTGATGCATCTCCCAATACTAAGATGTTGAGCCATGATTATCCTATGAAACATGATAGATAACCCACATAACCCACACTAGCATGTGGAAAGAGGACAAGATGATAGGTTCCAGTACACCCATCTCTCTTTTGAGTCATCCAACCAATAATGCATGTGAGGAACAAACTACACTTGCAACTTGATGTAATGAAAAACCGGACTAAAATCACTATACAACAATCAATGGAAGTGTGACTAACCTTCCATAAAAGCGAGGACATATGTATGAATGATGGTTGTCATCACACCCATCCCTTTGTCCAGAACGCCCACCTAAAAGCACCTCCATGAAGAAACGCTGCCTACAAAATGAAATGAGAAAAAAATATATAAACTGAAAAAAAACTACATCCCAATAAGAAATCAGTCCCAACCAATGAAAACTAGAGTTCCATAGTCTAAGACATCCAAAATAAAAACCCATCCATGAATGTGAAAACCAAAACCAGGTCAATAGAATCCTAAAAATCCTCTGAGGAAACCCTTCATAGAAGCACAACTAGATTTCTTGTCCTGTATCCCAACATCTACACAAACCCCTCAATATATTCCTTCAAGATTTCCACATTATTCCATACTAGAGAAAACTCTACACACTATCTCTCGCAATAATCCAATCCATATATGATCACCTAGAATATTCCACAATGAAACTCACAAAAATGAAAAGAATGAAAAATTCCCTTAGATCTTTTATGAAATAAGATCTAGAGGCCACCATTATTGAACGCAGATAGAAAACGCGACAGTAATGACACCACAATCACTGAAAGAATGTTTTGGTTATATTTTTTAAAGTTTTATGAAAAAATATTGAGTTATTACATTTGTTGGTTATTATTTTTTTATATGCTACTTGATATTTTTTAAGTAAAAAAGAAGGGTTATATGATTTTTTAATTTACTATCCTTCAATCATTTTTCTAAGAAAACTATTAACTTTATTTTTTTATCCTGTATTGTTAAACAATATTTTATCAGTAATTTAAAAATAAACTGAAATTAATGAGTTATTGATAAATTTATTTTAAGAAAAGGATACTGGATTCAACCTTTAGAAGGAAAAATGTTAGTAAAATAAATCCATATATAATCATAAAAAAACGATACAAATAAAAATTGAGGATGAATTCATAGAAATTTACACATGCATATTTCCCAAAATTTCAAACTGATATGATATTTTTATTTTTATTTTTTCATGATAGAGTAAAAATTCCATCGAATTCATCACATTGCAGTCAATGAAAAATTATAAATTTTAATAATTGTAAAAAAAATAAATTTATTGGATAATAATATCAAGAAGTTAAACCAATGTTAGAGTAGTATGTTGGAGTAGAAAAATAATGGAGGAGTTGAGCATCACAATGCTCATAATATTGGATTTATTTTATTAGCTACATTCGAATTGGAACATACAAACTATTTATGTGATGTCTAAGTGAATTAGGTGAAGCTCAAATAATGTTCAATAGGAGAAACTAAAGTGAGGAGTCGACTAACATATGTTAGATCTATTTCTCTTCATATGATGAGATAAATTGGGATAGGAATTAGATCAAGTGCATAGTATGGATCACGATTAAAGGGGATAAGAAATAATAACATACCTTAAATCTTAATAGGGTCGATTCATCAAGAATGTTGAGAAAGAGTGGTGGTGAGGGTTTTTTTCTGTGAAATATTTAATTAAGCGGGGAAGGAGGACTTTACTGGGGTTTTATATAAAACATCAGGTAAGGATTTTATCAGCACTTTCAAAAAAGATCTAATAAAGCATAGTTTTATCATCACAAAAATATTGAGAACTGATAAAATATATCTTTATTAGTGCCTTTTTTGAACTGATAAATATATATCTTCATATGTTCTAAAAAAGGAATGATATAAAGTATCTTTATCAATACTAATAAAGCACTGATAAAGAACCAATTTTAATAAAAATGGTGTGAGCCATGGGTTAAGCCCATAGACATGAAAAATTTATTAATAAAAAATAAATATAATAAAAAAGAATGAAAAAAGTGGAAATACATGTTCCACCAAAACAAAATCAGCATATTCTACCATCTTGTTTCAACACTAAAAAGGCAAATAAAACAAAAAACACACACAACACAACCTCTAGGATGACATCCCCTCATTAATTTTGGGGTAAACTAAGGGCCAAGTGAATCATACAAACTTGACCCATGATCCTAATGGTTTGGATCCTTATCCACCACCTTATGATTTCCATTAATAATTTGATGTTCCTAAGGTGAAAGCTCCTTGTCCACCACTTGTTGTCTATCAACAGCTTGCTGCCTCACATCGCCTCCCTCTTATAGAGACAAATGACCATCTTCATCTATATGCTTTATCCTAGGTTCCTAAATGCTTGAATAATTCCCTTATATACCACCATGAGAATTTCCAAATTCTATAAGGAAAAACTCCCTACTATTGGAACTTTTTAAAATGAAAGTTTGACTGAATGAACTTACATTCAATTGGAAATTGTTGTCATTCATAGTGAATTTAAGCTACTTTGAGAAAAATAATATGATCTATACTACTTGTGAAATTGATTACTCGGTTTGTTGGCTTCCCCCAAAAGGTCATTATAAGAATATTTTAAAAAAGAGGGATCCTTTTTCTGTTTTCCAGGAACAAAGAAGGATCCCACAGTGGAAAGAGTTTTTTCCCTTATAATCACCAAGATTAAAAAAAAATCCTCATAATAATCTCTTCCATCAAGATTTACATCACTTATGAGAGAAAAATCATCATCCCTATCCTACAAATTAAGTAAATCCATTACCTAAAAATCTATCCCATCATAATTTTGACTTTTTCCACTCACAACACATTGGTACTTGTTAACCAATTGGATGACCCCAAAATCCACAAGTGGAGATAGATTTTTAGATAAAAAAGCTTCTTGAATGATTCCCTATATCTAGTAGAGTCATGAAATACATATGTATCAAATTCCTGGGCATCACTAATCAGATTATAGAAATTTCAATTCTCAATGGAGTTCCCAGTTTTCCTACAATTAGAGAAGTGAAGGTTCCATCAAAACTCTGAATCATGGAACCCTATTTTACAATTTTTTTTATAAAATGTAGGCTTCATTTAAATTTCAATAGATAAGTCCAACTTTTTTCCATTATCCATAATTATTATAGATTGAATTAAGGTCAAACACATAATAATTTTGACAAGAACTCTAGAAAAATTTCCATATCAGACAATATTAGTTTCCCAGACAAATTTAATTGGCACCTAAACTGTAGAAGAAATATCCCAAGGGAGATCATGAATGCATATTTGTACCTGAGTAATAGAATTATTTATTGAATATGGACTGAAAAACAGATCCTAATATTTAATAAAAAATACCATGTTTGAGGAAAACAAATCCAAATCCCCATGATCCGGATTTGAGTTCCTCTAAAGGAAAAACGATATGAAAGTAGCCTTTCTCAATAGAGGCCATCCTCCATCTTCTAAAGCCCCAAATATGTAGGATCAGACTCCATAAATCTTAACATTTTAATGGATTATCCTTCCCATGGAATTTCACATGAACCAAAATCAAATGCTAGAATCAGTGGAGGATATGTTATTCTTCATCATTTATGAAAAGGTAGTACTATCATGAATCAGGGCTTCATGGTCAGTTAGGGAATCAGGCGCCCACATAGGTGTAGAGTTGATATCAAATTCACTATTAGAATGCTTCAATAGATTCTATGCTTTCTATCCCTTTAAAGCCGGGATTCCAAAAGTTGACACAACCCTTTTTTCTATAATCACCTCCTCTACTTTATTTGAGCTGCAAAAAAAAGCATCATGGGGATTGAAGAAGCAATAAAAGCCAAATCCCAATGACATGAATCCTAATCACCACCATCTCCTATGATGAAAGATCTCCCATCCCACAAGATGCCCTTCTCCCAAGACCCAATTTTAATAATATAAAAAAATAAAGTTTTATAATTATAAATAAATATTTAAGGAATTACATATATGTACTTATAAATATAAATATAAGTATATATATTTATTATTTAAATATGTTTATTATAATTTTATAATTTTTAATATATATATATATATATACATTCGGTGCATGGGGGTAAAATTACATTCAAACACACACCCCACACACACAGGCTGGAAAGGAAGGACATAGGCCCCCACCCCCAGGGTATAGCCCATACATCATGCCCTATTTATTTAGAGCATGGTATGTTGGCCTATTACATGGCCCGTAGGCCCAATGGGTGAAAAACCCATGAAAAACCAAACCCGTGGGTTATTAAACCTAACATGAACACCTAGTGACCCATCATATCCATCACCTACTGTTGTCACCATCCACTGCTGATGTTGTCACCACCCACCACCCTACACAACACACCTCCACAAAAGCATCCCCATCAGGCCCTGCAGCTCTATCTCTCTAAGGAAACTTGCCATAACTTTGATAGCTACATCATGTCTAGATCAAAATTAATCCCTCCTCTCACCATCAGCCTGCCCATCACACCACGATCATCACATGAGGATTCCCGGTTCCAACAATGTTGCTGCCTTCTATCATAGTCGGCCCATCACACCACGATCATCGCATGAGGATGCCCTGCATCGACAACATCGTCGCCACCAATCACAGTTGGTCACATCTCGACGTTGGTCCCCACACACCACAACCTTCACTCCACCGATCCACATTGAACCCACCACTCGAAGCTTCACCGACCAGAGGGTCCGCCATCTCCCATCGTAGTCTTCGATCTATAGTCATGCATCTTCCATCCCATCATTCCTATCCATCATTGTAATGACACAACCAGCACCACCACGGAAAAATCATCCCACCCCACGAATAGTGGGGTAAAGATATTTCTCCTGGTGGGAGTCAAACCATGACTCCACACCAAATTGATGTAGCAAACAGGTGCAGTTCACCAACTGACATGAACCTTGTTGGATTATTAATATATATATTAGGTGCTTGGAGGTACAATTACATTAAACAAACACACACACACACACCACACACATAGGCTAGAAAGGCAGGTCATAAACCCCCAAGGGATATCCCACCCATCAAGCCTTATTTATTCAGTACATGGTCTGAAGGTCTAGTGGGCACGAAACCCATTAAATTTCCCAATGGCCCACTAACTGGCCTAAAGTCCCAATGCAACATGCTTGTATCATACGACCTACGTCACTAGGCATACATAATGCCTACATCACTACCAGCCTCATGTATAAAATTTCCCCCACCCGGATTTGAACCTAGGTCTGATGTAGGATTACATGGATCCTTTACCACTCAGGTAAGCCTCTAACCGTATTTAATTATATATATGTATATAATTTAATATATTTATTAATATATTAATACATATATAATTAAAATAAATAAATATATTTTGTATAATTTTACAATTATTTAATTATATATATATATATATTTATAAAAATAAATAAATATTTTTAAAATTATTTTTATATAGTTATAAATATTTTTATATAATATAAATATAAATATATAAATATATAAATATATATTTTTTTATTTAAAGATATTTATTATAATTTTATAATTTTTTAAATATAAATTTATATTTATTTATTTATTTATATTTATTTATATTTATAAATATATTTAAAATTATTTATATATAATTATAAAAATAATTATATAATTATATATAATTACATTTAATTATATAAGTATATATATATATATTAATATATAAAAATATTAATATATATTTATTAAAATATAAATATATATAATTATAAATATAATAAATATATTTATTATTTAAATATATTCAATATAATTTTATAATTATTTAAATACATATTTAATTATTTATAGTTATGTTTATAAAAAAATATATTTAAAAATAATATAAATATAAATATAAATATATTGATATAATTATATATAATTATATATAATTATATATATTTATATAATTATATATATATATATTTATATAATTATATATATATATATATATATATTTTTTAATATTTAAATATATATAATCATACATATAATAAATATAACTATTAATATTTAATAATTATTTAATAATATATTAATTTATAATTATAATTATAAATAAATATATATAAAAATAATTTATATATAATTAAAAATATATTTATATAATTATATATAATTATATGTATAAATAATTACACATTTTTATATAATTGTATATATATTTATTAATATATAAATATATATAGTTATAAATATTATAAATATATCTATAAATTAAATTTATTTAATTATAAATATATTTATATAATTATATATATATATATATATTAATTAAAATAAGAAAAAGGGGATGGAGGCGATCTGATAGCTCCTCTCTCTTAGTGTTGATGGAAATTCAGGGTTCTTCTGAGGGCTATAGATCTAGATTGCTACTTCGACCCCCATGACGTCTTTATCGGGCCACCAAAAAGGGTGGTGGATTCGGCTAGCTCTATCAAGACTCTTGATGCTTCGACTGATTTGAAGAAGGGATATTCCCTTACTAGAGAATAACACTTTTTCTCTGATTTCAAATGTGATTTGAGACTCTTGAGGAAAAGAATCAATAGGAACGAGTATCTTACTATTTTCAAGGAAGGCCACGAAATCCTTGCGGTGTGAATTGCAGAGTTCCATAATTATATTATTTTTCATCCAAATCTTTCTTTGAAAGGCGATGTTTGGTCTACTGGGGGTCTTTAAAAGCCTCTTCACTCTGATTCTTAGAAATAATGGAAGGGAGAGCCTTACCCAAATGGTGGGAGAGTATATTGGAGAAAATTTTGTACATCACATTACATAAGATGATAGGTCTGAAATTAGAAATTTTAACTAGGCCAGAATGTTTTTGAATCAATACAATGAGAGTTTCATTAACCTTTTCAATACACATGGCATTGGACTATAAAACTTGCATCTGAATGATAATTTCTGAACCCACAATATAAAAAAACTTCTTAAAATATAGAATGGAGTCCATCCAGATTGGGATACTTTGATGAGTGAATTATCTTAAGGGGTAACACAACCTCCTCACTAGAAATATCCGACGTAAGGTCTAAAGACATGTCCTTGGAAACTTTAGTCCCCACACCACTAAGAAGGTCGCCAAATGTGTGCCACTCCCAGAACAAATCTGATCTTGGTAGAAGGACTTGATCATCTACCGAATTGTAATTCCATCAGTAGTAAAGTAACTATACCCAACATACAATTTAGAAATAAAGTTACTTCTTCTTCTAGATGAGGAATTTAGATAAAAATAACTGGTATTTTGGTCTCCCTATTTGAAAAAATCCACCCTTAATCTTGAGATCTAATAACATTGTTTGTCAGTCAAGGCCTCATACAAATACTTTTACAATATAAATGCCTTCTACATGGAAAAATTAGAGGTGGGTTCCTTGTAACACCTCCCATGATCTTTCTAAATAATGGTGATTATCTAATCAAAGCTTCTGTAATATTTCCGACTCTGATGCTCTAAGTGTTCATACACCACTTTCTTCTTATCATAGACTTTTTCATGAGAGGATGACCATGGAGATTTAAATTTTTTGAGGAATTTATTATTATGAATCCATATTCATTCAAAATGAAAACCCCACATTGTCCTAACATCCCGATACATGCACTACTAGAAAAATACCCTATACCAACGGTTTGGAACCGTTGGTATAGGCCCTCAAACCGTTGGTATAGGCTATACCAACGGTTTGGAGGACCGTTGGCAAGTAAGCTGTGACAATAGGTCTATACCAACGGTTTTGGGAAAACCGTTGGTATAGACCTATACCAACGGTTTTGAAAACCGTTGGTATAAGTAATATGAAAACCTATACCAACGGTTCTCAAAACCATTGGTAAATGTATTTAAAAAAAAAACATTCGGTGGGATTTGATCCCAGGACCTCTAGTTTATAATTGAATGACCTAACCACTAACCTAACATGACTTTTGTGAACATAATTTCATAAATATATATATGTATTGTTATAATAATTTTAAATTTTGATTTATATAATTTTCTCGGTAAGAAGATTCGATTAAAAATCGAAGGACCTATACCAACGGAAAAACCGTTGGTATAGGGGGGACCTATACCAACAGTTTGGCCAAACTGTTGGTATAGGGTCTCTATAATGGACCTATACCAACAGTTTGGCCAAAACCGTTGGTATAGGTCCTATAGGTCCCCCCCTATACCAATGGTTTGTCCAGAACCATTGGTATAGGTCCATATAAGTGACCTATACCAACAGTTTTGGCCAAACCGTTGGTATAGGTCCAAATTAATGAACTATACCAACGGTTTGGCCAAAACCGTTGGTAAAAGTCATATTTCCAGTAGTGATGGCCTATGAATAGAGGAAAATATGAAAATGGTCAGAATAAATTAGAGGGAAGTGGGCGACATTATACTTTGGTAACTTTATCATCTAGTTTCTATATTCCTCAAAGATATCAAACCCTTTAGATAATTTGGAGATGAGGTCACATCCTTGGAAAAAAAGAAAATAGGTTCCTTGAGAATCTGAGATTTGAGAGACCCAAGTGAATAAGGCAGTCCCGAAACTGATTCATAAAAGAAAAATTATGTATGGTTCCAACTTGTTTCTCATGGTGGTAGATGATATCGTTGAAATCCCCACAAACAATAAAAATTCCTTGGAGTGAATTTTTGATAGTTTTAATTTTCTCCTAGGAACTCTACTTGTCTCTTGAATCATGTCATCCATAAAACCCCATGAAAAGTCTTTCATATTCCCATGTTTTCTGAATTGAGAAAGAAATGTGGTTTTGGGAGAAGCTGAACATCGAGGCCATGAAATCCTCTCCCTACACAGGGAAAAGACTTCCCACTTTTCCAAACCATCCAACCAAGAAACATTTCTGGAACCCATATTTCAACGCAATCCCTCTCGTGTCCTTAATTTCTAACATGGTCTTGGGAAAAAAGTTCTATATTAGGGATATACTTAGAATTCCATAGATATATACTGAGAACTAATCATGGTTTTTAAATCCAACAAAACTATTAGAAAAAGAGTTTCATGGAACCAGGAGGGTATGGTCTTAACTAGCCTACACCGATATCAAGAAATCTAGTGCATCCCTCTCTAAAAACATTGAATGTTTCATGGAGCCCAACTGCACTTCATCCTTTTACCAACCATTATGACTTTTATTACTAATTTTTTATGTGCTAAATATTAGTAGTATTCTTTTTTACTCTATTCCTAGGTCACCTTCCATCTGTGTTCAATTAGGATAGTGTTAGGGGAGTTTCTTCTAGAGCTGGATAAAACAACCTCAAGGTATGATATCCTTGCAGAGCCTCCTCCCCTGGAAGTGTGTGAACCAGACCTCCCACCTAGGGTGGCCCTATAAAATAGGAAATGGGAACCATAAAAGACTCCAAAACATCTAGTCCAGGATTAAGTAGCTGCTAATACGTGGTGTGTCCAAAATTATGGTTCAATAATATATTCTTCTTGTTCTGTATATGATAAAAGAGGTTATCCTGCAATGTATTCATAGCCCCAACCTCTTTTTTATACTTGTCCCATAATCGCTCTTGTTACCATCCCAGGAAGAGGATGGTCAAAACCTTGGGGAGCGGAGAGGCCCAAGTTTGTATGTCAAAGAAAATCAGAGCTCTCGGTACATGGGGGAAGGATAACAACCCCACCAATATTGTTGTAGACTATGACATCATAAATCTTTGATCTGGATGTTTGCTAAAATTATCCCTAGCAACTTTTTTTTCATATTCTGAAGTGGGTGGGCTACCAAAGGGTTTCTCCTTGAGCCACATTCCATCTTGTAGCATGACCCTCTCATCTAGGTTTAGTTTTTTCATTCTGAAGTCCTTAACTGCATGACCATCAAGGCCATAGAAGTAACAAAATAAATGAAGCTTTTAAAATTCAAAAGACATCGATATCTTGAAGTCTTTGAGTTTTAAGAGTGAACCACACATAATGGGTTGTGTAATGGCCACCATAGATTTGATTTGTACCATTGGACCCCATTGAATTGGATCTGAAACATCCCAATCCATAAACTCCCCATTATTACCAATCCCACACATGACTTGGTCGGTCCTGGCGAAAAATCAAATACCACCCTCTAATAAGTACATATTACTAATGAATAATATCCTATATTTACAAGTGCATTAATTAATATAATTTTTTATAATTATATTTTTATGATAAAAACAAATCAATTGTAAATAATTTAATATTTATAATTATAATAAATTAAAATTATAGTATTTAAAATTTATAAATATAAATAAATTATAATTTTAATTAATATTAAAATTTTTAATATATATAATCAGATAAATATATTCACTAACATTAAATATAGTAGTATTAATAATAATATTTTATAAATATATATATATTCATTTATATATATATTAGAAAAATTTATTATGAATATAAATTAAAATATATTTAGAGGACTAAGAGAATAGTGAAAGATGATTAATTTCATCATTATAATCATTTTAATACAAATATAATTATATTTATAAATTATATGTACAATTAAAAATATATTTAGTCTAATATAATAGTAGTGGAAGAAGGGTAATTTCATCATTATAGTAATTTTATTTAATTATGATTATAATATAATTAGACATACTTATAGAAGTATTATTATTATATAAAATATTATTAAAAGGATAATTTATTTATATTAAAAACTATCATTTAATAATAATTATTATAATAAAATTGTTTTTAGATATTTTTTTAAAATATTACATTAAAAATATCTAAGCGGTATTTTGTTTGAACCTCTTTTATATTTTACTAAAAATAATTATTTTTAGTTGGGAACTTAATACTACTAATTATTTAATAATTCATATTATGATTTAAACCTATTCTATATTCATGGAGATGCGCATGAAAATAAAATTGGAGGATTATGAAAAATATTAGGAAAGGAGATAGGAGAGGATTCTATAAGAAAATTATGATGTAATATATATAATTAGAATGGACCAGGGAAAATGATATTGAAAAAATATATTTATTCAAATAAAAATAGTTTATGAATGAAAAATATCCTTTTTTACGCTCTCATAAAAATATATTAAATAATTAATCAAATAATTGATTTTAATTATAATTTATTTAATGACCTCTAAAAGTGAAATTTTTATAATTAATTTCATTTATTATTTTAATTTGAAAAAAATATATATATTATAAATAATTTAAAATTTAAAATTTAAAATTATAATTTAAATAAAAATTTAATGAAAATTTAAAATTACTATATTTATAATCATATAAATATAACAATATTATTTTTTAGGGGGGCTTACTAGATTGGTAATGTAACCTAATAATTTTACATCTAACAAGGGTTTAAATCTAGGAAACCCCTTTACGAGGAGATTTAGTTTGCCATTTAAGGTATTAAATAGGGTGCCACACCATAATCATGATCATGGGTGAGATTTATCTACCCATTTAAGGCATTAAAAAGTTTATCGCACCATATCCATGAACAACATAGCTGCACAACAGCACGAAGCATGGTGGCATAATGAGTTCGGGTGAATGGTGTGGGGTGAATAGGGAGGCGACACGATATGGAAACAAAAAGACGTTGTTGGGTGGGAATATCAAAGGAGTGATGGGTTCATTGGAACCGATTAATCATCCCTCTACCAAAGTAGACTTCTGGTGCTGGATGGAGGGGTACCTGTCACAACATGACTGGGGGAGCATGAAATACCATTGCTATTAGGGGGTGGAACACTGTTGTAATTAGTGACACAAGCTTATTTGGGGTTAGTAATATGATTAATTATGAATTGCATGTGGTTCACCAAGGAAACAAGAATGCATCACTAGGTGACCATTTAAAAAGAGTGATGTGTGTGTTGGTTTCTATTAACTGTCCCTCTACCTAGATTTATTCATTTTGTGACACGAAGGAAGGACCTACCACAACATGATGGAGTCCAACACGACTTTATTATGATTTCATGGTGGGGTGGTGTGATGAAAACACTAATGAAAAAAAGTAAGGAAATTATTCTTATATGAGACTTTGCATCATTTTCATTTAGGGAATTTTGGCTAAAATCCGTTGGGTATTTGGGTCATTATGATCTTTGAATTTCATGCCACTTAGATCTAATAAGATATATCTTATGGTTATATGTCAATTATCTGGGAGGATGAGGCTTGATCCACTAGAATCTGTGGGTAAGTCTATATTTTGTGTTTATAGCCCCTTATTCTAAATATTTATTATTTTAGAAAAATATCATATATATATTAGAAATATAACTAAAAATATATGTAGAATGTTGGGAGAGCTTTGTAAGAAGGTTAATTCAATCATTATGATCATTAATTTTAATCTTAACTCTAATATTATTAGATATAGGTATAAATTATTTTTCTTATTTAAAATATAATTAAAAGGTTAATTAATATATTGAAAATAATCTCATATAATATTAATTACTAAAAAAATTGTAATTAGATATAAAAAATTAAAAATTATTCTTCTTTTAAAATAATATCCACCAATTTGGACTTGTGTTTGAGCCTCCATATATAGGTTTGTGCTTGAATTTATTATTTTAGAATATATTTCTCCATTATCACTATATAATAAATTAAAAATATTATAAAAAAATAATTAAATTTTTAAATTTTAATATTTCCATTTATTAATTTTTTTTTTATCACAAAATGAAATATATTCTGGTTTTTTGGGAACCCATTTAGAAAAATCATAAAAGTTGTTGTTTGAATAATGATAAATAAAAATATGTTAAAATAATAAAAAAGTAAAATTTTCAATAATTAAGGATAATAGTTGAGTCTTTTATTTGTTTCCATACATAGAATCAACTTTTTCTCATCTGGTATATAATTACATGACCCAACTAAACACCTCATCACACTATACTTCCGTCGTATCTGGTCTTCTTCTCTTTCCATATCTCCTCCATGGTCTATAGATAGGAGAGCCTATTACATGATGAGTTTTCCATCATCACCACTAATTCCATTCCCATTTTACTTCGTACTCTTATGCAGTAGCATCACCATCCTTGAACAAATTGAAGAAGGTCATAATGTGAGAGTGACTCCAGAATGAGCCTTTCATTCACACAACAAAACATCCTTCCACGGTAGTAGAAAATAAAAATCATGATGCACCACCTGGAGATAAACTCCACGGACTGGGTTCATGTATTCACAAATGCTCAAAAAATATCAATCGATTTAAGAAATAAAGACTTTCATTTTTCACTAGCTACAACAGTTCCAAGAAACCCACCACTCCTCCTACTACCATTAAGGATCTAGCACCAGTGGAAAACATAATGGGTGAGACAAACCTGACATGTATTTTTTCATGATTCTATAAGATTAAGGTGTTCCCCATCCATTTTATGACCATCGATAATTTAAGGGTTTATTCTACATCCGAACCTTCCTCACGTGCGGGTGGTGAGAGTGTGCCATGTAAATTTTACACAGTGTTGCAGCGATAAATACTTAGAGTGGAAGATGAAAAATAATTTAATAATACTTGTAGATAATCTTCATTAAATCCTCCCCTATACCCATCTCCATGTATTAGTTTATCATGGATTACATCTCCATGGGTTCACTCCTATGTTGGGATTTTTTTACTTTTATTTTGGAGATTTTTTATAGAGTTGGAGGAACACATGCAGAGGTTTAGAGGATGCAATTTTTTTTCTAGTTTTGTTTTTTATAAACTTGTTTCATTTTATATTAGTGAATTGAATTTTTTATATCTTTATTTAGAAAACATTTCAAGTGAATAATTTTGGTTTTACAACTCAATTTTGGTTTGATAGTGTATATTTAGAATTAAGTACTAATTTTTGAAGCAATAAAAAAGTTTATATGTGTTTATATTTCAAAAAAACATTCCAACTCAATTCATTAAAATTTTGAAATAATTTTACTTTAAAAAAACAAAAAAATTTAATTTTTTTTAAAAAATAATATTTTTATCATCCATAAAAAAATATATTTTTAACTATATAACTTAGTTTTAATTCTTTAAAATGACAAAAAGTTTCAAATCAATTTTAAAAAATTGAAATCAGTCTCTAAAAAATTATATATTGATTATGGATATTACAAAAAAATATGTTTGTTCAGACTTTAATAGTGTAATAAATACTTTATTCTTTATGAAAGAGAAAATCCACTTAATTTTTTAATGTAGTTAAATATTTTTATTTTTTAAATATAAAACATGGTTTTATGTTATAAAAAATCAATTTCAAAATACCACTATGAGATTCCACTATAAATTTTTAATAGAAAATTCCACTAAAAAATTACAAACATAAAAGTAAAAATACAAGTGGAAAATGTCCAAAAAATATTCTAGTTGAAAATACCACTAAAAATTTATACATGATAAAATAGCACTTAAAAATCAATTTTAAAATACCAGTGGAAATATTATTAAATATTTTATAATAAGAAATTTTAAAATCCAAAATCCAAATAGAAATTTTACATGAAAATTCAATTAAATAAATATAATTAAAAATTAATAGTTGGAAATCTCACTAGAATTTTATAGTTAAATAATCCAAATTAAATTTTATTGTAAAATTCCTTGAACAATCACTATAAAATAATTGAACATTACCCAAATAAATTACAGTGGAAACTTACTCAATAAAATTTTGGGGGAAAATTCCAAAAGAAAAATTCATTTAAAAATACTATAGAAAATATCATAGATAATTTATAATGAAATATTTCACTCAAAAAAATAATTATATATAAAAAGTTAGAAATATTTAATAAATTTATAAAATAAAAAAATTTTACTTCAAAATAAATTTGTAATCATTTCAAAAAAATTATTTTCCCTTAAAGATATAATTAGTTATTTTATTTTATTTTATTCAAATGAATAAAAAGTATATTTTGATAATATAGATGTTAATTTTTAAAAATTCATTGACACAATTTATTAAAAAATAAAATATTATTTATTTTAAAAATATAATTGGTTTTTTTTAGGAATTTAATTTTTTTTCCTTTTACATAAATATTTATATTTGAAATATAAAGAAAGTTAATTAGCCTTTTACAATTGATAAAAAAATAAAAAAAAATTTAATATGAAGAAAGTTAAAAAGTTTTTACTAATTTAATAGTCCTATGAACTGTTACAGTCAATGGACAATGATTAAAGTGTTATGATAAAAATAAATCCCAAGAGATCACAAGTATTACAAATAATAGTCTTACCAAGATAAAGACCTGTGAAGCATAGTATTTATCCAATATTAAAATTGATTATTGAGGAACTTATTACCATTGATTTATTTTGATAAAATTTCACGCCTACCTTTTCCATTATCAAAATATAACTTTCTAAATGAGGAAAGGAGGAATTAAATAATATTTCTATTTCTAAGAAAACAAATACTTCCAAGATAGAAAAAAGTTTTAGTAAACGACTACCTCTTTGTTGGGGATTTTTGATGACAGTTTGATGAAAAGTAAATATGGATTCCTTATAAAATTTTATAAATAAATATATGAATATATATATTTATCTTGAATGTTTTAAAATAGAAGAGTTTGAATTCATAAATAAGTAGGGTTTTGTTTGCTCTATTTTCATCATGTTATTCGCGTTGCATGACTTAAAATGAATATCTTCTATTGTTATGCATTCATGATTATTTTCTACATATGAAGAACATATCATGATTCACTTTCAAGTTATATTATATATCTATATATATTTTTCATCATCTGTCTATTGATATAAGAAATTGCGTATTTCACCTACAAAAATTTATTCATCTCCTTCTATGTAATGTTTTCATTGTTTTTTCTTAATGTGAGAAGAATGTAGATTGGTCTTGTGAACTGAGATCCCAATGAATCCTATTTAAATATTTATAAGAATTTATATTGGCATAAAATCAACTATCAAAATCCATAAAAGGACTTATATAGTGAAAATCAATAATCTCTAAGAGAGAGTGTTAATGGAGTGAACTAGGGGATCTTTGTGCCCTAAACCACTATATATCTCACGTATCATGTTTCTTGTATTTTCTTTATTTTGGTTGTTTATTTATTTGAGATTAGTGGGAAATATTCGAATACGTTTTCATATAGGGATTTATATTTGGTTTAAAATTTTTATGAACTCAATTCAACCCCTCTCTTGAGTCATTATTCAACCCTACTAGAACAACACTAGTGACACATGCATGTCTTAATGTTATGTTTTCTGAAAGTTGTGTCATGTTTTTTCTATGATCCCATGAGTAGTAGTGTCACCGGTTAGCAATCCATGTTCCCCCCTTCTAGTAACCATAGCATTGGGTTTCCCACCATCATGTCATGGAATAAAACCCCTCCATTTAACATCAGATATCTGAGTGGGAAGAGGGTTAGATGATATGTTCTAATTCAATCATCACACTTTTGAGCCACCCACCTGGTGATTCATGTGTGTTCCATGTTTCTATATCTACAAAGTCACAATGCTCCATCATTTTGGTCAAATTACATCACCCAGCTTTATGACATTAGTGGCCCAAAGGCCCAGTTTCCTAAAGGAAGAAATTCTTGACAAAAAAAGATAAAATCTTGTGAATATTAACAGTGTTATAGTATTGTTTATACAACACTAATATATTTCATGATATATTATTTCTAATATAACTAAAAAAATCCCCCCACCTATATTTGAACCTACATTTTTTATCCTAGATGATAAAATTATAAACAAATTCTTAGCTGTCATTTCATATGTCATCCTTTTGAATGAATATTTTTTTTAACTTATAATATTAGTTATATGGATTTTTTAAATTCTTGTTTAAATGTTTACAATTAAAAATTTATTCTTTTTATTACCATAAGATTATATTATTATTCATTGTATTAAAAAACTATTAATATGAAAATAATATATTTAATCCTTGCATTTTAATAGCAATTATTGTGTCTTTTTTTAATCCAAAAAAAATACATTCAAACATGTTCCATATCCAATGATACAAAAGATAATTCCTCAAGAGGCATAGAACTCAGCAAAATTGGTTCCTCAAAATAATGGTGGGGCTTAGCAATATGATGGATCACCATATTACCCTCCCTTATAATGAACTAAAAGGAACAATGTAAATAATCTAAAGATACACAAAAAATATCAAAAAAGTGGATCCCTAAAAAAGAAGAGTGGTAGAGAGAGCCTTAACCAAAGAGATAATATGGAGGCAATCCGATTTTCAAAATAAACTTATGCCGAAAAAAATCCATCGCAAAACTGAGGGAAACATATGATTGGATTCCTTTATCAACTTATGGATACCAATTAGTAATAAAAATATTACATTGAATTCAATATTTCCCTAGAGGATTCAAGAACCGACATGCCCACTCCAACCTAAGCATGTATAAAGATAATGACATTAAAATTCAAAATCATAATATACATTGGAGGCAAGGACCATGACACATCATATTGCACTACTTGATCAAAAAAACCCTCCAACTCAATGTTTTTTCAGACATCAATCAGAAAAAAATGACATTATTGCCAAGATTAATTAGGTATCAACTAAATTTTATATGGAAATTAATTTCTCCTCATCCAAAATAACCATGAAATTGTAAAGAACTTATAAAATCATAAATATTTTAAATCTAAAAAAACATTAGGAGAGGCCTTACACCCCAGAATAATCCTTATCCAGCACTAGAGAAATCACCTTACATATCTTTACCAAATTGAATTAATTATTGGTACTTTAAAGTTAGTATGAAAAATAATCTTCGATAGGAAATTGAAAATGGGATTAAGTCATCTGTGATAATATGTCAGCCCAAAAAATATCTCAAACTAGATTCACATTAGCGACATGCTTGCATAAAAAATCCTAAACCTTTGGTAATAAGTTGGTGGACTAAAACTTCATCCAAACTGAATCAGAACCATGTGAAAGACATTTTATTTCCATCCATTATCCATAAATCACTATATACCCTCTATGCTGAGAGAATCACAAGAAAATTCCATCCCCAAACATCTATATACAAACATGGATCACTAATATCTGACTTCTATCCCTCTCATTGAATAATGAATTAAACTCATAAAAATATCATCCTAAAAAATCATTTTTAACAATATATTGTACAACTACATTCTTCATTTCAATTGGAGAATTTGATAAAATAAATATAAAATCACCACCCAAAATAAAAGGATCGATCCAGATATTAAAATACTACCCATTAGAGAAGTTTCGAAAAATACCCTCCACCAGAATGATCTCAGCTTCTAAAATACTATGACACATAAAAATTAGTTTATGTACAAGTGAAGCCTGTAATAAATAATCATTGGGGAAATATTTTTCACTTCAGACCTGAGTAGAAAGGGAACTTGGAAAACATAAAATCCTATAACATTTATTAGCAAGAAAAGTTATTTTGAAAGACCCCTTGTGCTTCAATATGAAACATGCATCCAATTTAGGGATACATAATCTACCCTATTAAACCATGTACATATTCTTTGTGTTTTCTACATAAACCCACATAATATCTAAGATCATGGAATAAAATTGATTTATAATAGTGTCTAGATGTTTTAAGAGGGACATTAAATAAGTTGGAATAACTTTCACCACAAACTGGATCAAGACTGTATTCCCGACCATCAATAGAATCTTCCCCTTACAACTATTTTTTTTCAAAATCTATATAATGAAGATGAAAACACCTCTATTTTAGATCACCAAATAACTATTGTAAGTCCTAGATACGTATTATGGCTAATAACCTGATAAACATGTAATAGAGCAGACAACTCATCCCTTCGATTCATAAGATGAGGTTTGGTGTTCATATTTAGTTTTTAACCATTATTATTTTAGTTATATTGAGGGGGGGGGGGGGTAATTTGGTTTCTCACAACATTGTAATTTTTATGAACTCGTCAAATATTATTATTTGGTTTAATTATGTTCCCTTTTTTACATCTCCTTTAGTATTCAAGGATTTTAATTTTAATTTTGCAGATATTTCATTTTTTATTAAAAAAATAAAATTAATTTTTTTAGCAGTGGAAATAATCATAATTATTTAATATTTCATGTTATTATTAAATTATATTCCAAACGGAAGGAGTGGGTCATAGAAAAAATTGTTAGGATTATGAAAGATATAAAGGAAATAAGGGGGATTCCATAATAAAATTACATAGAAATATATATATATTAATAATTGAATACTGAAAATGATATTGAAAATAAGGAATATTTATTAAAATAAAATAAAAGTTTACAAATGAAAAACCATATCATTTTCTCTTTTTTGAATGTTAAAATAGAATACAGTTTTAATGAAAAACCATATACTTTTTACCGTATTATGAAAAACTAAATTGTGAGGATTATGAAAAATATTAATAAATGAGAGAAGGGGGATTCTATGATAAAAATGGAATAATTATAAATAATTATAATGGATAATTGAAAATGATATAGAAAATTAATAATATTTAGTAAAATGAAATAATATTTTATAAAGGTAAAAATAAATCCATTTTTAACAAATGAAAGAATATTTATATAGGTCGAAGATCATGGATTACATGGGACTTCTTACAAAGAAGAAAATCATCATACCAAACATGTCTAACACCAAAGAGACCTCTAGTATCCAAAAGATGAGATTATCCATTCCCCTTAACTATGATAAAGGATAAAAAGAAAGCTAAGAGATGATAGAGAAGGGATATGATCTTCAGAATCACAAAACCCAATGATTAGAATACTATTTATTTTTCATGGATAAAATTTATTATTTTAAGACAATTTTACTCAATGATAATCTATTTCTATCCCTTATCAATAGTGAGATATAATCCCATCAATGTTTCATTGTCCTCGACTATCGGTGAGTCCCAACATTGATAGTTCGACGCATGACCAACCACAAAAATACAACCAAAGGAGTCATGGGCCATAACACAATACCCAATATTTCTATATCCAAATAGGGAAGCTTCAATTTTAATTTTTAAAACACCTGAAGGAGGAGGAGTCCATGAGGTGATGGAAGGTACTGCGCAAGGATTTACCATTTTGATTAAAATTCAAAAGGATTGTATTTAAAATATATTAATATCAATAAATTTATTTTTAATTTGTATTAAAATTTATCATATTTCAATCATAAAAATGTAGTCACTGACCTTAAGTATAATAAAATTAATAATAATATTTTAGAAATATATATATACATATATATATATTATAAATATTTATTATAAACATGATGGAGGAATGGGAAAAACTGATTCTAGTGTTCCTTAATGATTACACTTTGTTCAACCATCCAGAAATATTGAATATGTTTTCTTATCCTATGATTCACTATGTTGGGAGGCAAGGGTTATTACCTTAAAAGAAGATCAATGAGTGTGATGGAAAATACCTGAATGATCTTTTGTCTTTACCTTGATTTTCTAGTGGATCTTTCACATCACTCAAAAATCAGATATTACAATGAATCCTCAGAAAATACTTCACTGCTCATTTCTCAACCTTTGATGGTGCTATCTCTAAAAGGATTTATGTATGTAATTACTGTTTTATTGGAAACGCATTTCTATATAATGTTATGAAACTCTGTAAAATATTCGACATAGTTTCTATCCCCTATGCATAATTAAAAGGGAATGAATTGATTATGGGCTTGATCAACATAAGGATGAAACCATGAGGATTCTTTATTAGAATTTGAATTTTATGTTAACTGATTTAAAAAAATTATGCAAAGGTATGGATTAAAATCCATGGATTAAACTGAGTCTTACAGAATCCATAAATTTTATATGGAATCACTTCCATGATTTGTATTCAAATTAGGATGGATAATTATACTAAAATGCTTAGTTTTGGTTACTTTTTAGGGCTTTTGGTCGAATTTGATCTATGTTATACCTTTATTGATAATGTTTTATGATCCATGACATTGGTAAAAATCAATCTTAGAATGGAGTATTATAAAACACCACCTTTCTATGATATATGTTGAATTATTGGAAACTCTGGGTATGTTTGTATTGGAGATATTGTTTAATGTAATTTTCAATTTAAGGGACATGATTTGTAGCACTGTCGAAAAGGAGAAAATAAAAGAACTTAACAGTGCACTAATAAATAGAAGAAAGATATTTTTGGGGATGTTATCATCCATAATACTATATAAATTAACATAAATTCCCCAACAGATCCAGTATATATCAATGATGAAGGATATCCTATAGGGACTTGATGACCTGATTCTATTTTAAATCCTTAGAGGATTGGTTTTATGGAAGGCCCTAATTTTAGGGATGTTATTTTTCCTTAAGAAAGGTATGTGTCTTATCATTTTTCAAAATGAAACTATATCTGATCATGATTGTGAATAATAAAATGATATTCAATATAGTAAAGATATTTCTGTATAGGATGATGTGGATTTCATTTAATGGAAAGAGAAGAAGATGATCAATGCCAAGATCCATAAAGAGAATAACAAAATGGACATAGCCTATTTAATGAAATAAAATGTAAAAGTCATGTATAATAATAATAATAATGTTAATTTTCCCCTGATAAGGGTAGTTTAAAGGTCTAAGTTCCTCTTAGTCAATCCATCTCTTTTAAGACAACTGGATCCCTCATGGGGTCTTTGGGAAGAAATTTGGTTTAAGAATCATTGGTGTCTTTATCTTATAATCTTGATCATAAATAGGATGATTCAGTGAAAGGAAATATAACATATTTGAGTACTATAAATGACCATTTAAAGATTTTTTATTGTTTCAAGCACCATAAAACACATGATACTACTATCTCTAGTGGAACATATGATCATTTTGGACCTGTGTTTCCTTAAAATACCATTAATGATAGGTAAAATCTTCATATCACTCTACAATACCCCTAGATTTAGGGATGTTTGATACTAATGTAACCATTAATGGTGATATTTATTTTATCATAAAAAAATATGCGGGATCTTATTTGGTCTTTGATGAATGAATTTCTAAGTAGAGACATAGTTTGGTCTCCAAACCAGCTTAGGGTATGTAGATTCATAATGAAACTGAAACATTATCCGAGGATTTATGTTTGGAGATTTTTTATGGGTCAAAGAAAAGTGTTGTAAATCCTCATGGAATGTAGATTGTAGGATCTGGACATGATATAGATGATCCATAGATCCTAAAATTGGATATTTTGAAGATGGATAAATAAAAAATTACTATTTATTTAGCAGATTATGATCTTGTATAGTTTTGGAAGGATAAATCACATCTAAAGGTGAGTACACATAACTCGTTTCAGTTTATACCTACTGAAAGTATTATGAAGGATGGAAAAAAGTGTACATTTGATTGAAGCAGTAGAAAAGGAATCCATTTTTTGAGTTAAAATTCCAAGAAATGGAGGTGGGCCATGCTTATAGGTCAAAAATAGAGAAGGGTATGTCATCCTCATGGTTGGGGTGGTCGCTCCTCTCACCACGACATGAGTACCCATTCTTGTGTTACTTGATTTCACAAGTTTATATTACTTTTACATTGTTCATAGAGTTTCCATGTTTTTTATGTTCCTCCTCCGTACTCTGGTTTTTTGTTTCAATTAATGGGTCTTCAAGCCTCAAAATTAAAAAATATTAGAAATACAATTGAAAATATACTTAATGTACTCAGAGAACAATGAAATATGAGTAAATTCATCATTATAATCATTTATTATAAATATAAATATAAATAATTATATATTATAAATAAATAAATAAATAAATATATATATTAAAAATAAAAATATATTTAGAGTATTACGAGAGTAGTGAAAGATGGGAAATTTCATTATTATAGCCATTTTACTTAATTGGAATTATAATATAACTAGATATATATATATATAAGTATTATTATTATATAAAATATAATTAAAAGTTTAATTAATTTAGTTTATAAAATTATCATTAAAAAATTATTATTATTAAAAAGTGTTTTTAATATTATTTCTATAAAAAATATTAAATTTATAAATGATGTGTGAGATCTTTCGTTTGAACCTATCTTATATTTTAATAATAATAATTACTTTTACTTATGAATATAATACTAATAATTATTTAATAATTAATATTATTTTCTAAACTTATTCAATTTCCATGGAGAGGTGCATGAATTTTTTTTCAAGATTACAAAAAATACTATGAAATGAGAGAAGAGGGGATTATTGAATTAAATTATGATGTAATATAAATAATTATAATGGACCAGTTAAAATGATATTAAAAGCCATAAATATTTATTCAAATAAAAAATAGTTTATAAATTAAGAAACATATCCTTTTTACCCTCCTTAAAAATATATTAATTAATTAATCAAATAATTATTTTTACTTGTAATTTATATAATTACATTTCAAAGTGAAATTGTTATAATTAAATTTAATTATCATTTTAATTTGAAAAACATTTAAGTTATTAATAATTTATAATTTATAATTATATTTTAATTAAAATTTAAAATTACTATATTTATAATAAAATAAATATAGCTATAATCTGTAAATATAATAATAATATTAAGTAGTTAGGGGATTACCTAAGTGGTAATGTCATCCCATAATTTCACATATAACATAGGTTCAAATCAGAGAAACCCCTTTAAGGATAAATTGATTTGGTCAATTAAGGCATTAAAAATGGTCCACACTATAGGCATAAACATGGTGGTTGAACACAATCAGGAAGCTAAGGTGCATAATGAGACCCGGTGAATGGCTTGGGGAGAAAATGGAAGTTGAAAAACAGGGTGAAATATAAGCATTGCTAGTTGGGTGGATCGAAAGGGCAATGGGTGAATTGGAACCCATCAACTAGACCTCTAAAGACTTAGATTTGTGATTTTGGATGGAGGGTTTCCTGCCACAGTGTGACCAAGTGCGGCATGACATGACTATTTCTTGTAGGGGTGGAGCAATGAGCTAAATGGTGACACAAGCAGCTTTGGTGATCAGGAAGATGATGCAGCATGACTGGTAGGTTGCGTGACATGACAACAAGCAGACATTACAAGGGTGGGTTTTCTAAAAGAGTGATGTACGTGTTAGTGTTTGTAATTTGTCCCTCTAACCAGAAGAATTTCCTATGTTGGATGTATGGAGGAACAACCAAAGTGTGATGGAGGCCAACACAATATTTCTGTGATTTCATGGGGGTGGAACAATTTAAATAATAGTGAAAAAGTTCAAGAAAAGGTTTTTTATATGAGCCTTTGGGTCATTTTCTTCTAGGAGTTTGTGCCACAATCAGTTGGGCCATTGGGCCTTAAGTTTCTTATCCTTTTATCCCACTTAAATATAATAAAATATGTCCTTTGGAGGAATGTAAATCCTTTGATGGGGATGAGGATTGACCCACTAGAATGTATGGGGACATTTGTATTTGCGGTTTATAGTCCGTTCTTCTGAATATAGATAATTTTTTGAAAAATATGATATATATATATATATATTAGAAATATAATTAAAAATATATGTAGAGTTCCAGGGGAACTTAAAAATAAGGTTAAATCTATCATTATAATCATTAAATTTAATTATAATTCTAATATAATTAGATATATTTATAAAAAATTATTATTATTTAAAATATAATTAAAAGGTTAATTTATATATTGAAAATAATTTCATAAAATATTAATAATTATAGAAATTTTAATTAAATAAAAAAAAATAAAAACAATATTTCTTAAAAAACATCGACCGAGTTAGTCTTGTGTTTGAGCCACTATTTGTATGATTATGTATGCATTTATTATTTTAGTATATATTTCTCTATTCCATTAATAGAAAAAATTAAAAATATTATTAAAAAACTAATTAATTTTTTGAATTTTAATATATCCATTTATTAATTATTTTTAGTGAAAAAAGGAATACTTTCATGTTTTTGGGAACCCATTTCAAAAAAGCATAAAAGTTAATGTTTGGATGAGGATAAAAAAATGTCAAATGAATGAAAAAAGTAAAATTGTCAATAATGAAAGATAATACTTAACTCTTTGATTTGTTTCCATACACAAAATCCTCATTTTTTCATCATGAATATAATTCCCTGACCCCATCGAAGACCTCATCACATTTTGATTCCCTTGTCTTTAGTCTATTTCCCATACCATCTCTTCTGAGTATCTCCTCCATGTTCCATGTATTCATTATACAGTGAGAGAAGAGCCCATTCTGTGATGATTAGTCTAGTATCCCAATTCATTCCATTCCTATTTTCCTTCATACTCCTCTATAGTAGCATAGAAGTCCTTGAACTGACTGAAGAAGCCCGTAAAGAGAGGGTGAACCCTAAACGAGCATTACTTTCCCATATCAAAATGTACATCCACCACAGTAAAAGATCAAATTTAATATGTACCACTCGTACAGACATTCCTCTAGACTAGGTTTGTGGATTCACCAGTGTTTAGAAAAGATCAACTAATTGATGAAAGCTACACATTCAGTTTTCACCGGCTACAATAGTGCTGGGAAACTCATCACTCCTCAACTAGCACCATGGATCTAACACCGGTAAAAAAAGCAAAGGGTGTGACAACCCTAGAACATATTTTTTCATGATTCTAAAATATTAAGGTTGTCCCCCAACTATATGATGAACATTGATCATTCGGGGGTTCCTTCTTCGTCCGACCCTTCCTGACATGTGGCCGGTTAGAGAATGCCGTGATAACTTTATACAGTTAAGGAGCAATAACTACTTAGAGCGGAAGATAGGGAACAATATAATGATACTTACAGCTCATTTTCATTAAATCCTACCCTCCACCCATATTCATGTATTAGATCATAATGGCCAAATTCACCATGTGACAATCCTTATTTTGGGATTTTTATGGTTATTTTGGTGATTTTATATAGAGTTTGATATGACCATGCATAGGTTTATAGGATATTTTTTCTTTTTTTAACAATTTTTTATATTATTTGTGGATATAAATTCTTCCATCGTTATGAAGAAAATTTTACAAGTGGATAGTTGAGGTTTTACCACTCAAATTTGGTTGGATAGTTTATGTTTAAAAATAAGTAATATTTTCTTTCTCTCTACATCTGAGAGTGGGTTCCTTAGTTTTATCCTAGGGTTTGGTGGTTCCTAGGATTTCCTAGGTTTGATAGTGTTTTTGGATTAGTAAATGATGGCAGTATTGTCTCATTTGGATCACTGGCTAACTTTATCACCTTTTACTTACTTATTACTTCACTGGAATTGATAGTTCTCTTGGATCGATAGATTCATGGATTTTTGCATCAGTTTATTTGGATTAGCAGTTCTATGACATTTATTCCATGATTGGAGTGGAATTGATTTACTGGTGGTTATATACTCATAATAATTATCAAAAATAATTTTTACGATGATGATATAATGGAATATGGTATATGATAGTGATCACGTTGTCGAGCACGTCAAATTAGATGTTTATTTTTAACTAGAATTTCTGCAGTATACCAGCAACCCTAGGTCATCTCTCGACAGAGCCTTAGATCATTAATTCTAAAATGTGGTTTTAATTATGAAGGTAATAAAGGGGAAATTGGGTTTTATAATACTTGGGTTTGATGATAAAATATGACAATAGAAAATAGAAGCTATAAAACAAAGTAGAGATTAATAGAATTAATTAATCGTGATCAACCCGGGGTACTCTCATGATGTTTATCCTTCATTGCTTCATGATATAGGGTTATGATCTTTTAATCCCTAGTTTTTAACACCTATAACTAGAATGTTACTAAGTTTATACTAGGATATATCCTAGGGTTCAGTCGAAAACAGACAATGATTCACCGGACACCGCCGATGATTGGGTGAATTGTATTTGACTTCATAACCAAAAATCACCAAGGAAACACATGAAAAACTCGATGCACTGTCCAGGTTTGTATGATATTTATTTTTGATACCATGACATAAATTTACATGGCCCTGATAGTTCTTGTGTGAGTTCTATTGACCAATATGAACCACACAAGCACCACAATTGAAAGGGGGAAAAGAAAGTGGTGAACGGTGTGTGAAACATCACATGAATGGGTACCCCCAAACATGATCATATGAGTTGAGCATGACATACCAGTACATAAATCAATAAAATAAGAGTATAAGATGATGAAAAACAACACAAAAACCTAGAATTCAAAAGATCATTCAAATATTACAAACATGAAGCTTGGGATTTACATCACGTTCCTCCCCGGGTGATCACAAGGGGTTTAGAACCCCATGGGAGAGGAGGAAGAGAATGATGTTGGGGTAGAACTTCTAAAAGCCTCCAGAACTACTAGGGGTGTTGAGAAGACTCCTTGGGGACTCCAAAATGGCAGCACCTTGCCTCCTGGCCGAACTTTCAAATGGGGTTCCCAAGGTGTCTTTTTATAGCCAAAATGAGAAGTGGTTTTGGCCACTGAGATTTTGATAATCCATTTGGAGAAAGGTTTTAGGCTATTATACAGTCGAATATCCCTTTTGACAAAACTGTAAAGTTGTAGCCCCACCTCGTTTCTTTCACCAGAGAAAGTTTGGAGCCATTTGGACCAATACAAATCGAGATATTGATAAAATACAGAACTCCACTTTTGAATTTGTTCATATTCGGTGTCTTGGACATATCAGTTCGGATGGGCCCCCTAGAAGAAAAATCAGTATTTGGTTCCTTGATATGAAATATATCCAATTAAATGTTGGATAGGTCCACAAAATTTCATCCCATTTGGATGCACTGATTTTGTGTACTATGCAAAATAGTGGACAGATGTCCATGGATCCATGCAATTTTGGCCCATTTTTCTTCCACTTCATCAAGGGACCTCCAAATCACCTCCACCTACATTGAAATAATAAAAACAAGTAACATTGACCATTATAATGTTGATTAAAATTAATTAAATGATTCAAACATAAAGTGAAATTTATTATTATATTTAGAATATTCATTCCAAAACTAGTTTAAAATAGCGGTGTAAGGGTGGAATAAAATAGTGAATCGTGGTACGATCACACCCCCACACCTAAACATTTTCACTCCTGGGAAAAGTCACATATCCCAATAAAATATTGAATATATAAATATTTCCAAAATCATGAATATTTATTCATTTGAGGAAATTTTAATTCACCAAAGTAATGTGATCTATGCACGAACCGCACCAAGGAGTTATTCCTAGTGAAAATGGAAAAAGATGTCTCATAAATCATATCATAGTAAAATTCAAAGAGATCTATGACACCAACATGAGAAAGGAATTCAAAAGTCAACCATTACAATAACTCTCCATGTGTGTGTCAAAACCATTCCATGCTATTCTTTCCACTTTCTATCAAATAAATATAGGTTATTTTAACATTATTCAGCTTTAAATGATTTTTCACCGAACTGGTCCTATATCCTTTGCAATCATATTTCAAGAACCACTCATTTAAGCATTCCCAGAAGTAAAACCATAAGCTCCCGACCTATATATCCCCATATTTTGCACATTTCATCACTCCCCTCATTTTTTTTGAAGTTTCATTTGGAACAAATCTTACACTCATCTCTCAACCCTTGTTTGATCTCATCACGACACTAATTGCAATAGTTATAACAAGATCAAAGGTTGAGGAAGAGTGGTTTTTGACCTGCCCAAGACACAACCATTTTTTTTGTTTTTTTGAGGGCATACAACAGTCAGACATTAGGTACACATGAAAAGATCAATCTGGTATAGTAATGAAACAGATCAGATAAGGAACAAACGTATGGAAATACCATTTAAAGCTGAAAAATATTAACCCAACATATATTTACCTTATATTAAGTAAGAAATATTCACACTATGTGTTTTAGTGCAAAAATTTGTGGAGATATTAGTGACACAGTTTTCCCAAAAACTACTCACACAAGGAGCATCAATCATCTCAAAGGATTCACATAGATACGACCATTTATATCATTGACATAAAACAAATTCACTAAAAGAAAATTACTCCCTGATGTTAAATTCATACAAAAATTCTTTTTAGCCTTCGTTATGGTATTTTTACTTTCCCCCATTTTTGGTCACCAAGTCATCGAACTTCGAAATTATTGATGGGGAAAAATGAAAATGCCATAAAAAAGGCTAAAAAAAGAAACAAGAAAATGATGAAAATTCATAACTAACCCAGGAATGTATCCACCCCCCCACACCTAGAATGTGCAGTGTCCTCACTGAAATAATTGAGAATGTGAGAAGGAAGGATAAAACCTGGTGTGTTTTATTGGTATGATGCATCGAGAAGGTGGATTTCCTCCACCAAATTCTTCAGAAAATCCTCATAGAAGTGTTTAAGTCGCTGCCCATTGACGGTAAGACTTCATCCACTCTTCTCATGAAAAATTTGTATTGCACCAAAAGGGTAAACATTAGTAACAGTATAAGGACCGAGCCATCGGGAATGAAGCTTACCTGGGTGAAGCTTAAGCCTGGAATTGTACATGAGGACCCTCTCACCAATATGAAACTTCTGCTGGTGAATCATGATATCATGAATATCCTTTTTCTTCTCTTTATAGATTTGAGAGTTTTCATATGCGTCACGTCAAATTTCTTCCAACTCTTGAATCTGCTTCTTTCTTTCCTCACTTGCATCTGAAAGGTTCATATTACATTGTTTAACAGCCCAATATGGATGGTGTTCTACCTCCACTGAGAGGTGACAAGCCTTTCCAAACACAATTCTGTATGGTGAAATTCCAATTGGGGTTTTAAAAGATGTACGATACGCCCAAAGTGCATCATCCAAGCGCAAACTCCAATCTTTCCTATTGGGTTGTACCGTTTTCTCCAAGATTCACTTAACTTCCCGATTTGAAATTTCCGCTTGTCCGTTAGTTTGGGGATGATATGCAGTGGAGACTTTATGAACAACCCCATACTTACGAAGCAAGTTTTTCATGTTACGATTGCAAAAATGTGAACCCTGATCACTAATGATGAATCTTGGTAAACCAAACCTACTGAAAATTTGGGACCTCACAAAATCAACAACCACTAGAGAGTCATCAGTCCTGGTGGCCTTTTCTTCCACCCATTTAGATACATAGTCAATAGCCAATAAGGTGTACACAAATCCAAATGAATTTGGAAAAGGCCCCATGAAGTCAATTCCCCATGCATCAAAAATTTCACAGAATAACATGGGCTGTTGGGGCATTTCATTCCTCTTGGAGATATTCCATGTGAATTGACAACGACTGCATGACTTACAAAATCTATGGGCATCCCTATACAATTTTGGCCAATACATTCCTGAGTCAAGGACCTTTCGAGCTGTACATTGAGAGAAAAAGTGGCCCCCACAGGCCAAAGTGTGGTAGAAGGTCAAAACAGAGGTGAACTCATGGTTAGGGACACACCGACGAACTACTTGGTCACTACAGATTCTCCACAAGTATGGGTCATCCAAAATGTACCAATGAGAATCATGCTTAAGTCTCTGGTATTGTGCAATGCTAAAATCAGTGGGGACCCTAGATGTTGCTAGAAAATTCACAATGTCCGCATACCAGGTGGTAAGGTCCACCACATCACAAAGGTTCTCATGAGGGAAGAATTCTCCAATGGGTAGGGGTGAGTCAACATGATGGTCCAATGGTGGGTAAATCCTACTAATGTGGTCAGATACCACATTATCCACTCCTCTCTTATCTCTAATCTCAAGGACAAACTCTTGGAGGAGGAGCATCCACTGAATGAGGCGGGGCTTGGCTTCAGGTTTCTTTAGGAGGAAACGAAGAAAAGCATGATCCGAGAAGACGATGATTTTTGACCCGAGAAGATATGAACGGAATTTTTCCAAGCCAAACACAATAGAAAGAAGTTATTTTTTAGTGGTTGTGTAGTTTACCTGGGTAGGGTCAAGGGTATGTGAGGCATACACAATGACATTAGGGGACTTCTCAACCCTTTGTGATAAAACTACACAAATTGTAAAGTTAGAGGCATCACACATAAGTTCGAACGGAAGATCCCACCTTGGTGGTTGGATTATGGGAGGTGATGTGAGACTCATTTTTAGTGAATTGAAATCATTCTCAAAATTTTTATCAAAAACAAATTCAGAATCCTTTTGTAATAACCGAGATAAGGGAAGTGTGATCTTACTAAAGTCTTTAATGAATCGGCGGTAAAAACCAGCATGACCCAAGAAATACCACACCTCACGAACACATTTTGGATATAGAAGGGATGAAATTAATTCAATTTTAGATTTATCAACTTGAATTCCCTTATTTGAAATGATATTCCCAAGAACTATCCCCCGCTCAACCATGAAATGACATTTTTCATAATTTAAAAAAAGATCTTTCTTAATGCAGCGATAGAGGATATAACCTAGGTTTTCCAAACAATCATCAAAAGAAGAACCATAAAATGTGAAATCATCCATAAATACTTCCATAAAACTCTTAAGGTACTCAGGAAAAATACTCAACATACATCGCTGAAAAGTACCCGGAGCATTACATAGGCCAAAAGGCATTCTTCTGTATTCAAATGTGCTGAATGGACAGGTAAATGTGGTCTTATCTTGATCCTTAGGGGCTATATGGATTTGGAAATAACCCGAATAGCCATGAAGGAAACAATAATGGGACTTACCAGCCAATCATTCTAACATTTGGTCAATGAAAGGTAATGGAAAGTGGTCCTTCCGCATGGCTTGATTCAGTCGATGGTGGTCAATACAGACTCTCCAACTGTTTTCCACACGTGTTGGAACCAATTCATTCCTTTCATTTGACACAACTGTTATTCTTATTTTTTAGGCACAATTTTCACTGGGCTAAACCATTTACTATCAGATATAGGATAAATGATCCCTGTAGCAAGTAATTTAATGACTTCCAATTTTACCACTTCAAGGAGAGTGGGATTAAACCGGCATTGAGATTGTCTTACGGGTTTATCCTCATCATACAAAAGTATATGGTGCATACAAATAGATGGGCTAATATCAATAATATCATCCAATGTCCTTCATATTTCCTTTTTACACTCTCTCAAAAGTTTGAGCAGTTTTGATTCCTTTTTTGGAGAGAGTTTATTGGAAATGGTGACTGGAAATTGGTCAATACCCTCAAGATATGCATATTTTAAATTTGATGGTAGTGGTTTTAATTCCAACACCGGGGGTTTTTGGATTGAGGGAGTGGATTTAGGGGGAGTGAGGTCCATGAAACCATCCATCTGCTCAGGTTTATTCTCAAAGGAAAAAGAATCTATTGAAATGAGATTTGCAGAATCATCGATAGTCATGGGTACCTCAGAATAAACACTCATCAATTAAAGCACAAAATTTACATTTTTCTAAACCCACACAACATTCAAAAGAATAACCAAAACTCAAACCATCCATGGGTGAATAAGAGGAAAATAAATCAGAGGATGGGTTGATGATAGAATTTTGTGTGTGTTTGTCGTTGGAGAGCACTTCCATCGAATAGATATGAAGGGTGGAGTGCTCTTCAATGGGGTGTTTCATAGCCTCAAGGATGTTAAAACTTACCTTTTCTCCACCAAACTCCATAGACAACGTACCATTGTGAACGTTGATGATAGTATTTTATATTTTTAGGAATGGCCTCCCTTGTATGATAGGATCATGTCCCTGGGTTCAGTTATCTTCCATCTCAAGAATATAGAAATCAGCAGGGAAGATGATATTATTCACTCGTACAAGGACATCCTCAATCACTCCTATTGGATGCGTTGTACTCTGGTTGGCAAGTTGCACGACAATTCCGGTTGGTTGAAGCTCCCCAACCTGTAAAGAAGTATACATCGAGTGAGGCATTACATTAACGGAAGCACCTAAATCTAGCATAGAATCAGAAAATAAAGTCTCCCCTATGGTACATGGTATCGTGAATGTGCCCGGATCCTTTCCTTTGGTTGGAATTTCTGGTTGAATCAAGGCCGAGACATTCCTACCCAAGTTGACTCTCTCATTCCCCTTCATCCTTCGTCTATGGGTGCAAAGTTCTTTAAGAAATTTGGTATAATAGGGAATTTGCTTGACTGCATCCAATAAAGGAATATTAACTTGAAATTTTTTAAATGTATCCATTATCTCATTATCAATATCATTATCAAAATTTTTCTTAGATTTAGAGAGTCTTTGTGGGAAAGGAAGAGGAATGGACTGTTCATTTGAATCATCAACGATAATTTGATTTCCCTTTTTATTTCTTTTTTCATTACTTGGAATTTTTGAGGGTTAGAAAGGAGTGTTTTCAAGAGGGGGACATACCTGTTTCATAGAATCAGTCGAAGGAGAGGCTTCTTTAACACTACGAAGTGTAATTTCACATACATTAACTTTTTACTTCAGACTGTCAATGGGTTGGGATGGTAGTTGTCCAGACCCCTTCATTTTAAGATCACCGATGATGTTCTCCAATTGTACCACTTGAGTTCTTAGGCCTTGAATTGCCGATTGTGTGGTCTGTTGGAACTGAAGGTTCTGGGTTTCCATTTGCTTCACCATATCCTCGAGGCTTGGTTCAGATTTGGGAGGAGGAGGATGATTTTTTTGAGAAGTTTAAGGATAAGAAGGTTTCATACCTTGGCCTTACTGATTCCAATTATTCTTGGGGTAGCTTTAGTTTCCTCCTTGTCGGTACTGGGGTTGTTCTTTCCACCCTGGATTTGGATTTGGCCTGAATTGTTATTGCTTTAAGGGAGGTTCTTGTTGGAATGGATGCCCTGGGAACACAACTGCATAATACTCAGATGAATCTTGAAGTTGTGGGCACTGGTCAGAAAAATGAGTGTTATCAGAACAAATACCATAATGAAATGGAATAGAAGTAGAGTGCGAGTTACCTTGTGCTTTAGATAATTGCCTTAGAAGGGTATGCAACTCATCAAGTTTAGTATCTACCTTTTGTTCTAGGGCTGAATGACTTACCTCATGAACTCCTCGGGTTGGTGCAATTGATCGTGTACCAAATTGTTGTGCATTTTGAGCCATGTTGGCTATTAAGTCACGAGTAGCAGAAGGAGTTTTATCAACTAGGGAAACACCAGCTGCAACATCAATCATTCCATGATCCATGGGAATATGTCCCTCATAAAAGTATTGAATTAAAAGTTATTCACTAATCTGGTGGTGGGGGAAACTTGAACAGAGTCTTTTGAATATATCCTAGTATTCATGAAGGGTCTCTCCTTGTAACTGCCTAATGCCACAAATTTCTTTCCTAATTGATGCAGTTCGGGAGGTAAGGAAAAACTTCTCAATAAAGAGTCATTTAAGGTTATTCCATCCCCCAATTGTGGTAGGTAGATAGTATAGCCAGTCTTTGGCTACACCATCAAGGGAGAAAGGGAAGGCCCTAAACTTAATAAGGTCCTCAGACACATTTTGGGGTTTCATGGTGGAGCACACTATGTGTAACTCCTTTAGATGTTTGTGAGGGTCCTCACCGGGAAGACCATGGAATTTTGGAAGAATGTGGATGAGACCAGATCTCATCTCAATGTTGGATACTTCCTCAGGATATTGGATGTACGCAGGTTGGTACTCCACATCAGGGGTGGTCAGTTCTTTTAAAGTTCAATTATTTGCAGCCATGTTTTCTTGGGTTTGATTGGGTTCAATTTTATATTGGTTTAGAACCACTTGAGGTTCCAAAAGGGGTTCGTCAATGTTACTTGATTGACCTTCTCTAGATTCCTTGATTTGTGTGTGAAGTGACTTTTCAATTTTAGGATCAAATTCAAGTAGAGTTTCTTTACCAGATCTTATCATGCAACAATGCTGTCCAGTTTGATTGATTGATTTTTTTTGTGTTTTTTTTATTTGAGATGGATAAAAAAACTTAAGAAGGGTGAAAGAATAATAGAATGTTATACTATAGAATTAGAGAGGGAGATGGAGAAGAAGAGAGAGAGAGAGATAAATAACACAAAAAAAAAACAAAAATAAAGACAAAATCCAAAACAAAAAAAATCAAATGGGGGTGGGGTATTTAAAGGAGTACTAATTAAGAAGTAAAATATCTAAATAAAAGGAAATAGAGAAAAAATGATCTTGGATCCCTGGAAATGACGCTAAAATTTGATCACGTTGTCTAGGGAGTCAAATTAGATGTTTATTTTTAACTAGAATTTCTACAGTATAGCAGAAACCCTAGGTCGTCTCTTGATGGAGCCTTAGATCATTAATTATAAAATGTGGTTTTGATTATGAAGGTAAAAAATGGGAAATAGGGTTTTATAATACTTGGGTTTGATGATTAAATATGTCAATAGAAAATAGAAGCTATAAAAGAAAGTAGAGATTAACAGAATTAATTAAGCGTGATCAACCCGGGGTACTCTCATGATGTTTATCCTTCATCGCTTCATGATATAGGGTTATGATATTTTAATCCCTGGTTTGTAACTCCTATAACTATAATTTTACTGAGTTTATAATAGGATACCTCCTAGGGTTTAGTCGAAAACACACAATGATTCATCGGACACCACCGATGATTGGGTGAATTGTGTTTGACTTCATAACCAAAACTCACCAAGTAAACACATGAAAAACTTGATGCATTGTATAGGTTTGTATGTTATTTATTTCTGATACCATGACATAAATGTACATGTCCTTTACAGTTCTTGTGTGAGTTCTATTGACCAATATGAACCACACAAGCACCGCAATTGAAAGGGGGAAAAGAAAGTGGTGAAAGGTGTGTGAAACATCACATGAATGGGTACCCACAAACATGATCATATGAGTTGAACATGACATACCAATACATAAATCAATAAAATAATAATAGAGAATGATGAAAAACAACACAACAACCTGGAATTCAAAATACCATTCAAATATTACAAACATAAAGCTTAGGATTTACATCACGTTCCTCCCCGGGTGATCACAAGGGGTTTATAATCCCATGGGAGAGGAGGAAGAGAATAATGTTGGGGTAGAACTTCCCATAGCCTCCAGAACTGCTAGGGATGTTGAGAAGACTCCTTGGGGACTCCAAAATGGTAGAACCTTTCCTCCAGGCCTAACTTCCAAATGGGGTGCCCGAGGTGTCTTTTTATAGCCAAAATGAGAAGTGGTTTTGGGCACCCAGATTTTGATAAACCACTTGGAGAAAGGTTTTCGGATATTAGACAGTCGAATCTAACTTTTGAAAAAACTCTAAAGATGTATCCCCACCTGTTTTATATCAACACCGAATGTTTTGAACCTTTTGGACCAATACAGCTCGAGATATGGATAAAATACTGAATGCCACTTTTGAATTTGTGCATATTCGGTGGCTTGGAAAGATCAGTTCGGATGGGACCCTTATAAGCCAAATCAGGATTGGGTTCCTTGATATTAAATATATCGTATTAAATTTTTAACAATTCCAAAAAATTTCATCCCATTTGGATGCACTGATTGTGTGTACTATGCAAAACAGTGGACAGATGTCCATGGATCCATGCAATTTTGGCCTATTTTTCTTCCACTTTATTAAGGGCCCTCCAAATCACCTCCACCTACATTGAAATAATAAATACAAGTAACATTACCCATTATAATTTTGATTAACATTAATTAAATTATTCAAAAATAAATTGAAATTTATTATTATATTTGGAATATTAATTACAAAACTAGTTTAAAACAGCGGTGTAAGGGTGGAATAAAACAGTGAATCGTGGTACGATCAGATAGATCATTGGAAAAATCATACATTGAAATATAGAGAAAAATCAACTATAGTGGAAAAAAAATGGATGAGGATGCCTCCCATACACCCCGTAAGTTTCTCTTCATACGTAGAAAATTTATAAACAACTAATATTTCAATCTAAATTCCCTAAAAAACATGATACAAAACATCTGGAATTTGGAATATGGCTTGACCATAAGAGATATAGGAGCTGACCTCATAATATTTTTTTTAATATGAAGTGTTGGGGGGGGGGCTGTGCTCTGCAAGCCAATCCCCCATCTAATAGCCATGATCCATTGGGTATAATGGATTATAATGAGTAGAAAGGAAACAACATAGAACTGACATGAACAAGAAATAATGAACCAACAAGGAAACAGAAACTGAACCAAAACCCCCCATACCAGGGATACAATTTCACCTTTCTTTCCCCTGAAAAACCATGTCAGATGCTGTGGATCATGACGGTCAAGTCAGAGCTCTCCATGACTGACCTCTTGGACCGTTAAATGCTGTCCAAGTCCACCATATCCCTCTATGTGCACCATAGTAATCTGAGTCTACTGCCACTTTCCAGATATGGACCTATTTTAGCCTGAAGCACTGTAAATGAAGCCGAAAAGCTGATGTCGCACCAAGATTCCACCGAAAACAAAGGTCGACCACTGGGAGTCACCTATGCCCAAGCTCCATCACCTAGTTCTTGAAATAGATCTTCTTGAACGATGCACTTAGCACTATTGGAAGAGAAATTCTTTAAGGACGACCCCCTTGGATCAAGAACCTTTGCCGTTGAAGGCCCTCATCACCACCTGGATTTCCCCGCCACTATTCTTGAGCAGGTGCAGAAGTTAGAGTCGAAAACTGTCATGTTGCCTAGATTCCAGTCAATGGTCCCCAACCCTCTTCCTAAAGCTCTGCTGTGTGCCGATATCATCCCCCTCGCCTTCCCTTCCTTCCAAAAGAATCACGAACACGTTCAGGTCTAGCGGGATCCCGCCCCGAGCGGTGCAGAAGAACTCATCCTTCACTGCATTCTTCCGCTCCCGCAGTGAAGACTGGGAAGGCGAGTCATCATGTCAGGGGCCTCTTATTATTGAAAATTTTTCAAGAGAGAATCAGAAATAGATAGAGAAGGTGAAACCCTAACAGACAGGGAGAAGCACTTCTAAGAGCCCCTAGGGTTGCGTCCCTGAATCAATTAACCTCTCTTGGAGAGATGGGAAACCCGGACCCTTCTTACTGATGTGTTATCCCTTGCCACTATGTTCTCCACTATTCTCAATGTAGTGGAAGGCAAGGCACGTAAAATCCCCTATCAATCCCCGTACCTCTCCTAAAACAGAATGAGACATGAAAACTGTGAATCTCAAAAGGGTGGCGCCCTGTTTCAAAATGGAGTTTTTTTACGTTGTAATTTTTTTTTCTAGAAAACGGTTAGGACAAAAATATTTTTCAATATTTTCCTTAAACGCGGTATCGCGGATGCTACCTTTGCATTTTGAGTGCAAGGCGTCATCCTCGATGCCACCTTTCCCCTAAAAATATTTTTTTTTGAAATTTTTTATTTTTATTTTTTTTGTTTATATATATATATATATATATATATATATATATATATATAAACCAAACAAAAAATTTTAGCAGAATTTTTCTGTTATTAAAGATCCAGTGCTACAGCCATTACAGTAGTCTGGATTCTGACAGAAACCCTCATCCAAGCCTCCCTTTTATAAGAGGGCTTGCCCTAAAAATCATTCTGCATTTTCGATGTGGGATCCAGGTTCTCCCTTTCCTGCGTAGTACATTCATCATTTCCGATGTGAGATTCTATTTCAAGTACGTGACTTTGAAATACAATAAAATATAAACTATAAGACCAATATAAATGAAATTTTAAACATTGATTAAACATATAATAAATAGTTGAAAACAAAAAGAATTTCCTAAAAAATGTTGATAAAAAATAATCTATAACTTTTCAAAACTGCCTAATTGAAACTTAAAAATGTTTCAAGTATGTGAATTTCAAAGACTATAAAATAAAAACTATAAAACAAATATAATTGAAACATTAAACATTGATTAAAAATATAATAATTAATTGAAAATAAAAGGAATTTCCAAAAATATGTTGATGAAAGGTAATTTATAAGCTTTCAAAACTGCTTACTTGAAACTAAAAAATGTTTCAAGTACGTGAATTAGAAAGACTATATAATATTAAATATAACACCAATATAAATGAAATTAAAGAACATTGATTAAACATATAATAAATAGTTGAAAACAAAAGGAATTTCCTAAAAAATGTTAATGAAAAATAATCTATAAGCTTTCAAACCCGCCTACTTGACACTAAAATTTTTTTCAAGTATGTGAATTTGAAAGACTATAAAATATAAACTATAAAAAGAATATAATTGAAACTTTAAAAATTGATTAAACATATAATAAATTGTTAAAAACAAAAGGAATTTCCCAAAAAATGTTGATGAAAAGTAATTTATAAGCCTTCAAAACCGCTTACTTGAAACTAAAATATGTTTGAAGTACGTAAATTCAAAAGACTATAAAATATAAAATATAACACCAATATAAATGAAACACGAAGAAAATAGATTAAACATATGATAAATATTTTAAAACAAAAGGAATTTCCTAAAAAATGTTGATGAAAAATAATCTATAAGCTTTCAAAACCGCCTAATTGAAACTAATTTTTTTTTCAAATACGTGAATTTGAAAGAATATAAAATATAAAATATAAAACTCATATAATTGAAACTTTAAACATTGATTAAACATATAATAAATAGTTGACAACACAAGGAATTTAAAAAAAAATGTTGATGAAAAGTATTTTATATGCTTTCAAAACCGCTTACTTGAAACTAAAAAATGTTTCAAGTACGTGAGTTCAAAAGACTATAAAATATAAAATATAACACCAATATAAATGAAACATAAAGAACATTGATTAAACATATAAGAAATAGTTTAAAACAAAAGGAATTTCCAAAAAAAATGTCGATGAAAAATAATCTATAAGCTTTCAAAACCGCCTACTTGAAACTAAAAATTGTTTCAAGTACATGACTTTGAAAGACTATAAAATATAAACTATAAAACAAATATAATTGAAACATTAAACATTGATTAAAAATATAATAAATAGTTGAAAAAAAAGGAATTTCCAAAAAAATGTTGATGAAAAGTAATTTATAATCTTTCAAAACTGCCTACTTGAAACTAAAAAATGTTTCAAGTATGTGAATTTAAAAGACTATAAAACATAAACCATAAAACGAATATATTTGAAACCTAAAACATTGATTAAACATATAATAAATTATTTAATTATTTAATTAGTAATATAATTATTAATTATATAATAATTAATTAGTTAATTAGTAATGTAATTATTAATTATATAACACTTAATTAGTAATATAATGATTAATTATATAATTATTAACTATATAATAAATAATTATTTAATTAGTAATATCATTATTAATTATATAATAATTAATTAGTTAATTAGTAATATTATTATTAATTAAATAATAATTAATTAGCAAATTTTTAATATCATTTTTAATTATAATTATTCATTATAATTATTAATTAGTAATTAGTAATATAATTATTAATTATATTTATTCATTATAATTATTAATTTGTAATTATTAATAATTAATTATATAAAAACTAGTTAGTTAATTTGTAATATTATTATTAATTATATAATAATAAATTACTAAAATAGTAATATAAATTTTAATTACATTTATTCATTATAATTATTAATTATTAATTATTAATTAGTAATTAGTAATTAGTAATTAGTAATTAGTAATTATTAATTAGTTAATTAGTAATATAAATATTAATTATAATTATTCATTATAATTATTAATTAGTGATTATTAATAATTAATTATATAATAGTTAGTTAGTTCATTAGTTATATAATTATTAATTATATAAAAATTAATTATTAAATTAGTAATATAATTTTTAATTACATTTATTCATTATAATTATTAATTAGTAATTAGTAATTAGTAATTAGTAATATAAATATTAATTATAAATATTAAATATAATTATTACTTATTACTTATTTATTGTTACTTATACAGTAATTATTTAGCTAATTATTAATATAACTATGAATTATATAATAATTAATTAGTTAATTAGAAATATACTTATTAATTATATAATAGTTAATTATTTAATTAGTAATATTATTATTAAATATAATTATTATAATTTTTAATTAGTAATTATTAATAATTAAATATGTCATAATTAATTAGTTAATCTGTAATATTATTATTAATTATATAATAAAAAATTAGCAATATAATTATTACATATATAAAAATTATTTAGTTAATTAGAAATATAATTAATAATTATAACTAATTAATTAGTAATTAGTAATTAGTTAATTAGAAATATAAATATTAATTATAATTATTAATTATAATTATTAATTATTAATTAATAATTATTAATAAGTAATTAGTAATTATTAATTAGTTAATTAGTAATATAAATATTAATTATAACTATTCATTAAATTATTAATTATTACTTATATAATTATTATTTAGTTATTTATTAATATAACTATTAATTATATAATAATTAATTAGTTAATTAGTATTATGTTTTATAGTCATTCAAATTCACGTACTTGAAACATTTTTAAGTTTCAAGTAGGCGGTTTTGAAAGCTTATAAATTATTTTTCATCAACATTTTTTAGGAAATTCCTTTTGTTTTCAACTATTTCTTATATGTTTAATCAATGTTTTTTTATGTTTGATTTATATTGGTGTTATATTTTATATTTTATAGTCTTTCGAATTCACATACTTGAAACATTTTTTAGTTTCAAGTAAGCGGTTTTGAAATCTTATAAATTACTTTTTATCAACATTTTTTGGAAATTAATTTTGTTTTCAATTATTTATTATATGTTTAATCAATGTTTAAAGTTTCAATTATATTCATTTTATAGTTTATATTTTATAGTCTTTCAAATTCACATACTTGAAACATTTTAAAGTTTTAAGTAGGTGGTTTTGAAAGGTTATAGATTATTTTTCATCAACATTTTTTAGGAAATTCTTTTTGTTTTTAACTATTTATTATATGTTTAATCAATTTTTAAAATTTCATTTATATTGGTCTAATAATTTATATTTTATTGTATTTCAAATTCACATACTTGAAACAGAATTCCACATCGGAAATGCAGAATGTACTGCATAGGAAAGGGAGAACCTGAATCCCACATCGAAAATGCAGAATGATTTTCAGGGCAAGACCTCTTATAAAAGGGAGGCCTGGGTGAGTGTTTCTGTCAGAATCCAGACTGCTGTAATGGCTGTAGCACTGGATCATTAATATTAGAGAAATTCTACTGAATATTTTTGTTTTGTTTATATATATATATATAAACAAAAAAATAAAAATAAAAATAAATTTTTTTAAAAAATAAATTTATTAGGGGAAAGGCGGCATCCGCGATGCAGCCTTTAAGGCCCATTTTGAAAAATATTTTTTGCCCTAACTGTTTTCTGGATTTTTTTTAAAAAATGCAAAAAAAAAAACTCTTCAAAATGTGTAACAACTCTCAAAACAACATATTAATATAAAATGATTGTAATTTACAATAAAATAACATCAAACACAGATTAAAAAATCTCCACATTTGTAATTAAAATTCATAAAAAAATTTAATATGCAACAATGTTACAGATCTCCACCTTGAAAAATTAAAATCTAACCTCATGATGATTCTGCACCACCTATTTTCATTAATTTGGGCATTACATACTAAACAGGAAACACCTACAAGGTACGACCCAAAACAGCCCCTTTGTGCATCAATGTGATACACCCTGCCCAAATTAATGACATTCTAAACTACTACTAGACAGGATTAGAATCAAATAACTCTAAACATTAAAAAAGCACATTCCTACACTTACCTGATCCAACATCTAAGACGATGCCATCGAGGAAGTCCCAGACTGCTCAACCATACTTACGACACAAGAAGCAAACACCACAGTACTCATCCTAAAAAAAAATATGAAAAAAAACATATCATAAAATTTATAATGAAACACTCAGTAAACCAGTGCATTCATTCAAATAGCTGCAATAAAATAAAAATTGAGAAATCAAGCACATAAAAAAAGCTGTCTCCACCTGAATCTATCAGACCCAAAAAACTCTCCTCCTAAGGATAAAATCTTCCTAGAACCACGCAACATGGGAAACCATGTCCTAACCTAGACCGTTGTATGACCCATACAACCCCAGTCCTAGAGAAAACCTAAAACCAAGAGGAAAAAAACCCAGGAAACAAGGGCATCCCACTACCGACCTAGGGAAGACCCATCCTAGTCTATCCCAATGACATCAATCACCTAATTCCCAGGTACCATCATCAGATGTCATCAAAGAGATACCTACAACACCATCATGAAATCTGGTGGTTAACCACACGTCTCCTCATGAAACTGCTTCTCTAACTACTACCCAAGACCTCACTATCCTCATACCTAGTTACCCCTAATAAGACCAACCCTCCTAGGACACGAATAAGGAAATCCCAGAGTTGAACCCACAACTCTACCCCCACTGAATCACACTAGACATAAGAACAACCTAAACCAAGCCAACAAGAGAGGTTCATAAAAATCACGTATCACTACAAAACTCATGCAGTCCCTAGAGTCCTGAAAGAAAAATATAAGCCTACAAGAACATTAGTGATCCATGGGTAGCCCGATACCTACTAAGAAATATCATCATAGTCTAGCCCCAATGACATCTAGAAACCACCTAACATTTCGAAAGAGATCCTGAAAGAACCACCATGAAGCCTGATCATCACCGAACCTATTCATATGACACTGTCTCTCTACTCACTACCTAGGAACAACCACCACACATAACGGGTTACAATATAGGGAAACCATCCAAAAACTAGGACACACGATAGGAACAAACCCGATCTAATTAACAGCTCACTCTCCTAAGGCTAAAGGTAGAATTGGGAGTCCAAAACAACCAGACAGACAGACCCTACCACACACCTCACTGCTAACCAAGACACTCTCACCAAGTCCAACCTTACAAAGACCCCTCCTAACCCCAGAATAAGATACACACATAGGTAGAAACTACCAAGAGACATTTATAGGGCTCCAAAAGAGAAACAGTTAGGGGAAAACCCAGGCAAGGAAAACAATAATAAAACCTATTTCCCAATTACATCCAAAGAGATATAACGACCTAGCTGAATGAAGAAAAATAATGTTGTACATGTAAGAGACAATAAAAACTCATTTAATGAAATGAATTATCAATTATGAATTTTGATGATACAAAATTATACTCAATTAGGCTTTAAAACCACTTGTTGGGGGGTAGGGGGGCTGCACTGTGCTAGGCAGTCCCCCATCAAATAGGTACAATTCATTGGGTATAAATTAGGTTCACATAATACCAAAATTCAAAACCAAAAAGATTGGTTTATTATAAACATGAATATATTCATAAAACAAATTCTAATAACCAGAATTATAATGATTTTCCAATAGCACCATATTCAACAACATCATAGACAAAGTAGCTTCTTATTAAATGAAGAAGCAAGTGAATGTTCATCAATTAATCAGGTTGACAAAATTAAATGAAGAAATAATTAAAAAAATGGATGTAGAGATTTAAGTGCTTCGATCGATTGGCCTACATGCATAAGGAAGAGTCATCACGTGATTTCAATATACAAGAATAATGGATTACATCATGTAGAAAGGAAACATAATAGAATTTTCATGAATTAGAAATAAATAACCTACAAGAAAACATAAACCGAACCAAAACCCCCCTTTCCAGGGGTATGGTTTCACCTTCGTTGCCCCTAAAAAACCATGTCAGATGCTGTGGGTCATGATGGTAAAGTTTGATGTCTCCAAGACCAACATCTTGGACTGTCAAATGATGTCCAAGTCTACCATAGACTTCCATGTGTGTCGTCGTTATCCGAGTAGGCTGCCACATTCCATATCTGGATCCATTTGAACCCAAAGCACTACGGATGAAGCTAGAAAGATGATGCTACAACAAAATTCCACTATAAATGAAGGTCAACTGCAATGATTCACCTGTTCCCGAGTACCATCAACTAGATCTTAAACTAGATCTGCCTAAGACCTGCACTCGACGCTGTTGGAAGAGAAATAACTGAAGGCTGATCCCCTTGGATCAAGAACCCATAGCGTCGAATGCCATAAACACCTCCTGGATACCCCTACCGATGTTCTTGAGCATGGAGCATAGATATGAGTCCAACATGACCACGTTGCCTGGATTCCATCTGACGGTCCCCACCATCTCCCCGAAGCTTCGCCAAACATCGCCAATGTACCCCTCACCTTCCCTCCCTTCCAGTAGAATCACGAATGCGTCCATGTCTGACAAGATCTGTCCTTAAGCGGCATGGAAGTAATCGTCCGCCGTTGCAATATTCCGCTACTGCAGTGAAGACTGGGAAGGTAAGTAATCGTGTCAGGGGCCTATTATTCCTGGACATTTATTGGGGGAGATTCCGAAATAGAAAGAGATGGTAAAACCCAAGAATCTATTAGAAAAATAAGTAGGAAGAAAAGAAAATGGATAGAACATTGATGCGTGAATTGAATTCACTATCCAAAAGGGTTTGATCAACACCCACGTTGATGATGTAGGGTTCTCGGTGGAAGTATCCCTCGAGTATTTCACCAAGGTTTGGGGAAAATCGAACACCAATTTATGATTACCCCGCAGTACAGATATTGGGAGAACTCTGGAGAATTTCTAGCAATGAATTAATTCAATCCACAAGTGATCTCATCATCACTTATTTATAGATTAGAAATGGTGCGAATTGCACCGATTCGATCAAAGAGCACATTGGTTCGACCGAAACAAGACAAATCTTGGTGAGGGACACACAACTTCAATCACACCATTTTGATCAAAGAACGCATTGGTTCAACCGAAAAGACACAATTCTTGGTGAGAGTCACACCGATTCAAAATTGAAAAACCCTCTATTTAAATAATTTAAATAAAATTATAACAATAAATATTGTGAATAATATATAAAAAATATATAACAATCCCCCACTTTTATTCATAAATATAAATTCTCCAGATCACAGGTGATCCATTATACATAATAAAGGCATATTTTGATTTAAACCTTTACTTAGTATCATTATCTCAAAGTTTATCAGATTTATAAGTTGTCGAAACATTAAACTTATTAAACTTTAAGATAAACGGGAGAAATCATACATATAATGAAATTTCATCCAACAACTCTTTTTTTAGTACTTTTAAGGCCATGTGCTTATATCCTTTTCATGACCTCTCTAAGGAGTAAACCCATTAACTCCTGTAAGAAGCGGCACCACTTCTAAGTTCACATAGGCAAAATATTACAATGTGCTTCCATTATTATAGCACATAATTCATTGAGTCTTAATATTTTGTTAAGAGTTCAAAACTCAACCTCTTGTCATAACAGACGATATTGACACAAAAAATAGGGGTTATAATTTTCAATATCAACAATCATATTCGTAACTTGTTTTTACCCATTAAACACTTTGATTAGGATCTACCTAAATTAAGTGTTGGGTTTACATTACTGAAATGATTTATTCTATGGGATTTAACCCCATAAATTTATTAGTTTCATGAATAACCTCTCTCGACAAGGATTTTGTAAACGGATCTGCAAGGTTTTTACACAATCTCACATAAATAATTGTTATGGTACCATCTTTTAACAATTGTCTCACATAATAGTGTCTCAAACTTATATGTCTAGACTTTCCATTGTACATGAAACTATATTCCCTTGATAATGTTGCTTCACTATCACAACTGATAGATATAGGAGGCATCAGACTAGGCCACAATCTAATATCCAATAATAGATTCCTAATCCATTCATCTTACTTTCCACATGCCGCTAGGGTGATAAACTATGACTCCATGGTTGAATGTAAAATACATGTTTGTTTCTTGCTCACCCAAGAAACAGAACAACCTCCAAGAGTAAACAAACATCAAGAAGTGGATTGGTTATCACCAATACTGGTAATCCAACTTGCATCGGTGTATCCTTCAAATACAGTCAGATAATCATTATAGTATAAACATAAATCTTTGGTCTTTCTTAAGTATCCAAAAATTCTCATTATACATTTCCAATGATACACACTAGGATTAATAGTATATCTACTCATTTTATATACCAAAAAATCAATATCATGTCTATTGGAATGCATCACATACATTAAAGAACCAATTTTAGTTCTTTTAGAATTAGGAACTCTATAATACATTAAACACCCCCAAACTTTGAAATAAGAAAGATTAGGTCTTATTCATCTAAAAATTTCATAAGGGGATATCTTAGATTTTCTAGATGCAATCCTATTATGAATATGACATGTAGGCAATAAAGCTTCACCCCATAAATTTAATGGTAAATTAGATTTATTAATCAAGAAATTTACCATTTCTACTAAATTGTGATTTATTGGTACCTTCTTTCTCTGCTTTATACTTGAATTCTAGTGCTTCTAAAATCTCTTGAGAAATTTTCATTTGGAGGAAGCAGTTATAGAGACAATTTGATAAATCCATATTCTAGATTCTGCCTCTTCAAACCCTTTTGATTGTTAGAAAAATAAGTAGGTAGAAAAGAAAATGGATAGAACCTTGATGCGTGAATTGAATTCACTGTCCAAAAGGGTTTGATCCACCCCCACGTCGATGGTGTAGGGTTCTCGGTGGAAGTATCCCTCAAGGATTTCACCAAGGTTTGGGGAAAATTGAACACCAATTTCTGATTACCCCACTGCACAGATGTTGGGAGAACTCTGGATAATTTCTAGCAATGAATTAATTCAATCCATAAGCGATATCATCATCAATTATTTATAGATTTGAAATGGTGTAAATTGCACCGGTTCGATCAAAGAGAACATTGGTTCAACTGAAACAAGGCAACTCTTGGCGAGGGACACACTTCTTAAATCTCACCATTTCGATCAAAGAACACATTGGTTCAACCGAAAAGACACAATTCTTAGTGAGAGTCACACTGGTTCAAAATTGAAAAACACTCTATTTAAATAATTTAAATAAAATTATAACAATAAATATTTTGAATAAAATATATAAAAAATATATAATAGAATCTAGGGAGTAACATTGCTAAGAGACCCCAGGGTTGTGTCCCTGAATCAATCCACCTCTCATTGAGAGATGGGTAACCCAACCTCTTCTTTTCATCGTGTTATCCCTTGTTGATGTGTTCTCTTCTATTCTCGAAGTAGTGTAAAGTGAGGTGTGTAAAATCCCCCATTGATCCTTGTACCTCCCGCAAAAAAAAAAAGAGAAATGTGGACAGTGGATCTCAAAATGGTGGAGGCCTATTTCAAATTTCATAACAAATCTCAAAATAGAATGGGACTTGTGGATGGTGGATCTCAAAAGGGCAATACCCTGTTTCAAACTGCGTAACAAATCTCAAAACAACATATTAAAATAAAATGATTTTAATTAAAAATAAAATAACTTGAAACAAAAATTCACATAAAAGATATACATAAGGTACTAAAAGGGAGACTATGGTCCTTTTATAATCAAATAAATCTATTGGAGAATCTTAAAAAGAGTGGGGATATGCAGAAGAACTATGTTTCCAAATTCCCCTTCTAGATTCATCTAAAAGGGATCTTTTTTTGTTGAATATTGGATCATATTATATGGGAAATCAATGACCAAATCAATGAATTTCTAGAATGGGATTAATTGTCCCCTATTAATGCGGGGTCAAATATTCAAATTAGGGTTTCAATTGATGTTTAGAAGCCTCTTACAAGAGGTTTGTTTCAGTTGTTGGAAGAATAAAATGTATAGATCTCATTTAAATACTAAAAACTAAAATATTTCTATTCTTATGTGGGTCATTTAGGAATATTAAGAATGAATGTAGCCTAAAATTGGTTGATGGGGAAGGTAAAATTTTTCTGTATTATGGATCTTGGTTTTCATGAAAGAATAATGTGCCTTCCTTCATCTCAGATGTAGAGAAACAAAGGGATATAGATAAACTTGAGAAGGCTCCAAATACTCAAGCAGATTTGGACAAGAATAAAATAATCATGATGGGTTAACTAGCATTCGATGAGGAGTTTTTTAATTTTTTTTAAAAAGTTAATAAATAGGTTTAGGTTTGAGTTTTTTTTTGAAAATGCATCCTAAAGGTGACATCTGCGATTCCTCCATTCGGCTAAAAAATGAAAATAATTTTTTTACTGTTTTTGTATTTTTAAAATTTCTATTTTTTTGTTTATATATATATATTTAACAAAAATTTACAGAAAAATTTATCTACTATTTAATATCTAGTAGTTCCGCCATTAGAGATGTCTGGATTCTGAGAGAATCCCTCACCCAGAGGTCCCGTTTACAAGAGGAAATTTCCTTGAAATCATTCTACATTTTTGATGTGGCATTCTGATTATCCCTTTCCTGTGTAGAACATTCTGCATTTCCAATGTGGGATTCAAAATTGTTTCAAGTATGTGGTTTTAAAAGACTATAAAATATAAAATATAAGACCAATATAAATGAAACTTGAAACATGGATTAAACATATAATAAATAGTTGAACTTAATAAAATTCATACAAAATGTTGAAAAAAAATAATTTATAAGCTTTCAAATCCACCTTCTTGTAATATAAAAATGTTTCAAGTATGTTACTTTGAGAGCCTATAAAATATAAACTATAAAACCAATATTAATGAAACTTAATACAAGGATTAAAGTTATATGAAATAGTCAAAAATAAAAATAATTTCATAAATAATGTTGATGAAAAATAATTTATAAGCTTTCAAATCCACCTACTTGAAACTTAAAAATGTTTCAAGTATGTGAGTTTTAAAGCCTAAAAAATATACACTATAAGACTAATATAAATGAAACTTAAAAAACAGATTAAATATACAATAAATAGTTGAAAAAAAATAATTTCATAAAAAATGTAGATGAAAAATAATTTATAGGCTTTTAAAGCCACCTACGTGAAACTAAACAATGTTTCAAGTATTTGAATTTGAAAGCCTATAAGATATAAACTATAAGACCAATATAAATGAAACTTAAAACATGAATTAAACATATAAGGAATAGTAGAAAATTAACTAGTTAATTAGAAATATACTTATTAATTATATAATAGTTAATTAGTTAATCATTAATATAATTATTAAATATTAAATTTTAATTATATAATTAATTAGTCAATTAGTACTATCATTATTAACTATATAATAAATAATTAGTAATATGATTATTTATTATATAATTATTAATTATATAATGATTAATCATTTAATTAGTAATATAATTATAAATTATATAATAATTAATTAGTTAATTAATAATATAATTATTTATTATATAATTATTTATTAGTTAATTAGTAATATAATTATTAATTATAAATTAGTTAATTAGTTAATTAGTAATATATTTATTAATTAATTAGTAATATAATTATTAGTTATATAATAATTATTTTTTTAATTAGTAATGTAATTTTTATTTATAATAATTAATTAGTTAATTATTAATATAATTATTAATTACATAATAATCAATTACATAATTAGTTTATTAGTGATATAATTATTAATTATATAATAAATAATTAGTTCATTAGTTATATAATTATTAATTATGTAATAATTAATTAGGTAATTAGTAATATAATTATTAATTAATAATTAATTAGTTACCAAGAATTATAATGATTAATTAAATAACAATTAATTAGTAATTTTATAATATAATTATTAATTATATAATAATTAATTTTTTAATTAGTAGTATAATAATTAATTATATAATTGTTAATTATTTAATTAGTAATAAAATTATTAATTATAATAATTCATTATAATTATTAATTATTAATTTTTATTAATAAACCAATTAATTATTACATAATTATTAATTATAATTAATAATTATATTACTAATTAACTAATTAATTATTATATACTTAATAATTATATTAATAATTAACTAATTAATTATTACATAGTTAATAATTAGTAATTATATTATTAATTAACTTATTAATTATTAATTATTACTTATATTACTATTTAACTAATTAATTATTATATAAATATTCACTATTAATTATAATTAATAATTATATTACAACTTCACTAATTAATTTTTAATTATTAAATATGAATAATTAATTATATAATAATTAATTTTTTTAATTAGTAATATAATTAATAATTATATTACTAATGAATTATTATATAATTAATAATGATATTACAAATTAAATAATTAATTAAATAATCAATAAGTAATAATTAATAATTAATCATTAATCATTATATTACTGATTAACTAATTAATAATTATTTAATTAATAATTATATAATTAATAATTATATAACTAATAATTATATTACTAGTTAACTGATAAATTTTCAACAATTTTTTATATGTTAAGTACGTGTTTTAAGTTTCATTTATATTGGCCTTATAGTTTATATTTTAGAGCCTTTCAAAGACACATACTTAAACATTTTTAAGTTTCAAGTTGGTGGCTTTGGATATTTATAAATTATTTTTCATCAACATTTTTTACAAAATTATTTTTATATTCTAATATTCTTTATATTTTTAGTTTGTGTTTCAAGTTTAATTTATATTGGTTTTATATTTTATATTTTTTAGGCTTTCAAAGTCTCATACTTGAAACATTTTTAATTTTCAAATAGGTGGATTTGAAATCCTATAAATTATTTATCATCAACAAATTTTATGAAAATATTTATATTTTGGACTATTTATTATATGTTTACTCAGTGTTTTACATTTCATTTATATTGGTCTTATATTTTATCTTTTAGAGGCTTTTAAAGTCTCATAATTTAATTTTTTTTAAGTTTCATATAGGTGGATTTGAAAGATTATAAATTATTTTTCATCAACATTTTTTAGGATTTTTTTTCTTCTAATTTTGACTATTTCTTATATGTGTAATCCTTGTTTTAAGTTTCATTTATATTGATCATATAATTTATATTTTATACGCATTCAAAGTCATATACTTGAAACATTTTTAAGTTTCAAGTAGGTGGCTTTGAAAGATTATATATTATTTTTCATGAATATTTTTTATGATTTTTTTTATTATCAACTATTTCTTATATGTTTAATCCATGTTTCAAGTTTCATTTCCATTGGTGTTATAGTTTTTATTTTGTGGTCTTTTAATCAAATGTACATGATATAGTTCTAAATCCCACATTAAAAATGTAGAATGTTCTGCATAGGAAAGGGAGAACCATAATCCCACATCGAAAATGTAGAATGATTTCAGGGCAAGACCTTTTATAAAAGGGAGCCCTGGGTGAGGGCTTCTGTCAAAATCTAGACTGCTGTAATGGTAGTACTAATGGATATTAAATTGAAGATAAATTCTGATGAAATTATTTTATATATATATATATATATATATAAACAAAACAATAAATATAAGAATAAAAATTTTAAAAATACAAAAAAAAATAATTTTTTTAGCCGAAAGGTGGCATCATGGATGCTTCCTTTAAAGCGAATCCTAAAGGAAGTAGTGCAACTATGAGATGAATATAGGGAGATGAATGTTGCGGTATTTAATGTACCATTGTGTTCTTTCGTGAAAATGAGAATCCTAGTGACACCCTGGTTAGGGCTCTAATGGTGAGGTATACTTCCTCGGGTAATGTACCTATAACTCTGGAGGGAAAGGGAAATTCAGACATAAACCCAATGATGATAAACACTGATACTCCAATTAGTATATTCTACTATCTTTAAGAGTGTGGGTCACATTAAAATAGAAGTTTCATCTAGGTTTTATCCTGGTTTTGGAAAATCGCACCTTTCTACACTAGTTGTTTTGATTGGAAGGATGTTTGTTCCCTTGGTATCCTCAGTTCATTGGGATTCTTAGAAATAGTTGGTTTTTCCATATCTTCCATGCTTTTTTAGTTTTCACTTGGTCTTGGGTCACCTATATATTCTGCATCAGTGGTTCTTGTCTAGGTCATTTTGGATCACATAATCATCATCAGATGTTTTCATTGGCCTTGTGGATCTTCTACAGAGCATCAGACATGCAAATCTGTGGTTTATTTTCAATTCATTGGGTGTTCATGAGTTTTCTTCGGACCTGTAGATATGTATATCATTATACATATCCATCTTTGAACTTATTCTTAAAATATGCGTACCATTTGAGGACATGTAGATCATTTAAAGATAATAAAAATATTTAAAATGAAAAAAAGCTCTCTGCTCTGAGAGAACGATTCCTAGGCCTTCATAGGGATTGGTTTTCTTAGGGTTTCTAGGGTGTGGCGGTGGGTATATATCAAGGAAATTATTGTGATGCTATCTGTGACCTCTCTCACACTAGGGATTACCTACTTGGGTGTGTGTCGTTATTTCACTTCTCCCCTTACTCTTCCACCCAACATCATGTAGAATGATCTGATCTGATGATGGTGGAATTTTTCATTATGAGAAAAGGAAAAATTGAATATTTTCCATGATATGGGAGATGATTCCATCTTATTTAGAAAATGGATCTCCTTGTGGTGGGGAAACTGTTTACACATTATTTTATTAACACAAACACATTAAAGAACACTCTCCAATCATTATGAAGATTGGATAATGGAGTCTCAATAAGGGAAATTGATGTGGGGATTCTAGTTTTTGAGTTTTTAATGAGGATGATAAATGAATCGTACTACAGGTAGACCAAAGTTATTTGATAATCAATGAATCTTATTGAATAATATTAACAAAGAAAGTGATATCTTAAATATCACCTCTGATAAATCTCCCTTCTAGATTTGTGTTAAAGGGACCCCTTTTAGTGGAAGATCCAAACGTATCTTGAAGGATATAGGAATCCAGATATTTTATTGACTAAGACTTTTCAAATCCCCTTCTTTGGGAACCTTACGTTCATATACGGGTAATGGTGGAGGTAGTGAATCCTCTTATGTGAGGGATCTCCCTTAATTTTGTAAACTCAAACTTATGTATATCCTTTGAGTATGAGATGCTACCCACCTTCTATTTATTCTATGGATGCTAGGGAAATTTTTATAAGGATTTTATTATTAATGATGCTAACAAACATGGTAATTTCATCATGAAATATGGGCCATGTTTTATGGGAAAAAATATGGGGCTACCCTTTGTGCTGAAGTCTGAAAAAGAAACGGATAGAGATAAACTATCTAAATTTATGGTCTATCATTCTAAAATTGTGAAATATAAAGTGATCATGTTTTTTCATCCATATTTTGTTTCATAAATATGGGTGGGATGGAGAAGAAGAATAACTTGAACCTAGTATATGATTAAAGTCCTTTAGTTCCCTTGTTTGGTGTTGGCATATAAGTAGTTCAGAACCACTCTTTGGATTATCCTTCTGTAGCTATCAAGAAGTCTACAATCCCTACCACATAGATGTTGATGTGCACAAATCCTCCTGACTAGGTCTTTCTTCCTGGTTTTGTGCTAATATTCCCAGCTCAACCAATACTAGAGGATTCTTATAAATCTATTCTCATGGGTTAGAAAAAGTAGAAACTATAGAGGAGGTTAAATGGATTGGGTCCTACTCAAGATACTCAATTTTTGGATTATAGTGGGAATAAAAGAGTGTTTGAGTCCCTTATCAAGTATTCTCATCATAAGAAGAATTTCAAGCCTTCGGGGGGTGGTTCTCCCCTTATAAATGCAGTGGTGGAGGCTGGAAATAGCCAAACCCACCCCACCCCCCTAATTAAAATTTTATGAAATAAATTTTGTGGGCTTGGAAACCCATGTACAGTTTAAATGCTCTATTTTTTAGTTCTATACTGTAACATCCCAGATCTGGGTGCCACTCAACGGGTTCCCCAAACCCAGTTGGTCACATGAACTTAAGAACATTTCCCCAAACACCAGAGGCTGCCGACTAGCAGTGAGGGCTTAGGTCTGATAGTGGGGAAACTATTCCCTCATTTGTCAAAGTGTAGCGCAGCGGAATAAAATATACAAACATACAACAACAGAAGAAGTAAACAATATACAACTGAAATGGAAAACTGAAACAGAAGAGAACCAGTAGTAATATATATCAAGATGCAACATGTCACTAATTCTATGAAAGCAGCCAGAACAGGGTACACTGCAATACAATACAATAAAACTCAGAGTACAAGTTACAACAAAACAAAACAAAACAGAGTAAACAGAACACAACAGCATCGCAAGTTGAAGCTTGGTCCCTTAATCTCTCATTACTCTACTACAATCAAGTACCTGTATAGGGACCCTTTCCCTTATCCACACCTGGATAAATGTAATCTGTTTGGGCCGAAGACATGACCCAAATAGGGTGTGAGAAAGAAATCCGAGTAGGCACCCACCAAAGGACCATGCCCAAATGTTAGTGAGAATGTACAACAAAAGTGTGCCGAAGTAAAAGAAGTAAATTAGTAAGTACTCAAAAGTAACTAATATTACTAGTTTCATTTCCATTTTAATTATTTCTTATCAATTCAATATAACTGAATTATAATAAAATTCACCTTGCCCTCAGGCTAAAAAGTACTATGCCCTCAGGCTAAATAGAAACTTTCCATCAGGCCATTCAGAACCATTCCCTCAGGCCTTTCTCTCAGGCGGAATAGAATCTTTCCCTCAGGTGGAATAGTACCTTGCCCTCAGGCCTTGCCCTCAGGTGAAACATAATCTTTCCCTCAGGAAAAATAGTACCTTTCTATCAGGGCTTTCCCTCAGGTGAAATATAAACAAGTATTCGGGCCAAGCCCAACACATAGCAAGCAATTTATATATATGTCCTCTCAAGGTAAATGAAATCACAATATAATCAAGGCATACCCTCAGGTATCCTGGCCAAATGGCTAAACAGAGGAACGCACCCCCGTGGTGGTCCTGGATCCAAGCAGGGATCCCAAATAACAGTTATACATATTCATTAAACTACTTATGAAATTATAGGTATTTAATTCACCAAGGCCTCATCCATACGACACCCCTAACATGGGCGTGTAGCATAGTGGTACAAAAAACACATAGCAATTCGAATTTAAACACCATAACACCTACCTCGATCGTCTCTAATCGGTATAAGTAAAAGATGCATCCTGAATCGTCCAAGAATGACATAGATCTGGGAGAAAACAATTCCTGGTCAAACGTAAATAACTTCCCTTTGAGTAAGAATTGGTAAGAACATCACAAGGATAAGGGAGAACTCACAAGTGTAGTTCCAACGTGATTGGAAGAAGCTGAAACGGATTCCCGGTGCCTGGTCAGATGATCTCTGAATCTCCAGCCGTTCTCCCAGGCTCCAATAACATTCTAAGCTTCCTCTGGGAATAGAGGAGGCTACTGCCTGTTTTAAGAGAAAAAACCAACTACACGTCATGTACTCTCAAGTACACGACATGTAATTTTCATTTTTTAAACTGTTCCTCTGGCGGCTTCTTTCTACCACAACATTGTTCATCTGTCGACATGAGTACATGACATGTATTCACAATTACACATCATATACTATTTCTCTACTAGTAGTTACCTCCACTGCCTTACTGTTCACCTTCCGACTGAATACACGACGTGTAAATAACCCATACACGGCATGTAGTCAGTTTTTACACCCTTCATTTCCAACAGGCCTACACGCCCCGTGTACTCATCCCACATGGCCAAAGTACATGACATGTGGAAAAGTACACGACTTGTAGTCAGTAATTTTGGAATTTTCCCCTATTTTCCTTATTTTCTCAAAAACACTCAAGGGAAAATGAAAAGAAACTCGTACCTCAAGAATAAGAACTAGGTTCTTACATATACTTTTCTTCAACATGGTTTTATTATCAAGAAACATACTAGAAAATATGGAAATGATTGTCATCACTTTTAAGCTGGTCTTCCAGTGTTGTATCCTAGTATTAAGGCATGGGAATTCTTGAGGATTTCCTCTCCTTTGGAAATAGGGTGTTGATGATATGATTAAAATTATCTTCAATAACCATATTGATTCTTGTATGATCTAAAATGGTGATCCTAAATGGGAATTTGTGGGTTTTTATGGGTAGCCTAATCAAGGGGTGAAATAGAGATCATGGGAAATTATGAATTTTATTTTTGTGGGACTCTAAAGCCCCCTATTATTTGAAATATAAATTAATGAGATCTTATATAAAGAGGAAAATAGAGGGGGGTTTATGAGTTCATGTATCTTGATGATCAGTTTCCACAAGGCATTGTAAGTGGTGGGGCTTAGTGATTGGGGATAATGTGGAAACCCTTTCACTTGGTTAATGAGAAAGTCTAATTTCTCTTGTGTGGTGGAACATATTGATTGATTTTTGGGTTCTAGTGAATGAATGAATATATTCAAAAACATATATATTTCCCATATCCCTCTATTTGTACCTGATCACTTTCCAATCTTCCTCATCTTATCACCAATGTCGAGGCATGGCCACTATGAGAATTATTTTAGATATAAAAGAATGTGGATCAAGGATTTGAAGCACAAGAAGATAATATTTTCAAAATTGGGATGATAATGATTATGATGTTCATATTAGGCCTATCCATGGGGAATATAAGATGAATTCAGAGTGTAACACTAAATCCCAACCTTTTTATACTCAGATTGACCAGTTAGAGAAAAGTTTAAGGATTATTTATGTCATTCCTCCTTTAGAGCCTACCTTGTTTGATATTTCTACTCATTAATTTTAACTAGATGTGACCATCTAGAATAAGGAGTTCTTTTGGATCATTCAATTACTCGAAGCCCAAATTAAAGAAAGTGATTCCAACAATCCCCATTTTAATAAAAAATAATCAAGAAAGCATCCAAAAAATATTATTCTTCATCCTAAAATTTCTAAAGGTAGAGATGTTAGTAAGGATATAGATATTCATGATCACACCATTCATTTTTCCATGAAATTTATACGACAGGATGTTCATCTATTTTTGTGAGATCTCCTCTTGTGTCTATCTAGTGGTCTTGAATGAAATAAACCACTACCTTTATATAGAGATAATGGATGATGTAATCTTTTCATTACTGAAGGAAATCCATTAATGGATTCTCCTAGGAAGGATGTATTCCATTCTTTCTTCCTTAAAATATTCTAGAATATGTTTACTTCTATTGTCAAAGGACTAATGAAAAATATGTGGAATAGAAACGATATTATTGAGATGGTAAATGAATATATTATCAATCTTATTCCCAAGTTGATTAACCCCTCATTGGTCTCAATCATTAGACCCATCATTTTATGCAATTTTTTCTATAATTATTTTTCTCAAATCCTGGTCAACATTATCTATGGATGGATCCCCAACATCATCTCTAAAAACCATAGAGATTTTATTCCAAAGAGACTTACTTTAGAAAATAATATTGATGTGAATTATGTTTTTCACTCTATGAAGACAAGATCAGCTATAAAAAGTGGTGTCATGGATTAGAATCTTGACATGACCAAAGATTATGATCGGGTTGATTGGTCTTTCCTTCAGTTGGTTATGTGCAAGAAAAGTTTTTGTTTGAATTATATTGAAGTGATCATGTGATTTGTTACAACTATCTCATTTCATATCCATATTAATAGTGGTATGTCTAATATTTTCCCCACAAGGGATCTATGGTAAGGGAAACCACTCTTTCCATTCCTATTTATTATAATTTTTGATGTTTTATAAAATATTATTTTATATGTAGCTAGAAATAATCCAATCCATGGGGATATAGTATGTGGATAGATGCCCCTCATCTCACTTTTATTTTTTCAGATAAAATCCACTTATTTTCTAGGGTGAACGTGGAGTAATGTGGAATTATTAAATTACTTATTCATTGTTTTGATATGGCCGTAGGGTAATCTGTAAATCATTCCAAATTGAAAATTTTTATTATCTCCAGTGTATCTTGAGAAATAGAGAGGCTTTTCATGAGGTATATTGTATTTGGGTTATATAGAATCATCAAAAGTATCTTGGCCTACCTAATATTATTTGTCTATCCAAGAAATATGTCTTTTATAATATCCCCAATAGGATGGATAAGTGAGTCCAGATATATTCTTTTAAAAAATTGAATAAGAACAAGGAGTTTTTTATAAAATCCGTTGAATAAGATTTTAAATATTACATTATATATTTATTAGAACTCCCATTCATCATTATATATGAAATTTATTCCCTCTTTGAAATATTCTGGTGGGGTTTTTCTATTTGAAAGAATAATAAACATTGGGTTACATTAGAAAGGTTTTTCCTTCCTAAGGATCATAGTGGTTGGTCTTTCAAGATCATATTCATATTAATGACAACTTTCTTTCCAACCATGGGTAGAGAATTATGAATAATCCCAATTCAATTTACACTCAGGTTCTTCATGCTAAATATTTTCCTCATTATACATTTTAAGAAGCAAGGACCATACATTGGCCATGTTTTATTGAATAGTTTGGAGTTCTCGTGAGCACATGTAGAAGGGGTTGTATTAGAGAATTGAAAATGGTACCAAAATTGACATCGGGTATGATGTGTGGATTCTAGATAATTATGGGTTTAAGGCTCCCTATCCTACTATTATAGGGATGGAGAATGAAAATGTGAGGGATTTTAGTAATTATTTTGGGATCAGCTGGTATATGGAGAAGCTATTTTTCTAGTTCAATTAGTCTAATAGGGACTCAATTATAAGTATCCCTTATAATGGTGATTCCCTTATTAATTAACTTTTCAAGTATAAGCAAACATCTTGGGTGTATTCTATTAGATTAGGTTATGTTCTGGAAGGTATCCCTCTATGTATTGCGATGTCTCTTTATCCAGAAAAGTGGTGGATACTACCAATTCTTCAAAAAACTTGCTTCTTCTGGTGCTAGGTTTTCATGGGAATTCTCCCCCAATAGAATTACTCCTCTCCCACCATTTTGTTAATGATATTACATGTATGATATTCCAGGAATATGTTAAGACCACATATCATGCTATTATCTCAGGTTCTGGAGCAAGAGGGGTATGGAAGACCTAGATTTTGAATTTATCTCACTATTTGGAGTATAAAATTGCTCTCCCTAGTCTCCTTGATAGATAGATTTATTTACTACCTATTAATATTGTATACTGAAATTTCATTTTTTCCCAAAAAAATTGGTTTCATGGAAATAACAAAGTTTTAAATTAGGAATGTAAACCTGATATATCCTTGAATTATTCAACTAGGTTTTGGATAAACTTGTGAAAATAGGATGATAATCATGGGACCTCTACCGCCAGCCCTTGTTAGGACTATTTCATGGGTCCTCTCCCAAAAAATACCCTTAAGAGTAACGTCAAAACATATTTTATGAATCCCAAGGTGGTGGTTTGTGGCATGATTTCTTAGGATGCTTCAGGTTATTTGGTTGTAGCTGGCCACTGGTCCTTCAATGTTATGTGGAGTCCTCTAATTTCTGAAGCTCATGAAATTTTTTTGGGCTCATTTTTGTCTTGGAGAGTGGTTGGGGATCTATCATAGTGGATTCTGATTACTATATCATGATCAATTCTTTAGAAATAATTGATATCATTTTGAAACATTTTAGCATTCTAGTTGGAAAGATAATATCACTCCTCCCTCTTTTTTCAGCTTTCTCTTTATCAATTACTATGTAGGAAGGTAATTGTGTTTCCCATTATTTTGAATCCTATGTTTTATATATTTGTTGGCAAGTTTTGTTATTGATTTTACAATATTGGCTCATTTCCCTTTGGTTTCACTAATTCTTAGTCTATCCAGTTGATTATTACTTTTCAAAAAAATTCTAAACATTATTGACCTTCTTCTTCTAAAAATCTTGTTATTTTTTTCCTTTAATCTTGGTCATAAATGGTTCCTTAGTTGTGGTTATCCTTATTTTTTATTGTAATATATGATGCAACATTCAAGTAATAATGATAGGGGTTCTTATTCTCAGCCTATGATTAGTCTCCTTTGGGACTATATTTTCATCTGATTTTTTATTATTGTTATATGTGATTGGTTTATGTTGGATCTTTACCTTATAAAAATCCATTATTGGAACTATTATGGGATTATTAACCCAAGATCTATTTGTATGCTTCATCAATGGTACACAATGTATTTCCCTGATAAGGTCTTCTTATTTGAGACCTTATTGGAAGGCAAGGATGTTGTAGGAATTGATTTTAAATAAAATTTTTAGAATTGTTTCTTCGTTGGATGGTTAGGTCATGCATGTGGAATTTGTTTCATGTGGATAAAGGATTTTGATTCTTATATGGTTAAATTTTCCCAAAATCACAATTCCTTATTGATTCACCAACCATGGGAACTTGAATGGAATGTTTTTGGTTTTTATGGGTGGCTAGGGGAAAGAAAAAATTAGAGATCATGGAAGGGGATTTATTCTACTAGAAATACACTTCAAGGTCCCATTATTTTTTTGGATATTTCAATGAGATATTATATAAGAATGAGAAGAAAGGTAGCATCAGGTGAAATGTTTATTCCATGCATTAATTCCAGGAATAATTTCTTCACTCAATCCTCTAGAATCATGAATCCTTAGGGATCCCATTGACAAGGTTCCATAGATAGAATCATGCCTGTTGAATATCTAAAATGTTTTATAGTTTTATGAAATCTTGATATTGGGTGTTGATATTCTCAAGGTATGAGGTTTCCTAGATTCCTCCGGTTTCATATGACTATTTATGTATCATTCTACAGATGTAGGTGATGTCCCTGGGTGATAGAACAATGTGAGGTTTATAATTAAATGCATGTGGATTCATAATAATAAATATAGGGAAGTGGTAGAAGATTCTTGGTCTTCCTCTAATGACCAAGTCTAGGATAATACTAAATTGACGGTTGATTATATGTAGTGATGGATTCTATAGTATTACATGAACATCAATCAAATAATTCTCAAGAAATCTAAAGGTCCACGGAGTTTTTATGAGTGTCCCACTTCTGATAATATCTTGCAAGAGGAATATATCCTTTAAAATTAGCTGTATGAGTCCTTGAGAGACAAATAAATCTATTGGTTTTCCTAATCAATGGAGGATTTCATCGAGCAGGGTGACCAAAATTCCACTTATATTTATAAAAAATCCCCTACAAGAAGAAGAAATAACTTCATTTCTAAATTTTAGGTAGGTGATTCAAGAATTACTTTTGATGGGGTTTTAATTCGAGATATTATCAGGTCCTTCAACAAAGATCTATTTTGTTTGAAGAGTGGTACCTACCCATAGGACCTTATGAGCTATGTGGAGCCAAGATTTAACAAGGTCATGGATTTGGATCATGAGTCGGAAATTTCTGGGTAGGAAATTGTGTTAGATTGGAAGACTATTCATTCATCAAAGATTCATATTCTAGATTATTTCCATTAATTATTCATTAAGTGGTTTTGGAATACTATGAGTCCATACATTTTCACTTTGATGCATGGTTTGTGGTGGGGCTCTATAAGTATGGAAAAGTTTAATGAAACAATCATTGTTTTGATTCCAAAAATCACTAGCTCGGATAAAATTTATGATTTTAGGACTATCAGTTTGTGTAAGGAGGGCTATAATATTTTCATAAAAATACACCTATGATGCTTGAGTAGGGTCCTTCACACTATTATATCTAAGAACCAGACTACCTTTTTTCTAAGAGATTTATTCTGGACAATGCCATTGTTTCTCATGAAATCTTATATGCTATGAAAACGTATTCTACTTCCAATATGGGGATATTGGAAATGAAATTGAACAAAGAAATTATGATAATGTGGAATGAGATTTCCTATAATAGGTTATGAATAAACTAGTATTTATAAAAAAAATGGATGAGAGTGATCATGTGTTGTGTGAATAAAATTTCCTTCAGTATCAAGGTTAATGGCTCTCTCACTAAGAACTTCAAACCATCCATAGGCCTATAGTTGGGTGAACCTATTTACCCTTATTTATTTATCCTTATTATTATTGTTTTCTATCATTTACTATCAAAAGAATTATTTTATGTACTCATTATTGAGGATAATGTTTGATGGAATCACTCGCTTATTTTTCATTGACGATTTTCTCCCATTTCAAGAGAAACTAATTAGGAATTCTTGGAGATTATTAAAATTATTGATTCTTTCACCAATACCTCCTGAAAACATGTTATCTTCAAAAAATAATAGACATATTTTATTTAGGGTTTAAAAGAGGGAATGAGGGCTATCATCACTGGTTTGTGTAGCATCAAGTTTGTGGAGAAACAAAAAAAGTATTTGGGCCTTTTGATGATTTTTGGCCAATCTAAATGAGATTTCTTATCTTTCATCCTTGATAAAGTTTATAGAAAAATTCTGTGATGGTTAAATAAGAATATCTCTATGGATGAAAATGAGGCCCTTATCAAATATTTGGCCTAAGTATTCCCATCCTATGTGATGTACCTCTTCAATATCTTGGGATATCTTATCCACTAACTTTATTTAACCTTTTCAGATTTTTTTGTGTGGTCATTCCAATGGTAAAAATAACATGCACTAGACTACTTGGTAGAATATTTGTGTTCCAAATGCCGGTAGTGGAATGGAATTTCGGTAATTGAATGTTTAAAATAATTCCCATTTGGCTAATCAAGTTTGGAACTTAATATAAGATCCTGATAGCTTGTGCACAAAAGTGGTCAAAGATATGTATTTTTTCCCATGAAGATATTTTTTCCTTATGTCTGTGACATCAGATGAGGTTTTTATGGAGGAGTGTTTTGGGATCCAATGGGTTTTTTTGAAACATGTGATTTATTTTTTAATTTTTAGTGGTTCTTTGGTAAATATATGCAGTGATCTTTGGATACATGGTTTTTTTGGTATGGAACCCACATCTAAGACAGTGCTCAGACTTGTGAAAGCTTCAGTAAGGGATCATTTGGTTGATGAACTTGGTGGATGAGATTTTTAGAAGAATTATCTTTGGTTGTCAGAGCTTGAATGAAAGGAAATTTTATCATCATTAGAATGCTGAGCTGGAACACACTTGATAAGTTGGAATTATGATATTTTAGGCTGCTACTAAGTCTTCTCAAGTTACATGATTTTCCACATGCCTAGTGATGATTCAGGGATTTCAGTGTGGAAGTATATTTGGAAGTTGAATGCCCCTTGAAAGAAAAAACTCTTCTTCTGGATAAAGTATAGGGGTATCCTTATCCCCTTCTCTCTCCTTACAAACATCATCTCTCTGAGATCACATTATTCCCTTTTGCAGTACCACTACTGAAACCAAGTTTCATTTGATCTTCTCTTTCCCATGGGTTTTCTTACTATGGTCGATGTACGATGCACAATAGTATGCTATATGGAAAAATATTGGGGATATAAATATCATTACAAGGGATTGGTTTGGATCACTAATAGTGTATACTATCTCAGGATTGTGTATCCATATATGGATTATGTAGTTCCACTATAATGACTTTTTTTACCACACTGTTATAGATGACAGGGTTTCACTAGCTATAACTCATAACCAGGGTTCTTAATGGAATGTAGTTGGGGGGGGGGTATTTATTCACCCATTCATCCTACCCTATCTAGATGGATACCTCCCCCTCTAGAGTTCATCAAAATTAACACTGATGTGTCTCTTCCTAAATATGGTTATGTCGTCCTTGTGGATATTATTCATGATTAAGAAAGATCCCTTATCACAGCTTATCATTCCACAGTTTCTCCATGCTGGGCTTCCCCTATAGATGAAGCTATGGTTTTTTGGAATGGTGTGGTGTTTTACACTTCTCATGGTTGGAAGAATATTATGGTATAATTTAATATCCAACTTATTATTAATTATTTGGAAGAGGATGAAGGTGGAAACTAGTCTTTTGAGTCCATTATTGATAATAATAATTCTTTGGAATCTTTTTCAACTTCTTGTGTGTAACATCCCTCCCCTCATCCATTGGCTTGGGAGGAGGTGGAGGGTGATACTAGGACTTAGGTGACATTCCCAAGACACCAAAGGATGGAAATAAATACCAAGGGATTCATAAGAAATTGAGGATCATTTTCAATTTGAAAATAAAAAAAAGAATCTAAAATATCCATAAACAACAACCTCTATATAATGCATAAGTAAAAAATACAACTCAATGAAAACCAAACCAAACTGTTGGACCCTCTGTGAGATAATTGTTTTAGTAATAAAAAACCAAGGCACTTTACAAATCATGATAATTCATATTTTAAGTTATAAAAAATGTTAATCATGTCAATGACTATTTATAAATGAATAAATTATGTCACATGGTATAATAAGTCAATAACTTATGGATATTTATGTTTAATATATTTACAAGTGTATATTTACTTGTAATTATGAATTTCACTTAATTTGGTGTTGTTCTGTATAAGGCAGTCACTTCGTATGTTTTTTAAAGTCCCTTACACCAATAGATCAAAGGAGTCACTGATGGATAAAATACTAATGAGGCCTCACCGATTTAGAAAGTCACCGATTGAAGAACACAAATATGCTAGACTCACCGATAGAACAAACATCACACTGTTGGACAAGTCACTGATGATCGGTCACACCAATAGTTCAAGTGACTCAATGTTGGATGAATCACCAATGGGAGACACACTAATAGTTAAAATGACTTATCGATGGATGAGTCACTGATGGGTGACACACCGATAGTTTAAAACGAGTCATCGTTGAAGAATAACCGATGACCATACAAAATGATTGTACAAATGACTCACTGATGCCCATATTCACTGACACCGATGGAAAGGATTCACCAATACCGATAGAAAGGACTCACTAATGAAGAGAGTCACCGATGCTGATAGACAGATGCTGACAGACTGATGTAGCCACACTGATTCCAATGACTCATCGATACTTATTAATCACCTATAGTCATAAAAAATGTTTTTATTTTATTAATTCTAATATATAAATCTAACTATAATATTTAGAAAAATTAATGTTTTTTACATTATTTAATGTTGTTTGTAGGATATTCAGGAGGTAGTACAAAGTACATGCATGTGGGGAGATCTTCGGGTCTGTTGGACCTCAAATTATAAAATAATCACAAGATAGATCATTAAATATATGAGGAAAAGTGTATAAGTATAAAAAGAAAAGAAAAGGCTGTGAACTCTTGAAATTCTAGAGAACACTTCCAAAATCCCAAGAACTCAAAGGAAGAACATACGAGGAGATCTAGAAGTGAACCAAAACCTACTGAGCTGATAAAAACAACTTTCAAATATAAATATGAACATTTCACTCCTAGAAGCCATATCATAGAGACTAAGACACTCTGTTTTAGAGAAAAATTCCATAAAAGGATTGAAACTACAACTCCACTACATCAAACGAGTCTAGATCTTCACTGCATAACACACATAGATTTCTAATCCTTATTCTACATCACTTTCTCTGTTGTGATTGTTTATTTACATTTCTAAGTAGTGTGTGTATATGTCTGTTACACACACACTGACTCCTATGTATAACTGGAGGATACTTGATATCCTCAAACTCACACTCTATTTATCCTTTTGTATCCCATGTAGAACTGTAGAAGTGTTCAAGTGTGACCTTTTTTCTATTTTTATATGAATAACAGTGGTAGAGATCAAGTGTGACCTAGAAAGCCTTGTGTGTTTTTTTGAACCCCGATCCAAGGTGTGGATCAATATTATTTATTAATTTAAACAGTTTGGTGGTAGGTGATCACCAAGTGGAGAGGACTAAGTCTCATCTTGAGACTGAACCTCTTGTTTTTATCCACTGTGTTTTTACCTTTTAGTTTTACTATGTTTTTATCATATATTTCATAAAACAAAAATGGACTTTGATAGTTAGTTTATAAAGTGTTTATAACTATTTTGAACTTGTAGATTACTTTCATAAGTCATATTAATCTTCAGATTAGTATAGCTGAGAACTAATAAATCTTTTTATAAATTAATTGAACATTCATAACTCTTATAAATTCACTAAAAAATAACATAGATTATATTTTTAATTGGGGGAAATTTTCAAATAACCAATTAATAATTTTTTTTTTATAAATACTCAATTCACCCCCTCTTGAGTACTCTACTCCGACCAACCTTTGGTATCAAAGGAAAAGAATTTTGTTTTTCATTTTTCAAAGTTTTTTTAAACTTTTCAACTGTGATTGTAGTTTTATTTCAAAGATCTTAAAATTTTTGTTATTTTTAAATTTTTATCTCTTTGAAATCATTTCAATTTTTTATTGTGGATAATAGATTAGAAGGAGATTCTCTAAATGGAACAACTTTTTTAATAGAAAAAATTTTGCTCAGTGGAATATTAAACTGAAAATACATTTAGAAAGCATGGGATTTGAAATCTGGACTGATATTGAAATTAAATATAAAATCCATGAGACTGCTAGAAACACTTGGGATGAACCTACCAAGACTACCTATTATAATAACTATAAAGCAATGAATTCTCTATACTATGCAGTAGGAGATATAGAGTTTAATCTCATTTCTACTTGTAAAAATTACCATGAGATTTGGGACACTTTGTATATTTACCATGAGGGAACATCTAATGTGAAAGAGATGAGATTAAATACTTATACTATTAAATATGATAATTTTAAGATGAAGCTTTATGGGACTAGTTCTGACATGTATCTCAAGTTTAATGAAATAGTGAACACTATGATATCTCTAGGAAGAGATGTTACCACAAAAGAACAAATCATGGGGATTCTTAGATTCTTACCTAAAAGATGGAGAGGAACTTTTGTCTCTATTAGAGAATCATGTCACAACATCAAATTACATGTCAAAGAACTCATTGGAAAAATGATTATGTATGAATAATAGATAAAAGTCAACAAAGAAGATGAGGATGAACCTAAAAGAAAATCTGTAGCTTTAAATACTTCCACTTCCAAAAGCAAAGACAAATATAATGTTCAAGATGATATTGAGAGCTCAAGTAGTGAAGAATTAGCTTCAGATAGTAATGATGAAATGGCCCAGATGGCCAGGTGATTTAGAAAATTTTATAGAAAGAAAAAGTTCTTCAAGAAACTGAACTTTAAAAGAAAATATTACAACAAAGGCAATTGGAAAAAGGATTGGAAAATGTCTGAAAAATCAGAAGAAATAATTTTCTATCATTGTAAGAGGAGAGGAAATTTAAAATACGACTATCCAAAATTAAAGTATAAAAAGAAATATGAGTATAAAGATAGGAAATATAAGAAAGCTATGAAGGCCACCTGGAGTGCATCTGAGGATAAATCCAGTGAGTCAACATCATCTCACAATGAGAAAGATGACACAAAAAATATGTGTTTTATGAAAAACACATCTGAGTTAACCTTAGACTCTCATTCACACAATTCTTATTATTCTGAAAATGAATGTGAATCTGAAAATATGACAAATGATGAATTATTTGAATATTATAATATATTGGAAGAGACATGTAATGAACTAAAAGGTAAATAAGAATCTTTAAAGAAACAACATTCTCTTACTATAACTTTTATGTCTGAACATACTACTGAAAAGGAAAATAATGCTCAGCTTCTCAAAGAAAATAATGAGTTAAAAATGTCTAATTAAAAATTGATGAAAGATTTAGAGAAGTTTACCAATGGAAAAATACTCTTATTCAAATTCTTGGTAAACAGATAGTCTTAAGTACACTTCTGGTATTAGATATCAACCTAGACAAAGATATTTATCAAAAACACATTTTATGACTATATATGGAAAATTTACTTCTCTACCCAAAAATCACAATTTTACTGCAAGTTCCAGTTCTACGAAATCTTTTACTACATCATGTTTTTCTGCACCAAACCAAGTTTAATTTTCAAATAATTTATATTCTACATATAGGAACCTCATAATAAAAATGTGCATTCCTAAAGCTTTTATTAAAAATGATTCTAGACCCAGAAAAATATGGGTACCAAAATCTTCTCTTGGATGAATTGTTTTGTAGATAAACTGCCTTAAGAGTTAATGTAGAAAATTTTGGTACTTAGATAGTGGATATTCATGATACATGACAAGGCACTACTCATGCTTCATGAATCTCATCATGATTAATAGAGGTCATGTCACATTTGGTGATAATGGAAAAGGAAAAATCACCGGCTTAGGCTAGATTGGTAACCCTAACTATATTTCAATTTCCAAAGTATATTATTTTGATGGATTAAAGTATAAATTGCTTAGAATATCTCAACTATGTGATGATGGATTAAATGTCAGATTTACAAATGATGAATGCCTTTTTTTATGACAAAAATAACTTAGTATTCACTGCTCTTAAAAATGATAATGTGTATGCTGTAAAGTTAGAAATACTAGAAACATAGAATGTTTCTTGTCTAAGTGCCTTTCACAAAGAGTCTTGGATATGGAACAAAATACTAATAAATTTTAATGTACAATCCCTTAAAAAATTGACCAAAAAAGGTTTAGTTAAAGACCTTCCCAAATTAGAGTTTACAGATAGTAGAGTGTGCAATCCTTGTCAAAAAGGTAAAGAAACATAAAATATATTTCAAACCAAAGAAAGAAGTTACAACTTCTCAAACTCTCTATTTGGTTCACATGGACTTGTTTAGACCATCTAGAGTTTCAAGTCTTAGTGGGAAGAACTATGTTTATGTTCTTATAGATGAATTCTCAAGGTATACTTGGACCTTTTTCTTAGCTAAAAAAGTGAATCTTTCTCTCATTTTACCATGTATGATAGGACTGTAGAAAATCATAGTGGACTTAAAATTAAATCCTTAATAAGTGACCATGTTTGGGAGTTTGAAAATCAATACTTTGTATCTTTTTTCTCACAAAAATGGCTATAGTAATAACTTGTCTTCCCCTAGGACACCTCAATAGAATGGTGTAATAGAGAGAAGAAATAAAACCATTACAGGAAATTTCTTGAACTATGATTAATGAATATGACCTACTAATTTATTTTTGGTATGAAACTATTAATAAAACTTGTTATATAATAAATAGATTCTTAATCAAAACTATCTTTATGAAAAATCATTATGAGTTGTGGACTAATAGGAAACACAAGGTAAATTATTTTAAAGTGTTTGGATGTAATGTTTATATTCTTAACACTAAATATAATCTAGATAAATTTGCCTCTAATAGTGATGAAGGAATATTACATGGATATTCATCATCAAGAAATTCTTATAGGGTCTTTAATTAAAGAACCAAATGTGTGGAGGAATCTGTACATGTCACGTTTGATGAAACAGATCCACATGAACCTAATACATCACTAGGAAATATTGAAGAAGATATGTCAAATATAGGAATTCATGCTAAACCTTCAAATAATCCTATAAAGGAATCTGTTAAAACTTCAAGTTCTGGAAATTCTCCAGATTCTTGCCATAATGACCCAGAACCAAGTGACAGACCTAAAATAACTAGACCTACTTTTACTAAACCAAATAGGACCCTTAAAAAACACCCCTTAGAAGTTGTAGTTTTAGATTTAGATATAGGAACCCAAAATAGAGCCGCTTGAAGAAATTAGATTGAACATCAAGCAATCTGGTCACAACTTGAACCTAAAAATATCAATGATGCAATCAATGATGAATTTTGGGTGATAGCTATGAAAGAAGAGCTTAATCATTTGGAGAGAAATAAAGTCTTGAAGATTGTTGATAGACCAAAATATACATTGACTATAGGAACTAAATGGGTGTTTGGGAATAATATGGATGGAGGTGTAAATATAGTTATAAACAAAGCTATATTGGTTGCACAAGGCTATAATCAAGAAAAGGGAATTGATTATGAGGAGACCTTTGCAACAGTATCTAGGCTTGAAGCCATTAGATTCTTACTTGCCTATGCAGCACACTTGGATTTAAATCTTTATCAAAAGTATGTCAAAAATGCATTCCTAAATGGTTATATTAGGATTTAAAAATCCAAATTTTCCAAATCATGTTTTCAAATTAAATAAATCTTTATATAGTTTAAAACAAGCTCTAAGAGCTTGGTATGATAGGTTAAGTAACTTTCTTATTTCTAAAGGTTTAACAAAAATATCTACAGATCCTACTTTATATATAAAAATAATTTCTAATGATTTTTTAATTTCTCAAATATATGTTAATGATATTATATTTGGTTCTTCAAAAAATTCCTTATAAAATGATTTTTCAAAAGTAATGCAAAGCGAATTTTAAATGAGTTTGATGGGTGAACTTAAATATTTTCTTGGATTTCAAATATTACAAAACAAAGAAGGTATTATTTTAAATCAAAGGAAATATATTAAATATATTTTGAAAAGATAAGGCTTTGATATCATTAAGAGTAGTGAAACACCGATGAGTTCTACATGTAAGTCAGACCTTGATGAAAATGGGAAGTCTGTTGATCAAACTTATTATAGAGGAATGATTGGGGGTTTTCTTTATGTAACTGCTGGTAAGACAAAAATCATGTTTACTGTATGTATGTGTGAAATATTTCAAGAAAACCCAAAAGAGTCACATTTAAATACTGTTAAAATAGTTTTCAAATACCTAAAATATACAACTAATTTTGGATTGTTCTCCCCAAGAAGAAAACCATTTTATTTGGTCAATTAATCTGACACTGAATTTGGTGGATATAAATTAGATACAATGATCTCCACTAGAACATTTCTCTTTTTGGGAAAGTCTTTAATTTCACAGTGTAGTAAAAAAAATCTGGTTTCATTATCAACCTTTGAAGTAGAGTGCACTGCGGCTGGTTGTTACTGTGCACAAATTTTGTGGATGGACTATGGATTTCATTTAAGAAACATCCTTATAAATTATGATGATATAAGTGCTATTGAAATTTATAATAATCCAATATCTCATTCCAGAACAAATCATATTAATGTAAGAAATCACTTTTTGAGAGATCACTATAAAAAAGGTGATATAAATCTTGAGTTTATTGGGACTGAGCATCAACTTGCTGACATATTTACCAAACCCTTAAACTCTGAGAGAATGATCTACATCAAAAATGAACTAGAAATGATAAATATATAGACTATTCGATCTTATCCCCTTAGAAATATCATTTTGTCTTGTGAAACCGATCATTGGAACCAATCAATGAACCTGATCAGTGAAACCGATCAGTAAAATCCATCAGTGAAACAGATCAGTGAAACCGATCAGTGAAACCAATACGTAAAACCATTTGAATGAAACCGATCTTGTGAATCCAATCACATGAAAGTGATTGGGGGATACCGATCTGTGAGACTAATCACGTGAAACTGATCATATTAATCCCATTAGGTGAAACCGATACCGATTCATTTAGAGAATTTTTAATAATTTTTTTTATCTGTTTTGTTTTAAGTTATATGAAACAGTTCCATTATTTTTTATTTTACTATTACTCTATTTTATGTTTTTATAAGGTACATTCCCTAAATTATAAAATTAATTCAATACACACTTCGACCTTTCACTACCATCTCTCTACTTTTCAAACCTTCGACCTTTCGACCCCCTCCTTTGAAACCAAACCTTCAGAATGGGTAGAAGAAAGTGAGAAATTGAAGTGCTGAGTAAATAAACAGTATCCAAGCATTAGAAAGAAGAGTCGAGTAGTGAAACATGTTCTGTGAAGCTGGGACTAGGAAGTCATGTGGTAACTATAGAGAATGACGTATCATCCGAGTGGCTATTGTCAAGAAAATATCTACTTCTAAAAGTATTATAATCTTAAGGATGGATCAGCTAGATTATGAACAATGAGAGAGATTTATATCCCCACCTAGTACACAAGTTCTATCTCAAATTATAAGTATTTTTGGAAGGTGCTGAGGAGGCTCAGATAAAATCTTTTGTGAAGGTAAAAGAAGTTTCGTTTTCTTCATAGGAATGGGATGAGTGTTTATAAATGCCACATGAGGGTGTATATGATGATTACTAGGGAAATATTTCACCATCCACAAATTTATTTTTCATATGAAAATGATTTAAAATAATTGAATGGTAATAAAGAGTCAATGAGATCCAGCATTACAGAATTGGATGGAGAGGCTAGATTGATCTTCAAATTCATTCACAACCAAATCTACCCAAGGAAGGGATATTTTGCTAATGTGAAGTATCAGGATGTTTACCTGATATGTTTATTAAAAAATTGGGTAAAGGATAACTTGTGTAGGTAAATTATGGTATATATTTATTAGATAATTAAACCATCCAAGAAGTCAACCTGTTTATAACATCTAAGGATGATCTCAGTAATGTTGAAGAGGATCAGATGGGTAGAGGATGGAGATGAGTTGATCACTACCTGTAGTGGATTATACCTGTATAAGGATATTTTAAAAGGGATTAAGATCCTTTTGAAACCTTTTAAGAGGATTTGGGTAGCTGATGAGGAGAAACTATATGATAATTACAATCCCATAGATCATCCTTCTATACCACAGGATTAAGCTGATCAAGGTTTGAAAGCTGGTGAGTAGGTGGTTTATTCAGATGAAGAGGAAGCTGAGCCAAAGCTTCCAAGATAATAGGTGTCACTTACAGATGATATGAGTGACCTATATATAGATGATATCTCTAAATACATGTCATATGAACCTTACAGTGTACCATTAGAATTACCCTATCGAGAATCTTTGTTGGGTGATGAAGAAGAGGAAGAGACCGAAGTCTATAAATTGGAAGGATATGTAAGAAAAACTGATGGTGATGATAATTATGATGATGATGATAATGATGATGAAGAGGATAACAATGGTGATCATGTGAGTGGATCACTTAAATCAGTACAAGAAGATGTTAATTCTAGTGAGGAGTGTGATCATAATGATGATGATGAGGCTGGTAGAAAGGAAGATGTTGATCTTGTTGGACAAGATGCTACTGGTCATGATGATGATGGAGATGCCAGAAATGAGGCTGGAAAGGGCCACCCTAATGAAGATCAAGGTATCATTCAGGTGATTAATGACATTATGGCTTGAGGACAAGAGGAAGAGGTTGGGGATTATATTGCACCTATGCCTCATATTTAGGAAGATCCTCAAGTGGATGGTATGGCTCGAGTGGCTGGAGTTCAAGTAGAACCTCAATATCAATTGGAACCAGTGAAACATAATGTCATTTTAGCTGAAGATCCCAAATAATTAGAAGATGAAGTTGATGTTGAGGAAGAGCCTCAAGGAATAAGAGTCAGGATTGACACTATAGAGCCTAAAGATTGGACCTGTTCTGGTGAATGGAATAGAAATCTAAGTTATGTTCTGTTTGGGTTGGATTATGATTCAAATGAGGAGATAATAGCTCCTCCTACTCCACAAGCTGAAGCAGAACAATTTTCTCCTACTTCGCCTATCTTACCACCTTATGTTAAGCATGTTGTACCTGTAGTTCCTAGTGACTATGTCACTAAGGCTGATCTTGAGCAATTTAAAGCTGATATATGTGAGTTAGTGAGATATTCTTTTGGAATCAGAAATGAAGATTCTACTTCCATGTGTATTTCAGAGGTTGATGCTACTAAGATTTCAAGAATGGCGATTCAGGAGATACAACCTAACCTAATCAATGAAACCAAGATTATCATTAGAAATAATAAAATGTTGAGAGAATAAGTGAAGAGGATGAGTAATGAATTTGAATATTTGAACACTGATTTCAAGACCACACTTGGTTGTGTTATGGAGGTTATTAGGAACCTGGTTACACAAATACTGAGTGTAGATTTGAAGAAGTTAAAGGTGGATCTTGGCAAGATGATTTCTCATGCCTCTAGTTATAAAGGTACTAGGCCTGCTGCTGCTGATATGAAGTCTCTCAGGACTATGATGAATGAAGAACTCATGGGTATTCAGAGTTACTCTAATAAAAAAACTCTTTCCAAAGTGAACAGGAACACTGATATTGTATATAACATAGTTATATAGTCTACCAATGAAACATATACTACTCACAAGAAAATCATAGAAAATGTGGATAAGTATTTCTCAAAAATCTATACCAAGTATGATCTGATTAACAAGTTTAAGTACTTTGTTGATAATCTCAAAATCCCTCCCATAATTGAGGCCTTAAAAAAAGCGAGACAGTTGAAAGAGTTTACTCCTAATTTGTAAAAGTTTATGGAAAACAAGGAGTATTTTGAAAAGGAAATACAGTATGGATGTGATACAATCAATGATTTTATCAAGCTTCTGAAGCCATACCAGCATGTGTAAGCTGAGTCAATAGTGGTCCAAGCAGCAACTTCCATTAGACCTAGTTCTCTAACTCCTACTCAGATGTCTGTATCTCAAGCCTTATCTCAGACCAGGCCCATAATCAAGAAGAAACATCAAAGTCAATTTATATCAGAGAGGAGACCAAACCTTGCAGCTAATGTTCCTATAAGAGTTTCCTTACCTAGTCTTGTCATTCAACCAACCCTTCCTACAGCTAGACCACCACCTCCTTCACCAAAAATTCACCCTTCAGATAAAGGGAAAGCCCCTTAAAATCCCAATCCTAAAGATGTGGACCAATTTTTGATAGGGCTTTGTAATTTTATTATTTGATGACTATATTTTTATGGCTGTACTCTTTGTACCTTTAATGAATATCAATTTTTTCCATCACTCTATTTCCAAATATCTTTGTGTTTTGTTTCTTTATTCTTTATGTTTCTTTTCACATTTTTTCTAATCCCAAAAGTGGGAGAATTCCTTAAATTGAATAAACTCTTAAAATAAGGGGGAGAATGGATGGAATAAATTCTTACTCTCAGGGGAAGAAGTTTGGCCTAAGAAAGATGGCATGTAATCAAAAAAATCTATAAATATATCCTCAGATACAATAATTGAGGGGGAGATTAAAAGTAAAGACCTTATAGTTATATTGAGAATTCACACTCACTGTTTGGTATGCTAAGTCAAGTAATTTCTATTCCTTAACATCTTTTATAACTCATTAATTCCATGATTTGTGATTATCAAAAAGGGGGATATTGTTGGACCCTCTGTGAGATAGTTGTTTTAATAATCACAAACCATGCCACTTTAAAAATCACGATAATTTATATTTTAAGTTATAACAAAAGATAATCATGTTAATGAACATTTATAAATGAATAAATTATTTCACATAGTATAATAAGTTAATAAATTATTGATATTTATGTTTCAATCTATTTACAAGTGTATATTTACATGTAATTATGAATTTTACTTAATCCGGTGTTGTTCTATATAAGATAGTCACTTTGTAGGTTTTTCAAAGGCCCTGAAACCAATAGCTCCAAGGATTCACTGATGGATGAATTACCGATGAGGACTCACCGATCTAGGAAGTCACCGATCGAGGAAGACACCGATGTTTGACTCACTGATAGAACAAACGTCAAACCGATGGACAAGTCACCGATGATTGGTCACAAAAATAGTTCAAGCGACGCACCGTTGGATGGCTCACTGATGGACGACACATCGATAGTGAAAAGGACTTACTCAAGGATGAGTCACCGATGGGTGACACACTGATAGTTCAAAACGAGTCACCGATGATGACTCATCGATGCACATACAAACCGATAGAACAAATGAATCGCCGATTCCACGAGTCACTGTCACCAATGGAAATGAGTCAACGATACCAGTGGAAATGACTCAATGATGCAGAGAGTCACCTATGCTGAAAAATCAATGCTGATAAACCAATGCTGACAGATAGATGTTTCCAGACTTATGCCAATGAGTCACCGAAACTTATGACTCACTGATAGTCAGAAAATCCGTTTTTAATTTATTAATTCAAATTTATATCTAACTGTCATATTTAGCAAAATTAATTTTTTTGATATTATTTAATTTTTTCAATAGGATATTCAGGAGACAGTACGAGGTACATGGACGTGGGGAGATCTTCTGGTCTCTTGGACCTTGAAGTATAAAAGAATCACAATCTGAATCGTTAAATATACAAGGAAAAGTGTAGAAGTTTACCAAGAAAAGAAAAGGATGTGAACTCTTACATCTCTGGAGCACACTTCCAAAAGCCCAAGAAATCAAAGGAATAACATACAGGGGGATCAAGAAGTGAACCAAAACCTACTGATCTAATCAAAACATCTTTGCAATAGGAAGCAGGACATTTTACTCCCAGATTCCATATCACAGGGACTACAACACTCTGTTTTGGAGACAACATCCAGAGAAGGATTGAATATATAACCCCACTACATCAAACGAGTCCATTGCATCACTAAATAACATAAATATATTTCTAAGACTTATTCTACATCACTATCTCTATTGTGTTTTTTTATTTACATTTCTGAGAAGTGCATGTATCTGTATGTTACACACACACTAACTGCTATGCATAATTGGAGGATACTCAATATCATTAAACTCACACTCTATTTATCCTTTTGTATTCGACATAGAACTATGGAAGAGGTCAAGTGTAACCTGTTTGATTTTTTCCCAAAAATAACTATGGTATTGGTCAAGCGTGACATGGATAGCCTTGTGTGCTGTTGTGAACCCTGATCCAGGGTGTTGATCAAGCTTGTTTATTAATTTAAATATCTTGGTGGTAGGTGATCACAAAGTGGAGAAAACTAAGTCTCATATTGAGACTGAACATATTGTTTATATCCATTATGTTTTGACCTTTTAGTTTTACTCTTTTTTATCATATATTTTATAAAACTAAACTGGAATTTGATAGTTAGTTTATCAAGTGTTTATAACTTTTTTGAACTAGATTTTTAGTTTCAAAAGTTATATTAATCTTTATATTAGTATAGCTGAGAACTAATAAAACTTTTGAGAAATTAATTGAGCATTAAAGACTCTTATAAATTCCCTAGAAACTAACTTAGATTATATTATTAATTGGGGGAATTTTTCAAAGAACCAATTTATAAATGAATTTTTTATAAATACTCAATTCACCCCCCTCTTGAGTACTCTACTCCAACTGACACAAACCATATTATATTTGAGTACAATGTGGACACAAGGAGAAAAAAAACTAATTGAAAAGGAAGAAATCAACTCAGAAACTCCAAAACTTCTCCAAGATCCAACTCCACATTACATGCTCATCGTATCATAAGGCATCCCTAATGAAATTAAATACCATGCCTCTAACTCTATATCTATATAAAATATCTGAAAATTCACTAGAGGGTGAGTATAAAACTCAGTAGGATATCCCCAATGACTTCCATACTCATTCCACTAGGATAGAACATGTTATCACATGTATATAAAATAGTTATAAAACAATTTAATGTATTTTATATCAATGATCAAAATGATTTTCCAGAAAAAAAGTTTCCATGGAATGAAATAAAAAAATGTCTTGAAAACATTTCTTAAATCCATTTAGAATACACCTTACTCACATCCACACATCCAAACATGCATACCCAATTGAGTGTTTTACAGAATCAATTTCCATGGACAATATTTGAACAAATTCTTATGAGTTTTCATTTTTTTAATCAAAATACCCATTAATTTAATTATTTTATTCAAAATTGGTAATTTTTAAATTGATATTTAAATGGATTTAATTAAATAAAATAGTGATTTTTGAAGTTAAATTTTATTTACAAATCATTGATTGATATTTTATAAGTGTTTAAATTTTATAAGTTTTAATTATATTTTCCTGTAACAAATTTGGATAGATTCAAGCTATCCCATTAAAAATGGAATATCACCACATAGCCAACCCAAAGAGGGATTTCTAGCTGAGCCAACAATGGGAGATACTACTTGATCCAGTTAGCATGAGTGGCATGGGGGATCAATCCTGTGTAAGAGTGGCCCATGAGAAGTCAAGACCGCTGGGCGTAGCGTTTGGGATAGCTTGCCACATATCCAAGCCCAATAGGGATAACTAACTAGGAAAATATTTTGATAGATATCTCGATCTGGCTATCATGAGAGACATAGGGGATCAGTCTTGTGTATTTTTTGACTATAGGGAGTCAATCCCATAGGGAGTATCATTTGGTCCAAATTCCGAATGGGCATTAAATCCCCCTGAGTGTGCAATTAGAAACTAAAATCCTACCCCTAAAGTAGGCCTATGATATGGGTATGAAACTTGTTTTTATTTAAATACTCACTCACCCTATCATCCAATCCGATGTGGGATGTGAATTCACCATTAACTATTTATTTTTATAGAAATTTTGTCATCCTGTTTTAGCTCTCCTCATCCATGCCTTGGACACCCATCTCTGCCCCCTACCAAAATTTCTTGATGCTGTGGCCATATAAAAACTAAAAGCACCACCATAGAAGTCACTAATGATGCTCAATATTGACCCCCTATTCATTTTCACCACCCACGATGGCTTAGGATCTCTCAAAAACCCTCATTCGACAACCAGGAAGCTTTATCCAACTACTTTGAAGGATAGATGATGGAGGATACCACTAATGCTCTAAAATTACACTACTACCACACTTGAACACCACTATCACATGCCCCACATCCCATGAAGACATTATTCCATATCTTTCATGAACCATACTCAAGCCATGAAAAAAAATGAAGATCGTCACTACCCTCATGGATCTTTTCATATCAAAGCCACATCCTTGTGCCCTCACCAAAGAATGAAAATACCTGATAATCTTAGGTGTATCATTATAGATACACCAATAATATCTAAGGCATGTTATAAAGAGGATATGAATGAATTTAATAATCCCTAATCGAGGATGTCCAAAGTAAATCCTCCTCTAAAAACAGAGGAGGTATTGCCACCATCGAAGAAGATGGACATCTATGAAGGGAGAATCCATAAGGGGGAGAAGTTCAGGATACCTATTTTATTTCTTTTCATTTTATTTATTTTATTTATATTTAGTTTTATTATTCATGTAAATTTCAATTTTCATGTTTCTTATGATTAATTTATATATATTTTTGTTAAGTGTTTCCACCATACAAATTTCTTCTTCTTCTCTTCATTATCATCATCTTATTTTTCTTATTATTTCATTCTATTTATTTTTAATTTATTAATTTATTATTATTTTTTTATTTTATGATCTCTTATTTTATTTTTTTATATTTTACTTTATTTTATTTTATTTATTTATCTTTTTTTACTATGTATTCTATTATTTTTATTTTATTTTTATTCTCTTATTCTTTCTTTCCATAATGACCTCATAACCTCAAAAAAGATGGGCTAACCCAAGGCTTGGCTCAAGGGAGGTAATTGGTATTTCTATTCATTATACAAATAAATTTATATGTTTTAATTATGTTTTTTGTGAGAAAGAGTGAATTTAATGAGTGTGGAGATTTCACACCATGACACTGAACACAAACTTATTTCTATAATTTAATTAAATATTTTCACTCCCCTCTACTAGATACAAGATCTTTATTTGAATTAGTAGATCCATTCAGTGGATTTAAGAGAATACAACATTTCTAGGTACTAAAAAATGGAACACTCTCAATTGAGTTGTTCCATTAACCTTGATTATATGAGGAGGTTGAATTTATTTTGCTATAGGCATTCAGTATTTCACAATAAATGAATAAAATAATAGTAGTTTAAGTGTGATATTTCATGATTAAACGATAAAACTGAATTTAAATACCAACAAGGTGAATTATGGAGCCCATAAACCAAACCACAAAGGAAATTTTATTTATTTTCTAATTACATATTATAATTTCTTGTTAGTTTAATGTTTTCAATCTCTTATTTAATTTATATTTAATTTCCTTCACAGAATAAACAAAAAAAACTAAAAATATGTGTTTCAAGTGAAATATATTAATTAGGTGAAAAACTATAAAGATACTAAAGTGATATAGACCTGGTCAACCATTATGTTGCATTAGGAAAATAAAATTTCTTTTTTTTCATGCCCTATGATAGGCATGCATCAAAACTAGCATCGTTTATGGGGGATATGATCATTAGTTTTCATGGTTTTTATTTTTCTAAAATTATATAGTTTTTAATTTCATTAAAAAACCATAAAAAATAAATTTACCATGATGTGTCCAAACTACTATAATTATTCATGGAATGATTATTCATAGATGCAAGAATCAATATTTCAATCACCCTGGTCTACGAAAGATAGTGTGAGTTTATTTTCTAGACAGATCAGGGGATCACAAAGCTGAATTTTCTTATGTTAGCTCAAATAGAGTAAATAACCATAGAGGGGGTGAATTAGTGTATGAAATATTAAATCTAATTCCCATTTAGATCTTGTTTCATTGTTAAAAAAAACACAATTCTTTCCCTTTCCCACAACAATGTATGGGAAGAAATGAAATCATGAACGAGACAGAACATTTTTACTTGGTTAACCCCCACTAGGATATGAATAATTAACATACAATGTAAAATTTCCTTTTTACAAAATCCTCTAATACACGCTACTATTAAAAAGTTTAGAGCGAACTCACTATCCTTTCCATTTTACAACAAACCACAATTTGAAAGCTCACTCGTATCTCAACTAAAGTGTGATCACTACTTCTATAGAAGAATTTTATTTTGATCACTTGAATCAATATTTTACACCTCATTTGTTGAATTATTAGGTTCTAATTTTATCTACTTGATGGATGAAATATTACCCTAGATTTACTAGGAAATAACTTTTCAATACTTTAGTAATGATCATTTCTTTCATAAAGCTCACACAACCTTTGTGAAACTAACCAATTATTCACAATAATATTCTTATTTTATTAACCCCAAAAATTTCAAAAATCTCACCACTCTCACAAATATAAATCATCCTTCTCAAATCATCATCCTTTTAAAAATATCACTTATCCTTTGTAAAGATAAACACTTTCTTGAAGCTCACATAACCTTCACGAAGCTCTATACTTTCACGATGCTTGAAACTTTTGGTTAGATTTCATTGCCATCATAAACTTCCTTTTTTCATGAAATTTTCCACAAGAATAATATTCATGAATTTACTTTACAAATTCAGAGCCTTTGGATTTTTGTTAAGGCTTTATCTCTCTAAATGAGGGTTGTTAAGGCCTATTTATAGTGTTTGCCTCAATTTTATGAAGCTTCCAAGCTCACCACCATATTTTTGTGAGGCTCCTAATTTTTTTGGGAACCTCAATGGCTTATCAAAGAACCAAATAAATTTTCTTATTTGGGAATATTCTCTCACTCATGAAGATTTACCATATTTCCATTGCACATTCACAATGCTCCACACCTTTACGAAACCCATTCTTCATGACACCGAATACCATCATAAATATCCACATCATCACAAAAACCTAAATTTCAAAAAACTGAAGACTTTTTCATATTTTTATGAGAAATTTATGGAAATAATATTTTTTGATGCTTGATCCATCCTCCAAATTTTAGACCCCAAAAATTTGGAAAACACTAAGAAACGACGCCACCTTGTACATGAAATTGTTTGTACCATCTCCATGGAATCCATTCATTTTTCTTTGATGTTTTCCAAAATTTCTCATTAGATACCATGTTGGAATTACACAAAAATCCTTAGGAACCCCCTTTTTCAACAAACAAAATCAATCCAAAAAACAATGAAATTTTACCTTGAGGTATTGTTCCAAACAATCTCCCCCATTGTGTTTGTTGATATCTATTTATATTTTGATATGTCATTAAAACTTATTACTTCATTGAAAAAAATTCACCTCTTTCAATTTAGATAGTGATCATAGATTTACTAAGCACACACCCTAACCCCACATGATCCATGCTCGACATGAGTATAAAGAGAGGCCTACAATGTTCATTAATGAATCAATTCATTACCAATCCAATCAAAAACTTTATTCATGAACTCAATATTTCATGATATATAAAATTTGATTGAAAATATTTATCATTTTTATACTTAATTCCCCCCAATTCTTTTACCCCCATTTCATCTTATTCCCCTATATTGATTAATACATTTTCTTCCCTTTTAATAGCCATAACTCCCCCTTTGTCAATGAAACCTAAGGTCACTCCTTTATGGTCTTTAGTGGGGTAAAGAAGATAGATCGACACATTAAGAAAAGAAATCATACAATAGGGAGAGGGGATCCCACATCCACATTTTTTGAAGTGTGGGGAGTCAACTGAACTCCAAGATCCATTAAATTATATTCAAACTCTTCTTTAGGTAACGCCTTCATTAGAATGACAAAAACTTGTAATTATGTAGGTAAATACTCCAACATCACAATACCATACTCCATCTTCTCCTTGATAAAATGATACTTTATTTCAATTTTCATCATCCATGATTGATGGAAATTATTTTTTTCTAAGTATTATATCACATGAATTATCATAGTGGATTTCAATTAGAGACTTATATTCAAATAATATATCAACAAGATACTACTTAATCTAGAATAACTTCATGAAAGCTTGATTATCCATAATATATTCATCTTCTGTTGTGGTAAACTAAATGAAATCACATTTCCTTATTATCAAATAAATACATAATCCTCCAAGATAGAATACACCACTTGATGTTGATTTTCTATCATCTATTGAACCAGCCCAATCTAAATCTGTAAAAACCAATAACTCTTGCTGAGATTTTTCATTTTATAGAAATATGAAATACAATATCACCTTGATATATTGAAGTTTTATTTTTACTATAAGTAAGTGGATTTGTTTTGGGTTACTATTATACCATTATACATGGTATGTAGAAAAATCAATATTAGTTCTTATAACAAACAAGTATAATAGTGTAACGACCCAAAGATTTTCAATCGAAATTCTATTCTTATATTTATGTTATAAAATAACATGAAAACACAACATAATGAACTACTAAGTGATAATTTACATTTAAACATAAGTTTTTCACTTCTGTGTTTGGAATTTTTAAAATGTGACATACACGGTTGTGTTCAAGATGATTTTTGGAGTCTAATAAAACAAAAATAATTTTAGGTGAATAGTAACCTACCCTTATGAATAGTAACATACCCTTATGAATAGTAATATGACCCTTATGAATATTAAATCATCCAATATAAGATTAACCTTATCCATAAATAATTAAATAAAATTTAGACATCTTAGAAAGTGACAATTTGACCTTAGTAAATGTTTTGGTATTTTGTAAGTCATAAATAATTAATTATAATTAATTAATTAATTTAAAAAAAATATACTTCCCTAAAATGTATTCATTAATTAATTAATAAAGTTCTTATAGTTTTTAGATAATTTTATAAGACCCTACGTAATTTTTGAAAGCACTATAAAATCAGTTGTAATCTTAAAAACAGTTTTTATGTAAATTTTGATTTTAATTAAAGATTAAATTAATAATATTTAGAAAATTATTTAAAAAAAATGGACTTCATTTTTGGATTCTACATATAGAAAAATGGTTGGGGCAATGTTTTGGGATTTTTCTAAAATACCTGAATTTTTGATGAATAGTAGAATCCGATAATTTACAATAAATGATAAATAATGGATTAATTGAGTCATAGATGATGCTATGATGATTTAAGACCACTTGGTTCAGGATCACATGATAAAATTACTATTATTGATCATTCAAGACTCACTATTAGTTTTCTTAGGGGAAATTAATAAACTAATGAATTTTATATTAAGGAAACCCCTCTCCCCTCCACTATAAAAGCCACCCTTCACACCCTCATTTCCTCACACATCTAAAGCTCCAAGCCCTCTCTAAAATCAGCCCAAAAACCTTCCCTAGACCCTCCCACATGTCCAAGATCTTTTGGTCTCATAAAAAGACCATGCTTAAGCCCTTATGGTGGTTCTCAAGAGAAGGATTCAAGAGGTAATTTCTCTCCCTCTTCTCCTTTAATTTCCTTTCATGATCAAGTTCATATCATGAGCTCTCTCCAAACATATTGATCCAAATGGTATTTTAATTCTATTATTATACATATAATTTAATTTTATGATTCTAATGGGATATTATATCATCCAATCCCCTTTCCCTCTTCCTTTTATTTTATTAAAGAGAACGTTGTTCGTGAGGCGTTAATTTATCACCTTCAAGAATGACATGATTTCTTCTTCCATTTATACTGTCAGATATTGTAATGAAACCATTTTTATGGTTGAAACAGAATAATTTATATGTATTATGTCCTATTTAGTGTTATGGAAATATTCTATTTCCATATTACTAAGTGATAAGTTAAAACATGTTTGTTGTGATCGAAAAATCACCCAAATTAACCCAAACAATCTTCATTTAATTCTTATCTAATTATTCATCCACATGGATCTAATATAATTCATTATAAGATAATTAAAACTCCTATAATATTATTAGTGACATTTAATATCATTTCTGGATGTTTACCCATGTTCTACACGAACTTCAATTTATGAATACAAGTGAACCACCCAAGAATCACCATAAGAACTAACATTCCCGAACAATGTTTTTAAACTCTATAAGTCATCCAAAGGAACATAAAATGACATAATGAAACCAGAACCTATTAATTTATAAAAGGTTCTGTAATTTTTAATTAATTAATATAATATCATTATACAGGACATTAAAGAGAAGGAAGCATTCAGATACATGGTAAGGGGAAATTCTCAAACCCAACTTTCATCCTTCAGGTTCTCCCTCTTTCACTCAATTTTTGATATATATACTCATTAAAGATCATTTATTCATCATTATCTTACCTTTTCTGGGATATAAATGTTTTCTACTAAAGTTTATGTCAATAAAAATGTTTTCCAAAATAACTCTTCCTTTAAGAACTCACCTTTTACCTCTCATTCAAGGTTGATGGTTCTTGTATCAAGTATGTTATTCCCTCTTTCTTTTGGGAACCAAAAGTTTATAAATGTGTTCTAATGAGATGAAACCCATTCATTTTAATGGTTTAGTTACGTTCATTTATGTTATATGTTCATTATGGCATGCATGATAAATGATAATTTTATCATGTGACGGGTGCGCCTGTAATTATATAGCGCAATATGAATGTTTAAATGCGATGGGTGCACCCAGAATTATATAGTGCTCCAATTCATTGGGTAAAGTGATGAATATCATGAGTAAATGTGAAATGATGTGTGAAAAAGATGCTATCTTGGTTCACAAGTATGCGTGGTAGTTAACCACTAAGACATGATGTTTCATTTTTATGCATTACCACATTTTAAGTCTTTTATTTATGCTCCTCTCATGTTCATGATCATTTGCCTATGTTATGATTATGCTCACCCCATGATATATTGTTCTTACCTATCCCCTTACCGGGCTTCTATCTCACCCCTTTTTATGTATATCCATAGATGGATACATGTACTAAGGAGAGGACATGTTCCAATAAGAAGCTAGAGAAGAAGAAATTAAATAAATGTTTACGCTTGATATTGTATTTGTTATGTGTGGTCCTAGTTTTCCCAAGACACTAAACCTTTGTATCCTATATGTGTAATACTATTATGTTTTTTATCTTTTAAATTATGTAATAATAATATAAGAAAAGGCTCGGGTCGTTATAGTTGGTATCCGAGGAAAGGTTTAGTTAATTTGGGAACTAGTATTAGTGAACCCTAGAGGAAACCTATAGCATGAGACTAAGTAAAAATATGCACACAAGAATATTTACCTAGGGATCCCATATGTTATGTTTTTGGTATAAATTGTTTAAATGAATAAGTTATTCATGAATTGTTTTCTTATGTTTTGTTCTAACCTTTTCTATTTTAGAAAATGGTGGGAATCAGGAGAAATCAGGCCAACAACTCGTGCGAGGGCCGATGCAACGATTTCCCGAACAACATCCCCTATGATTTGGGAGGTGGAGTTAAAAACTTCATGGATATTCTTACCCAATTATCTTAGGTGATGAACAATAACCATAATAATGAATAATTTCCTCTTTCACCAAAGAGGGAGCAACTGGCTATCAATTGTTTTATGCGATAACGACCACTGACGTTTTGTGGATCTTCCGATCAACTAGTTTCGAAAAAGTGGGTCAACTCTATGGAGAAGATCTTTTATGTTCTTCACTATTCTGAGATGGAGAAGGTGACCCTAGCCATTTATCGTCTAGATGGAGAAGCCGATCAATGGTGGGATTTGATTAAGAACACCAGGCCAAGGGAGGAAATTCAAAAGATGTAATGGGAAGACTTTAAGATAATGTTTCTTAATAAGTATTTCCCATGAACTATTCGTATGAATATGTAGAGATAATTCATAGAGCTCAAGCAAAAAAGAAGGAGAATCTGTCACAACCTATTAAGTGAATTTCACAAGGCTCGCAAGGTACGCTTCAGGTTTTCTTATCAACAATGATAGCAAAATTGATAGATTATTTAGTGGATTAAAACCACACCTTTGAAAGGCTCTTGCAATTAAATACTTTGGGAGTTATGAAGAAGTTTTTTGGTGTGCTCTCAAAGTGGAAATGGATTTTGGATAATGGTCCCATGACTATGGTGATAAGAAAAGAAAGATGGAGATTCAAGATGGGGGATCTAATGACAAAGGTGGGAAGAAAAATCGACGACCCACATACCAAAAAATGTGGGAAGTATCACCATGGGAACTGCCTCAATGGGATGGGGAAATGCTTCAAGTGTGGGAAAGAATGACACCATGCTCAAGAGTATCAAAAATAAATGAAAAGGAAAGATAATGTAGCCGATGAAAGGAGAGAACAACTCATGGTTAAATTCTATAATTGTAGGGAGATAGGGCACTATGAAAAGTAGTACACTAAACCTCATGTTCTCGAGGGTAATCAGTGTCAGCAGCCACCAAAGCCAAAGGAACAAGGGAAGGCTTATGCCATCACTACTACAGAGGTGGATCATGATAATGAAGTCGTACAAGGTACACTTTTTATTCAATCAAGAATGGAAAAAGTCTTCTTTTATTATGGTTCTATGCATTCCTTTATATCTTAAAAGTTTTCTAGAACTATAGAATCGAAGCCCTGAAACCTTGAGGTAGAGATATATGTAAAAACACCAAGTGGTGCAATCATTGTAACCCAAGTGTTTGACTCTTCTCCTGTTGGCGTATATGGGAAGATTCTTCCGAAAAATCTCGTAATACTTCCCTTGGTGGAATTAGATGCTATAATGGGAATGGATTGGATCTTGTTATATAGAGCACATATCAAATGTCGGGAAAAGGAAATATCTTTTCATATTCTGAACCATCCCATGCTCCTCTACAAATTCAAGGAAGATCATGAATCTCATTTGAAAAATCCTTCAATGGTGTGGGTGTTGATTCCCTATGAATAAGCATACCTCGCCCAGATGGTTGAGTCAAAGGAAAGTGCCAACCTTGAGGAAATACCCATCGCGAGGGAATGTATCGATGTATTTCCCAAAGTGTTACCCAGAATTACCCCGGATCATGAGGTAGAGTTCTCAATTGAACTCATACCTAGAGCTACTCCTATCCCGAAGTGTCCCTATAGGATGGATCCTATCGAACTATAGGAGTTAAAGAAGCAGCTGCAAGAGCATATGGACAAAGGGTTCATACGCTCTATTGCATCACCTTGGGGTGCACCAGTGCTCTTTGTGAAGAAGAAGGATGGAACGTTGTGGCTGTGTATCAATTATCAGGAACTCAACAAGATCACCATAAAGAACAAGTATCCTCTCCCAAGGATTGATGACTTGTTCGACCAGTAAGCTTTTATTTTTCTTGAATATATTAAGAAAATACCCTTATCTCCATGATATTAAAATTTCATATGTTTCTCCTTAATGAGAATACAACAATTAATTCCAAATATTTGAAATTATTTTAATACATTATTCTTTTAATACCATAGACTGTATGGAGTCATATATTCCTTTATACACAAAAAATAACTATTTTATATTTAGACTGATTTCAAGAAATAAATATTCCAAAAAAATTCTAGTAGGTCCTTTTTAGTAAGAATTCTTCTTTCCATGTTGTTTATGATCTTATTTATCCTATCAAACACTCCATTTTTTTGAGGATTTCTCACTACTAATTCCATATGCCTTATCCCATGTTTCTAGAGATAATATTCCACTTAGATATTTATTTTTTTCATACCATTATTAGTACAAATACTTAGAATCTTTTATCCAAGAATCCTATCATATTAAAATCATAATTGTTTTATACAACTAAATATGTTAGACTTGTGTGAAATGAGAAATAACTATACCATATTTCTGAAACCATAAATTAAAATAACATAATACCTCTTCCCATCAATGGATTATGGTGAGATAGGTCCAAATACATCTATATGTACCAATGGAATCGCTTCGGTTGACTTCTATTCTCCCATCTTATACACCTTTCTAATAATCCTACCATGTTGAAAAGAATCACATGTGTGAGTATTATCACATGATAGCATAGGGAGATATCAAACTACAAAACATTTGACTAGATCTTCCTTGGATGTTAGACATAGATGGACGATCCATTTAAACGATAACATATTTTATTTCCCTCTGTAAGGAAATCACATATCTTCTTATCAACTCAAAAGGTATAAATTCCCCTATATGTTATTTCCCTATAACAAAATTGTAATATATTTTACCCTTATGATACAAATATTTTTGGTAAATATTATATCATTTTCTGAGTCACAAAGTTGACTAAAACATGGAAATATATGACTGAGACCTTCAAAAACTAAGACATCAACAAATCTCATATATTTACCCCAAATTTAGCTTTTCCCAATCCAATAATTATTAGGAATTCATCATTTAAAAATTTGAAAACACCATCATTGTCAAATTTGATTAATGTAACAATATCCTTATTTAATATCATATGAGATGTGCATTCTTATCAAGGATCAATACACCATCATGTTTTGATGCTTTAAGGGAAATATCTTCAACCACTACCTTCTCGACTCTCTTCTTTTTGATCCACATTACTAACTTTATAATTGTTTTTGATTTATGTTCTTGATCTTCCTTAGAGTATGATGGAACAAATTCATCTTTTAGATCTGAAAATAGATTTTGTGTTTTTAGCTCAACCGATGATACATTGAGATGAAACTTATGACTACTTTCACCCTTCTTTAGCACATTTCTTCTCGTTGTTTATAAGAAATATTTTTCTGTGTATCTAAATCCTCTACATCATAAATAGTAATCATAAAAACCATTCTAGGAATATTTAAATTTATGTGTAATCATTTATTGATCTTGTTCCCTTAAATAAATTTTTGAGATAGATAATTTTTTTTGAGAATGTCTCATCTTTCCATAGTAATAACACCTGATATGAGGTGTATTATTGTACATTATTAAAGGACTAGTTCTTGATTGGGTTATATGAGACATCTGATTCTAATTTGTGGCCATCTCAATTTTCAACATTAGTGTGGGTGACTAAAACTTGATATCAATCACCACATAATTCTATTTGAAATCAAGACCCATTCAAGGTTTCTAATTTGGATTTTACTATTTCTTATGTTTTGATGGACATCATGTACTATCATTCAGCTGACGATACTTCCTATCACATAGGAAAGGAAATGAGTTAGTCCCCCCTCAATGAACATATCTCATGATTGGGGGCCAAATCTATCTAGAAAGAATGGAATTCCAATGGACATCACCTTTTGGATATGGCTCATGTGTTGGGATCACTTTTCAATAAAGGGTCATATTATCTCCATGCGAAGATGGTGGATATGATGTGTACATTTTTCCAGATTATTTGGATGAGAAGAAATGACTACATCTTTAACCAACAATCAATACTAATATCTTTATGGGTTGAGCAGGTGGTGTCTTGGTTAGAAATTTAGAAACGTATTAAGGTGAAAATTGAGATGAAAATAGTCCCTTATTTGATTTGTAAGTGGATTCCTCACCCAATAGATGTGGTGAAAATTAAGGTGGATGAATCCCTCCCAAGAAGAGGTTTAATGGGTATTAATATTATGTTTTGTGACTCCCATAGAGGAATTATTATAGCCAGTCATAACTCTCTTCATGATCTTTAGGAAGAACCAATGGTTGAAGTGCAAAATATTTGTGTGGGTTTGATGTTTTCCATAGAGAGAGGATGGAAATATATTATTCTTGAATCTGATAGTCTTAACATTTTTAATGTGATCCATGCACCAAAAAATGGTCTCCAATTTTTTGTCTTGTTGGTTTTCAGGAGCCGTTCTTTTCCCCCACACGTCTCTCATTTATCGTTTTATTTCATTAAAGGAGAGGGGAATGTGAGAGACCATTTTAGGGAAATGCACGTTCTCACTTATGATTCATATGTTTGGTTGGATGAATTTACATCATGGATGACTTGCCATATTCTATGAATTATCTTATAATTTATAGTCTCTAATAATTTTATTTAAATCCCTTGATTTTCAAAAAAAGTAATATCTATTAAACAAATAAAAAAATATTATATGTGTTTATATTTCAAAAAAAATACAAATAAATTCATTAAAATTGAAAAAAAATTTACTTTCAAAAAACAACAAATTTTATTTTTGAAAAAAATTAATGTTTTTATCATACATATAAAAAAAATTATTTATGTTTATAACTCAGTTATTATTCTTGAAAGTGAAAAAAAACTTGAATCCGTTTTAAAAAAAATTGAAATCAATCCTTAAAAATTGATATATTACTTATGGTTATTACAAAAAATTAATTTTTATGTGACTTAAATTGTGTATAAAATATATCATTATTTATGTAAGAGAAAATACACTAAATATATATATTTTTTTAATTTAGTTAAATATTTTTATTTTTACTTTTTTTATGTTATAAAAAATCAACTTGAAAATAATACTAAAAAATTAAAATATAAAATTTTCATTGAAATTTACACTAAAATATTGAAAACATATAATGTAAAATAATAGTGAAATATGTCCTTATAAAATCACAGTTGAAAAAACCACTAAACAATTATACATGAAAAATTGTGCTGGAAAAATAGATTGTGAAATACTAGTGGGAAATGTTGTTATATATTTTATAGTATAAAATTTGTAATCCAAAATCCGAATAGAAAATTTCTTCAAAAATTCAATTTGAAAAACATATTTATATTATATAGTATAAAATATGACTATAATTATATAGTTGAATAATGAAAAACAAATTTTATTATAAAATTCCTTGAAAATCACTATAAAATACTAAAAACTTCAAAAAAAAATTACAGTGAAAATTTAATCTATAAAATTTTAATGGATAATTTCAATAGAAAAATACATTTCAAAATAATAGGAAAAATCTTTCAAAAAAATTACAATTAAATATTTCACTCTAAAAGATCCATTGATATAAAATCTAGGAATATTTAATAAATTTATAAATTAATACTATTTTTATTCAATAGAAATATTTATACATTAAAAATAAAAATCTTCCTTTAAATATATAAATAAGTGATAATTTGTTATTTTATTTAATGAATAAAAAGTGTAATTTGATAATATAGAAATTATTTTAAGAAAACATATAAAACATTATTTAGTAATAGTAAAAATATTATTACTTTTAAAAATATAATTGTTCCTTTCTTATTAATTATAAAATTGTTTTCTTTTTACAAAATTATTTATTTTTAGAATACGAAGAAAGTAAATTTTCCTTTTTCAATTGATTAGAAAATAATATATATTTTTTGAAATACAAAGAAAATTAACATGTTTTTACTAAGTCAAAAATCACATGAACTGCTATAGCTTATTTCTAAATCTTAAAGTCTTATGATTAAAAGAAAACCCATGTGATCAAAATTCATACAAAGTAAATTATTATGAAGATGAAGACATATGAATGTTAGAATTTTTCCAATATTTAATTAGATTATTGAGGAACTTATTAATATTGTAGTATTCTGAGAAAAGTCCAAACCTACCATTTTCATTTTCAAAATAAGACTTTTCGAATTAGGACACGTTTAATTATATAATGTTTCTATTTCAAATAAAAAATAATTCCAAGGTTGGACAATGTTTTAGTAAATGACTACCTATTTGTTGGGTATTTTCTATGATGGCCACATGAAATGTACTTATGGATGCTTTATAAAACTATATATACATTTCTCTTGAATGTTTTAAAATTGAATAGTTTTAATTATTATATAATAAGAGTTATGATTTCTCTTAATTGATCAATTTATTCTGGTTGCATGATTGAAAATGAACATATTTTATTTTTATGAATTAAAGACTATTTTATACTGTTGTAGGACCTCCCATGCTTCACATTTAACATATATTATATCCCTATGGTAAATGTTCATCATGAATTAGTTGTTACATGCAATTGTGTGATTCACCCACAATACTTTATTCATCTCCAACTTTGTAAATTTTTCACTCATTGTTCTTAGTATGCGAAAACTGTAGATATTACTTGTGGAGAGTGATGTGGATGAAAGATTTTGGTACCTTTGTAAAACGTTTTAGTCTCTTTCAATAAACTATCAAAGTATTTAGAAAAAGTATATGTATTGGGAAAATCACCATGCTCTAAGAGAGAGCATTGGTGGAGTAGATTAGCTAATCATTATGCTCTGAACCACTATAAATATCAAGTGTCACGCTTCTTATATTTTCTTTATTTATTATATATATTTATTTGAGAATAGTGAGAAATATTAGAATAATTTCTCAAAGAGGGATGTCTATGTGGTGTAAATTTATTTGGGACTCAATTCACCCCCCCTTGAGTAATTATCAAACCATAATAGAACAATAATATTGACACATTCTTGTCTTAATGTTGTGCTTACTTTCAGTTTAATTGTGTTGTTTTCATGACCACATAGGTAGCAATGTCACCCATAATCATAGCACATTTAACCAACCATCTAACATTTCATTATGTTTACCACCATTTCACCATGGAAGAGAACCCCTCCATCCCACATCAGATATATAACCGGAAAGACTGTAGGATAATAAGTTCCAATACACTCTTCTCTATTTTGAGCCATCCACCTAGTAATTCTTAAGTGTTTTCAATTCATGCCTCCTATGAAGTCACACTGATCCATCATTTTTCTCCAATTATATCACATAGATTCTTGAAATTGGTGGAACAAAGGACCGGTTCCCCAAAGTCGCAAATACATGGCCTAAAAGCTAATATTAGGTGAATATCATCACTATTGTAGTAATATTTATCAAGCATTGTTTTCGTCACTTCTACACTATTTCTACAATAACTATAGAAATAATTCCCCCACTAGGATTTGTACCCATATTTTTCATCTAATAAGATAAAATTGTGAAAAAAGTCTTAGATATAATTTCATATTTCATCCATTTTAATGCTCTGTTTTTATAAGTAAAATTACTTATTATATGGAATAATTTTTTTGTAAAATCATGTTTAAATGTTTAAAATTATTAATAATTATTTATATAAATATAATATTATATTATTTATAATTATAATAAAATAACTATTATTATGTAAATAATGTATTTAATTATTAAATTTTAATACTAACAATCGAGGATTCTTTTTTTAATTTAAAAAATCCATTAAACCGTGTTCTAAATCAAAGGATAGAAAAGATAAAGGCTCAAGAGGCAAAAAACCAATCCAAACCTAAACCTCAAAAGAAAGGTGGGACTTATAAATATTATGGACCACCATATTACCACCCCTTTTAATGAAATAATACAACCCATATAAATAATCTAAATATGCACACCAAATCTCATTCAAGATTATACATAAAGAATAATAGATAGTAAAGAGAGCCTTAACCAAAGATACAAGGAGGAAATCCAATTCCAAAATGACCATACGTTGTCCCAAATACATCTCAATCCTATGGAAAATATAAGATTTAGTATCCTTATAAAACTATAGATTTGAATTAGTAATAAAGACATGTTTTATAGAAGCTAAGTCTACCCTAGAGGAGTCATGACACACCATAATCACTCTAATACACTCATCTTCAAAGATAACGAAATCAAAATTTACCATTACAACGTCCATTGAAGGAAAATACCATGACACATCATGTTGCACTACATGATCACAAAAAATCTCCTTCCCATGGTTATTGTTGACCTCAATCTGACCAAAAGACCATTATAGTCAAGATTCTTCATGGATTAAATAATTTTTAAAAATAAATTCATTTCACCTTATCCAAAAAAACCATGAAATTGTAATTAATTAATGAAAGCCTCAATATTTCAAATCCCCAAACTATTTAGACAGGTCATCAGTAGTAGAATAATCCTTATCCAACACTAGAGAAATCGTGTTACCCTATATTTCTTAAATAGTTGTAACACAAAAATAATGAATGTTAGCATGAAAATTAAACTCTGAGAGGAACTTGAAAAAATCCATATATCTTCATTGATAATATACATGCCCTGCAAAACAGTTCGAACCCGAAGCATATCATAAACAAGCATGCATAAAATTACCTAAACCTTTGGTAATAAGTGGGAAAACTAAAACATCATCCTAACTAAATTAGAGAAAAAAACGGGCCTTTTTAATTTCCATCAAATATCCAAACTACATTGTGTACCCTTTATACTAAGAGAATCTCCAAAATATTTCACCACAAAGAATCCCTCTATAAATAAGGATCTTTAAGATCCAAATTATATCTCTCTCATTGAAAAAATGAATAATTATCATCAAAATTTCACCCGAAAAATCATCCTTAATAATATCATGTACAACCAAATTCTTCATTTAAACTAGGGAATTCAATGAAAAAAATTGAAAATCAGCAGTCTAAATCCAAGGACCAGTTAAAATATCAATAGACCACCCATATATGTTTTCCAAAAAATACCCTCCACTAGAAGGACCTTAGAATCCAACATAATACACCAAAAAATACATGGATGATATCTAAGGAGAGCTTGTAGTAAAAAAAAAATTAGGGAAATACTTTTCACCCAAGACCCAAGAAGAAATAGAACTATGAAAACATAAAAGCATCCAACACTTCTTAACAAGAATAGTTCTGTTAAAAGACCCCATATGTTGGAATAAAATGACTCCATACTATTTAGGTATAAATAATCTTTCCCTTGAAACAATGTGAATCTTGTTCTAATCATCCACATAACCCGACCAAAATTCCGAGATTAGAGAATGAAACTAATTGATAAGAGTGTATTGAAATTTGAAGGGGACCATAAAATTAGTAGGAATAACTTGCACCAATGATTTTATCAACAACATATTCTCATACCTCAACATAACCTTCCCCTTCCAACCATTAAATCTCTTAAAAAAATATCCATGATAAAATCAAACACCTCTATTTTATATATTCTAATAACAACAAAAATTCCCAAATACTTATTAAGTATAAGAACCCTATTAACTTGTAATAGAGAACAAAACTGATCCCTTTACTCTAGAAGATGATGGTCACAGTGCATATTAATTTTAATATCATTTTTTTAGTTCTGTGGAGGGGAGGAGGTAATTTGGTTTATCACTACATTGAAAAGTTTATGTGCTCATCTAATATTTTGATTTGGTTAAATTATGTTCCCTTTGTGGGTTCAACTATTGTATTCAGGGATTTTCATTTTTGTTTGGAAGATATTTCATTGGTTATTAAAAAAATAAAAAATAAAATTATTTTTAGTTATGGAAATAATAATAATAATAATAATAATTCAATATTTCATGTTATCATTTAATTTTATTGCAAAATCAAGGACTATGTCATAGGAAAAAATTGCGAGGATTATGAAAATTATTAATAATGGGGAGGTATGGGATTCAATAATAAAATTATGAAGTAATATATGTAATAATAATGGACTAGTGAAAATGATAATGAAAATAAAGAAGATTTAGGAAAATAAAATAATTATTTATGAATGAAAAATAATATTATTTTTACCCTTTTTATAAATTCAAAAGGGAATAGTTTATTAATGAAAAACTATATTCTTTTTATTTTATTGTGAAAAACCAAATTATGAGGATTATGAAAATTATCAAGAAATGAGAGAAGGGGGATCCCATGATAAAATTAGAAAGCAATATATTTAATTATAATGGACCAATAAAAATGATATAAAAATAAAAAATATTTAAAAAAAATAAAAGAATCAATTGTGAATGAAAACCATGTGCTTTTTTACCCTCATATAAGTACATGAACATGAAGAACATTATCTTTAATTTACAAGTGTATTAATTAATATAAATTTTCATATTTATATTTTTATGTGAAATAAAAAGTAATTATAAATAACCTAAAATTTATTATTATAACTTAATTAAAAATAAAATGGATTTTATATAAAATATATATATTTTTTAATTTTAATTAACGTTAAAATTTATTGTATCAATAATCATATAAATATAGTTACTAACATTAAATATAATAATATTAATAATTTTTTTTGTAAATACATACACACACGCACACACACACACACATATTAGAAAAGTTTATTTGAAATATAATTTAAAATATATTTAGAGTACTGAGAGAGTAGTGAAAGATGAGTAATTTCGTCATTATAATCTTTTTTATAGAAATATAATTATATATATATATATATGTTAAATATATTTAAATATATCTATTAGATATATAATTAAAAATATATTTAGAGTGATTGGATAGTAGTGAAAGAAGGGTATTTTAATCATTATAGTCAATTTATTAAATTATAAATATAATATAATTATATATAATTATATAATTATATAATTATTATTATTATAAAAAATATAATGAAAAGGATAAGTTATTTATTTTAAAAAAATTATAATTTAATAATAATAATTATAATTTTTTTTAGATATTGCTTTAAAAAACACATTAGAAACATTAAGGGTGAAATTTATTTGAACCTCTGTTCTCTTTTAAAAATTATAATTATTTTTAGTTGTGAATATAATACTACTAATTATTTTATAATTAATATTACTATTTAATCCTATTCTATATTCCTGGGGAGGTTCATGAAAATAATTTATGAGGATTATAAAAAATATTATGAAAGGAGAGAATTGAAGATTCTATAATTAAATTATGATCTAATATATATAATTAGAATGGACCAGTGAAAATGATATTGAATAGAAGAAATATTTAATCAAATAAAAATCATTTATGAACAAAAAACATATCTTTTTTTACTGTCTCTTAAAAATATATTAATTAATCAATCAAATAATTAATTTTAGTTAAAACTTATATAGTAACATTTAAAATTGATTTTTTTATAAATAATTTAAATTTTTATTTTAATTTGAAAAATATATCAAATAGAAAAAAATTAATCTAAAAAAATATACATTAATAAAATAGTTAATTAAAATATAAAATTGATACATTTATAATCATAAAAATATTACTATAGAAATTAAATATAAAAATATTAGTTTTCAATTGGGGGATTACCTGAGTTGTAAAGTCACCCAATAATTTTACATCAAAAAATGGTTCAAATTTGAGAATACACTTTAAGGATAGACTTATCTAGAAATTTAAGGAATTAAATCGAAGCCAACATAATTGTTATAAACAAGGAGGGAGACTTATCTGGCTATTTAAAGCATTAAAAAGTGGCCCACACTATATGTATCATCAAGGTGATTTCATAGATAAAGGAAATAAGGTAGAACAATTAGACCAGGTGAATGGAGTGGGGTGAATAAGGTGGAAGAAAAACATGGAGACACACATGTGATGCCAGGTGGGCATCTTGAAAGAGAAATAGGTGCATTGAAACCCATCAACCGACCCTCTACTGAATCATATTTCTGATGTTGGATGGAGGGTTTCCTTCCATAGTGTGACTGGGGGCAGTACGACATGACAATTGATGGTATGGTGTGGTACGACATGCTAATTAGTCACATGAGATGCTTGTGTGATCATGAAGATGATGTAACATGAGTGGGAGTTGGTACACCATAGCAACAAGAAGGAATCACTGGGTGGGTGTTTCAAAAGAGTGATATGTGTGTTGGATCCTATTAACCTACCCTCTAACTAGATCAATTTATGATATGGAACTGAGGGAGGATCTAACACAACGTGATGGAGTCCGATATAACATTATTGTGCTTTCATGGGGGGTGGCTCGATGTAATGACTAGTGAAAATGTGTGAGGCAAGGATTATCATATGAGACTTTTTTTCATTTTCATCTGGGGAATTTTTTCCACAATCAGTTGGGCCATTTGTTCATCAAGATCTTTGGCTTTCATTCCACTTAAATGTAATAACATATTCCCTTCGGTTGTATGTCAATCCTTTGGTGGGATGAAGGTTGAACCAATATAATTTATGGGTATGTCTTCATTTTTAGTTTGTAGTCCCTACTTCCAAATATAGACTATTTTAGAAAAAATATGAAATATATATATTATGAATATAATTAAAAAAAAATATATAGTGTTGAGATATCTTCACAAGAAGGTTAATTCTATCATTATAATCATTAAATTTAATTATAATTCTAATATAATTAGATATAGTAATAAATTATTATTATTTAAAATATAATTAAAATACTAATTAGTATATTGAAAATAATTTCATAAAATATTACTAATTATAATAATTATAATTAAATTAAAAAAATTAAAAACAATATTGCTTTTAAAAAAAGATCAACTGAGCTGGTCATATATTTGAGCCTCCATTTTTACTTTTTTTTGTGCTTTTTTGTTATTTTTGTATATATTTCTCTATTCTGATAATAGAATAAATTAAAAAAATTATTATTTTTTAAAATTTTGAAATTTTAATTTATTAATTATTTTTATTACAAAATTTAATAGTTTTATTTTTTTGGAACCTATTTTGAAAAATCATAAATGTGGCTATTTGATTGACGATAAATAAAAATTTGTTAAATTAATAATAAAAAATAAAATTTTCAATAATAAAGGTCAATAGATGATTCTTTGATTTATTACTATATATAGAATCATCATTTTTTCCTCTTGTATATAATTCCCTAATCTAATTGAATACCTCACTGTACCACACATCCCCCATCTATGGTCAGCTTCCCATACTGTATCTTTTCTGTATTCCCGAGAGAACATAGTCCATTCAATGATGAGTATTATAGCATCCCCATGAATTCAATTACCATTTTACATCGTACTTTTAAACTATAGTATCTCCATCCTGGAACCAATTGAAGTAGTCCGGAAAGTGAGGGTGACTCCTGGAAGAGCATTCTTTTCCCAGAACAAAACTTTCTTCCACGATAGTGAAAGCTGAAAATCAAGATGTACCACATGGAAAGAAACTCATATGATTAGGGTTTGTGGATTCACCCATGTTCATAAAGTGATCAACTAATTTTATAAATAAACAGATTATATTTTCACAGGCTGTAGAAGTTCCAAGAAACCCACCACTCAACCAACATCCCCACAAATCCGTCTCAAGTGGAAAAAGTAAAGGGTTCAACAACCATGGCATGTATTTTTTTTATGATAATGGAATATTAATGTTTTCCCCCACCATTTTATGGAAATTTATCATTCAAGTGTGTCTTATTCATATATATCTTCCTCACGTGTTGCTGATGAGAGCACTCCATGAAAATTCAATTTATTAAAGGAGAAACAAATCCTTAGAGTGGAATATAGGGATGAATCTGATGATACTTACAACTCATTTTCAGTCAATCCTCCCATCCACCAATCTCCATGGATTATATCATCATGGATTACATCACCAAGGTTAAAATCCTCTATTATTACTTTTTATCTTTCATTTTAGTGATATTTTATAAATTTGGATATGCATATTCAAAGGTTTAGAGGATTTGTTTCTCATTGAGTTATTTTTTTTTAAAATTTAATTTTTTATATTATTCAATTTAATTTTTTCCATATTTATTTTGAAAATTTTACAAGTTTATAATTAGTGATTTACTGCTTAAATTTGGTTTGATAGTGTATATTTAAAATTAATTAATGTTTTTTATAAAAGAAAAAGGATTATACGTGTTTATATTACAATAAGATTCTATCACAACTCTGTAAAATTAGAAAAAAAAATTAATTTTAAATATTAACAAAGTTTAATTTTTTTTAATAATTAATTCTTCTATCTTCCATATAAATAATATTTTTTTTAGTTTATAACTCATTTTTAATTATTGAAAAAGAAAAATGGTTTGGAATGAAAATAAAAAAATTCAAAATCAATCCCAAAAAATTGATATGTTGTTCATGATTATTACATAAAATGAAGTGTTGTGTGACATCAATAGTTAAAAAATATTCCATTATTTATGGAAGAGAAAATCCCCTTAAAAATATTTTTATCATAGTTAAATGTTGTTATTTTTTAGTTATAGTCAATTAACTTGAAAATAAAACTAAGAAACTCCACTATAAAAATTTAACGGAAAATTACACTCAAATATTACAAACATAAAATTTAAAATTTTAGTATAAAATTTCCTCAAAAAATTATAGTTGAAAATCCCATGAAAAATTTTACATGATAAAATAACACTAAAAAATACATTATAAAATACCAGTGGGATATCTTATTAAATATATTATAGTAGACAATTTAGAATGAAAAACAATAATAGAATATTTCCATTAAAATTGAATTTAATAAATTTAATTAAATATAATGTTGTAAAATCATACTATAATTTTATAATTCAATAATCCAATGTAAATTTTATTGTTAAATTCCTTGAAAAAGTTACTAAAAAATACTAGATAATTTCACACACAAAATTAAAGTGTAAAACTACTCTTTAAATTTTTAATGGTATATTCCCATAGAAAAATACAATATAAAATACTAGGGGAAATCTGACAGAGAATTTATAATTAAATATTCCACTCAAAAAATTCATCATATATAAAAAAATTAGAGATATTTAATATATTTATAATATAATGTTTTTTTAACTTCCAAATAAATTACTATTCATTTCAAAATATTATGTTCCACAAATGTTATAATTAGCTGATTTTTTTTTAAATTTTTTCAAATGAACAAAAGGTATTATTTGATAATGTAGACATTATTTTTTTAAAACTAATAGAAAAAATTTAATATAAACATAAAAAATATTATTTATTATAAAAATATAATTTTTTATTTTTCTTATGCTTTAAAAAAAATCATTTTACAAAATTATTTATTTTTGAAATATGAAGATAGTTAATTAACCTTTTCCAATTGAATAAAAAATAATATATTTTTTGAATTATGAAGAATGTTAATAGGTTTTTACTATGTCAAGGGTCATATGAACTTCTAAAGTCTATTTCCAAATTTGAAGTTTTATGATTTAAAGAAAACCTATGTGATTAAAAGTCTTACAAAGAAAAGTCTTATGATGCTGAAGACCTGTAAAGATTAGTATTTTTCTATTCATTAATTAGATCATTGGGGAAATAATTACCAATAATGTGTTATTAGAAAAAACCAAACCTACCTTTTGAGTAGTCAAAATAGGACTTTCCAAATGTTTAAAGGGATAATTAAATAATATTTTTTTTCTAAGAAAAAAAACAACAAGATAGGAAAAATTTGTAGTAAATGACTATAGATTTGTTCAGTATTTTTTATGATTATCACATGAAATGTACATATTGATGCTTTCTAATGATATATATATATATATATATATATATATATATATCTTTAATGTTTGAAAATAGATGGATATTAATTCATATATAAGTAGAGATTTTCTTGCTCTATTTTTTTCGAGTTATTCTTATTGGATGACTGGAAATCATCATATGATTTTGTTATAAATTCAAGATTATTTTCTTTAGTTTAATAACCTCTAAATCTTCATATTGATGTTATATTATATGTCTATGGTAATTATTCATCATTTTTCAGTAGCTACTTTCAATTGTGTGTTTCATCCACAATAATTTATTCATCCCCTTATTTGAACCTTTTTTCATAATTTGTTTTCTGTGTTAATAATATAGATTGGTATTGTGAAGGGAGATCCTAATTAAATCTCTTAGACCCTTTGTAAAAAATTATAGCTTCTTTAACCCAACTATTGAAGTCCTCATAAAATGAAAATAAATAGTAAAAATCACCAAGCTCAAAGAGATAGTGTTGATCGAGTGGTGTATCTGATCTTTTGTCTTGAACCACTATAAATATCAAGTTTCATGCTTCTTATCTTTTCATTATTTTTATTGTACATTTCTTTGAGAAGAGTGAGAAAATTTTGAATAATTTTTAAAGGAGGGATGTGTATTTGGTTTAAAATTTTTAAGAACTCAATTCACCCCCTCTTGAGTCCTTATTTGACCCTACTAGAACAACACCAGTGACACATGCATGTTTTATTGTTGTGTCACCTGCCAGTTGCATTGTGTTGTCTACATAGTGACACTGGTTGTAGTTTCACCAATTAACATGCCAGGTTTCATCATGAACAATAATCATTTCATTATGTTTTCTACTATTGTTCCATGGAATAACAACCCTATATCCAACATTTTTTGTGCAAGTTATTAGAGGGTCGAATGATAAGTTATGATGAACTCATCACTCTTTTGAGCCACCCACTAGTGATTAATATGTGTTTTCATGTCATTCCAACTTTTAAGGTGCCATGCTTCATCATTATAGTCTAATTATATCACCCAACTGCTTAACATTGGCGGTCCAAGGGACCAATTCCCTAATGGGCCAAATGCGTGGCCCAAAATACCAAATTTGGTGAATAAGACCACTATTATAGTACTATTGATTCGACACTACTAAAATACCTATAATATTATTTCTATAATACATACAAAAATCCCTCCTTCATCCATATTTGAAAAATTATTTTCCATCCAAGATAGTGAAATTATGAAAAAAAATTAGCTGTCATTTCATATGTCATACTTTTGAACTTGTTTTTTTCTTCTTAAATAAAAATATTTAATATATAGAATTTTACTGAAAATATTTTTTTAAATGTTTAAAATTATTATTAATAAATTTATTACTATAATACTCTATTAATATTATTTATAATAAATACTATTATTATGTATATATTATATTTAATCCTTATATTTTATTAAAAATTATTGCATATTATTTTATTGAATCCAAATAAAAATCCATTCAAACATGTTCTAAATCCCTAGGCATAAAAGAAAATAAATCAAGAGGTGTAAAATTGATCCAAACTAACACCTTAGAAGAAAGGTGTGACTTAGAAATATGATAGAACACCATATTCACCTCCCTTTTAATGAAAGAAAAGGAATAATGGAAATTATATAATTATACACACCAAATATAATATAAGAGGATCTTGAATGAAAAATAGATTGTGGGGTGAGCCTTAACCAAAGAGACAAGAGGGAGGAAATTTTATTCCAAAATAAACTTATGTTAACCTAGATCCCTTAAAAACCTAAGGCTATGCTAAGATAAAATAGCTATAGAAACCTATAGATATCAATTTGTAATAAAAACATGTTGCATAGATGATAAGACTACCCTAGAGGAGTCACAACACACCATACATACTCCAACCCAAGCATCTTTAAAGTTACCGACATCAAAATTCACCATTACAACATGCATTGGAGAAAATAAACAAGACATATCATGTTGTACTACTTGATTACAAAAACCCTCCATCCCATGGTTGTTCCCAACCTCAATCAGAACAAAAGACTATTTTACCCAAGTTTTATGAGGAATCATCTAGTTTTTAAAATGAAATTCATTTCACCTTATCATGGAAAAGCAATAAACTATAAATATATCTTGAAAGCCTAAAGATTTAAAGTCCCTAAACCATTTGGAGTGTCCATATTCAGCAGAGAAAACCTTATTTATAACTAGAAAAATAACCATACCATATAATTTCCATATAGGATAAATGCTCAAGAATTGAATGTTAGAATGCAATTCATCTCTGAGATGCATTTAAAAATTGGAATCGATCATTTTTTATAATAGTTCTGCCCAAAAAATCTCAAAATAGAGTTACATTTGAAAAAATACTATATAAAAAATCCAAAACCATTAGTAATAAGTGGGAAGACTAAAATTCCATCCCAACTGAATCAGATCCATAGACAAGGATTTGTATTTTCAATTAATATCAAGAAGTTTTCATGTACTCTCTATACCTGTAGAAGCTCCAGAAGATTACATCACAAAAAATATGTCAACAATTAGGGATATTTATGATCTAACTTCTATCAATCTCATTGAATAATGATTCACGTTAATCAAAATTCCATATGAAAAAATCATCCTTTATAATATCTTGAATAACTACATTATTTATTTTAATAGGGTAATTCAATGAACTAATCTAAAAATCAGCACCCTGAAGCCAAGGATCTATAAAAATATTAATATAAAACTCATCCAAGATGTTCAAATAGATACACTCCACCTTAATGACCTTAGCTTTTGAATTACTATGCCATAGAAAACATGGCTGTTGTACAAGTGGATCTTACATCAAACAAACATGGGAGAAATATTTTTCACTTAGGATCTGAGCAGAAAGAGAACTAGGAAAGCATAAAAGCTTCCAGGACTACTTAATAAGAAGATATATACTGAATGAACCCATATTTCAGAATATCAAACCTTCATTCTCTTTAGGGATTCATAATCATTCCCATGAAACCATGTGCATCTTATTCCTTTAATCCATGGAACCCCACCATATGTCTAAGAACATGGATGGAGTTGATTGATAAGTGTGTCCAAAAGTTTAAAGATGAACATGAAATAAGTAGGCATAGATTTCACCATTAATTTGATCAAGATGGAGTTCCAGACCCTAATAAAAACCTTCCCCTTCCTATTATTAATTCAATTCCAAAACCGATCCACAATAGATGAAAATAAAATTATTTTAGATCTTCCAATAACTATCAAAAGTCCCATATACTTAATAATCTTAAGAACCTGATTAACTTGTAATAGAGTGAATAAATCATCCCAAGGATCTGGAAGATGAGGTTTTATATGAAAATTTATTTTTTAATCATTGTTTTTAGTTATATTGAGGGGGTAATTTGGATGCTCACTACATTGAAAGGTTTAAGAGATCATCTAATATTTTGATTTGGTTTAATTATGTTCCCTTTTTGGACTCACCTTTTGTATTTAAGGAGTTAGATTTTTATTTTGAAGAAATTTAATTTTTTATTCAAAAAGTAACAAAAATTATTATTTTTTGTGGAAATAATAATAATAATAATCCAATATTTTATGTTATTATTTAATTATATTCCAAAATCAAGGAATCATACATAGAAAAAATTGTGAGGATTAAGAAAAATATTAATAATTGAGAGATGGAGGATTCCATAAATTTTTTTTGAAGAAATATATTTAATAATAATGGACTAGTGAAGGTTATATTGAAAATAAGGATTATAAAGAAAAATAAAAAAAAATTATGAATGAAAACTCATATATTTATTACCCTTTTTGTAAAGTCAAATGAAAATAGTCTATGAATGAAAAACCATATCAATTTTACCATCTTGTGAAAAAACCAATTTGTGAGGATTTTGAAAAATATCAAGAAATGATAGAAGGGGGACTTCATGATAAAATTAGGAATCAATGTATATAATTAAAATGGAATGGTGAATATGATATTGAAAATAAGAAATATTTATACAAATAAAAAAATAGTTTATAAATGAGAAACTGTATCATTTTATACCCTCTTATAAATAAGTGTTTGTGAAGAACAATATCCTTTATTTATAAGTTTATTAATTAATATAATATGTTACATTTATATTTTTATGTAAAATAAAATTCAATTATAATTAATTTAAAATTTATAAATATAATATAATTAAAAGTAAAAATGACTGTGTTTAAAATTTATAAATATTAATAGATTTTAATTTTAATTGTTATTAAAAGTTTCTGTATCAATAATAATATAAACATAGTAACTAAAATTAAATATAATAAAAATAACATTATATATATACATATAAATAAATAAATATATATATATATTAGAATCATTTATTAGAAATACAATTTAAAATATATTAAGTATTAAGAGGGTAGTGAAAGATGAGTAATTTCATCATTATAATAATTTTATTAGAAATATAATTTTATATAATTATATGTTAAATATATATAATTTAGATATATAATTATAAATATATATAGAGTAATAGGATTACAATAAAAAAAGGGTAATTTCATCAGTATCATAATTTTATTTAATTATAATTATAATACAACTAGATATTCTAATTGAAGTATTGTTATTATATAAACTATAATTAAATGGGAAATTTATTTATTTTAAAATATTATCATTTAATAATAATTATTATAAAAAAATTGTTTATTGATATTGTTTTTTCAAAATTTTTCATTAAAAAACATATTTGGGGGTCAATTATTTGACCATATGTTATATTTTAATAACAATAATTATTTTTAGTTATGAATATAATACTTATAAATATTTAATAACTCATTTTATTATTTAAACCAATTATATAATCATAAAGAGGTGCATGAAAACAAATTCTGAGGATTATGAGAATTATTATGAAAGGAGATAAGAGAGGATTCTATAATTAAATTATGATTTAATATTTATAATTATAATGGACCAATGAAAATAATATTGAAAAAGATATATTTATTCCAATAAAAAATAGTTTATTAACAAATAAACATATCCTTTTTTGTACTCTCTAACAAATATATTAATTAATTATTCAAGTAATTAATTTTACTTTTGATTTATATAATAACATTTAGAAGTGAAGTTGTTATAATTAATTTAAATAATTATTTTAATTTGATGAAAATGTCAATTATAAATAATTTAATGTTTATAAATATAATTAAATTTAAAAGTTAATTAAAATTTTAAACGTAATTAAAATTTAAAACTTGCACATTTATAACCATATAAATATAACTACAAACATTATAAATTATAATATACATTACTAAGAATCTTGCCTATCCCAATGGTTTCAACAATCATTGGTATGTTACCCGATGAGATAGCCTTATTCAAATAGTTCACTGTGAACCATTGGTATAAGATGGTTGAAATTGTGCTTACACAATAGTTCAATGTGAACCATTGTGATAGATATATTCCAACAGTTGTAAACAATTGGAATATCAGTAAAGAAACGGTTCAAACCTTTGGAAAAAATCTATCCCAATGGTTTGAATCCATTCAGAGAGGACTATACCAACTGTTCACTATGAAATATTAGTATAGGGTGATTGGAATTTGGCTAACCGAACAGTTCACTATTAACCACTAGAATAGAGGCAATGCAATGGTTCAACATGTTGGAATAAAGTTATCCCAATGGTTTAAAACCGTTGGGATAGGAATATGCCAACGGTTCACTATGAACCATTAGAATAGGGTGGTGTACATATATATACCAATACTTATGGAACCGTTGGTCTAGACCCCCCACCTTTCCATCAACATCCCACTCCACTACCCACTCGACTGTAGTATCCCACCTTTAATAAAAAATAGGCAACAATTCTTGCAATCAAAAATAGAAAACACCGCAACATCCCACCTACAAAAAAAAATGATGCATCCCACCTATAATAAAAAAACATAGAAAATTGAAGTATCACACCTAAAATTAAAAATAGAAAACCTGAATATTCCTACTCCAGTTTAACATCCCACTGTAAAAAAAATAGACACCTATAATGCACAAAATAACCAAACAGAAAAAACCTTCACCTATAATGAACAAAAAGAAATTTCATAGAATACTGGAATAAAAAAAATAATAACATGCACAAAACACATGAACCTACACCTACAATTCCCACTCCTTTGGGTATACTCAACATAAATTAATACCTGTCTAGAGAACCTGCGGTAAAAAATAATAGAAAAAAAACCTATAAAACCTAAAATACCTACTCTAGTAGACATACTCAACATTACAGAATACCTTAAAAACATACAATGACCACTCCAGTGTACATAATAAATAGAATAGAACACCTAAAAAACCTACAATACCCACTCTAGTAGCAAGAAAACTTTCCACTACACCTACAATAAAAATAGAACACTTCCAATGAAAAAAAACATACTAAACCTACAGTGAAAATAATAGGACATCCCCAACCCATGGAACCTACAATGAAACCAATAGAGTATCTTCCAATAGAAAAAAACCAATATACAAATAATTTTAATAGAGGAAATCAATTGATTCATTTAACTAATGATATAAAATATACAAAATACAAAATATATTCATTAAAAAAAATCATCAAACAAAAAATATCATAAATATCATTCAAAAATTTAAAGGATTAATATATCCCTCATCACTATCACTATCATAACTTCCATACTTATCATCATCCTCAACCACTTCCTCTTCCTTGTCCTCATCCTCATCCTCATCCTTACTCTCTTCCTCACCATCATCCCTGCCCTCTTCCTCATCATCATCCCCACCATCTCCATAGACAAGAATTTCATCATCCCAACCTCCTATAGGACTACTAAATGCTACACTATAAAATCTACACATCCTCAACATATATGAATCATAAGATTTGGAAGTATTTGGTGTATGTTATGGACATAATACTTCCATCAGTTTTAAAAATTCAGTGTTCTCTATTTGAGCCCATTCTTCCACCTATATAGCCCTTTTTAGCATTTTTTATATTTACCTCAGCCTTTTATACCCATTCTAAATCTTTATTACTAGTAACTACACCTAAATTTCTCCTATACCTCATTTGAGTAATACTTTTCCCTTGTCGGAAACATACTCTTCCATGGTGCTCATCTCCCAAAACATGATTTAAGTGGTTGTCTGGGCCAAAGTTGTCAAGTTCATGAGTATCAAGGGCCTCCAAAGAAGAGTTTTACAAATATAAATAGACTATTATGTTAAAAAATAGATATCAAAAATTTAAATCAACAAATTAAAACATACAATTAACTATTGGGTTTTTTTGTTTTCCACACTTACATATTTTTTCATTCTACTCGATAAAAATAGTTTTTCTCAAGGAACAAATCCTTAAATATATAAAACCTCCCTCTATAATGACATTATTATGCTACTTTTAGTAATTTAAAATAAATATACAAAATATATTCAATTTAAAATTCTAATAACAACAATAATAAAAATTAATTATGAAAACACAATCACCAGATCATGGAAGTATCAACTTTGTATAATCATCAATTATGACAATGTGATGATTTACACATGATTCAACTAAGAATTAATTATATTAAAAAAAATTCATTTATTCCTTTCTAAAATTGAATCATTACATAACTATTTTCAAAGATTCAATAGATACAAAACCCAACCGTAAGAAAAATTTATCACAATAACAAAAATAATAGAATGAAAAGAAATAAGATATTCACAATTATAAAATTCCTTAATGGTCTTAACAGAAGTAACATAATTCATTTTAGATTCATTAAATTCAAAAAGGGGAAAAATAGTTTTGTCCCAACAATGATAATTAAACTAGATATGATGTTTATTGTAGATATCATCAAAATATTAATGAAATTGGTAATTAAATTATTGTTAATGTGATTTGGTCCATTTGAACAGATGGATAACATGGATTCATAAAATTTATTTAATCACAATTTAATTATAATGTTTTAATCACTAAGGAAAAACATTAGAATCATATTAATTAATTTCATCATAATAATCAATTTTTGGAAACTTTTTTTTCACCTATTAGAAAGTCAAAAACACACTAATTGTAAAACTATTATATTGGGAATGCAAAGGCTTATACTCAGTAAATAAAAATAATGATAGTATTACACTATCTCAAAAAAATTCAACACTTTAAATACATATTATAATACATGAAATCTTTTGATCTTTGTGTATTGATTTTAATTTTTTATCAAACCTTCTTGTTTTACTTTCATTAGAGCCAATAAATTATTGTTTTTCATGGTTCTAATATTACCATCATTTAGTTTATTAAGAGGTTTTGTGATTTCTTTAATTTTCATCCATTTTACAAGGTTTCTCTAGATTCACCATGGAATTTGTGGTTTTCATTCTTGTTTAGGGGTTTTTAGTAAAATCCAATGGAATATTTTTTTTCATTCTTATATGGGTTTTTTAGTTCTTCAAAGATCTAGTGAGAATTTATTTAGCCCCTGGCCATGTAAAGTGTTCCTTAGTAGTATGAGCTCTAATTGGATTTGAAGACACACTATAATCATGTTTTCTGTTTTAATCATGGATATACAGTCAATTTTATAAACTTACTAGACCATCATCAAATTGGTTCATATAGTATAAGGAGAGAACCCCTAAGATTGATAGTTAATATATCCAAAATAATTAAAATAACCATAATGAGTCGTATCAACTCTTGGTATGTCAACAAATCATTAACTTATTCTCATTGAATTATCTATTTTTTGGGATCCAAGTAAAATACTCATGTCCTATGTGATTTTAATTTTTGTACTCATTCTTAAGATTTCATGAGCTTATGTGAGAATTTAATTAAACAATATATTGAGAACTAGTTTATCAGGCATTATTATGGGTAGAATATTCATAGCATCAAATATGTCATGCATTCTTATGGGTAGAATATTCATAACATCCAATTTACTCTAAATCATATCAAGTTCAGTCTAAATGAAATTATAGTGAATAATAGTTTATAATTATTTAAGTCGTATTACTCTTTAAGGAATTTATGGATCAAAGTGGTCATTATTTATCTATAAATTTTGTTAAGTGTGATCCTTTTGATAGAACTAGTTTAAACTACGGTGTGTATGAGGAGGATAAGACTATTAAGAGAGTTGAATACCTCCAAATTAAAGTAGAAAAATATCTAAAGAAATTTCTCATTTAAGTGTTCAATATATTTTAGGTTATATCCTTAGAACCTATCAAGATAGATGTTATTTTTTGGAAAGGAAAATTATAAGCTGATTGACCCCCAATATTTGCATGAGATATAAAAAAATAATTACATCTATGTAAGTGTTTTAACTGCTTCCTCTCATGGTCTTGCATCGTAGTTTTCCTCAAAGTGTGGACATATGTTGTAGCATCCTTTTTTTTATTTTTTCCTAAAGATTCCAAAAAAAATTAAATAATATAAAAGTAAGTATTAATGAGAATCATGGTAATTTTTATTTAAAAACCTCAAGTTTTATTAATACATTAAACTCGGTACTCATCCAATGAGTAATAATTTCCTAATAATATTCTATAAGTAGTCATCTATAATAGGTGTGGCCTCTAAATCTATACCAACTGTATAATTCCAAAAACTATAAAATGCATTCTTATAGCCTCTCTAGAGGTCACCTAATTCTATAAGTCATGATGGTCATGTAGCATCTCTATCTAGAAAATTAAAACTAAACTGAAAAAAATATTAATTAAAATAAATACTATAATAATATAACATTAAATCCAAATTTTTTTTACCCATATCTGTGCCCAAGCGTTATCTTTTATTTCATTCGGTAGGTGTCACCAAGAGAGTGGACATATATGAATGATGTCAGAGTATTTGGAACGTGTCTCAAAAAAACACCTATACTCATGTCCTATTTTTCCAACCATTTGATTGTCTCCATTATACTCCACTGTCATCTATGTGCGGCGACTCTATAGTGCACACATCCGTGTATGACCACACCACTTATAGGTAGATTCAGATGTTAAAGGAGAAAAACAAATATTATATCAATATATCTTATAATGAACATAAATTATGATAATTGTTTTACCAGGGTTCTATAAATATACTTGAGGCAGTCTGATCAGTGGGAATTGATGAATTTCTAGGCACTAAAGGAAAATCAAACTGTATAGATGTAGTGGGTCTAAGTGTATGCTCTACAAGGTCTAAAGGTGTTAGAGATGTAGTCGAAGAAGAAGGAATATAATATCTTAGGGAGAAATAAGTATAATGAAAATAATATGGAATAAATGACTGTGAAAATGCATAATAAGGTTGAGGAGTGGGAATCATCGGTGGATACAGGAACGATAGGTGAAGAGGCTCTAATAAAAATATATGTGAAAACATATGTGGCATGAATATCCTCGATGTTTGTAACAACACAATGGGATTAGAAAGTGTGTTAGATGTTACATTAGGGGGACGGATGGGGTGTGATCGGGAACACTAGCTTGAGCTCCTAGCAGTAGTACACCCCCCAAAATCTCCAACTCGAGCACTGAAACCACTAGGCTGGTCAGTGAACAAATGATTCCTTGGTGGTGGATCTTGATTGAAAGTTAAAAATAGAATTAACTACATGACATTATATGTTATTGATATATAGATTTGAAATAAAATACTCACAACGGGCACTATAGGAGGGACACCCATCTCACTCATTGGTCGATTTTTTATTCATTATTTTTACTTCATTTATCCTAAGAGTTATTCATTTCCTGAATTTAAAAAAAATGTGGAATTAATTATAAATACAAAACTAATGTGTAACAGAAATAATAAATAATATGTGGAATGACTTAATTAAAAAAATTTACTTTTCAAACCAAATACAAGATACATATTGACATAACAAAGAAATTTTATATCTAGTGGGAATAATATCAAAATAGAAGACATTTCATAGAAAAAACAATATGATAAAATTAACATGTTTAGCATGGGAAGTTAGATATTTGTAAATCTTTTGGATAATAATTAATTGAGGAAAAGTAATCAATCTTATGTTATGGAATTATAATGTCGCAAAATTTTCATTGTTTTGTGGTTGTTTTCAAAATTTATTATATACATTTTTTTAACATTCAATAATAAAATAGTTGATTATTCTATTTTGATATTTTGGGAATACAAGTTGAATATAGATCATTTATGACATGATTTTAATTAATTAGATTTATTTTTGAAATCAGATTCATTTGGGATAATTCAAAAAATATTTTATGTTAATTTTATGTAGGAAATTTGAGCTTTATAATAGATAATGAGAAACAAAATTAGTAAACGTGAGATAAATATTTATACACCAAAATTAATAGATACAGTGCTATAATTCAAACACTTATTGTGTTAAATCTTAATGAAATGCAAAAATTCCAATATATCATTAAAAATCTCATAGATAAGAATCAAAGACCATGTTTCCCTATGTTCACCCTCAAGAGAGATAAATCACTTACATATTCTCTAACATTAAATTTCATGAGTAATAAATCTTCATGAATCAAATTTTTGATACAACATTCTACATAATGATGGATAGAAAAAATAATATGTATCGATAAGTGAGCAACACCATATGTGTAAGAAGAAAAAAACACAAATAAAAAATCTAATGTTTTCAACACATTCTTTACCACCACATTGAGTATAAGACCCAGTCTAATTCCAATTTTTTTTACTTAATAAAAATAAAAAATTAAAACATAACATGAATTAAAATGATATGTTTTTTTTGAATTTCAGCAGTTATGAAATAAATATTGTGAACACAGGCTAATGTTGGAGTGTCCCAACTTGGGACAATATGAGAATAAAAAACCATAGTTTCAGATTCATTGAATAATTTCCACACTTCAATGCATAATATGCACTAACATAGAATACCATGAAGTATATAAGATTCATAAAGATGATGGTAATGTTGTATGCCAAGAATTCATCTCATGTGTTGATGAAATGAAGAAAATAAGGATGAATAAGGGATTTTGAGTGGCATAGATCAATCAATAATTCAGTAAAAATGTTTTTTAGAAATACATCTCTCAATATCCTACTATAAAATATTTATTATTATGAGTAATACCATATGAATTAAAAGAAGTAACGAATCTCTAGTTTTTTTAATTGGATGTTAATTCCAATAAAAATAAATAGATTTACTGTCTCCCATAAGAGGGAAAAATACATACTAATGGGGTTGATAAATTTAATAAAGTTAGTGGAGGAAAAATTAAAATAGTGGATAATGAAATATACATTATCAATGTGAAATATGTGGATATTGAAGTTAAAACTAAGAATCAATAAATATTTCAAGCTCTGTTTTCACAACATGTTGGAAAATAAGTTGCTACCAAACATACTATATTGGAGGAAAATTTTTATATAAGACAACTATTTAGTACAACAAAAATCCCATGATCATATATTGATCAACATATATTATCTATAAATAATAGGGAATTATCACCATAAAAAAATAATATTTTATCTAAACACATTTTCATGTGTAGTGCAGGTATCAATTATAAATATATACAAAAAGTATTCAAGATGAATGTGGCGAAAGATACCAAAACCTCTATGGTGTATTAAAGGATGTTCATAAGAATTTTTTACCCTAAATAATCCATTTTAGTGAATAATGAAGAAAATAAATTACATGTGGGAAATTTTAGTCATATTTTCTCCTAGATAAATAGATCTGGGTCTGTCGAATATTACTAGAAATTCTCTATGTTTGGGTATATGGATGTGGAATATTGGTAGAATGTTTCTGCCATTTAAAGAAGAAGTAATCCAATAGTAAGAGAAAAAATCCTAAGAGGCTGAAAAATAAATAGAATACAAATAAAAATCCATATACACAAAAAATATTTGAAATTAATACTGAATAGTATTATTTTTTGAATGGTAGTGGTTATAGTGAACTGGAATAAAATTATAAATCATTCAAGATGGAAACCATAATAAATGATAAGAGAAAATCAAAGTAGGTTAATAATAAAGATGATCCTACCTTGGGATCTAATAAAAAGTAAAAACTTGAAAAGAATATTGCAAAGAAGTATATGAGAAAGGATAGTGATTTATCTTTGGGTAGAAAGTGAAAGAGTGATTTTTTTAAAACAAACCCAATAATTATAAGAATAATTTTCCACCAATGGTTAGAATAATATAAATATTTTATAGAAATAGTACACACACCCTTTATTTTTTAAATAGTAAATGAATATTTCCATTAATTGAGTAAATATAGATAATACTTTATGATCAGTCAAAGAGAAATTTTTTTACTTCATTAGCAATGAAAACACTTAATAATCCATATAGAAGTTTCAAAAAGATAAGAAATCTCTTATAGAATATTATGTTATTTTATTAGTTGATATCATGGAGGCTGTAATGATTTATGAATTAGGGGAGAATAAAATATCCTAATGTGATAAAAATATTTAATAAAAGGACTAAAAAATTAAATGAATTATAGTAAACCATAATGACTATTAAAGTTGGGAAAGTTCCATTATCACTTCTGGAAAGGCTAGTGGCACAACTCTTGGAAGTCTTTCAGACACATTCCTTCAAAAAAAACATGAGAATCTCACTAAAGAAGTTATAAACGATCTTCTGAGTATAATGTTTAAAAATAACTTATAAAAGGTATATGAAGGATCCTATAAAATTTTCTAGACTAGGTTTTCAATAGGATCCATGATTTAAATTTGTTCATGGAAATCATATTTGAAGGTATTTCTACAATGATAAAGTTTTATAGTGGAGAAGAAAGTGATTTATCACATTAAAAAAACCTAATACATATGGGAATTAGAGGGATAATGATGAAATTTGTGAACTTCTACTTATGAGGTGATGAGTGAATATAAGTTGATGACCTCTTCTTATTCTAGTTCATTTGTATCATTAGTGATGTTATTTTATTTTATTTCTATAGAATATGCTTTGTAAACTAATATATTTCTTTGAAAAAAAAATACTTTCATGTAAGTTAAATTCCAATATCTCTCCTAAATATATATATCACATGATTTATTGTAGGAATATATTTTATAATGATCATGTGTTTTGATAAATGTTTTGGAATCATAAGGGAAGTGAATGTTTGATTACCATAATGATCTTGTTATTACATATCTATTTATTTAATTTCCTTTGTAAGGTTTGAATTAGATGTAATAGACATATATAATTTAAGAACATTCCTTAATTTAATCATAATATTAACATTTTAGTTTAAGACTCACTTTACCTTTTGTTTTGAAAATCACAATAAACATTATAAATATTTGGATTTAAGTTGAGTTTTTTTGTTAAGTCGTTGTTTTTATTGGTTTTTATTTTAATATCAATTAGTTAAACATGTAAAATTAAATTCATCATGTTTTTGTTAGAAATTAACCATTTCTAATTTCTTTGGTCTGGTAGATTTGAATATAGTTCAATTCAATATTAGAAAATGCAACTCAAATAAAACTACAACCAGTAGATATTGAAAATTCACATGAAGGTCTAGTTGGATAAAAAATATTTGTAATCCATAGTAAACAAATTTTTATATCACTAAACCCAACAACTCATGTAAAGATAAATTAAAAGAACTAAGAACATAGAGGGATTATTCTATACATTTCCCAAAATAACTTCATGTTTGCAATGAAAAGTTGAAAATTAAAGTATTGGAGTCATCAAAAGTAATAAATGGACCATGGACAATGGGAGAAGGGATGGTGTCAATTCCATAATCACCATAATCAAAAATATGTCTTTGGATTAATTAAATAATGACAATAAATTCAGGTTGAATATGATCTTTGACAAAAAAAATTGTTTTTCCATTGATGCCTATAAATATGGTTTATCAGTAGCTAGAGTGTGGGTCATGTCAATAACCCTTAATCCATAATCTTCAATAAAGGTGTTATGCCTCTTCATCGAATCAAACCACTAGAATTTTATTTGAGTGTCTCAACCTTGAGATTAATAATCCAATATTAGTATTTTCTCAAGGACTCCATAGTAAGATAGATTTTCAAATAGAAGTCCATTATTCGATGAACTAGAATAATAGTCTGTTGTAGCAATTAATACAACACCATCTTGTTGTGTTATTGTATTATTTTCTCATTTTTGATAATAAATCTGTACCCATTGATCATAATTTCTTTTAATTCGTGAAACATAGAATTAGAAAGAAACAATGATCTCATTTCCTCAGAGATAGAGACAACAAGAAAATTCAATACCTGAAATATAAATGAATGCAAAACTTAATTAAATATTTTTTTATTAATTTTTTATAGTAATGTTTCTACCATAAATTTCAACAATGTAGAAAGCTATTTAATATGAAAAGTATCTCTCATTTTCAATGGTAAAGAATGATTCTTTCTATTTATCATTTGTTAATGTTCCCTTTCAAACAAAATATAAATAGTTTAACATATATGTAAAATTACTTGAGAAGAAATAATATATATAAACTTAATTTACATACTTGATTTAGTCATCCTAAAAATCATAGTTAAACAATTTTTTTTGATGTTCCATCTCCCTCTCTCCAATGATTAATTTCATAAATGTATATTATCCAGGAATTCCCCCTATTTTAGGAAGTGATATAAAAATTCGTTCAATTTTATCATATTATTCTTTTTAATTTCTCATTGTTATGTTATGTATCATTTTCAAATAATAAAAATACATTGAATAGAAATCTATACATTCTTGATCCTTGTAACCTTTGATGATAGAACCTTCAGTATGATTTTGGTTCTAGATTTAAGACTTTAATGTGAACATGTTTATTTCAGTTGGATACATCAAAAGAAAAGAAAAAATTCCTCCGAGAAGTATTTTGGTTGGAATACGGATAGTTAGATGCATTATGCATGTCAAAAAAAATGGAGGGAATATTTTTATCTAACTCACAAAAAACTAATGGTTCCTCTGCCAATTTGTTTTTGCAAAAATGACTTTGATAAATTCTTAGCACAAATATTTATATAGAAATGAAACAACCAAATATATGACACCCAAGAATTATTGGGAAGAAGATGATGGATTTCTGTTGGAATCAACTCATGGAGAAGGATGTGATAATCACGAGTCTTCAAAGATTTCAAGATGAATAATTTTCTATTGACCCATTTTGATATTTTTCTTGAATAACCATCAAGAACATTAATATTCTCTAGTACTTCTAGAAATTTATTTTTTTCTATAGGTGTCATCACATATGATGCACATGGAACTTTCTATTTATTTTCATTGATACAAATTTGATGTGATTCTATTCTGATTCCCCAATCAACCAAGTCATGTTGAGATCATAAATCATCTTTTGAATTTCCCATGAAATTTAGAAGAATTGAAAGAAACATTTCACATAAATTATTTTAAATTTACATTACATATAATAAATGATGTATGAAATTGGTTGACCAATAACACAACTCAAAGAAGATACTCCTATTTTTACAATTGTAACATGTTTTAATGGAAACATTCTTCCTCTTTCTATATTTTATCTGACCTTTTATGAAAGAAAAAATAAAATCCTATAATTCAATAAGAATGTCAGTTCTAGACATATCTTGAGGTGGATTTTCAATCTCTATGGTATTGTCAAGTCTGCAACAATTATTTCTCTATGGGTGGTCTGTTGGAAAGAATCACTGATGATTAGTCTAATTTCCATCTCTGATATGCTTCATAGATCATATTTCCTTTGTCTTCCAGTGAGAGTAGGGCCCATTCCATGATGATTAGTCTAATTTCCATATGCATTCCATTCCCATTTTTCTTTATAATCCTCTATAGCAACGTCAATGTCGTTGAACAGATTGAGGTGATGGGTTTTTTCATTATCATCCAATGACCATGTGTAGTGTAAGACAACCCAAAAATAGGTAGCTATATCTTCGAGAGTCAACATGTAAAAAAATCAACAAATAGTGTATCGAGAAATTGCTAACGACACTAGTGTAATGTCCTAGATTTTACGTATAATATTTTTATTATATGGAATAATTTTGAGACAGCAAAATCTGACAGCGAGTGATTCTGAGGCCTAGAGTGCCCGGAATGATTCGTTGAAGTTTTGTTAAGCTTCAATTAGCGTGCATAAGTATTTTTCTAGAAAAAGTGGAACAACTCTTAAATGATTGCCTAGATTAGAAATCTGAGGGCATCGTTGTGTTCAGGATGGCGGGTTTACCCTAGGCGCAACTTAAGTTTAGTTAGAGAAGGCTTCCAGTGAGAAAACCCAAAAATGGCATAACCATAAATAAAATAATTGAATAAAGTTATTTTATTTTTCAATGCTTATAACTCATGAATGGTGAGTCGGATTAAAAATCCAATACCACCGCTGAACTCATGAGGGTATTCTTTATTTAGGCAGATACTAACATTAGCCAGCGTGGGACACCAGTAAAATTTAGTTTTTGGCCATAAATAAAATAATTAAGTGATGATTATTATATTTTCTAATCCATAACTTCTAAATGGTAACTCAGATTGAAAATCCAAGCATACCGTTGAGTTTGTTGGGGTGTGTTCTCCTTAGGTGGAGCCTATCCTCGACTTGCGCGGGTCGAGGGTGAATGTAATTAATTTATTGAACTTTTTTTAGGTGCGTTCAGTAAACGCATGAGTAGCGTTTTCTAACTTTTGAACCGGTGCTCAGATTAAAAATATGAGGGCACCGTTGAATCCGTAGCACCGAGATTCTCTTAAGGGAGACATTTCTTTGAGAGAAGTAGGTCTGGAGAAAAGGTTATGTTTTGTTACTTTTTAAAAGAAAAGAAATGAAATAATTTTATTATTTTATATTTGTTCATATCCTCCAACGGACAAGAGGTGTGTGGGGCCAGTGATGTGTCAATCCAATAAATGGCTTCACCTGCCAACCCTAAGTAATGACGCTGTTGAGAATTTGGAATGTTCCTAATTTATGATCCCCCATTAATTTCACACGTCGTTACTTACCCTACCCCTCTACTATATATATGAAGCTTGAGGGGAGGTACCGACACAGATTCTCCAAGAAACGAAGTGTTGAAGGAGCACCGTGATGCCAAAAACATAGAGGATGGAGCTGATCCGAGTGGGAGGTGACATGTGACATCGAACCCTGAACCGAAGGATGACGTGTGAGTGCCGCCGTTGGGAACCGGTTGCGGGAACGAAGAACACAATCCACCTTCAAGCGCGGATTTTTTCCAATGGGTTTATGAGGTAGGGGATTTATTCATTTATACAATTTAAATGATTACCTCTTCCCCGTTATTGAATTATACAAATAACATAGATCAACTGACTTACGAGTTGATCCAAAATTCTTTCGTTTTTTCAGGAGATTGTTAAAGGGTATCTTTGTTGGGTATGATTGTTGTTTAATACAAGAAAATGTTAAAACCTTTTTATCCTCCCTTTGATCACGAGCTAACGTGGAGGACGCGAGCCTAACAAACCTGGCTCGAACGCTTTACAACTTTTCAACCCTTTCACTCTCTGTGGAGGACTGCCAGCGCGGTGGAACCAACCGGCTATAAAGGAGGTGACACACCAATGCACGTTGCAAGAGGAGGCCATGACATGAATTTGTGGCGGTCAACAGAGATGTCAGCACTGATCGGCCGTGGAGGAGGTATGGCATGCCGTCGCGTGCCGCCGGTGTGTAAGAGGTCGTGACTCATCGGCCGTGACCGTCAGAGAAGACGGAGGGCTCATTAGCCGCCCGCATAAGGGAAGGGCGGCGTGCCGTCGTGCGCCATTGGTGAGCAGGAGACCTCTACCGAAGCTGCAGTAAAGGAGGACGAACCTGCGCCTTTGGTGGATTCTGTGACAACCGAGCGACACCCACGCGGCGCAGCCAATATGAAAACTGAAAGACCTCCAGGCCGTTTGGGAGTTTGGGAGACCGGGGGGTCACACCCCCCCACACCAGCTAGGGCAGACCCCATAGAGGGCCGCGGTCCCACTCGGACTGGGCCACTGCCCTACCGAGCTGTCGCACTAAGCGGGTCTTCGCTCTAGCGGGCCGCCACCCAACCGGGCCATCATCCTAGAGTGCCGCTGCTCTACCGGGCCACCACCCTACCATCCCTCTCCCTATACAGGCTGGGAAGCCCTTTATGGCCCACCCTTTGCAGGATGACCCTTTGCTGGCCACCCCCCTTAGGGGTCGGGCCGCCCCTTGCGGGTCATTCTTTGCGGGTCGCCCCTTTGTGGGCAGGGATGCCCTTGCAGGCCAGTCCGGACATCAGCCCAGCCCATACTGGGTTGGGCTGGGTTGGTCCGACCAGGTCAGACCAAACATAGGCCCAACCGGGCCCAAAAACACTTAAAGGGTCATATCTTGAGAACTAGATGTCTGTTTGATGAACCATCTATGATGTTGGGATCCTTAGGAAAAAGCGTTCCTTTTTGAGATACTCCACCTATTTTTTGGAGAAATTTGGGGTACGACCGGGTCGGATCTCACATGAATCCAACTGGGCCCTCGGCATTAAAACACATGTATCTTGAAAACCGTGCATCCGATTGACAAGCCATTTTTGGCTTTGGGACTCTCTTAAGGGAGAAATGACTAGGCGGTACATGGAGGAGACGGGCTGACGTGGAGTGATTTGGAGATGATCTGTACCTACTCTTTAGGTAGGATCCATGGTGGACGATCCAAGAGCTGTTTTGTACTTTTTGGTTGTATTTTTACCTTTTAGTTGTACTTGTACTTTATAGTTGGGATTGTATTTCCGACCACTTTACTTTTAGTACTCTTTTCAATAAAGTAGTTACTTTGTGGTTACATTCTGGTTTTGTTCTAGTCTATATGGTTTCTTCTAGTTGTTCTCTTGGACTGTGTATCAGTACAGGTTAAAAAGGAAATGCCTTATCATTTTAGGGATTCACCTTTCCGGTGCTAGTCGCTAGCCCCTGACCTATGGAAGGAAGGTTTGGGGTAGTCATAGCATGGTCCCTGAGGGATGGGTCATGAAACAAGTCTTCTTCTTATTTCTTGGTAAAGGATAATATTTGATGAAGATCACCGAGAAGGAAAAAACAGCTCCCTGCCTCCAAGGGTGATACACCAACCAATGGACCCATGATCATATCATGAAGATATATGAATAAAGAAGGGATTCTATAACCTTCAACTCAGATGATGAACAAAAGTGAGGGAAGAAGAGATAAATGAGAAAATTTCTCACAATTTTTTATTGTCAGGAGGATGGATCACATCCATTTATATAACCATCCATGACGCATTTTCATTTAATGAAAATGCATCTTCCATATTAAATGTATCCATATACATTTATTCCCATAATTCCTTGAATCCTATTAAATGAGTGGTCAACCCAATTAATCTATTGATAATATAATATAACTAATAATAAAACCATTTAGGAGAAATAAATATATATCAATTATATATATATATGTTATCACCTGTATTTAATACATGCCTTATAATACACACACCAAATTTATGTAATTAAATAATATATATATATATATATATATATATAATATTATATATATATATATATATATTAGTTACTTTTTAATAATCTACCACTTGAACTAAAATCACTTCAGGAATTTATGCATAGCTTCACAACTCTTTGCGAATCCATCCAAAATATTTTGGATATAGTTTTCCATCAAACTCTATTCATTTTGAAGAAACACTTTTTACAAAACATCATCCTTATCCAAGGGACTAATTGTGTGACGCTTCAGGCCTTAACAACATTTATAAAAACTATAAAATCTCCATTTAATAGATATAAGAAAAGTGTGGCCTCTAAGAAATCATCAGCATTTCTAATGATACTAATGGGTCTGGTGTGATCTCTATCAAACATACTCTTATCAATATATGAACATGTCCTCTACAAGATGTATCATATACATCATATGTATCTTTTATAATCCCTTTTCCATGACATCGAGTGGCCACAAGACATGGAAAATTTAAATATAGTAAAGGCATCTCATTATTTTCATAATTCTATGAAAAGGCCAATAAAATGGATAAATACATCACATATCACTCATCTACTTGATAAACATATCACATGTTTCTTATCTAAGTTGTTTAACACATAATATGTGAAGAAACTATGCATTACAATGCATTTTCTCAGTATAATTCAAACACGGTCTAGATGTCTTTCTTTGTCATACAAGTGGATAAATCCCTTCTTGGTTGTAATCCAACTGACAACAAGATCAACAACATACCCAACCACTACCTAATTAGATAAGTTAATATGCTAAATTTCATAAGCTGGGTATTAAAGTATGAAGTTTCTCCTTATAGGTATCTCACAAACATCAATTAAGAAGGATTGATAATAAGAATACACCCCTAAGTATATCTACAACTGTATGACATTCCATTAGATATATTTTATCATATATATAGAAGTAATAATTCACTACTTATTAACTAAAGAATATATTATTCAATATATTATATACAACCCTTTAAAATGGATATAAGAATCTATTCAAGATAACCTTAACATATCATCACAAACCATTATACAATACGATGGTCATCAGTTAGAGAAAACTCAAAGTTTTCTCTTTAAGGGGATATTTTTCATTTGACTGTTCATGTAAAATAAATTGCAACACACATGAATGTATGATAAATTTATTTTTCCTTTATTTTAATGACATTGTACATTTTTTAACCATTAAAACCAATCTATTAAGTGTCGAACACATAGAGATATAACATGAACCTCACGTGGTTACTACAATAATGGATTTTTAACATTACATACAAATGTAATTCCTATCACATCCTTATGAGACCATCTGATAAAAAAATCTCACAAACCACTTAGTGAGTAACATATATGAACAATCTAGTTTGAATAATGGTGAGAATTAGGAATAATATTCTTTAAGTTCAAATATTTTAGCATATATTCAAACTCATTAACTTCGTTACATCAAATGTTATAATGTTATGCTCTTTTGTCTATGCAGAACTCATTCTAAGCACATCATCATGATCCTTGGAACCTCTTCCATCAAACTTATTACTTGAAAAAATTTATAGCTAATGTAACTTTGTACATAATAACTTTATAAAAATTTCTTAAACCATTTAGGAAATCAAGTAAATTTATCTTTTTAAATAAGTTGTCAAAATACTGAAATTTACTTTATCATAGTAACTAAATGTAACTATTTACATTTTTATTTACTATCACATACCCTAACTCTTTAGTATATTAAGAGAACAATCACTCAAACTTAGATTGGAATAATATTCTATTTATTAAATTTGAACTTCTCTATGATAATATGTACTCCAAATAGCCTCTTAGATAGAATATTACCTTCAAAATATCTTTATAAGATTAGACTGCATTTTTAGGAAATAACATTGATTTCCGTTTAGTGATAAAATGACAAAAATAAACTATTGTTTCCAAATAATAAATTATATTCTATGTGTCTGAAACCTTTTGTAAATAATATTTTATTAAAATATATCGTTGATGGATGGAGGGAACACATTCCCTCACATTTTTACAAATATATAGATAAACACTTTTATCTCGGATAAACACTTTTATCTATATCTTCATCTTAAAAAATTTTATATAAATATAATGAATCATAAACCATGGGTATTCATTTAATCATATCAGAACAACCCTTTGTTATTGAACTCACTCTATTATCATATAAGAGAATTGAGATGCAGATACACATCTTTTACTTATATTCATCCAAGCTTGACACATTCATTTAAATTCAAAATATGGATGTAGTAAATTTTTACTTCATCACATGAATATAAACCAATGTCTTGGTCAATTGTTCCTTTGATTTTTAACTTGTGTATATTTACAACAATTTTTAAAATATGAATTCGAAAACACTTTCCCTTCAAATCTTGAGGAATTTATTTCTATAACATACTTACTTGATATGGAAATTCCATGGAGTTTCACGAACTCCATTAAGAATATTTTGATAATACAATAATATTTAATTATTAACATTCCTTTTCTAATAGCCCAAGGTTTGAATGGCATTGATTTTCTTCTCGATGAAATATTTTTTAACTTTTAAAATAACTTTTGTTATTCCTGTTTGAACTTTTATCAACTTATACTATCAATATAGTACTATAATGAAGACATTATATTCCCTATTTATCCATTATCAACACTTTGAGGATATCAATTAAATTTTTTCCTTGAATTCAATAATATTTTCATAATATCTCCATATTTAAAAATAGGATAAATTATATAATCCTAATAATCCATTTTAGTCTCCCCTATAAAGAATTATATATAATTAAACTAATCATAAACCATTTCTAAAATCAACCATATAATTTCATTTAAACAACCATTTTATAAAATATCTTCTCAAGAGATAGATGATATATTGTACACATTTTATGATTTGTTTATCCAAGCTTCAATACCATTTTACAAAAGATCTTCTCAAGAGCTAGATGATATATTGTACACATTTTATGATTTGTTTATCCAAGCTTGAATCATCCATGCTATCAATGTAGCAACTCATTTTCTCTATTACTTGAAATAAAAATTCAAGATTCAATTATTTTCATCCTTTTAACCTTCTATATATTTACAACACTTTGTAAAAAATATAGTTCATATAATTTATCTATCAGAATAGAAGAATTGATTTTTATAAAGGATAAATCTATAAAGAAAACTTTTATTCTCACTAAATCATTAATGTATTCCATAATATTGAATATCATTTGAAATTCCCAATAATATTTATTATAAGAGACTAAAATCATTAATGTAACCAATCATGTTAAGTACATGAGCGGTGAATAAGATTCCATTAGTCACTTGGAATATAATGCTATTTAAAACTAAATAAATCATTCCATGCTTCCCTAACTGAATGGCCCGAAGGCCTTAATTTTTATTGATTTTTGATAACCCCCTTTTAAGGGATGAGGGGGAACCCTTATAAGGCCCGTAGGCTCAGAGATTACATGGCCCGTAGGCTTAGGAGATTACATTACCTGAAGGTCTTAGGGAATTCAACCAGACTATCAACAAGGAGCTGCCCCTCCCCAGTATCTGCATCCTGATAGTAGATCACCACATTTGCATGACCGTCTGGCTAGGCTTCCCGTGCAAGCATAGGCTGGTACCGATGGCATAGCCATACCCTCCCATTCTAAAAATCCATTTGGCACTGCTCTGGTGAGTGCACCTGCTCTGAATCCTCTTCTAGGGATACTCCTTTTTTGTAGTGTGTCTGGGGCCTGCATTTACTGTATCCCAAATAAAATACCAAGAATAATAGAACTAAGGAAAATCAAGGAATACTTGTTCTAAGATAAATAATATCCAACATGAAAATCATGAGTTACTCAAAGATTTCATTCCTTACATTGGATAATATAGGGGTACTCGTGCTGAGAATGATAACACCTGATTGAATGATAGAGGTCATGAAAAGTTTCTTTATAGAAGGAATATCACACTTAGTATTTCAAGTATTTTTTTACTTATAGTCTCACCAATTGAATACAGATCATATAAATATTAAATTCATAAATATTACATCATCTATAAAAATTATATTCTATTTTGTTATTAACTTTCAATGTACGCATGTTTATAGTGTTTTAGTTTTGGAATTCTTATTCTAACCACCAAATTTTTGAGTCCACACCACATTAATTTGTATCTCTTTACACAACCTACAAGTCTATGTTAATCAAAAAAAATTGTAGTTAATTATATTCATCAATATCCAAATGAATCGTATGCATAAGGTATACGAAGAGTTCATGTATGGAAATAGAGTTATTTGATACTGGAAGAATCCACATGAGTAATCCTAGAGTGATAAATGGCCAACCCCATTCAGTTTCCAAGCTAAGGAAAACCTATTGGAAGGTAGGTGGTATAACCCTAAGTACCTCTACCTTGGGATACATTAATCAAGATAGAACTCAATTCATTAAAACTCTAACACCTAATATGCACAAACTATGACCAACAACCACTCTCAATATCAAAACTAAAATAAAAAATCAAGTTTATTGTTGATGAATACTGAATTTTATTATATCAAACCAATCATGATATGCAAGGCTCCATCCTAGAATAAATTCATCATAAATATTTTGCAATACAATTATTCATAATATAAAGAAATTATACTGATGGATATAACCAGGAAAAACGTTTAAATAAATAAACAATTAAAATATTTAAACATGAGATAAAAATTTATGAAAAATTTCATAAATAAAATCTAATTATAAAACATTTATAATTTCAACTTTAACATTATATACATTCCATAATTTTGAATAGAAATTATTTATATTCATTCCAATATGAATACTTTCATATTTTTCATTAATACGGATTTTTTTAAATATATGATATTATATGAATTATAAACTATTTATTAGAAGCTTCTTTGAAACTTTTCTTGGATAAATGGAATGGCTACCCTCTTATCTATATTACTAACTCTATACATTTACCTACTGATATTATTATATCTATAAATGACTTCATGCGCTATTCAGATTTGGATTTACTTAATGAGATAAATACCATTATTAACAACTATACTTTTGTTAACACTATTGATTTTTTAGTTTGGGAACCAGTGAATAATGGAGTTTTAAACTCTAAAATTTACTAAAATCATAATATAATTAATTCAATATAGGATTTTTCTTGGCTAAATAGATTTAACAAGAAATGGGTTAGACCCTCTAGATTCACTGTGGTCTTCAGAATATCCCACAATAGAGTTCCCACTGATTGTTTTCTTCAATTATTTGGTATTCAACTTTACTCTAAATGATATATGTGTAACCAACACAGAAAGGATGTTGACCAAATTTTCTTATCTTGTGATAAAACTTATGAATTATGGAAATAAATATTAGACCTTTTTTTTTATCTTAGATGGATAGGTTTGGAATCCATCCGGCTACATCTTCAAAGATGCACTGCTATGGATGCCTCTCATTAGATTGAACAAATTTTCATAACTATTGTTGCTAATCAAATTCACAACATTGGGTATGAAATAAATTTGATCATTAACAAAAATAATACTTTCAATATTCACTTAGCACAGGTGAAGATCTTCACTACTATCAAGGAAGCTGGATTTATGCAAAAAGATACCTCCCACAATTCCATTAAGGATCTTATTATTCTTCATTGGATTAGAATCCAAGGAATATTTGGCTAGATGAAAGGTATGTTGGAAGTCTTATAAAAACACCCTCCCCCTGTATGGATCAAAAATAAATGTGGATGGTGCCTCAAAAAGCAACTAAGGCCCTATGGGTTATGGAATAGTCTATAGAAATCACATTGGATAGATTCTGGGATGCTGCTACGACACAAGTGGATTTTCCTCCTCCTTAGAAGTGTAGATGTACAACGTCATTATTGTTATTGGTATCATCAAGAAAAAAGGATGGAATAACATGTGGATTGAAAGTGACTCCACCACTATTGTGAAATCCCTTCAACATGGAGTGGTTGATCTGGCATGGCCCCACATAGTAAGATGGATGGGTTGCCTCCATCACCTGTCAAAAGTCAACCCTATAATTACCCATGCTTATCTTGAGGCAAATAGGGTGGTAGATAGTATTTCCAATAATGGAGTTAAAAGTGAAATTACATGGATATAGAACCTCCCATTGGATCTCATTCTGTTACATTAAAATATATTACTATAAATTTCCCTCTTTTGAACTTTTGTAACATTTTTTTATCTTTATATATTTTCTTGATTTAGTCTTTTAAGAAAGACATCATCATTTAAAAAAACTAAATATCTTATACTTAATTAATTATTTAAACCCTTATCATATTATTTATCAAAAAAATTGAATGACTAAAATAATATCCAAATAATTCCCCATTTATTTTAACAATTTCAAATTAATTAATTATAAACTAAAAATGAATATTAAGTAAATTTAATAAATAAAAAATATATTTATTTTCAAAAATATAAGATATTTATAAACTATTAATAAATAAATTCCAATTATAAAAATTTTACAAATTAGAAGGAATATAAAAATTTTAAATTCTTATCAATATGAACCCTTTTAAATTTTATATTTAATGGAATTTATAGTATATTTCAAGAATTATAATAATTTTATAATTCAATGTCCATTATATGAACATTTTTATCTAATCAAAATATCATATATATTGAAATTTATAACCTCTTTATAATTACAGTTTTTTGATTTTGAATTAAATAATTAATTTCTATATAAAAATAATTTCATTTAAATTGTTAAAATGTGTTTAAAAAAATATTTTTCAATTAACCATAAACACATTATAGTTATTTAATTTATAAAACACTTTTATAAATTTATATAAATATTTCAAAATACCATTTTCATTATTTATAAATAGTTTTTAGATAATATAATTCAATTAACTATTGAATTAACTTGATTAAATTAAATTCATTATTTTTTTCTTAAATAATGTATTATATATGAAAATTTCATATTTATTTCCTTGCTTGAAGAATCATGTTTTTCAATTATAAAATATTTTCATAATTCAATAAACCTATTGATTCATTAAAGAAGCCTATGATCTGATACCACTGATGGGTTTTGTATATTCATCGCATCACCATGTGCAACTAAAGCCAACCCAAACATAGGAAGATATATCTTCGAGAATCAACACATAAATAAACTATATAAAAAGTGTACATGGAAATCGCCAAATGCAGCTGTCTTATTCTTCTTTCAAGTTGAATGACAATGCTTTCTGATGATCACATAGGAGTAAACAAAAGAACCCTGTTTCTTAGGGGGCTAAACCAACCAATAGATCTAGGATTATATCATTAAGATAACTTAATGCTGAATGGGAACTAGTGCCTTCATCTCAAATGATGAACATCTGTGTGGGAAGAAGAGATAAATAAGAGGCTTTATCACAATTTTTTGTTGTCAACAAGAGGTAAAAATCTCATTATATAGCCATCCATGATGTGTTTTCTTTTAATAAAAATGAATCAGCCACAATGTATCCATATACAATTATTAGAATAATTCATTGAATCTTATTCAATGAGTAGTCAATCCAATTAATGAGTTCCTAATGGAATGTAATAAATAATAAAACCATTCAGGAGAAATAAATATATATTATCATGTGTATTTAATACATGAATTATAATACACATATCAAATGCATGTAATTAAATATAAACATTATATATGTAATATCATATTATATATATTTATATATATATTAGTGCATATTTAAAATGAAGAAGGTCGTATAGTGAGGGTGACTTTTAAATGAGCATGCATTTCCCAGAACAAAAAATCCTTCCATTCTAGTAGAAAAAAATGAATATGTACCACCCAGAAAAACACTCATCCAAGTTAGTTTCATGTATTCACAAATTTTTAGAAAAAATCAACCGATTGAAGAAATCAACACCTTCAATTTTCACTGGCCTTAGTATTACCAGGAAACCCACCACTCCTCCTACCACCACCATGAATCCAGTGTTGGTGGATAAAGTAGAGAGTGTGATAACCCTAGAATGTATTTTTTCATGATTTTTGAAGATTATGGTTTTACCCCCTACCATTTTATGATCATTAATCATTCATGGCTTTCTATTTCATCTGACGCTTCATTACATGTAGCTGATTGTTGGAATTTTTTCCCTAAAAACCATATTCATTGAACTTTATGATAAACCTGTATTCATTGGATGAATATTAATAAACTCTTTATCACATACTGATTTTTATTTTACGTGACATTGTATGTGATAATGTCCTAAGAATAGTTGTTGCGCTAAAAGGTCAGAGCGGATCCCTGCTATGATGAGAACCCAGAAGTTCCATGAAACTATTTTTGAATATATGTTCTATGGATGGATGATATAATTTTATTGGACACAAATGATACAGGCTGTCAGGGGTGGGGACTCATGAATCATTAAGATACCTTCTCATGGTGTGTGCCCTTGGCAATATCTGGGAGGATATTAAGAGAACAAGACCCACTAGTAGGAAATCCACATTTATAAGTGTCCTTAAATGTTCCTATCTACACATGTGTGTATTGGTCCTTAGACATTAATATTATTACTAATGGGTATTATGACTCATACACATAGATGTATTGACAAAAACCATGATGAAATATGTTCGCAGTGAGGTAGGATATGTTGTGTGTGTCAAGAGTAAAACTGCATTAATGAATAACAATAGAAAGGTTTTTTCACTTCTACAGAAGTAGATATCTCAGAACCTTTTATAAAAATGATAGATCCTAACTAAATCCATGGCCATGGTTTTCTCTAGGCAAGTTAAATTTTGGGAATTCAAACAATAATAAATCGATCACATGGGTTGATGGAACTTGCATACAACCCGCTTGATTGGAGATATTGGAACAAAGTGATTATAATACACGGTAAGCCTTAATTAGAGGTGACATGTCATTGCAACATAAACTTAATTATCTTTGGTTCCTTGACCCATTGCTAGATAGTAATCTTGGAATTTAGGAAAGCCATTCTAATTCCATTTAGAAAGATGTCTAGAGGGTCACATACTAAATGTAAATAGTATCTTAGTTAAATAATTTATTATTTAATAAGTTGAATAAATATTATTCTCGATTGTGGTTTAATAATTATTCAATTATTCATGATTGCATTTATTTCATCACTAGTTATTCAAGAGAATATATTTTAGAGATAATACTTATTTATTGGTGAATAATTTAGTTATATTTATTTAATAAATAAATATTTATTATTGAATTCAAAATTGAACAATTATTTCATTGCTAGTTATTTAAGGATTAGTGGACCAAGTTATTAGGTTGATGAGAAATAATATTAAATATTATTTGGTTAAATAATATTTAAATATAATGTGCATGTTAAGAACATTTCATGGAAGTAATATCATGGCTATTATTATTTGACATGGGGTTTCATATGGAATAATAAAATAAGTAACAAAACATGTGTTAATTATTTTTTATTACTTGGTGAATTAAATTCCTCATTCCGCTATTGTTTTCTAATTATCCAAGGGATCATTCTATTGGATAAACAATTGTTGTGTGAAAAACATCCTTAGAGAAAAGCTCTCGAGCTTAGAGAAATCTTTCCCCTCAAAGAACACTATCAAGAACGAGATAGATCCTCCCCCACCAGATCTAGAGGAATACTTTGGAAGTGATTCTCAAGGCGATCAAAGGCAGACATCAAAAGCATGTGGATCTTCAGTACTAGCACATGAAGACTCATTCGATGAAGTCCGAAGATACATGGATCACATGTGGATCAACACTAGAGGATTCCTATCCTTTGACTCTACATCGCAATGAAGCCTCACCCCAAATCCATGGTTGAATGCATCAGTGAAGAAAGAAACTCCTTGGAGGTAACTACTTAATTTAATTAAATTAATTATAAAAAAAATATATCGATCCCTAGTTCTTAGTATCGGGTTCTCTCCATTGTATTTTATCTTTGATTCAATTTTTTGGATACTGTCATTTATCATTGTATTGATCTCGAATTAATTATCAATCATGGAAATTTGAAAAGTTGGGTACACGCCTATCCCGCACTTCCACTCCACCTAGAAACAACAAGTGGTATCAGAGTAGTTATATTGTAAATTATAATTATTTAAATAATTCATTTATATTTTAAGATTTAGTAATTTAGTTTTTTTAATTCATGTTTAATCATTCTTGTAATCTGAATTTTGATATTTGTTCCTCTCTTATCGTTTCTCACAGATTTAATAGAAACGAATGATTTTATGATTAAAATTAAATCGAGGATCCCACCATGAGGTGCTGACGATTTTTTCTAGGTAACACGACCGTAAACACCATGTATTCAGAATTACACAGTGTGTAATATTACACACACACTGTGTAATCTAGATTATACACTGTGTAGTTGTGTTCAACACTCCTGAAGTAATTCATAAATTACTCTATCCATGAGCATTAATGACACACAATGTAGTTAATTATTACACAGTGTGTTGACCAGGACAAACTGGATCATGGTCACCCAGACTACATGCTATGTGGCTCACTAAGCATGGTGTGTAGTCTCTTCGGGTCAAGGTCAAGTCATGTATCCCATAAACGGCTTTCCGTGATGGTGACCATGTAATGCAGAGTCTACACGACATGTGGACCACTGGAAATACCATGTAATCTGATAATCTCTTAAGTAAACCTCCCACACAGTTTCCCCATGCATGTACTTTAGATGGATGGTGAAGAGGTTACACTCCATATAGTAAGATCTCTATGCTATGTACTGTTTCAAAATTATGCAGATTTAAACATTTATTATTATATCATGTAACCCTTGAGACATGTACCTTCATTTGGGTATAATGCTGGGACACAGCATGTGATAGGTGTTTGATATATATATATATATATATATGTGTGTGTGTGTGTGTGTGTTTGTGTGTTTAATTAATATCTGTGTAATGTTCAATGATCTTCACATCATGTATGAGTTGTATTACAGTTATAATTCTGCGTGCATGCTACATGTCACAAAGAATAAAGTGTATAAAAGTATAATACATGCTGCGTAATTTTGGATGGTTATTCACCGGGTTGCCTCCAAAGTACAAGTTATGTACAAGGTTATGGATGAGAATCTCAAGGAAATCATGAAAAGGATTAAGATAAACATTATTGATTAATTAAAGATAACGATTAATCGATTTGAGCATAATTTATCTTCATAAGAATGATTAGATAATCGAATGATAGTTTTATTAAATGATTAATTTTTTGCATGTATGTGGATGATCATGAGCTAGACCAGAACTTTGTATGTGATTGGTTCGATTTTAATTTATTTATTAAATTAAAATTTTTGGTCTTCATTCCTTCTTCTCATTAATATGTAGGGTCTTCATTCCCACGGTTTATTTTTATGTGATTGAAAAATAAGTTTTTATTATAAAATCATGTTTTAGGAAAACTGAGAAACTAGTACCAATGAATCCAGAGGTGAAGCCTCATAAGAGAAAAAAAAATCCATCAAAGCAAAGACTTATCCTATTAGTGCTTTCATCTCTATAAAGATTCCAATTCATAAGTCATACCTTAGCAGTAGGGTCATTGCCAATAACATCTTCCAAATGACATGCCATTTTGTCCCAAGTTTGAATATACTCTTCTTTCATGATTTTCCCATCATTGAAGCCTCTCATAAGAATCATATATTGTTTGTCGATCCAATTTTCCTACTTGCTATTGACCTCTACTTAAATAGTTCTTCCCATCATCTTCACCTCTTCTTGTGGGATGTTGACATAAAGTACTTCCTCCACCATCTCCTCTTCAGAGTGGAGGATGGATTCTTTAGAGTTTTTTGTCGTTCCAGTAGAGTTTTCGTTGTTGCTATTTTCCTAAACTATAAGTTTGGGATTCTCTTTCACAATAACCATGAGGGCCGAAGACATATCCTTCTCACATGTTTTCAATTTTTTACCTGATCATGTTTCCATCGGTTTTGGTAAATGAGAGTATTCCTTGCGTCCTTTACCCTTCTTCTTCCCAGGGGGTTGTCCCTCCTCATGAGCCTTATGATGCTCCTCAGACTCCATACCATCTATAATTTCTCTATCCAGGTCATAGGGAATATCCTATATAGGCTCATTGGTGTCCAAACACCCAATGTAATTTTGAGTCTGAACTTCATTTTAAATCTAAGCCTTTCCTGCTGTTTGATTTTTGACCCCTGAAATACTCTACTTGATTTGAGGTTCTTTTGCCACAACTTCTGACCACACCACAATTTCCTTCCCAACTAAACTCCTACCTTTATATTGAGACACCTGCGAAGAGGATTCACCAATCTATACTGAATTACCCAGGTCCCAGTCCCTCAAATCCTCCTTAAGCTGATCAAAAATCCCCAACACAGAGGGTTCCTCAACTTGTTTTTCCAAGGGTCTATTCTGTACTACCTTTCATGCCAAGAGATTAGTTTAGATAGAATCGTTCCCCTTCCTCCCCTGCACTGTCACCTTCCCCTAATGGCCACCCCGTCTACATAAAGTGGCTGAGTGACCCAATATTCTGCAGTAAGAGAAAAAGTCCACCCAATGATCTAAGACCACTGGTTGTTTACACTGTACCTCCTCTATAGCTTCAATCCACATTGATTAAACCTGTGTCCTTGACACATCCACCTCCACACACATTCATGGGTTGATGGGATGGCACACCAAATCATTACGTGAATCCATACATAGAAATCAACCCACTAGATTTCCTAACATATGTAGAATCACGGGATTCTATAATGGTAGAGGAAGTTGAGTAAGACTTACCTAAACAAGAATTATAGGAGAATCGTGATTCAGGTATAAATTATTGCTCCACCAAAATAGATCAAAGCTGTATCGACCACATTTCCTATGCTCACATGATAGTGCACGAACAAAGTCCTCAGATGAAGAAAATCACACCATCAAATGCCTTTTATCCAGTATAGTAAAAATAAATCAATCTTTAAGACCCCATTGATAAAAGACAAACCTGTCAAATTCATCCACCGAAGGCCATTTGTTCTTAAATCGGGAAACTATCGTTAGATGCAGTAAAATCTCCCCCTTTGTAAACTCCTGATCTGAAAACGGAATCACAAGGTCGCTTTCTCGAATACTAGGGACATTCGGATCTAGATTGATGGTGGGAAAGCTTGGAATTGTAGCTGGATTGGTGAAGGGATAAAATTCACATCTCTGACCATTTTGAGAAAGTCATGAATCCTCCCCCCTCCTGCCGACTAGCGGATGAGGGGGAATCCCCATTTACCCCATTAGGGTTATTCCATCACATTGTGTGAGTTAAAATCATATGTAATGGATGGTGCTCCCAAGACAGTGGAGGTGGTTCAAGTTAGGAGTTGAGGTGAAACCAATCAAAGGAGATATAAAGGTGGATAGGTGGAAAGCTGTAAACATGAACTTTAAATGGTTCAAGGTGTTTCTCCCCTAAGTCAGGGTTTGTTTATCAATTTCATGATAAACTAGAAAATAATAAATTTCATGATCATACCCTTTATTTTTTTTCTGTCAGTTGTATGGTTATTCATTATGGATGTTTGATGCGATCATATAATCAATGAACTAATAAGAATAGAATATGGAACTAAAATAGAATAGATTATGTGTAATTATTATCTATACATGGTTAATCACTTATGTATATCCCACATAATATTAACAATCATGTGAAAAGAAAATACGTGGAAATTTAAACATAACGGATAAAATCCCTCACTTCAATATTAAGTCGGTATATACTTCCATTACATCAGTTAGAATTGATCCATTGTTCAAAGTGTTTTACCAACCCTAGTTGGGGTTCTTTCAATTATCGGGTAATTCTAATTTATTATTTTGGGTTTACTTAACATATTTTACATAAAGAGTTGACTCCCCTAGAAGGACTTGGTGTAACTGAGAGGCAAGGGTTGAAGAAATCCAAAATTAAGGATTTCATGATTGGTGAGTCCACTAAATAGATAAAAGAGCTTTGAGTTAATTTAGATTGCATTTAAAATGCCTACCTAAAACATTTCAAGTTCCTTAACCAACCCTAATTGGGGTAATACGAAGGGGCATATGAATCTTTTCCATTAGAATGTCCAAGAAATAGGATATTCTGAATCCAATGGTGATGACTATTGGGTTTTGACAAAATAGTTGGAGACTAATAAATATTAATTCATTTATTTTTATAAATTTATCAAGATAAAGTACTAAAACTATGTTCATCTTATTTTTAGAAAGAACATAAAAAATGACATAAAAAATATCATTTCGATCCATACTTGAGAAGGAAAACATTCTCACCAGTATTAATTTCCAAGAGTGGAAAAGGCGCCATCGGGTTATCCTTCTCCATGAGAGTAAAATTTATGTGTTAGAAGATCCTTTACCGATTGTGCCTAGAAATGAGGTGAGTGATGAAGAAATCTATGTATATGAGAAAAATTTCAATGATGCTAAAAATGTTATTGACTCATGCTATCATCCATGAACAATGATATCTTGAAGTAACATGGGTAAATGGATGCTTATAGAATGATATATTACCTCCCATATCTCTACTAGAAGAAGGAAAGAAAGCAGTGGTATGATATCTCCAATGCTTTTTTCACTACTAATATTTGAGAGTCTACACCAACTGGACCACATGTAGTCATGATTATTGGCTACATTGAGTTTCTGGACATGTAAGGGATTAAATTCCCAGAGGAGTTGTGTATAGATATCATACTATCATCACTGCCTAAGACCTTATCTAGTTTTATTATGAATTATAATATGAGAAATAATGAGAATATCTTATTGTAACTTATGACCCTGATTTGACTAGTGGATAAAGACATGGGGAGTGGAAAACCCGTAGTCCTTATGGTGAATAGGAAGAGGAAGGAGAAGGAAAAGGGGAATAAGATTTGTAAATAGTATAAATCTCCCAAGCACCATCTGACCAAGAAGAAGAAGATCCAAAGGCATAGTAAGAAAAGGAAGGCAGTACACTTTTCATGTGTTATGTCAGGACACTGGAAGAGGAACTGTACCCAGAGACTAGGGTAATCCAAAGGTGCATTCATTATTGAGTGCAATCTTTCCATTTCTACACATTTTGTATTTGATATAGCTTGTGGTTCTCACATCTGTATTCAAATACAAGAACCAAGTACATTTTATAAAATTTCCCAAAGTGTGGTAGATCTGTGAGCTACCAATGGTTTGAGGATGGATGCTCTTGCCATTGGTGACTACCACCTTTCATTGCTAACTAAGATGATTTTTGTTTTACATGACTGTAATTATGTACCAAGTGTTTCCAAGAACATAATTTCTATAATGAGTTTAGATACATATGGATTTATTTTGATGTTCAGAAGTAAATGTTTTTACTTTTATAGGGACAACATATGTTATGGTATAGAGCATTTAAATAATGGTTTATATGTATTAAATTATGAGAACCAAGTGTTAGAAATTGATAATGAACTAAGTTTACATGAATCATTCAACACCCATTTGTGGCATCACCATCTCGGTCATGTAAATTAGAAGTGTTTGAAAAATCTCTGTTAAGACGGTTATTTAGACTCTTTTGAGCTAAAACCACTTGATAGTTTTCATTCTTGTTTACGAGGGAAAATGACCAAACCATTATTTGGTGGATAGGATGAAAGGGCCATAGAGATTATAGGATTGGTAAAAACTGATGTGTGTGGACCATTTCTAGTAGATGTTAGAGGTGTATATTCTTACTTCATTACTTTTACTTATGACTTGAGTAGATATGGCTATGTCACCTTAATGAGGTATAAGTCTGAGTCCTTTGGGGAATTTAAGGAGTTTAAGAATGATGTAAAAGATAAGTTTGGTAAGAAGATAAATAATATTTGATTGGGTCAAGGTGGAGAATATCTTATCCAAGAGTTCGTCGACCGTTTACAGGAGTTTGGGATTCTATCTCAACTCAATCCACCTTATATACCATAGTGGAATTGTGTTAGAAAAAGGTGGAACCATACCATATTGGACATGGTAAGGTCGAAGATGAGTCATGAAGATATTACATTATCCTTTTGGGGATATTCATTGTAAACTAAAACATACACATTAAACCAAGTACCAACTGAGTTAGAAAATTGGATTCCCTTCGAGCTATGGTGTGGAAAGTAACCCACTTTTTTGTATACACGTGTATGGGGATACAAGTCATTTTTAAGGATTTATAAGGAAACAAAAGAGAACCCCAGGGAACAAAGGGTATCTTTATAGGTAATCCCAAGGAACCAAAAGGATACTAACTATAAAACCCATTAGACAAGAAAGAGATTGTTATCAGACAATCTATATTTATTAAGACAGAGTACATCCTCAAAAATGATAGTGGTAGAAATATTGACTTCAATGAAGTTGATGATCAAGATACACAAGAGTTGGTATAAGAACAAGCTCCAAAGGTCCCCATAGAAGAGGTAGTTACTGAAACATAAGTACTGTGTAGGAGTACAAGAGAGGTAAGGGAACCAGAGAGATATTGTTTCCCTGTCACTGAGGATGTTGACTCATCATTGTTGGGAAATGATGAACCTATATCTTACAATGAAGTAGTAGAGAGATCAGAAACTGCCATATGGATAGAATTTATGCATTATGAAATGAATTACATGTATCGGAACCATGTCTGGGTTTTGGTTGATGCACTAGTTGATGTAAATATATTTTGGTGTAAATGGGTATTCATGAAGAAACTGGACATGGAAGGTCATGTCAATACCTATAAATCAAGGATAGTGGCTAAAGGTTTTAAACAACATCAAGGAATTAACTATGAGGAATCATTATCTCTGGATTCCATGTTTAAATCCTTAAAAATCACACTTTCCATAGCAACTTTCCATGACTATTATATTTGACAGATGGAATTCAAAACTGCATTCCATAAGGAGAACCTTCAAAAAGATGTCTATATGACCCAACCATAAGAGTTTGTGACACCAAGTGATTCTAAAAGGGTATGAAATTTATAGAGATCCATTTATGGATTAAAGAAACAATCCAGGTCATGGAACATTCTATTCTATGAATCCATAAGAGAATTCAGTTACATTAAGAAAAAAGGTGAGCCATGTTTTTACAAGTGGTTTAATGGGAATGTGGTCATTATCTTAGCAGTGTATGTTGACAACATATTTCTTATTGAAAAAAATACCAGTATTGTAGTTAGTCAAGGACTGGTTGAACAAGTGCTTCTCCATGAAGGACATAGGCAAATAATCTTAAATTATAGGGATCAATATCATTCGTGATAGATCATATAGGTTTATTGGACTAAGTCAAAGTACATACATTGACCAGATAATAAAGAGATTTAGTAAGGAAAAATCCAAGAGGTGATTGGTTCTAATGTCACATGGTATATATATCTTTCTAAGAAAATGTGTCCCTAGACACAATATGAGAAAGATAGGTTGACTAAGATTCCATACACTTCAGTGATAGGATCTATCATGTATGCCATGTTATGTACCAGACTTGATGTTGCCTACGCACTACACATGGTTGGCAGATATCAAGAAGATCCATGAGAACAAAATAGGACTACTGTCATGACTATCCTTAAGTATCTAAGAAGAAATAAGGATATGTTCCTGGTTTATAGAGGAGACGAGGATATTTTCATTAGTGGGTATGCTAATGCTTGTTTTCAGACAGATCATAATGATCTGAAGTCATAATTATGATATGTTTTATATCTCAACATAAGAGCTGTGAGTTGTGATATTTCAAAGTAGCCAGTTGTCACTGATTCTATAGTGGAGCCTGAATATATAGCGGTTTCTGATGTAGCCAAGGAAGCTATCTAGATTTGGAACATTGTCTAGGAGATCGATGTGTACCTAGTAGTAAGGATCCCATTGCATTGTATTTTGATAATACTGTAGTGGTGGATATTTCAAAGGATCCAAGGTCAAATCAACGGACAAAGAACATACTTTGAATGTATCACCTCTTGAGGTATTTATATTAAAGGGGTGAAGTTTTAGTGAGTAGAGTTTTCGTGAAGGAGAACTTGGAATGCCCCTTGACTAAAGTTCTATCATAGCAGAAGTATAAATATCATGTGAGAGATAGAAGACTAAAGGTTGTTAGCAATTGTCTCTAGTGAAATGGGAGTCTGTTGGAGTTGGTTCCCTAGAATCCAAATTCTCTGTACACTTTGATAAACCTATATTCATTGGATTAATATTAATAAACCTCTTATAACATCATGATTGTTCTTCTGTGTGATGTAGTATGTGATAATGTCCTAATAATAATTGTCTCACTAAAAGTTCATAGTGGATCTTTTCTATGATGAGAACCCAGAAGTGCCATGAAACTATTCATAATTATATGTTCTATGACCAGATGATATCATTTTAAGGAACACAAATGATACATGCTATCAGGGGTGGGGACTCAAAAAACGTTGAGGTAACTTCTCATGGTGTGTTCCCTTGGTATTATCTAGGATGATATTATGAGAATAAGACCCGCCAGTAGGAAATCCACAATCATAAGTGTCATTGGATGTTCTTATCTTTGGATGTGTGTATTGTTCCATAGACATTAAGATTATTATTAATGGGTATTATGACTCATGCACATAGATTTACTAAAAAAATAGTGACGATAGATTTTCTTGGCATGGTAGGATATGTTGAGTGCGCCATGAGTAATATTGTATTAATGAATAATGTGAGAAAGGATTTTTCACTTATATGGAAGTAGATATCCTAGACCCTTTGATGGAAATGATATAGTCTAACTAAATCCATGGCCATTGTATTCTCTAGGAAAGTTAAATTCATAGAAGTAAAAAATGATAAATCGATCACATGGGTTGATGGAACTTGCATCCAACATGCTTGATTGGAGATATCAGGATAAAGGGATTATATTGAACGGTATGAATTTGTATGAGGTGACAAGTCATTACGACATCAACTTCTTTCTCTTGGGTGCCTTGACCCGTTTCTAGATAGTAATCTTGGACTGTAGGTATACCCACCTAATGATAACGAGAAAGAGGCTTAGAGGGTCACAAACCAAGTGTATCCAATATCTCGGTTAAATAATTTATTATTTAACAAGTTGAATAAATATTATTCTTGGTTGTGCTTTAATAATTATTCATGAATGACTGATCGTATTTATTTTGTTGTTAGTTATTCGATAGAATATATTGTGTGTGGAATATTTATTTATCAACGAATAGTGAAGTTATATTTATTTAATAAATAAATAGTCATTATTTAAGGCTCAGTAAATATTGAGGAGGATAGGTGGACTAAGTAAGGTGTCTAGTGAGAAATAATATTAAATATTATTTGGTTAAATAATATTTAAATATAAAGTGCAATTTAATCACATGTCATGGAAATAATGACATTCCTTTTATTATTTTACATGGGGTTTCACATGGAATAATATAAGTTATGAAACTTGTGCTAATTATTTATTATTCCTTGATGGATTAAATTCCCCATTATGTTATTATTCCTTAATTATCCGATGGTTTATTCCACCGTCTATCCAATGGTTGTGTGTAAAACATCCTTGGAGAAAATCTCTCAAGCCTAGAGAACTCATCCCTCTCCAAGAACGCTCTCAAAAAATGAGAGAGATCCTCCCCCAATAGATCAAGGAGAATACTTTAGAATCGATTCTCAAGGAAATCAAAGGCGGACGTCACAAGAGTAAGGATCTTCCATGATAGCACCCAAAGAATCTTTCAGCGATGTCTAGAGATGTGTGTAGTACATGTGGATCACTACTAGAGGATTCCTATACTTAGACTCTACATCGCAATGAAGCCATACCTCATATCTATGGTCGAACAAATCAATGAATAAATAATCACCTTGGAGGTAAATCATTAATTTAATTAAATTATTTGTAATCCAAATATGTCGATCCGCTCTTCTTGGTTCTGGGTTATCTTATTTGCCTTTTATCTTTGATCCAATTCTATGGATATTGGCATTTATCATCATACTGATCCCAGATTAATCATTGATCATGTAAATTTTCAAAGTTGGGTACCCACCCATCATGCGCTTTAGTTGTGACCAGAATCAACTTAGATGAAATCATGCCATTCATATTTTATTCATTGAATGAGTAGTAACTCCTTACAGTGGAAGATAGTGAATAATATGATGATACTTACATCTAATTTTCATCCAATCCTCCAGTCCACCCATCTCTTGGGATTAGATCATTAAGGATTACATCACCATGGTGACACTCCTCATTTGGGGTTTTCTTACTTTTATTTTTTGATATTTCTTATATAGTTGGATATGCACATGCATAGGTTTGGAGGATATTTTTTATGGTATTCATTTTTACATAAACTTTTTTTTATTAGTGAATTAATTTTTTCCTACTTTATTTGGAGAATTTTGCATGTTCATAATTGTGGTTTTACCACTCAAATTTGGTTTGATAGTGTATATTTCAAATTAAATACCAATTTTTGAAAAAATAAGAGATTATAAGTCATTAAATTAAAAAAAATCTATCTCAATTCGTTATAATTTCAAAACAAGTTTTCTCTCAAAAGAATAAATTTTTTTACTTTTTTTTAAATTAATATTTTTACCATCTATATAAAAAGTATTTTTTCTATTTATAAGCCAGTTGTAAATCTAGAAAACAAAAAAATAATTTTTAATCAAATTAAAAAAATCAAAACCAATCCTTAAAAATTTCTATATTGATTATGGTTATTACATAAGATTATGTTTTTTTGAACTTAATAGTGTAATAAATATGTCATTATTTATGAAAGATACAGTCCACTCAAAAAATATTTTTTGATGTAGTTTAATATTTTAGTTTTTTAAATATATTTTTTAATGTTATAAACAATGAACATGAAAATAATACTATGAAACGTCACTACAAAATTTTAATGGGAAATTCCACTAAAATATTAAAAACATAAAATGTGAAATACTAGTTAAAAATTTCCTTAGAAAACTGCAGTCAAAAATCCCACTAAAAATTTATACATGGAAAAAATACCACTAAAAAATTGATTGTAAAATACGAGTGGAAAATATTATTAAATATTTTATAATTGGAAATTTAAATTCCAAAATCCCAATTGAAAATTTCCTTGAAAAGTCTATTCAAAAAACATAATTAAATATAATAGTGGAAAGTCTCACCATAATTTTACAGTTCAGTATTCCTATGTAATCCTTATCGTAAAATTCCTTGAAAAAATAACTATATAATATAGGAAAATTTCAAAAAAAAAAAAATACAGTGGAAAATTACTCTATAAATTATTATTTGAAGATTAAAATAGAAAAATACATTGCAAAATAATAGTGAAAATTCCAAAAAATATTTACAATTAAATATTCAACTAAAAAAATATTTAGATATAAAAGGATATAGATATTTAATAAATTTATAAATAATAATTTTTTTAATTTAAAGTAAATTATTATGATTTTTTTTAAAATATGTTCCATTAAAGATATAGTTAGTCCATTTTTTTTTCAAATTACTAAAAAGTGTAATTTTATAATGTAGACATTATTTTTTAGAAACTCATAGACACACTTCTTTATAAACATAAAAAAATTATTTTTAAAATATGATTTAGTATTTTTCTTATTAATTTAAAAAAAATTATTTTAAAATTATTTTATATTTTCTAAATATGAAGAATGATAATAAGTTTTTACATTGTAAGAGTCATATGAAATTTTAGAGTCTATTTCCAAACTTGAAGTCTTATGATTAGAAGAAAACCATTGTGATTAAAGGTCCTACAATCAAAATTCTTACGAAGATAAAGCCATGTGAAGCTTTGTATTTTTCCAATATATAATTATATTATTGATGAACTCATTACCATTACAGTATTCTGAGAAAATTCCACATCTAATTTTTACATTGTCAAAAGTGTTATTTCCAAATGTGAAGGGTTAATTAAATAATGTTTCTATTTCCAAGAGAACAAATAGTTCCAAGGTAGACCAAAGTTACAGTAAATGACTACATCTTTGTTGGGTATTTTTTATGATGATCACATGAAATGTTAATCTTAATGATTTCTAAAGAAATATATATATATATATATTTAATGTATGAAAATATAATACATTGAATTTATATATAAAAAGAGTTATGATTGATCTATTTTCTTCAAGTTATTATTGTTTCATGACAGAAAATGAACACTTGAAGTTTTTATGCATTCAAGATTATTTTATACAGTTGATGTACCTTTCAAACTTCACCTTGATGTTATATTCTATATCTATGGTCATTATTCATCATCTTTCAGTTTTTTACTTTCAATTGTGTGATTTTCTTGTAATACTTTATTAAACTCATTCTTTTTGAATTTTTCATTAAATTTTTATTGTGCGAAGATAATAGATAAGATTGTGAATGGAGATATGGGTAAAATATCTTGTCAGCTTTGATACAAGTTGTAGATTTTTTAAATAAACTATCAGATTCCTTAGAAAATTTACCTATATAGTGAAAATCACTAAGCTCGAAGAGAGAGTTCCAGTGGAGTGGACTAGCAGATAGTTGTGCCCTAAACAATTATAAATCTCAGACGACATTCTTCTTGTATTTTCTTTTTTTGGTGGTATATTTACACTGAGAATAGTGTTAAAAATTTGAATAATTTTTCAAATATGGAAGTCTATTTTATTTTAAAGAATAAAGACCTCATTCCCCAATCGTTGAGTCATTACGTGACCCTACATAAACAACACCAATGACACGTGCATGTCTTTATGTTGTGTCACCTACTAGTTGTGGCGTGTTGTCCTCATGATCACACGAGTAGTAGTGTCACCAATTATCATGCTATGTTTCCTCCCTACTATAAACCAATGTGTTGTTTTTTAAACTACCATTCCATTGATGAGAATCCCTCAATCCCACATTAGATATCCGAGTAGGAAGTGGGTCAGATGATAATTTTAAATGGACTCATCACTCTTTTTAAGCTATCCACCAGGTGACGCTTGTGTGCTGTCATGTCATACCACTAGTGAGGTCTCTTATATATATCATTATAGTCTAATTATATCACCCAAGTTCTTGACATTGGTGGCCCAATGGCCTGGTTCTTTAATGGCCCAAATTCATGGCTCAAAAGCCCAAATCAGGTGACTAGTACCACTATCATAGTACTTTCATTACAAAAATACTAAAATACCTACTATATTACATCTAAAAAAACATAAATCCTTTCCCCACCCATATTTGAACTCGGATTTTCCATCCGAGATAGAAAAATAATCAAAAAAATTCTTAGTTTTCATTTCATGTCATCCTTTTGAATGATATTTTTTGTCAAAAAAAATTAATTATATGGAATTTAATTGTAAATACTTGTTTAAATGTTTAAAATTATTCATAATTATTTATATTAATAACATCTTCTATTATTGTTCATTATAAGGAAAACTATTTTATGTAAATAATATATCTAATCCATACATTTTAATAACAATTATTGGGGTTTTTAATCCAAAAAAATCCATTCAAACATTTTCCAAATATGAGGATATAAAAGAAAAAGCCTCAAGAGGCATAGAAACGAGCCAAACCAATACCCAGAGGAACGATGATACTTAAAAATATGATGGGCCACCATATTATAGTCCCTTTTAATGAAAGAAAATGAACAATGTAAATAATCTAAATATGAACACCAAATCCCATACAAGATGATCCATAAAGAAGAGATAGTAGGGCGATCCATAACCAAAGACAAAAGAGAGTGGAAATCTGATTCCAAAATAACCATATTTCAGCCCAAATCCATCATAGAACTAAGGACAACATAAAATGAAATAGTTTTACTATCCTATAGGTACCAATTAGTAATAAAAAAATGTTTCATAGAATCGATGACTACCCTAGAGAGGTAACCACCCACCATGCCCAGTCCAACACAAGCATCTTAAATGATAGTGACACCAACATTTAACTTTACAACATACATTGGGGGAAAATACCAATACACATCTGGTTGCATTACTTGATCGCAAGACCCCCCATCCCACAGTTGTTACAGACCTCAATTTTAAATAAATACCATTGTACGCAAGCTTAATAAGGAATAAACTAATTTTTAAAATAATTTTTTTCACCTCATCAAGAAAAACCAGAAACTATAATGAACTCTTGAATGCCTAAAGATTTAAAATCATCAAACCTTTTGGGGAGGCATAAAAGAAGAAACCACATTTAGTACTAGAGAAATCACCTTACGGAATAATTCCTAAATAGGTTAATTGATCATGCATTGAAATTTAGCATGGGAATTTATCTCCAAGTTGCACTAGAAAATGGGCATTGATCATCCATAATAATATTCATGCCCCACAAAAAAACTTTAACAAGAATAACATCAGTATAAATCCTTCATAAAAAAATCCCAAACCTTTAGTAAGAAGTGGGATGAAAAAAATTTCATCAAAGCTGAATTAGATCCATAGATAAGGCTTCATATTTTCAACTAACATCCCGACTTCACTATGTACCCACTATGCTAAAATAAGCTAAAAAATATTCTATCACCAACAATATGTCTAAAAATAGGGATAATTAAGATCTAACTCATATCCATATAATTGAATAATGAATTAAGTTAATAAAAATCCCATCCTGAGAGGGGAAATCCACCTAGTGTTCTTTCTCGTCAGAGCTAGGTTTGTTCCGCAGTTTTTTCAGTATTGGTTGTGCTCAACATAATTTGATCTGTTGTGGTTCCCTCTTCAGGAGTCCCCATAGTTCTAGATCTATGTTTTCCTCACTTCTATGCCCTCCTTCTTTGGTGTCGGGTTTCAGGATTCCATCTTCGCAGATCCAAAGTGGTGATGATAGATCTCTTTTGATCAGGTGCCGTTTTCTAGCGATGATGGTGACAAGTCTTTAGGGAGGGAAGATGCAGAGTCTATTCTAAGGTGGTTAAGGTTTTTGATACCACTGAAACTTCAAGCTATATTCATGTTTCCTACTTCCTAAATCCTCTGGTCTTATTTTACATGGGGGTGTTTTATTGACCTTTGGATCACTGGGTCCATTGGGCCATATTTGGAATTTTGTGTCTCTAAGGATTCATATTGTATTTTTGGTTCCCCTAAATGTATTTTAAAATGGGTTTATATTTTTATTAATAAAATAGGTGTGTACCCTCAAAATTCTATGTAAAATTCCACCCTGATAAATCAGCCTTAATAATATATTAAACAACCACATTCTTCATTTCAATAAGTGAATCCAATGAAATAAACTAACAAACCACACATTGAAGCCATGGATCTATCGAAATATTAATATATCACTCATCAGAGATGTTCCCACCTATTCCCTCCACCCAAAGGACATTATTTTACGAAATACTAAGCATAGAAAACTTGGCTAATTTCCAAGTAGATCTTGCATCATACAAACATAGAGGGAATATTTTTCACTTAGAAACAGAGAAAAAAGTGAACTAGGAAAACATTAAATCCTCCAACACTACTTGGAAAGAAGAAATGTGTTTAAAACCCCCATATTCTAGAATATAAAACGTCCATCTTCATTAGGGAGACATAATATTTCCCATAAAATCTTTCCCATAAAACCATGTGCTTTTTCTTCCTACCATCCATGGAACCCCACCCGAATTTAGGGAACATGGAATGAAACTGATTAACTCAAGTATTGAGATGTTTTAAGAGGGATATAAAATAAGTAAGAATATCTTTCCCCATTTGTTTGATCAATAAATCATTCCTGGCCTTAATAAAAACCATCCCCTTCCGACCATTAACTCAATTCAAAACCCTATACATGAGAGATTTGAAACCTCTGTATTAGATGCAAACACATCCATTTTAGGAACCTTATTAACTTGTAATAGAGAAGACAAATTGTCCCTCTACTATGAAAGATGAGGTTTGATGTGCATCATCAGTTTTTAATAATTTTTTATTTCTATGTTTGGGGGGGATGTAATTAGGTTTCTCACCACATTTCAAGGCTTAAGAGCTCATTAAATATTTTTATTTGCTTTAATTATGTTCCATTTATGGATTCACCTTTTATATTTAGGTATTTGAATTTTTATTTGGAAGATATTTCATTATTTATTCAAAAAATATCAATAATTATTTATAGATGTGTAAATAATAATAATAATTATTCAATATTTCGTTTTATTATCTAATTATATTCCAAACTCAAGGATAGAGTAATAGAACAAAATTGTGGGGATTATGAAAAATATAAAGAATAGAGAGATGTGGGGTTCCTTAATAAAATATGGAAGCAATATATTTAATAATAATGGACTAGAAAAAATGATATTGAAAATAAGGAATATAGTGGAAAATAAATGAATTTTTTATTCATGAAAAATCAAATCCTTTTTACCATTTTTAAAGTATAAAGATAATAGTTTTTGATTGAAAACCCATATGCTTTTTACCCCCTTTTGATAAAACCAAATTGTGAGGATTATGAAAAATATCAAGAAATAAGATAAGGGTGATCCCATGATAAAATTATGAAGAATTATATATAATTATAATGGATTAGTGAAAATTATATTGAAAAGAAAAAATATTTAGAAAAGTAAAATAATTGTTTATGAATGAAAACCATATCCTTTTTCACCCTCTTATAAGTACATGTTTGTAAAGAAACATATCTTTTATTTAAAAGAGTATTAATTAATATATATTTTTATATTTTTATTAGAAAGCCTAATTAGTTATAAATAATCTAAAATTTATAATTATAATTTAATTACATGAAAAGGTATAAGAGGAAGGTGATCCCGCCCATAAAATTTTTAATAGAGAAGTAGGAGTGACAGATAATGGAGGGTGTATGGTGTCAAAAAAGACATGACCTCATCCAAATATGAATGATAAACATACACAACATGATCATTCTCATGTCTATAATCATCATCAATATTAGTATATTCCCACTCTAATTGTGAGATTCGTAGATTTAGAAGCACATATTAATTCTCCCTATGATTTTTCTACTATAGAGTGAGCCCTCTAGAAGAAGACCTGGTGGCCACTCAACCACTCCCACAAGCCCAATCATCATGAGCACATACTCTTCCATGATTTTTTGGGTGATGACCTTATTTACATGTCTTGGCTTGATGACAAGTCTTGTCTTGATGCCAAACCCCTTCTAGATCATCCCAATCCAATAGTATAGGGGAGTGTCCAAGATTTTATGTAGTGAAAATATATTAACCCTTCCTACCAGAGAAGGTCAAGGATTGTGCACATGATAATTACTTGTCCACTTTATCATGAGTTGAACTGAATTCTATGCCATCTGGACTATGCTTTGAGCCTTTATTTTATAACCACTCATTCATGATAAAATCAACTGTCACAGCTTGAATTTGAAATTATCTTGCATCTTCCTTGAGTGTTCACATTTTATAATGAAATTTAGAAAAATCCAAAATGTTAATAGTACTTAACTCTATTGGGTTCAAGGTAGGACAATTACCCTTCCTTTAATTCAAGTCATCCTCATTAAAAATGTCAGACTAACATTTCCTCTTTTCAGAGCACATTAAGATATAAGTTTCAACCTCAATATAGACTCTCTCACTGACATGAATTCCACCAAAGCGAGCATCATTCATCCTTGTACACACACCTTGGGGAGTCACCATTTGGCCAGACACCCTTCTTCACCCCCAGACCAGTGGGATGATAACACTCAACATTAGCAGTTTCAACCTAAATATGAACATTCTTAATGGAATGAAGTCCACCAGAGTGAGCATCATTCAACCCTGTACACACACCATGGAGAGTTAGTATTTTTATAGAGCACCCTTAATTAACTCCAGTCACGTGGGGTCAATTCCTACATCTCTAGAAATAAGAACACCCTTCCTGGAATCCAGGTACAACTGCCCAGTTGGTGATGGACCATTCTTGGGAGCACACACCTATCTAGAAACATGATTTCCATCTGTCTGTTTACCATAAATAGAGCATGTGTTACCATCATGACCACTAACATAGTACTTCACATAGAAAATAAAATGCATTAAGGAGGCTCGATCATGTCCGATCATGCAACATTCTGAGAAAAATTTCAGAGTCTTATCATTGGAAATCTGTATCTCAAATTATTCATCATCAGTGGTCAGGAACACTTGAACAACATGTGTCTAACTCAAATAAATCTCAACTAGAAAGTGGGTGTAGTGGTCATACCTTACAACCTCACTTTCCCTATCCATATTTATAGGGAGACCAATTAACATAGATATGTGGTGGAGGAAATTCAGGTGCCAATGATATCCAGTGCATGCCATACACTTTCACCCACACTTGCACATAGGAATTGGAAGCCTTCAATGGGTTGAATTTTCTATTGAATTATCTAATATGAAGAACACCTAGTTTTAGGAACATGGAGCCAAACCCCCAGGCATGTGACATCATATCCTTAGAAGAGAAGAGGATGTGGAAGACGCCACACCCTAGAGAGAGGCATCTCGAGTCAGTATATCCCCAAATCTTAGTTAGTCAGCTGACCAAAACATCGGTCTTCATTGGATTGAAACCCCGGGTAGAACAATCTAAGAAATTAATGAGTGTTTACCTGATTAAATTCAATCTAAAACAACATCTTGATTATCTTTGATGTGGACAATGCTAGCCTTGTGAAAGATTATAAAGGCATTCGACCCTTTGAAGAGGCAAAATGATCGCTTTTCTACACCATTGTTAGCCTCCCGAGGATTTCCACAAATCTACTTTGAGAACGGAATACTAGAGGGAGGCTTGAAAGTATCAAAGAACCCCCAGTGTGAGAAAATGGCCCACCATAGACTGTGAAAGGACTACAAAAGGAGAATAAATTCCCTAATCTTCATCGATCCATTATAATTTAATTAAAATTAAAAAGATATTATTTGAAATATATATATATATATATATATATATATAAATTTTTTAATTTTAATTAATACTAAAATTTACCATATATATAATTATATAAATATAGCAACAAATTTTAAATATAGTAATAGTAATAAAAATAACTTATAAATATGTATATACGCGCACATATATATAAATATATATCAATATCATTTACTAGAAAAATAATTTAAAATATATTTAGAGTAATAAGAGTGTTATGAAAGATGATTAATTTCATTATTGTAAGCATTTGATTATAAATATAATTATATATATATAACTAAAAATATATTTCAAGTAAGAGGATAGTAGTGAAAGAAGGGTAATTTCATCTTTATACTCATTTAATTTAATTATAATTATAAAAAAATTAGATATACTTATAGGAATATTATTATTATATAAAATATATTTAAAAAGAAAATTTATTTATTTTTAAAAATTATCGGTTAATAATAATTATGATAAAAAATGTTTTTAGATATATTTTTTAAAATATTACATTAAAAAAAATATAGGACGCCTTTTTTTGGGACCTCCATTATATTTTTAAAAAAATAATTATTTTTAGTTCTGAATATAATACTATTAACTATTTAATAATTCATATTATTATTTAAACCTAATATATATTCATGGGGAGGTTCTTGAAAACAAAAATTGAAGATTATCAAAAATATTATGAAAGGAGAGAAGATATGATAATATAATTAAATTATGATGTAATATATGTAATTTGAATGGACTAGTAAAAATGATATTGAAAACAAGAAATATTTATAGAAAAAATAGTTTATTAATGGAAAAACTAATCCCCTTTACCTTCCTATACAAATATAATAATTAATTAATGAAATAATAAATTTTACTTATAGTTTATATAATAACATTTAAAAGTGAAATTATTATAATTAATTTCAATTATTATTTTATTTTGAAAAATATGTAATTAGAAATAATTTAAAATTTATAAATATAATTTAATTAAAACATAAAATTTATAAATTTATAATTATATATGTATAACTAAAAAATTTAAATATAACAAAATTATTTTTTTGGGGGGGCTTACCTGAGTGGTAATGTCACCCCATAATTTTACATCTAACAAGGGTTCAAATCCATGAATCCCTTCAATCAGATATTTATATATCAATTTAGGGCATTCTATAGGGCCCACACTATAGGAATGAACAAGGGGGAGAGATTAATCTAGCCATTTAAGGCACTAAAAAATGGCCCCCACCATAGGCATGAACATGGTGGTTGCACAATAGTAGACAACAAGGTGGCACAATGAGATCAGGTGAATGGTGTGAGGTAAATAGTGAGGATACATAACATAGAGACACACAGAAGATGCTGAGTTGGTGGCTTGAAAGAGAAATCAGTGCATTCAAACCCATTAAACAGTTGTCCACTGACTAGATTTCTGATGTTGGAAGGAATGGTGTCTTCCACAAAATGATTGGGGGGAGCATGAAATGATGGTTGCTGGTAGGGGGTAGCAGAACATGCTAGTTGGTGACACATACTGCTTGTGTGATTAGGGAGATGAAACAACATGAGTGTTAGGTAGTTCACTATGGCAACAAGATTGTGCCACTATGTTGGTGTTTTGAATGACCGATTTGTGTGTTGGTGCCTATTAAATGACCCTCTACCCAAATTAATTTTCAATATGGCATGGAGTGAGGACCTAACACAACATGATGGAGGCCAACATGGAATTATTATGCATTCATGGGTGGTGGCGTGATGTAAAGTCCGAGGAAAAAGCATTAGGCAAGGATTCTCATATGAGACTTTATGTTATTTTCTTCTTGGGAATTTTTGGCACAATCAGTTGTTCTATTGTGTCATCAAGGTCTTAGGCTTTCATTCCAATTAAATGTAATAAAATATTTCCTTTTGTTGTATGTTAGTCCTTTGGGGGGGATGTGGTTTGACCAACTGGAATGTCTATGTATGTTTGTATTTGTGGTTTATAGCCCCTTCATCCGAATATATATTGTTTTTGAAAAATATTATAAAAATATATATATTAGAAATATAATTCAATATATTTTTAGAATTATCGAAGATCATTTCAAGAAGGCTAATTATATCATTATGCTCAATACATTTAATTATAATTTTAATATGATTAGATATAGTTTTAAATAATAATAATTATTAAAAATATAATTAAAAGGATGAATAATATATTGAAAAAAATTTCAAAAAATATTAATATCTACAAATATTTTAATTAAATAAAAAACTAAAAACAATATTTATTTTAAAAAAACATCGATCAAGTTGGTCTTGTGTTTGAGCCTATATTTGTACATTTTCTAGTGTGTTTATTATTTTATTATATATTTCTTCATTCTGTTAATTGAATAAATTAAAAATATTATTAAAAAACTCATTATTTTTTATATTTTGAAATTTATATTTAATAATTATTTTTATTGAAAAATGGAATAATTTCATGTTTTTTGGGAACCCAATTTGAAAACCAATAAAATTGGGTGTGTGATTGAAAATAAATAAAGATATGTTAGATTAATGAAATGATGTAAAATTTGTAATAATAAAGGATAATAGTTGACTCATTTATTTGTTACCATACATAGAGCCATAATTTTTTCTTCTTGTATGTAATCTCCTGACCCAACCAAAGATCTCATCACACCCCCACTTCCCCCATCTTGGGTCAGCTTCCCATACCGTCTCTCCGCATTTCAGAGAGCACAGAGCCTGTTCCATGATGAGTAGTCCAGTTCCCCCATGCATGTCATTCCCATTTTACCTCTTACTCCTCTATAGAAGCATCTCAATCCATGAACAGAGTCAACAACACCATAATGTGAGTTTAACTCTAGAATGAGCATTACTTTCTAAAAAAACATCCTTCCATGATAGTAGAAACTCAAAATAAAGATGTTCCACATGAAAATTAAATACTCCGGGCCGGGATTGAGGATTCCCCAGTGTTTAGAAAAAGATTAAATCATTGAATAAAGTAACACATTAGATTTTCATTATCTTCAATAGTTTTAGGAAACCCACCACACCTCATACAACAACCGCTACTCCAGCGCTGGTGGAAAAAGTAAAGGGTGCAACAATAATGGAATATATTTTTTCACTACGCTTGAAGATTAAGGTTTTCCCCTCGAAATTTGATGAACATTGATCGTTAAAGGGTTTCCTCTTTGTCTGAACCTTCCTCACATGTGGATGATGAGAGAAATCCATGGAAGTATTTTACAATGAATGAGAAACGACTTCTTAGAGTGGAAAATGGGGAAGAATCTGATGATATATGAAAATCATTTTCCTTCAATCATCCCCTAAATCCATCTCCATAGATTAGATCAGCTTGGATTACATCACCATGGTGAAACTCATCTTTTTGATTTTTTTTACTTTTATTTTGGGGATTTTTTATAGAGTTGGAGATGTACATGCAGATATTTAGAAGAGATTTTTTTATTTTGTTGTTTTTAATAAACATGTTTTGTTTTGTATTAGTGAATTGAAATTTTCCATATTTATTTGGAATATTTTATATGTTTATAATTTTGTTTTTACCACTAATATTTGGTTTAACAGTATATATTTATAATTAAGTAATGTTTTTTTTGAAATAAAAAAGAATATATGTGTTTATTTTTTTTAAAAATTCCAAACTCAATTCTTTAAATTTAGAAAAACAATTACGTTCAAAAAAAATAAAACTTTTTAATTTTTTTAAAATTTCGTATTTTTATCATCCATATAAACAATATTTTTGTATGTTTATAACTTTGTTATAATTCTTAAAAATTAAAAAAAATTGAATCAAATTTATTTGAAGAATCGAAATCAATCCCTAAAAATTGATATATTGATTATGGTTATTACATAAAATTATTTTTTTGTGACTTTAATAGAGTAATATATAAGTAATTATTTATAAAATATATATTCCACTTAATTTTATTAAATTTATTTATTTATTTTTATTTTATAAAAATAATTTTTTTATGTTATAAACATTCAACTTGAAAATACTGCTATGAAATTCAACTATAAAATTTTAATGGGAAATTAAACTAAATTATTAAATACATATAATGTAAAATAATGGTGGAAAATGTCTTCATAAAATTACAGTTGAAACTCCCACTAAAAATTTATACATGATAAAATACTGATGTAAAAATTGATTGTAAAATATTAGGGGGAAAACTTATTAAAATTTTAAAGTTGGGAATTTAAAATCCAATATCATAATTGAAAATTTCCATCAAAAATAAATTCAAAATATATAATTTACTATAATAGTGGAAAATATCATTAACATTTTATAGTTAAAAAATCCAATGTAATTTTTATTTTAAAATTCCTTGAAAAAATCACTATAAAATACTGAAAAATTTCACAAAACAATTAAAATGGAATATTCCTCTTTAATTTTTTTTAGGAAATTCAAATAGAAAAATACATTGAAAAATACATAGGGAAAATCCAAAAAAAAATATTATTTAATATTACTCATATACAAATATTTAGATATAAAAAAATTTGAGATATTTAAAATATATATAATAATAATTTTTTTACTTCAAAAGAAATTATTATGCATTTCAAAAATATAATGTTCAACTAAAGATATAATTAGCTGGATTTATTTTAATCAAAATAATAAAAAGTGTAAATTTACAATATAAAAATTATATTTTAAAATGAAAATACACACTTCATTATAAATATAAAAAATATTAGTTATTTTAAAATTTAATTTATTTCTTATGAATTTCCAAAAAATTGTTTGCCTTTTACAAAATTAATTATTTTTGAATTATGAATAAAGTTAAATTTTCAATTTCCAATAGATTAAAAAATAATATTTTTTTGAAGTATGAATAATGTAAATAATTTTTTACTATGTAAAGATTCTTATGAACTTTTACATTCTATTTCCAATGTTTGAAGTCTAATAGTTAAAAGATAACCCATGCGAAAAAAACCTTACAAAGAAAAGTCTTATAAAACTGAAGACCTATGAAGCTTAGTAACTTTCCAATATTTAATATGATTATTAGGGAAATTATTACCATCTCAGTATTCTAATAAATTCCAAACCTACCTTTTTTGTTGAAAAAGAGGTATTTCCAAATTTGGAAGGATTTAATTTAATAATGTTTCCATTTCCATGAAAACAAACATTTCTATGGTAGACCAATATTGTAGTGAATGACTACCTCGTTGTTGTGTATTTTTGATGATGATCACAAGAGAAGTTATTCTTAATGATTTATATATATATATATCATGAATGATTTAAAATAACAGAGTTTGAATTCACATATAAGTAGAGTTCCTCTTGCTATGTCTTATTCAAGTTATTCCTGTCGCATGCCTAAAAACAAACATATGATATAGTTATACATTCAATATTATTTTCTATAGCTCAAGAACCTCTTGGGATTCACTTTGAAGTTATATTATATCATTATGTACATTCTTCATCATTTATTAGTAGATACTTTCAATTTTTTTGCTTTACCTAAAACACTTTATTATTCTCTTTCTTTGTAAATCATTAAAAATATTTTTTCAATGTGTGGAGATTTTAGATAGGTCTTGGGAAGGGAGATACCTGTGAAATATCTTTGAACCTTTGTAACAAGTTATAGTTTATTGAACTCGACTATCAAAGTCCTTGGAAAATTGACATATATATTGAAAATCACCTTTCTCAAAGAGAGAGTGTTGGTGGAGTTGACTAGTGTATCTTTGTTCCCTAAACTACAATAAATCAGAGGTGTCAAGCATCTTGTATTTTATTTATTTCCCCATGTATATTTATTTGATAATAGTTGTATAAATTTGAATATGTTTTCAAAGTAGGATGTCTATTTGGATAAAAATTTAAAAACTAAATTCACCCACCCCGCTTGATTCATTATGAGACGCCCCTTGAAAAACACCAGTGACACATACATGTCTTCATGTTGTGTCACATTCCAGTTTTGTAGTGTTGGATGCACGGTCACATGGGTAACAATGTCACCAAAAAACATACCACATTGTCTCCCTACCGAAATCCATTTCATTGTGTTTCCCACCATTGTTCCATTGAATAACACCCCTCTATCCCACATTATATATATGAGTAGGCAGTGGGTCTGATGAAAAGTTCCAATATACTTATCCCTCATTCGAGCTTCCCACCCTTGTGATGCATGTGTGTTGTTATGTCATGCAGATTGTGAATTCACCTCACTCCATCATTTTGGTCCAATTATATCACCCAGCATCTTGATATTGGTGGCCCAAAGGCCTAATTACCTAATGACCAAATACATGGCCTGAAAGACCAAATCAGGTGAATAATACCACTATTATAGTAATATTGCTACATCACTACTAGAGTATATACTATATTAGTTCTAAAATTTCTCTCTCTCTATATATATATCCTTCCCCCACCCAGATTTGAACTCCGATTTTCCATTCGAGATAGTAAAGTTATGACCAAATTCTTAGCACTAATTTTATATGTCATCCTTTTGAATGAGTTTTATTTTTCTAAATAAAAATATTAATTATATAAATATTAATTATAAATATTTGTTTAAATGTTTAATTTTTTAATAATTACTTTTATTACTACAATATTCCATTATTATTCATTACAATAAATCTATTTTTATGTAAAGAATATATTTAATCCTTAATTTTGAATAAGAATTAATGGGGATTTTTTTTGTAGGAAAACACAAATCCATTCCAATATGTTCCAAATCCAAGGATATAAAAGAAAAATCCTTAATAGGAAAGGAACCGAGAAACTCAATGCCTTAGATGAAAGGTTGTACTTAACAATATGATGGACTACCATATGTCCATCTCTTTTAATGAATGAAAAGGAGAAATATAAATAATTTAAAGATTCACACCACATCTCATTTAAGTGGATCCTTAAAGAATAATATATAATAGGGTTTATGATAACCAAAGGTAAAAGAACGAGGTAATACGATTCCAAAATAATATTTTTCAAACCATACCCATCAAAAACCTAAGACCCACACATGAAACAATAGATTTAACAACATATAGACACCAATTTTTAATAAAAACTTGTTGTATAGAAGACAATACAACCCTATAGGAGTCACAAATTACCATGACAATTCCAAAAAAAACATCTTCAAAGATATTGACATCAACCTTTAGCATTACAACATCCATTAGAGTACAAGACCAAGATACATCATGTTGCACTACTTGATTGCAAGACCCCTCCATCCTACAGTTGTTCTAGACCTCAATAAGAATAAAAGACCATTGTACCCAGGATTAATCAGGGATAAACTAATTTTTTAAAATAAAGTTTTTACACCTCATCCATAAAAACCATGAAACTATAAATAATTCCTAAAATACTATATATTTAAAATCTAAAAACTATTTGGATAGGCCATAAGTAGTAGAATAACCTAGATCAAATAATATAGAAATCACCATAACCTATCATTAACAAATAGGATAAACGTTTATACATTGAATGTTATTTTAAAATTTCATCTCTGATATGCATGTGAAAACATTAATTGATCATCCATGATAATATAACTTCCCTAGAAAACAATTCAAACCTAAATCAAATCAGCAAAAAGCCTACCTAAAAATTCATAAACCTTTAGTACTAATTTTTTGACTAAAACTTTATCCAAATCAAATTAGGTCTATATATATGTATTCATATTGACAACTAATATACAAAAATCTCCATGTACCCTCTATACTACGAGAATCTCCAAAAGATTCTATCACCAAACATATATTTACAAATAGGGACATTTAAGATTTAAATTCTATCCAACTCATTGGAAAATGAATTATGTTATTTAAAATAACATCATTCAAAATCATCCTTAATAATATCTTGGACAACCACATTATTCATTTAAATAGGGGAAACTAATGAAATTAACTAAAAATTAGCACCCTAAATCCTAGGATCTATCCTAATATTAACAGACTACTCATTAGAGATGTTCCAATAGATACCCTCAACTAGAAGGAACTTATCATACAAAATAATACACCATAGAAAACATGGGTGATGTCCAAGTAGATATTACAAAAAACAAACATGGTGGAAATATTCTACACTGTAGACCCAAAAATAAAGGGAACTAAGAAAATATGAAATCCTCAAAAACATCTTTTTAAGAATAACTACATTGAAAAACCCCATATTCCATAACAAGAAACATCACTCCTTGTTAGGGACACATAATATTTCCCATGAAACTATGTATATCTTCTTCCTATTATCCATATAACCCCATCAAAAGTTTGGGGATATGGAATGAAACTTAGTGATAAGATTTTCTAAAAGTTTGAATAGGGATATAAAATAAGTAGGAATATCTTGTATTAATAATTTGATCAAGATAGTATTCATGGTCCTAGAAAAAACCTTACCCTTCCAATCATTAATTCACTTCCAACACCTATCTACAATATATAAAAACACATCCATTTTAGATCTTCCAATAAATATTGTCTGAACCATATAATAATTAGGATTAAGAACATGATTAACTTGTAAAAGATCACACAACTCATACCTCTTCTCAAGAAGATGTGGTTTGGTGTGCATATTGTTTTATAATCATTTTTGTTTTTTTAGGTGAAGAGGGGAGGGGTAATATTTTTCTCACCACATTTCATGGTTTAAGATTTTATCTAATATTTTGATTTGGTTTTATTATATACCCATTTTTTCTTTTCCCTTTAGTATCTATTAATTTAAATTTATATTTAGAAGAGATTTCATTATTTATACAATAAATAACAATAATTATTTTCAGTAGTGGAAATAATTATAATTATTATTTAATATTTGAGGTTATTATTTAATTATATTCCAATATTATGGAGATGTGAATAAAAGAAAATTGTGAGGATTATAAAATGTATTTATAATGGAGATAAGAAGAGTTCCATAATAAATTTAGAAAGTAATATATATAATAATAATAGACTAGTGAAAATCATATTTAAAATACGCTATATTTAGGAAAATAAAATAATTGTTTATGAATGAAAACCCATATACTTTTTGAACCATTATTATGAAAGTCAAAAGAGAATAGTTTATGAATGAAAAACCATATCCTTTTTTACAATCCTTCTAAAAATTAAACAGTGAGGATTATGAAAAATATTATGAAATGAGAAAAGGGGGATTACATATTAAAATTATAAAACAATATATATAATTATAATGGGATAGTTATAATTTTATTGAAAATAAGAATTATTTAGGCAAACAAAAGAATAGTTTACAAGTGAAATAACATATCCTTTTTGACCCTCTTATTAGTACATGTTAGTAAAGAACAATTTCCATTATTGACAAGTATATTAATTAATTAATTAATTAATTAACTAAAACTATAGTATATATAATTACATTTAAAAGTTTAATCAATATAATATTTATATTTATAATTTTTATGAGTGAAAAAAAATCAATTAGAAATAATTTAAAATTTATAATTATAATTTAATTTAAATTACAAATGATAATATTTAAAGTTTATAAATATATATTAATTTTATTTTTAATTAATATTAAAATTTACCACATTTCTAATTTTATAAATATAGTCAGTAATATTAAATATAATAATAATAATAATATTATATATATAAAAATAAATAAATATATATAAGAAACATTTATTAGAAATATAACTAAATACAAATTTAGTGTTTTGAGAGAGTAGTGAAATATGAGTACATTCACCATTATAATAAATTTATTAGAAATATAAATATAATTATTTATATTTTTAAAAAATATATTTTCTTGGAAAACCAGGACCTTTATTTAAAATATCAAAGATCTAAAAAAATAAGAGAGTTTATCCAAAAAGGAAAATTTACCAACCAAACAAGTGATTTTTCGGTATGGGCTCTTGTTGCAATATGGTGGGAAACCCTATTCCCTTCTATTTTGATGAAAGACAACTTAAATGCAAACAAGACTTGGGAAAGGGAGAAGATCTTTAGAACCATTAAACCAAATGATTGGAGATAATTCTATAGTGCATAATTTTTGGTATTCATCTCATTTATTATGAGAGAGAAATTAATTAATAGAGTGGTTCTGGTCATATTTAAAAGAGGATTTTCTCTCAATAATATTGGAAAATTATTCTCAATATTAATGGAATGAGAAGGAAAAAATGACCACATTTTTTAGAGATATAGAATTTGTGTCTATATAAGAGGGTGTAGAAGCTTGTGATGAGATTTACTAATACTCATAGAGAGGTTATTGGAGATCTTTTAATGATTAAGTCCAAAAAAATAAAGAGGAAAGGGGATGCTATGTTTGTGGTAGAATATATGGATCTTTGACAATAATGAGCTTGATTTATAGTTGTATTGATGTTCTTGATAGGTTTTCAAGATTCAATCCATTAAGATAAGGAAGGGGATATCATGTTTGCGACATCATGTGTCGTGAATTGACAAGGAACATGTGCGAAGGAGTGACAAGATCGATGATTGGGGCCATGTATTGAATGTATTTATGATAGCGATGATAAGGTGGTTTGTACTGATTAATGATCAATGGAACACCATGATGGAAATATCAGGATAAAAAAAATCCTTCAGGTGTCACAAGATGGTGTGAGGATGATCCGTGTTCGAAAAAAGATCCATGAGGTTGTGAATTTTCATCTCAAGAAGGGAGATATTTTTCCCAGACGGATCATTGAGTATTGTGTGTTTCCTAATATTATTTATAGAGATAAAACATAGGCATATTGGGGGTATTTTTTCCCATAGGTTTTTTCTACATTGTCATTGACATTCAATTTTGGGCATTAACTTTAATTTTGTACTGTCTAATTTATTAGTGTAATTTCAATAGTTTCCCCTTCATTTTTTACCCTTTTCATAAAAGGGGTTTTTCCTCATTAAAAATACTACTAGCTTATTTAATTATTCTCTATTATAATTTTTTTCCATATTTCAACATTTTTCTAAAAAAAAATTACATGAAATTTTCAATGAAAATCTTGATCTCCCCTATAGTTCTATTTGAGGGAAGGTTCGTGCTTTAAATTTATTGTGAGAATTATTGAAGTTTCCAATAGGATTTATGGTCTATGTGAAAAGAAAAATATGGTTTATAAATCAATTTAGTTTGAGAGAGGTGATGTGCATGTCTTCTCAGTGGATGTTTAGTAGGGGGAGTAGATATTTTTTGTAGGTTCTCTAGATAATGTGGTTAAAAATTTTATGTGCGAGCCATATTTTTCTATTTCTAGTATTGTTTAGAAATAACATGTATATACAGATGTTTTGAAGACTTTTTCATTAATATTTCATTTATAAGGGACTTGATTGTTTTTTTGTAAATAGTGAAAAATGGAATCATTAAATTGTTTATAGAGGATTATGGTTTGTGCAATACCTACTTCATTTCATTCCAACTAAGCTTGTTGGATGTTTTCATTATTTTATGTTATGAAAGAGGAGATTTTTTGTACTAATCACATTTATTGGGGGTAAATAAATTAACTAATAGAGTGTATTTGGTCATCATTAATAGAGGAGTTTCTCTAAAAAAAATGTATAGATATTATTAATATTAATGGATGAAAAATTGTTATTGACTACATTTATTGGAGATATAGACTTGGTGTCAAAAAGAGAGGATGTAGAAGCATGCGCTGAGATTAAATCCTGCTCATGGAGAGGTTCTCAGTGACCTTTTAATGATGTAGTCCACCAAGATCAGGAGGAAAGGGCATAATACATTTGTGATAGCCTATATAACTCATCAAAATTGAGGATATTTAATTCTACTCATGTGGTGGTTATTGATAGTTGATTAAGATATCATACACTGATAGTAGGAAGGGTGATATTTTTCTTGTGACATTATGTGAAACACATCGATATGAAAAATGTGTAAAGAAAAAGTGATGAGATCGATGATCAGGGACATGGATAAAAAGTATTCGTGATATCAGTTATCAAGTGTCATGTCCTCTTGACGATCGATGATACATCCGATGGATAGATCATTAAAAAGAAAAATCCATTGGTTAACACAAGATAGTTCTAGGATGATGCAAGTTAAGATAAAGATCCATGGGGGAGTACATATTCATTGATAGAAGAGTGGTATTTTTTCTTAGATGGATCTTTGAATATTATATTTTAATTGAGATGATTTTTATAGAGGAGACAAAGTCATATCAGGGTGTGTTTTTCATAGAGGGTTTTTCTATTCGATTATTGACATTGAAGTTTATCCATTTACTTGAATTTTGTACTCTCTAATTTATTAGTGGGTTTTTATAGCTTCCTCATAGTCTTTTTAATAATCCTCTTTAGAGGGGTTTTCCACCTTAAAAATCCTATTTACTAATTTATTTATTCTACTTTATATTGATTCCATATTTTCTCTGTTTTCTCAAGAATATTTTTCCATGAAATTCTCTACCCAAAATCATGATTTTTCCAAACATGATTTTTTTAATAATGTTAAGAAATTATGATTAAAAAATTAATGGATTTCCATCCTATCTTAATGTCAAACATATGGCCCTCACATATACCTTTGGTTTCTAAAACTAGTAGATCCCTATGAGCATGGAAATATTTCTCGTAGGCTGCCACCATGCCTCCAAGGGAATCATGGGTCATAATACTGATACTAATAGTTCGTCCATATAAGAGTGACACATCCACATTAATTTGCATCAAATCTATTGGGGGAGGGCTTTAAAAGGGTTTTCAAGAGTTAGAAATTAGAACCTTAGAGTATATCTCATTCTGATTCCATAACTCTGACCGTGATTTCACACACACAATCCATAAAGACATTGTCCTTAATCACTGATGAATGATAAGGTCATTTTTCTCACTTAGAAAATACTGTTGATGGTGTAGGGTGCATCCACTGTCTCCTTTTGGAGTAAGGAAGGCCATTTTCAGATAATAATTGTAGGTTAATCATCCATGTACTCTAGATAATAAGGATTTGAATCCCATTTGTTTGGGCATACCCTGGACTCGATGTAGAATAATATAGCTTGGGGAAAAGACTCCAACATAGACAAGTACATGGTACATATAGGATCATCATATGCATGGTGGAACTTGAGAAACTCCATATAGGGGAGGATGCAGACACACAAATTCCCCCAATAATACTAAACCCTGAGAGGGACTACCAGTCACCACAAATTCTTCCACATGACATCATTCTCTGAGCTTCGATCGTGAGTTTTATATTTTTTTTCAGATTTAACTGAATAGTTTCCCGAGTTCTCCTTGCTCTAGAAAATTATATCATATCTAATGTAAATAATAAACAAGATTCTCTGAATGATCATTATTTCATCCTCATTGAACTATCATTTTAAAATTTTAGGACACTAACCATTGAATGCCCTATCTAATAGGGGGTTTACCATTGCATCTTCCAACCTAGAGACCATTGGTGAGGTAGCCTTCATCAGTTCACCATTAACCAGAAATGGTTCCAACTATAATTTAATCATTCCATTCCCAAATATCTTGTATAGTATAATGAAAAGGATTTATCATGCCCCATTTAAAATATCCATAAACAAACTTGGACAAAAACTCAACACAAAACTTTAGAAGTCCATATGAGTAAAATACATAGCATTGAGGATCTGAGCACACAAGAAATTCAGTTTTTGGAGAATATACCAAACATTATTTTCTAGTAGTGTAGTATTGAAACAATGAAAAACAAATAACCCCATTTCCCCAAAATTTATAAAAGGAAAACTATTTTCCCAATACATCTAATAATTTTTTTTCTCCCACTATTTATCCCCCAATAGAAATTGTTGTGGTGGGGGTATATCTAGTCAATAATAAAGATAAGAATTTCAAAAAGGGGTATAAAAAAAGTCAGTATCACTTGCACCACTTCCTTGATGAAATCTTATTTCGCATCTTTAGATATTATATTAAATTTCCATTCCTATTTTTTTCCCACTACATTTAGGATACAAAAGAAAAATCCCTTTTAGAGAGAACAAATATCGTAAGAAGCACAATGTATATATTGTTCATGTTAATGACATGAATTCTAGAATATATGTTAAGGTAATTTTTCTTATAATATGTAACTATAGAAATAATGGAAATTTTAGACTTAGAAAGGTTGATATATTATCCAATTTCTTTCTCAAACAAACAAATCATGTGAATAATAGAGTTTCATTATTCAAGCATGGATTTAAAAAAATATATCATTGAAAAAAAGGGATATGGGTAGGATTAATCTTTACACCTTTTCTCCATGAAAACTATTTCCCTTTGCTACTACTAAAATAAGATTTGAGAACATTAAAATCCCAAAAATAAAAAAGGAAAGGGGTAAGAGGGTCCCCTGATAAAGAACCCTATTAGGGGAGAATCTTTAAGAAATGCCATAATTTATTTTAATCCTAAATGAAATTGAAGATATTCATCTCATGATGACCTCAATCTATTAATGGTAAAATCAAAATTTTCTCATGAAATGCTGAATAAAGGGACATTCAACGCTATCATCTGCCTTTTTTGTATGAATCTTCCAATACATAACAATTCTTTTAAAAACCAAGAAATTATTCATGAAATAGAATACATCCTTGGATTTGATGGAATTTTTACATAATGGTATGTTCGTAAAAACACCAATATGGTTTTCAAAAATAATACAAGGAAGCTAAAAATAGAGGAAGTTTACAATAAACCTTGAGAAACTTTTGTAGATAACATTGAATGAACAGATAGGCCTAATGTCTAAGACCAAATAGGTATTTTTTATCTTCAAGATGAGAGTAAAACCAATTTCATTTAGAATATACTAGTTGAATTTACCTACCCATAGGTCTTTTATGGGGCCCCAAAAATCAGACTCAACAATATTCCAGATTTTTAAAAAAAGTGAAGTAGTAAAATCCATCTTGTCATAGTGCTTTAGTGGGATGGATTTGTGGCCATAAAGATTTCATCATTTGAGAGATTACATGAGAAATTTTAATTCATTGCCTCTATAACTAAAAAAATAATACATGATGAAATTTGAGGAGAACAGGGTAACTCCCCCGCCATATAGTTCTCCTAGTAAAAAATTATCACAAGATCATAGATCCCCTTTCAATTGGACATAGCGTCTCCCTCTGCTTCTGTGAGGTAAGAGATACTGCTCTTATGCCTCCTTATAGAATACTTTTGGTAGAAATAAAAGGTATTAGAGTCATCATCCTTGATATATATTTGAAATGTATGTAAGGACCAATATCTATCCTTTATTTTAAATATCTCACCCATATCCACTTCATGGATCAAAATACATTAATGGACCGAATTAGAGTGGGAGGGGCGATGATTAAAGATACTTTATCTATCATTCAATAAAATCAAAATGAAAATATTATTAGAGGAACTTGAATTTTAATTAGTGAATTAAATTATTTAATACTCTTTTGATATTCTTTCCCATATCAGGATCCACTTTCTTCCAAACACTAGTGCAAAAAACATTTTTAACGAACTTCGGTTATTAAATAACCGACGTTATAAAACATTTAAAAAATTTATCACACCCTGTGGATTTTCATTTCTGATTTTTCGATTGACAGACCTGCGACTCGTCTCTCTCGCGCGGAAAACCTAGAATCATCTCTTCGATCTTATTTCGTTAAACTCATTTTGACATCATTTTTTATCATCTTTACACTCCTCAAATCTATTATTTCCACTCACAACACTCAGGTAAGACTCACACAACTTTATTTCGTTCGTTTTTTCCCTGATTGTCTATATTTATATGTTGATTTTTTTTGTTTAAACTAGGAAAGATTATTTGATTTCGAACCCTCTTACTTAGTTTTCCCATCATCATCTTATTTATTATCACCAGATCTATTAGATCGACTCACAATATTCAATTAAGACTCACCTACTTCTATTTCGTTTGTTTTTGTTTCGCGGATGCCCTACATTTATGTTAATATTTGTTGTCATTGAAAACTAATGATCTCATTCACCTATATTACTACAATTTATATCTAAACAATTATGTTACACCCATTCCATGAACCAGTGTGATTTATTTTATAAGTATATATGTTTTTTCATGGTGTAATGTTTGTTTTGGATCCATGGTTGTTTCTATTTTTGGTATCACTTTTTGTTGTTCCATAAACTATTTACGTTGCTTATTTTCATGGACTATTATAAGCCTTCATTTGCTATTAAAACCCGATTCATTGAATAATAGATCATTTTAGACTAGTAGGAGATACAGTTCATGGTACTCATTTTGAATAATGGCATGATACAAAAACTAGTAGCTTGAGGTTAAAATCCCTAGATATGACAAAACTAGTAGCTTGAGTTTAAAATCCCATGGTTCTGGGGGATGACCAGAGGGTTGGGGGATATCTAGGGGGTTGGGGGCTATCCAGAGGGTTGGGGGCTGTCTAGGGGGTTGGGGGCTGTCTAGGGTGTCCATGGAGGTGGGGGGGGGGGGGGGGCAGTCCGGGGGTGTGTGTGTGTGGGGGGGGGGTCCAAGGGGGTGGGGGTGTCTAAGGGTGTGTGTGTGGGGGGGGGGGGGGGTGTCCAAGGGGGTGGGTGGGGGGGGGGTGTTGTCCAAGGGGGTGGGGGCCTGTCTAGAGGCTTTGGAGGGTTTTCTAGGGGGTGGGGTTTGTCCAGAGGGTTGGGGGGTGTCCAGGGGTGTGTCCAAGAGGGTAGGGGGTGGGGGTGGTGTCCAGTAGTGGTGGGGGTGTCCAAGGCGGTGGGGGTGTTGTCGAGAGTGGTGGGGGCTGTCCAGTGGGTGGGGGGTGTCCAAAGGGGTGGGGGATGTCCCAAGGGGTAGTGGTGTCCAGGGGGTGTCTAAGGGGGTGGGGGTGGTGTCCAGAGGGTTCAGGGGGCTTTCCAGAGGGTTGGGGGTGTCCAGGGTATCCATGGAGGGTGGGGGGGGGGGCAGTCCAGGGGTTGTGTGTGTGTGTGGGGGGGGGGGGGTCTAAGGGGGTGGGGGTATCTAAGGGGGTGGAGGGCTGTACAGAGGGGGGCTGTCCAAGAGGGTGGTGGTTTCAAGGGGGTGTCCAAGGGGGTGTGGGTGGTGTCCATAGGGTTCGGTGGGCTGTCCAGAGGGTTGAGGGTGTCCAGGGTGTCCATGGCGGTGGGGAGTGGGGGTAGCCCAGGGGTGTGTGTGTGTGGGGGGGGGGTGGTGTCCAAGGGGCTGGGGGTGTCTAAGGGGGTGGGGGGGGGGGGGGGCTGTCTAAGGGGGTGGGGGCCTGTCCAGAGGGTTTGGGGGTTGTCCATGGGGGGATGTACAGAGGGTTGAGGGGTGTCTAGGGTGGTGTCCAAGCGGGTAGGAGGTGGGTGGTGGTGTCCAGGAGGGGTGGGGGTGTCCCGGAGGGGTGGGGTGTCCAAGGGGGTGGGGGCTATCCAGGGGGTGGGGGTAGTGTCCTGAGGGGTAGGGGCTGTCCAAGGGCGGGGTGTTGTCCAGGGGGTCTCCAAGGGGGTGGGGACCTGTCCAGAGGGTTTGGTGGTAGTCCGGGGGGGGGGGGGATGTCCAAAGGGTTGGGGGTGTCTAGGGGGTGTCCAAGGGGGTATGAGGTGGGTGGTGGTGTCTAGGAGGGGTGGGGGTGTCTAGGAGGGGTGGGGTGTCCAAGGGGGTGGAGGTGGTGTCCTAAGGGGTGAGGGGCTATCCAAGGGTGTGGTGGTGTCCAGGGGGTGTCCAAGGGGGTGGGGGTGTCCAGGGGGTGGGGGGGGGGGTGTTCAAGGGTGTGGTGGTGTCCAGTGGGTGTCCAAGGGGGTGGGGGTGGTGTCCAGGGGGTGGGGGGGCTGTCCAAGGGGGTGGTGGTGTCCATGGTGGTGGGGGATAAGTGTCAGTTGGGATTGACTATTGTATCATGGTTTGTGAGATTATGACATGATGATTGTATTGTTTCATGGATATTAGTGTTGCAATATAATTCTATTTGGTTATATATATTTTGACCAATCATTGACTGTGAGAAAATTATGGGTTATTGGGGAGACCATGCTGTGGTTTTCAAATATGCGTAGTTATCCTGACCCCATTGTGTCATGATGATTGGATTTACATTGTGATTTTCTACATCTGTGTTTTTATTTAAAATTTGATTTGATTCTCAGGTTTACTCTATTTTCTCCAATTTTCTATCAACCATTGGAGGCCCCAAGGTTTTTTTCTATTCTATGGAATTTAAAACTATTATATCTAACAATATTTTCTTTTTTAAAATAATATTAAATCATATTTTTTTAAATATGTATAAAGTTTTTTTATATTTAAAAATTGTTTTTCATTAAAATTATGATTTTTTCATATAAATATATATTTGTCTTATCTTAATAAGATGTATAATTTTGATATTTTTTATAGGTAATAATGATTCGAAGTTGGATTATGGAACATCGAATGAGCAATGAATATGAGGAAGGTGTTGATGCCTTTTTGGATTTTTCTAAACAAAATGTTCTAAGTAGTGACATTTTTTTCTGTCCATGCCTGAAATGTCGAATATGAAGAAGTTGAAAAGTAGAGAGATAAAAGATCATCTAATTTGTCATGGTTTTAATCCGAGTTACAGACCTTGGATTTGGCATGTTGAAACTGGATGGAATGTCACTAATGATGATTATTCACAAGATGGTAACTATGATGGAATTGAATAAACGATTCGTGATATTACAGTAGAATAAATTGATATAGAACTGACAGTTGTGCATCTATATGGTGATGCTGAAAACCCATTATATCCTGGTTGTATAGATTTTACAGTTTTGTCGGTGATGTTAAGATTTATTAACCTAAATAATAAACATAGATGGAGTGACAGAAGTTTTACAGAGCTATTACAATTGATGAAAGAAATTCTTCTAAAATATAATGATCTTCCAGACTCACATTATAAGGCCAAGAAAATATTATGCCTGATGGTATTGGGATACAAGAAAATACATGCCTGTCTGAATGACTGTATGACATATAGGAAGGAATATGAATTTCTATCAGAGTGTCCTAAATGTGGGACATCATGGTATAAGGTGTAAGAAAAATCACATGCTAATGTAGAGATCTCAAAGATCCCTTTAAAAGTATTTTGGTATCTTCCTATAATTCATCATTTAAAACATTTATTTTCTAATTCCCATGATGCAAAAAGGTTAAGATGGCATGCTGATGAGAAGTTATGTGATGGAAAATTATGTCATCCAGCTAATTGTCCATAATGGAAGAAAATTGATGAGTAGTATTCTACATTTGGAAATGAAATTAGAAATCTCAGAATATGGTTGTTCATAGATGGAATGAATCCATACCGAACCCTCAGTAGCACACATAGTTCATGGCCTATTTTATTAGTAATTTACAACCTCTCTCCTAAAGTTTGTATGAAGCGCAAATATTTCATGTTGAGTATAATGATCTCTGGTCCGAAGAAACCCAGAATTGATATTGATGTTTACTTGTCCCCGTTGATTGATGATTTGCAACTTTTATGGGCGTATGCTATTAGGGTGTATAATTCTTATGAAATGGAATATTTTCAACTGAATGGAGTGCTTTTGTTCACTATAAATGACTTCCCAGCATATGAAAATTTTTCTGGATATAGTGTTAAAGGGAATAAAGCATGTCCAATTTATGAACAATAGACGTTATATTGTCAATTCCATCATGGGAGGAAAATAGTGTACATAGATCATCGAAAGTTTTTGCCTATGGATCACTCTTATAGAAGACTAAAAAAGGCACTCAATGGATCACACAAATTTGATATTGATCCAAAAGCTTTATCCCCTGATCTGTGTTTTGAGAGGGTGAAAACCCTTGATGTGACATTGAGAAAGACACAGAAATCTGGTAATGATAGACATATTTTGGAGAAAATGTCAATATATTTCGAGCTACCATATTGGAGATATCATGAAGTTAAACATAATATTGATGTCATGCATGTGGGGATGAATATCTGTGATTGTTTGATTGGAACATTTTTAGATATTAAAGGAAATACAAAATATGGGTTGAATGCAAGATTAGACTTACTATCAATGGGAATACGTTTGGAGTTAGCTCCCACTCCTAATGGAAGACGAAAATTTCTTCCCCCAACATGTCATACATTATCGAAGAGGGAGAAAATTAGGTTTTGTCAGTGTCTTCATGATATCAAAGTGCTTGAAGGTTATTCTTCAAATGTAAAACATTTTGTCTCATTGAAGGACTTGAAGGTGATAGGTATGAAATCTCATGATTGTCACGTCATGATGCAACAACTTCTACTAGTTGCATTGCATGGAATATTTCCCATCCATGTCAGAAACACTATAATGAAGTTGTGTTATTTTTTTATTAAATTTGTAATAAAGAAATTGATGTGAATGATTTGAACATTTTGGAAAAGGATGAAATTTTTATACTTTGTCAATTGGAAATGTATTTTCCTCCAACTTTTTTTGATATAATGATGCATTTAACGATTCATATGGTTCGAGAAATAAAGCTTTATGGACCTGTATATCTTTGTTGGATGTATACTTTTGAAAGGTATATGAAAATATTGAAGGGTATGTTAAGAATCCATATCAACCTGAAGCCTCCATTATTGAAAAGTATATTTCTGAGGAGGTTTCAGAGTTTTGTATGAGCTACATGGCTACGACGCAACACATAGGTTTGCCTCCATCTCTCCATGAACGAGTTAATAATGAGGGAAAGGGGATTCATGTCTTGAAAGTAAAATCGTTTTTAACTGAACAAATGAAGAAGTTAGAATCATACATCTTGAATAACATAGATGATTCTTAACCATATATCACCTTGAATATTAAAGAGTTGAAACAATTTCCTCCAAAGAAGAAAGAAATGTGTATTTGGAATGATCACTACAAAACGTTTTTGTCATGGTTTAAAAAGACATTACTTGTTAGATCAGATGTATCAGAGACATTAAATTAGATAGTGGATGGTCCATGTTTAAATGTGATAACATGCTCCGGTTATGAAATTAATGGCTATAAATTTCATACGAAAGCTTAGGAAAAAAGAAGTGAAGTTCAAAATAGCGGTGTATTGGTGTTTGCAGAAGCAATGCATTTTTTCGAGTGCTAAGGACAAAAACCCAATTTTTGCATCAAGTGCATATTATGGAGTGATTGAAGACATATGGGAGGTTGATTAATTTAAAATTAAAGTTCCTATTTTTAACTATAAATGGTTTATTGGTAACAACAGTGTCAGACACGATGAATTTGGAATGACACTTGTTAATCCAAATAGATTGGAAGACACAGTTGATTATTTTATAATGGAGACACATGAAAAACCAATTTTTTATGTAGCAGATCAATCAGATATATAGTGGGTTGTTGTTTTACAAGGGAAAAACAATATGTTGGTGATGATGAACTTGATGAAGATTCTGATTTATGTGAGATCCCTACATCCATGGAAATATTAATAGAACATAATGATGATCATGTTGAAGACATGGTTTGTGCCATAATGAACGATCACGATGAAGGAATTTGGGAAAATAATCTATTTTTACATTCCTAAAATGACAGGTAACATTTGTTTATTTCTTGTTTACATTTATTTTTTTTTCATAAAATGTTAGATATTGTAAGTTTTTTCTTTATTAAAACATGTATTAAAACAAAATAAGTATAAGTTTTTGTTTGTTTTATGTCTTTTTAGTTTACTTTATCATGTTTACCATTACTTAAATTATATATCTATTATTTTTGTTCAGTGAAAATTACTTTACCATGTTTACCAAGTTTACCATGTTTACCATCTTGACCATCTTGACCATATTTACCATTGTTTAACATTCTTACCATATTAACCATGTTTACTATTATGTAACTTAGTACAATTTTCTATTTTCTGATTACAGTAGTATTAAAATATTTGAATTTGTATATTTGTGAACTAATGTTTGTTTTTTTGATTTGAAGGATAATGAAAGATCAATCAGTTGATCAACCACATGATTATGGATATGTGCATATTGGTCATACCTCTGGGGAGGAACATTCACATGCTTCTCTTGATGTTCCCCAATCTTCCTCATGTGCTCCTATTACGACAAAGAGTTCAAGAGTTGGTAAATATGAGTGCACACATTTACCAAAATTATCACTTGCCTGTATGTAGGATCAGAGGATACTCATTGAGTTTGATGATGATGATATTCCTAGAGGTCCAAATGAAAAAGATTTTAAGAGTTTTGTATCAACTCTGGGTAAGAGCAAAGTAAGCATTTTCTATGATGACTGGAGAAGTGTGGATAAAGTGATAATCTCTCAATTGTGGGAGACAGTTTTGGTAAGATATTTTTCTATTGTTTACCTATTATTTAAATGTTTCTAGTATAAATAATATGTTTAACCTCTTCTTTATCAGATGATATTTGATATTCCTGACACTAGAGGAGTCAGGATGAAATGCTTATCAATGGGTGCCAGGATATGGAGGGATTTCAAATCAACTCTATCATCTAATTTCATTTTTGGTTGTATGATTCATGACAATCAATATCGTATATATCCCTTTATAGATGAAGACACATGGAGATAGTTTGTTGAAAGTAGAAGAACAGAGACATTTTTGGTAAGGGCAATGTAAACTTCTATAGGATTTCTTATATAAATGATCTTATTAAGGTTTTGTTAAGTATTTATTATTCTTAATTTACAACAAACAAGGAAATCTCATCAGGAGATCCAATCTAAAAATGTATACCCTCATAGTTTATCTCGGGGAGTGTATGCATTTATGTAAGAACAAATGTTGGTGGAAAAATTATAAAAACTAAGAGCTCAGTCTTCAAGATCTGGAGAGGTGGCCCCTCCATCCCCTCTAACTAGAAATGAAAAATGGAAGAGGGCCCGAATGGGCAAAAAAGGTCGATATCTTTTGGAAGAATCGATAATCATAGCTGAGAGGATTATAAGATATCTATTTTATTTGTTTAAGTTAACTATTTTCTTCAAATAACTTCAATTATTACAGAAATGTTCAATTAATTAATATATGACTCTATTGAGGAGCATAGATTACAGGGGGTATTTACAGCTACTGGGAGGGAAGATATTTTATCTGTAGTATTGGGAAATCCCGAACATCCTAGTCATGTAAGAGGATATCTGGAAGGTGTATCGATAAGAAAAGTGTTACCACGTTCTTGAACTTCTAACATTGAGGGTGTTTATAAAAAAATAGAATCCTTGGAGGCTGAAGTTCATAATATTAATGCGATGATGGAGGAAAATATTAGAGCGTTGGTACAGTCTTTGTTTGCAGACATGCAAAGACAATTTCAGACTGCAGCTCCCACTCCCCCACCTCCCCCTGTAGACCACATTATTTATCCTCCACCTTCTCTATATCTCCCACTCCCCCACCTCAGCCTACAGACCCCATTTTTTATCCTAATCCTTCACCGCAGCTTCCTACTTATTGCGAGTTGTATGTTGATGATCCTCAACATCATATAGTTGCATATTGGTTGGTATATTGTATAATATATATAGTTCATCATCAACAATTTGAGGTAGAGAATCAGAGGGTCACTGTATAGGATATTATAGATATATTAGTTCGAGTACCATTTCCTACAGATGAGGTGACGACAGTTAGACATAGTATTGGCCATTTTTTAATTTGTCCTTCCAGACTTCTTCATCTCATTACCATAGAGGTATGTATGTTATATTTTCTATTTTATTTTTTTATTAAAGTTGTTTTATCATTTGAAAACTAATATATTTTTCTATTTATTTTTACAGTAATAATTCAAAGGTAAAGAAATACTGTATAGACAACAACAAAGACAAATAGCTATGAAATCAGATACAGATTCTAATAGTCTTGACAGATAGTCAATTGTTAGTGGGTCATTATGAGTTTCCAATGGAATCACATGTTTGTGTATGTGCAATAACTATGGGGATTGGGAAAAATGATATCATGGAGCTTGTTACTAGAGATAAGTTGGGCATCAATGGGGTGAAATTTTTTTCCATGTAAGTCTTAACACCATTTCCCTGCGTTATATTTATTAAAAATGTATACTTATGTCTGTTTTGTATTAGTTATATTTATAATATTTGTGAGAAGAATGACTGGACAAATGTATATGGATTCACGGACCCGCAATTTATTTCCCCTAAAGCATGTTCATTGGATAAGGAACAAAGAATGCTTTATATTGTTGAAAGACTTGAACAGAATATAGTCACACAATGTTGGATGATGCCTTTCTTTGAGAGGTATGAAACACATATATCTCAAAGAATTCATTATCTTTTAACATAAAAAACCACTAACCTTAAATTTTCTTTTATCGGTGATCATTGGATGTTAGGGGTTTTTTACCCAAGGGAGAAAACACTTTATGGGATATGCTCTGTCCATGGTGATGTGCGGGAATGTTTTCAGAAAATGTTGGAAAAGTAAGTTTCAATTTCTCAATAGTTTTATATATTATAATGAATTTTAAATTTACCCTATTCGCATTATTTTCTAACAGGGTATGGGTCTACTTTTGAAAAAACACAAAGAAAAGGAGTGTGAAGATCAAATATGTAAATGTGAAGGTATATATCCATTTATAATTTTTACTTTTTGATTTATTACATAAAAATAATATATTGAATTTAAACTCATTAAAATAGAATTTTCATGAACAACAAGGCGTCATAGAATGTAGATATTATATGTTAAGATTTATGTATGAAATAATAACAACTGGGAAAGTTGTTAACTTTGACCCGATAAGATTTCCTTTTAAACTTTTTCAAAATATTTCAATTTTATTTTTTCATTATACATGTTAACTACTATCCTTTTAATTTGTATCTATTTGATGACCCTCAACCCTATACTTCTCAAGACATCAAGCACATACAAGTGGAATGGTCAAATTATTTTACAGGTTTGATTGAATTTTAGAAGTTTATAGTGTAAAATGTAATTTTGAATATTTTCATTGTAATTGTGTATTTGGTAGTTTTTTAGGTTGGATTTAGTTTTTTTTGAAGTTGACAGTGTAAGTTTTTAATGTTATATATGTGAATGTTTAATTTTGCTCTAATTCTTTTTTTGGTCTACTTATGATGATTTTTCTGGTATGGATTCTAGTCTGCGAGGGAGGGGTACCAAGGGTGTGGTGGGGTGTTTAGTGGGGTGGGGGGTGTCCAGGGGTGTGGGAGGGCTGTCTGGCGGGGGGGGGGGGGGGGCAGTCCAGGGGTGGGAGCGTTTCCTGGAGGGTGGAAGGGCTGTTCAGGGGAGTGGGAGGCTGTATAGTGGGTGTCCAAGGGTTTGGGGGTGTCCTGTGGGGTGAGGGGGGTTTCAAAGGGTGTGGGAGGGCTGTACAGCGGGGTGGGGGATTTCCAGTGGGGGGGGGGGGGGTCTAGGGTGTCAATGGGGATGGGGGGGGGGGGCAGTCTAGGGGGTGGGAGAGGAGGAACCTCCATTCCTCTGGGAGATGAACGCCGCTGGAAGATACTCATCACTCCCACATGTGAAACATTTTGAGAGTTCAAGCTTCACATGTGGGAGTGATGAGTACCTTCCATCGGCATTTCCCCCTTGGGGGTGTCCAGGAGAGTGTCTAGGAGGGTGGGGGGTGTCCAGGATGGTGGGGGATAGTCCCGTGGGTGGTGGGGGGCAGTCCAGGGGTGTGGGGGGTGTTTAGGAGGGTGGGGGTTGTCCATGGGTGTGGGGGATGCTAGGGGGTGGGGGGGGGGAGTCCAGGGGTGTGTGTGTGTGGGGGGGGGGGGGGGGGGTAGTCCTGGGGGTGGGGGTGGGGGGTAGTCTAGGGGTGTGGGGGTGTCCAGGAGGGTGGTGGGGGGTTGTCCAGGGGTGTGGGGGCTGTCCAACGGGTGGTGGGGAAGTCCAGGGGTGGGGGGGGGGGGTCCAGGAGGGTGGGGGGGTTGTCCAGGGGTGTTGGGGGATGTCCAGGGGGTGGAAGTCCAGGGATGTGGGGGGGTATCTAGGGGTGTGGTGGGGGATGTACATTGGGGTGAGGGGGTTTTGGTATATTTTTGGTAACTTTTTGGTCTATTTCAGGGGCGTGGGAGGACTGTCCAGGGGTTTGGGAGTGCTGTCTAGTGGGTGGGGGGTCTACAGGAGGGTGGGGGAAGTCCAGGGGGCGGTGGTGATGTCCAGGGGTGTCTGTGTGGTGGGGGGGGGGGGGTGTCCAAGGGTGTGGTGGTGGCAGTACAATGGGGTGAGGGGGTTCTGGTCTGTTTTTAGTAACTTTTTGGTATGTTTCAGGGGTCTGGGAGGTCTGTCCCGGGGTGTATGAGTGCTCTCTAGGGGGTGGGGGGGTATACAAGAGGTTGTGGGGGTGGGGGGGGGGGGGGTTGTCCAGGGGTGTGGGGGGATGTCCAAGGGGGTGGTGGGGATGTCCAGGGGTGTGGGGGGTTGTCCAGGGGGTCAGGGGAAGTCCAGGGGTTTGGGGGGGGGGGTGCCAAGGGGTGTGGTGGTGGCTGTCTAGTGGGGTGAGGGGGCTGTCCAGGGGGTTGTGGGGTAGTCCAAGAGGGTGGGGGGGGGGGGGGGGGGTGTTTCCAGGGGTGTTGGGGGATGTCTAGGGGTGGGGTGAGTTTAGGGGTGTGGGGGTGTCCAGTGGTGTGGGGGGCTGCCAGGGGGTGGTGGGGAAGTCCAAGGGTGGGGGGGGGGGGGGTGTACACGAGGGTGGGGGTTGTCCAGGTGTGTTGGGGGCTATCCAGGGGGTGGGGGTGGGTAGTCTAGGGGTGTGGGGGTGTCCAGGGGTGTGGTGGTGGCTGTCTAGTGGGGTGAGGGGGTTCTGGTCTATTTTTGGTAACTTTTTTGGTCTATTTCAGGGGTGTGGGAGGGTTGTCCAAGGGTGTGGGAGTGTTTTCCAGGGGGTGGGGGGTATACAGGAGGGTGGGGGGATTTCCAGGGGTGGTGGTGATGTCTAGGGGTGTGGGGGGATGTTCAGGGGTGTGGGGGTGTCCAGGGGTGTGGTGGGGGTAGTCAAGTGGGGTGCGGGGGTTCTGGTCTATTTTTGGTAACTTTTTGGTCTGTTTCAGGGGTGTGAGAGGGATGTCTAGGTTGTGGGACTGTTGTCCTAGTGGTGGGGGTGTACATGAGGGTGGGAGATTGTCCATGGGTGTGGGGGGCTGTCCAGGGGGTGGTGGGGATGTCCAGGGGTGTTTGGGGCTGTCCAGAGGGTTGGGGGGTAGTCCAGGGGTGTGTGTGTGGGGGGGGGGGGGTCCAGGGGTGTGGTGGGGGATGTCCAGTGGCATGAGGAGGCTATCCAGGGGGTGGTGGGGGGCTATCTAGTGGGGTAAGTTTTAAATGTTATCAATGTAAATGCTTAATTTTTCTTTGGTTATTGTTTTGGTCTTCTTTTGTCTTTCTGGTACAAATTCTTGGTTTGGTTTCTGGTTGTTTCTGGGGAGAGCAGAAGACTGCTTTCTATTTTAAAAAAATTGGTTTTCCACATCTGTTATTTTATAACTAATGTAATAATAGAATGAGAAATGGTTTTTCACGTCGGTTATTTGAATAACCGATATGATAAACACATGTGGAATGGTTTTTCACGTCAGTTATTAAATAACCGACGTATTAAAACCTCCCCCTGGGTTTTTACGTCGGTTATTTAATAACCGATGTGATAAAACATTTCTCAGGGGTTTATCATGTTGGTTATTTAATAACCGACTTAATAAACACCCCCACAATATTTTATCACACCAGTTATTAAATAACTGACGTGATAAACCCTCCCCTAGTTTTTCACGTCAGTTATTTAATAACTGATGTGATAAAGGAATGGGAAGGGTTTATAACATCGGACATTTGAATAACCAACGTGATAACACCTGGGAAATGGTTTATCACATCGGTTATTTAATAACCAATGTGATAAAAACTCTGCCACTAGTTTTTCACATTGGTTATTAAATAACCGACGTGATAAACACCGCGATGTTATGTTTTTTACATTAGTTTTTAAATAACCTACATAAAAAACAATATTTATAATGTCATCTATATTAACGTTGGCTAAAAACTGACGTAAAAAAGGAAAAATAACCGACGTAAAAAACGTTTTTTTCACAAGTGAAAAAGAATGTAATACTTATTTTAATTATTTATAATTCCTCAAAATAGAATTAAAATAAAAAAATATTCGATGTCTCAGTATTCAGTGACTATACGAGAAAAATATGTGGATGGGGAAATTTTCTAAATTGGAAGGATCGAGGCTAGAAACCTAGAAGAAGATGAATTTTTTTTCTAATATCTATATTCTAATAATCTATCAAAATATTTTTTAATTTGATTATTTTCATTTCCCCAAATAACCATGTATGAAGGATACTTGAATACCCCAAATTAGAAATTATCACCATCTAAGTTACTTGATCGAGCTCTAACATTGGAGAAAAAGTTCTATAGGAACCCCCAATCTTCTCATGTTCGGACAAGATTTCATTAAATTCCCTACCAATCATTAGAGTTTCTGGTAAGATTTCATGAAGGGATTCAAGATTATTCCATGAATTACATTTATCCCTTTTAAAGATCCATCTAAAAAATCTAAGATAATATTATTTTGAAGTTCTGAGTTTGTAAATAGCGGTATAAATGTTATAATGAGAGAAGGATTTTACCCTTAAACCCACCTCTACTATCTAGAGAAGGAAAATTATGCCTACATGGTGTTATTGGGGGATATGGAAGGAGAAATGAAAACTAGTTTTCTTAAATACCTTCTATGTCCTTAATTTCTAATATTGTTTCAGATAAGAATACAATATTAGGGAATCTTTTAGCGTAATGACACTGGAGCATCTAAACTGAACATGGGTTTCCAAGCCTACAACAATTCCAGCATTAGGTTTTTATTGGGATTGGAGGGGAGAACTCAATCCATCCTCCATCTATGAGCATTAAAGGATACATCATCTTTTTCTATTTTCCATAATTTTCCATATATTTCATCTACTAGTAGAAATTGAATATATCTTTTTGATCCACTTGTTTCCATCATGCTCATTTCACCTCCATTCTCAGCTCTGAATTTTGTCCTCCACATTAATAATTTTTTTGTACCGAATATTTTTGCTTCAAAAGGGTCTTTATCTGGTAAAGGGGTGTGAGAGGCCATCAAGGGGTTGAGAATTATTCAAATATACCAGGGCTAAAGAGATCTATTTTGGGATATAGGGTGTTTGGATTTTCCTTCCACTATAGAATTAATATGATAAGAGACACCATTTAACACCCCAAGATGATTAACCTGGTTTTTATCAGAATCTCACAAATTAATTCAGACTACTTGAACATGCACCTCTTCTGGTTGATAATAATTACATATTTTTTTAGGAAATATCTGTGGACCCATCATGATGATATTTTTTTCTAGGTTAAAATGAGATTTTAGGTCCTTTGATAGCTTTTCTCGGTCCTTTTTCTTTTCTTCTTATAGTGTAAATTAATCCCCTAGGTTTTTGGCACACATCCATGGTCCATAATATAAGATAATATTTCCCTATCTATCCACTGATTTCACCTTAAAATGTTTTCTAAATGTTTGATACATCCACAATAGAAGTAAAAAATAGGTAACTTCTCATACTCAACAGATATAAAGGTATTGGTGTCTTTTACAGACAAGAATGTCCCAATCATAAGAGGTTGATATGTATATATGAAAAGCCGAATTCACACTACCATCCACTAGTGAATGGGATATGAATGGTCCTATTACATAAACTTTACAATTCTATCTCTGATTTTACACATTATTCATTTAGATCTTCCACATAAGGGAATACATATTTGCTAGATCCGGTATAGGGTTTTAGAGAAGGTGATTTTTTAAATGTGCCAGTTGATAATGAATATTCCAATAATCAAGAGGTTCAAATGATGTATCAGACACATATCCATGCCCTTATTTTCCACCACAACTTTCTTCTCTATATCCTTCAATGAAATATTTTTCCACCTACTTAATATATCGTATTTTATCTCACCATGCTTCTTAGCAAAAAAACCTATAATCAATGTAAAAAAAGGATCCATCATCACCTACCATGATAATATCACGTTTTTAGCATTGATGACACTAATTTCCATTTAAGGGGGTGTCTCCATCGATATCCATGATCACACCAATGATTGGAGGCCCCTATGATCCAAGGAGAAATCTTAAGGAATGTCAAACACATGGAAAACCTAGGAGCACCCTCTAAACCTGCTGAGAGACTTAAAATATATTTTTTATAAATAGTTATTGATTGTATATTTTTTATCACATTATATATATATTATAAATATAATTTTTAATATATTTTGACTACTATGAGTGTAGTGAAAGAAATGAAATTTCATCATTATAATAATAATTTTTAATTATAAGTATAATATAATTAGATATAATTATAAAAGTATTATAATTATATAAAATATAATTTAAATAATAATTTATTTATTTTCAAATATTTTCATTTAATAATAATAATTATATTTTTTTCAAAAATTACATAAACCATCTAAGTGGTCTTTTTTTGAACCTCTATTATATTTTAATAACAATAATTATTTTTAGTTTTGAATATAATATTATTAATTATTTAACAATTGATATCATGATTTAAACCTATTATATATTCATGGATATGTGCATGAAAACAAATTCTAAGGGCTATGAAAAATATTATGAAAGGAGAGAAGATGGGATTCTATAGTTAAATTATGATGTAATAAATATAATTAGAATAAACTATTAAAAATGATATTAAAAAAAGAAATATTTATTCAAATAATAAGTACTTAATGAATGTAAAAACATATTATTTTTTACCCTATATTAAAAATATATTAATCAATTAATCAAATCAATAATTTTTCTTATAAATTATATAATAAAATTTTAAAGTTAAATTGTTTTTTTAATTTTATTTATTATTTTAATTTGAAAAATATATCAATTAGGAAAAAAAATAAAAATTTATAAAAATATTTAATTTAAAAGTTGATTAAAATTAAAATTACTACATTTATAATCATAAAAATATAGCTACAAACATTAAATATAACAATATTACTTTTTAGTTGGGGGCTTATGTGAGTGGAAATGTCACCCCATAATTTTACATCTAACAAGGGTTCAAATCCAGAAAGTCCCTTTAAGGGGAGATTTATCTAGCCATTTAAGGAATTAAAAAGTGGACCATACCATAGGCATGAACAAGGTGGATAAATTTATTTTTCCATTTAAGGAATTAAAATGTGGCCCATACAATAAGTGTGAACAAGGTGGCAATATAGTAGCTAGGAGTAAGGTGTCACAATGAGACCATGTGTATGGCGTGGGGTGAATAGGGAGGTGGTACGGCCCAGCGACACATAGTAGTTGTTTGGTGGGTGGATAGAAAGGGAGATGTGTGCATTGACACCCATCAAACGACCCTCTATTGACTCAAATTTATGATTTAGATGGAGGGGTTCATGTTGCAACATGATCAGGGAAAACACGATATAACGGTTGCTGTCAGGGGTCAGCACAACATGATAATTGGTGACACAAGATTCTTATGTGACCAGGTAGATGTTATGGAATGAGTGGAGGTCTACATAGCATGGAAATAGGAACACATCATTAGGTGGGCATTTCAATAGAGCAATGTGTGCGTTGTCACCTATTTATAGTCCCTCTACCAAGACTAATTACCAATGTGGGACAGAGGAAGGACCTAACACACTACAATTGAGGCCAACACGCATTACTATTCTTATATGGGGGTGGCACGATGTAAATAATAGTAGTGAAGCATTGGGAAAGGCTGCTCATATGAGCCTTCTGGAAATTTTCTTCTAGAACATTTGAGACACAATCAATTGGGCCATCAGTCCATCTTGATCATGGGATTTTAGGCTAATTAAATGTAATAAAATATTTTATTTGGTTGTATGTTATTCCTTGGTGGGAGTGTGGGTCTTATACCACTGGAATGTCTGGGTATGTCTATAAATGCAGTTTATAGTCCCTTATTCTGAATATAGATTATTTAAAAAATATATGATATACATATATATTAGAAATATAATAAAAAATATATGTAGAGTGTTGGGAGGACATTTCATGAATGTTAATTCTATAATTATAATCATTAAATTAAATTATAATTATAATATGATTAGATATAATTAGAAATTATTTTTATTATTTAAAATATAATGGAAATGTTAATTAATAAATTAAAAACAATTACTTAAAATATTAATAATTATAAAAATCATTAAATAAATAAAAAATAAAAAATAGTGATTTTAAAAAATATGTTTGACCCTCAATCTATATGTTTGTGTGTGAATTTTTCATTTAGTATATATATTCAATTTGGATAATAGAATAAATTAAAAATATTATTGAAATAATATTTTTTAAAAGATTTAATATTTCCATTTATTAATTATTTTTAGTTCAAAAAAGTATAATTCCATGTTTTTTGGGAACCTAATTTGAAAAATCATAAAAGTGGCTATTTGAATGATGATAAATAATAATATGTTAAATTAATGACAAAAATTGAAATTTTCAATAATGACAGATAATAGTTGACTTTGATTTGTTTCAATACATAGAATCCTTTTTTTCATCTTGTATATAATTCCATGACCCCACCGAAGAACTCATCACACCACATTTCCCTATTATCTAGTCTTCTTTCCATATATTCTATTCTGATTCTCTCTTCCATGTTCTTTATATTTATTGTGTATAGAAAGAGGATCTTATTCCATGATGAGTAGTCCAGTGTCCCCACTCATTCGACTCCCATTTTTCATCTTAATTTTCTATATCATCATCATTTTCCTTGAACCGATTAAAGAATGTTGTAATGTTAGGGTGAATCCTGAATGAGCATTGCTTTTCCAGTACAAAATATCTATCCACCATAGTAAAAAATCAAATTTAACACTAATCACCCTGAAAGAACTCTTCCAGATCAGTTGGTTGGTTTCACTAGTTTTTAGTAAAACGATCTAGTGATTGAAGAAAAAAACACATTCAATTTTCACCAGCTGTAGGATTTCCATGAAACCCTCTAATCCTCTTACTACCACCACAACTCTCGTGCTAGTGGGAATATTAAAGGGTGGGACAACCCTGAATTATTATTTTTTTCTGTGATGGTGGATGAGTAAGGTTTTAATCCCATCCATTTGATGACCATCGAGAATTTATGGTGTTCCTCTTCATCGGGCCTTTCATCACATGAGGTTAGTGAATGCACACCCTGAAAATTTTACAACATTAAGGAGCACTAACTCATTAGAGTGGAAGATGGGGAAGAATATGATGAAACTTGTAGCTCATTTTTATTCAATGCTCATATCCAAAATCTCCATAGATTAGTCATCATGTATTACATAGCCTTGGTGACACACTATTTGTTGGTATTTATTTACTTTTATTTTGGCTATTTTTATAGAGTTAGTGATGCACATGCAGAGGTTTAGAAGATATTTTTTCAATTTTTATTATTTTTTTGATAAACATGTTTTTTTTATTAGTGAATTGAAAATTTTCAATCATTATTTGAAAAATATTACAAGTGGATAATTGAGTTTTTACCACAAAAATTTTGTTAGATAGTGTATATTTAGAATGAAGTATGAATTTAGGAATAAATAAAAAATAATATATATTTTTATATTTAAAAAAATTAAATCTGAATTCGTTGAAATTGGAAAATAATTTTACTTTAAAAAATAACAAATTTTGATTTCTTTTAAATTAATATTTTTATTATCCATGCAAACAAAATATTTTTATGTTTATAACTCAGTTGTAATCCTTGAAAAAGAATATAAAATTCAAATCAAATTTTAAAAATTCGAAACAAATCAATAAAATTTCATATATTGATAATTTTTAATACAAAAAATTAAATTTTGTTTTCGTTAATAGTGTAATAAACACGTAATTACTTATATAAAAGAAAATACACTTAATTATTTTTTTAAATTTAGTTAAATACTATTATTTTAAATATTTTTTAAGTCGTAAACAATCATCTTGAATATACTACTATGAAATTCCACTATAATGTTTTAATAGAAAATTCAACCAAAACATTAAAAACTAAAATGTAACATAATATTGAAAAATGACCTAAAATATTTTCTATTGAAGATACAACGAAAAATTTATACATTAAATAATACCACTGAAAAAGTCCTTTTTAAATTACTAATAGAAAAGTTTATTATATATTTTATAGATGGATTTTTAAAATCCAAAATCCGAACTGAAAATTAAATTGAAAATTAAATTACAAAAATATAATTAAATATAATAGTGGAAAATATTAATTTAATTTTATGGTTAAATAATCTAAAGTAAATTTATTGTAAAATTATTTGATAAAATCCCAATAAATGTCTGGAAAAGATCACAAAAATATTTTATCGTTAAATTACTGTATATAATTTTCTTTGAAGATTACAATAGAAAAAAAAGTTAAACAATACTAGGGAAAATCTCATAGAAAATTTATAATTAAATATTCCACTCAATGTAAACTTTTTACATAAAAAAACTTGAAATATATAAATAATTTATAAAATAAAAAAATTAATTCAAAAGAAATTTTTATGCACTTTAAAAAAATTATGTTTCATTAAAGATATAATTAGTTAAGTTTTTCTTATTTTTGTGCAATGGATAAAAATTATAATTTGATAATATAGGCATTATTTTTTAAAAAATCATAAACAAAATTCCTTATAAACATAAAAATATTATTTCTTATATATATATATATTAAGTATTGAAAAAAGTTTGTTTTCCTTTTAATTTTTTTAAATAATAATAATGTTAATTATACTTTTCCAATTGATTAAAAAATACTATTTTTTGAAATATGAAGAATAATAATACGTTTTTCTTAGTCAAGAATCATGAGAACTATTAGAGTTTATTTCCAAAGTTTAGAGTCTTATGATTAAAAGAAAACCCATGTGAAAAAAATTCTTGCATAGAAAATTATTATGAAGCTAAAGCCTGGTAAATATTTGTATTCTTACAATATTTAATTATATTATTGAGGAAATTATCACCGCTGTAGTATTATGAAAAAATATTTCACCTACCTTTTGAGTTTTCTGAAGAGGTTTTTCTGAATGAGGAAAGGGTTAACTAAATAATGTTTCTATTTACAAGAAAGAAAATCATTCCAAAATTTGTATTAAAATAAAACCATTTTGTTGGGAATTTTTAATGATAGTCACATGTAAAGTATTTATATATTATTTATAAACTAATATATATATATAAATATATCTTGAAGGTTTTAAAATAGAAGAGTTTTAATTCATATATAATTAGAGTATGGAATTATCTTTTTCCTCAAGTTATTCTTGTTTCCTTATTGAAAATGAACATATACTATTTTTATGCATTCAGGATTATTTTCTATAGTTTAAGATCCTATAATGATTTAGTATAAAGTTATATTCAAACTCTATGTAAATTATTCATCTTTTGTCAATTTCTACTTCAAATTTTATGCTACAACTGCACTACATTATTCAAATCATAATTTGTAATGTTTTCAAAGTTTATTCTTAGTGTGAGAAAACTATAGATTGTTCTTATAAAGGGAGATAATAGTGAAATAGCTTTGAAACATTTAACATGTTGTAGTTTTAAACACTCAACTATCTAGGTCCTCAAGAAAAGTTCTATTATAGTGAAATCACCAATATCAAAGAGAGATTGTTGGTGGATTGGAATAATGGATCATTATTCCCTAAACGACTATAAATATAATTTTTTATGTTTCTTTTATTATCATTATTTTTTCTATCTATTTATTTAATAATAGTGGGAAAATTTTTAATAAGTTTTCAAATAGAGATGTCTATTTGGTGTAATGTTTTTAAGAACTCAATTCTATCCCTCTTGTATCATTATGCAATCCAACTAGAAAAACAATAACGACATATGGAAGTATTGATGTTTTGTTTCCTTCTAGTTGTGTCATGTTGTTTTCATGGTCACACAGGTAGAAATTCCACTTTTCATTCCGCTTCATTTCCCATACTAGAAACCATTGCATTGTGTCTTCTACCATAGTGTAATGAAACATTTACCCTCCATCCCACATTATATATTTAAGTAGGTCGAGGGTTGTATGATATCTTCCAATTAACACACCACCCTTTTGAGTTTCCCACCTGATCATGTGTTTGTGTTGTCATGTCATGTCACCTCTAAAGTCACCCTGCTCTATCATTATAATCTAACTATATCACCCAATTTATTGACATTGACAGCCCAAAGGTCCAGTTCCCTAAAGGCCCAAATGCATGTCCTGAAATCCCAAATTTGGTGAATATTATCACTTTTATAGTATAGTTCTATAAAATGGATACAAAACTAATTACATTACGTTAACAACACAAAAAAATCCTTCCCCCATCCATATTTGAACCTCGATTCTTTGTCCAAGATAATAAACTTATGAACAAATTCTTATCTTACATTTCTTGTGTTATCATTTTGAATGATATTGTTTTAACTAAAAATATTAATTATATGGATTTTTTTAAATTCATGTTTAAATGTTTAAAATTATTAATAATTATTTTTGTTACTATAATACTATATTATTATTCTCTATAATAAATAAATATTATTATGTACATAATATATTTTATCCTTACATTTTAATAAGAAATATTGGGTTTTTTAATCCAAACACAAATCCATTAAAACATTTTCCAAATCCAAGGATATAAAAGTTAAAGCCCAATGAGGCACATAATCGATCCAAAATGACACCTTAGAAGAAATGTAGGACTTAGATATGTAATGAAAAACCATATTTCTATCCCTTATAATGAAAGAAATTGAACAATGGAAATAATATAAATATAGACACCAAATCTCATAAAAGAGGATCCCTAAAGGAGAAGATATAGTATGGCGAGCCTTAACCAATGATTTAAGAGGGAGGAATCCAATTCCAACCTAACCTTATTCCAACCTAGTTCCCTTGAATTCCTAAATCCAACAGAAGATAAAATAGCTTTAGAAACCTATGTATACAAATTAATAATAAAAACATGTTATAGATAAGTAAATATTTCCCCAACGGTGTCACGACTCACCATGCCCTCCCCAACCTGAGAATATTTAAAGGTAAAGAAATTTTTTTTCACCAATCCAACATCTATTAGATGAAAAGACCAATAAAAATCATGTTTCACTACTTTATTTAAAACCCTCTCTGTCTCATGATTATTCCAAACCTCAATTAGGCCAAAAGAACATTTCACCCATGCTTTATCTAAATTAACTAATTTTTTTAGAAAAACAATTCATTTCACATCATCTAGAAAATAAAATAAATTAAAATTCATTCCTGGAAGGTTAAATATTTTAAATCCTCAAACCATTTAATGACTCTATGATAAATAAAAGAAACATCATCTAACACTAGAAATATCACCTTACTTTTTCATTCCCAAATACGATTAATCCTTGGGAATTTAAATTTAGCATAAAAATTAATCTCAGAGAGGAACATGAAAATTGGAATAGATCAACTTTGATATTATATATTTCCCCCAAAATTTCTTAAACTATAAGCACATCATTGAAAATATTTTATAAAAAATCTTGAATATTTTTTAATAAGATACAGACTAAAACGTCATCATAACTAAATAAGAGCCATAGAAAATCCATTACATTGAAAACCAATATCCATACTTCACTATGAACCCTCTATGTTGAGAGAATCTCTAGAATATTCCATCACCAAATATTTTTATACAAATAGTGATCTTTAATATCCAACATCTATCTATCTCATTGAATAGTGAATTACTATTATCAAAATTCCATCCTGATAAATCATCCTTAATAATATCTCATACAACCACATTCTTCATTTCAATAGGGTTAGTCAATAAAATAAACTGACAATCAGTAACCCAATCCAGGGATCTATGTATGTATTAACATATCACTAATTAGAGATATGACAAAAACTACCCTCCACAAGTGGATCATAAATTTTGAAATGTTATGCCAAATAAAAATTAGTTGATGTCCAAGTGAAGCTTGTAACAAAAAAACTTGGTGGGTAATAATTTTCACTAATGACCTGATAAGAATGAGAATTAGCTAAACACAAGGCCTACAATACTTCTTATAAAGGTTTTGAGAGACCCCATATACTGGAATAAAAAACATTCATCCTCTTTAGGGTGATATAATATTTACCATGACACCATGTGCATCTTCTTATTATCATCCATAGAACCAAAAAATAATTCATAGAACATGGAATGAAGCCGATTGATAAGAATTTCTAGAAGTTTTAAGAGAGACATAAAATAAGTAGTAATAAATTTCAACAATTATTTCATCAAGGTAGTATTCTCATCCCATGACAAAACCCATCCCATCCAACAATTAATTCACTTCCAGGACTTATCCACGATATATGTAAGTACCTCCATTTTAGATCTACCGATAACTACCAAAAGTCCCAAATACTTATTATTCTTAAGAACTTTATTAACATGTAATTAATCATATAACTCATCCCTTTAATATGGAAGATAAGTTTTTGTGAGCATCGTCAGTTTTTAATCATTGTTGTTTTAATTCTGTGAGGGGGGGGGGGGGGTGATTTGGTTGCTCACCACATTGAAAGGTGTCAGATATCATCTAATATTTAAATTTTGTTTAATTATATGATCATTATATATTTTCATTTTTTATTTAAGATTTTTAATTTCTATTTAAAGGTGATTTCGTTATTTATTCAATAAATAAAAATAATTATTTTTAGTTTTGGAAACAATAATAATAATAATAATTTAATTTTTCATGTTGTTATTTAATTATATTCAAAACACTTGGACTTTATCATAGAATTAAATTTTGAGGAATATAAAAAATGTTAATAAAAGAGAGAAGGGGGATTATATAATACGATTAGGAAGAAATATATGTAATAATAACATACTAGTAAAAAAGATAATGAAAATAAGGAATATTTAGGAAAATTAAGGAATTAATTATTTATGAAAAACCCTATCCTTTTTTACCATCTTGTGAAAAACCAAATTGTGAGGATTATGAAAAATATTATGAAATGTGAGAAGGGGGAATCCATTATAATATTAGGATGAGATATATTTAATTATAATGGACTGGTGAAAATGATAATTAAAATAATTATTATTTATGAAAATAAAATAATAGTTAATGAATGAAAAACCATATCCTTTTTACACTCTTATAAAAACATGTTAGTGAAGAAAAATATCCTTTATATACATGTATATTAATTAATAAATACCTTTATAATATTTATATTCATTCTTAAAAGTGAAATTACTCTAATTTGTTACATTCATATTTTCATGAGACAGTGAAGCCAATTATAAATTATTTAAAAATATTAATTATAATTTAATAAAAATTAAAAAGGATAGCATTTAAAATTTATAAATATAAAAAAATATTCAAGGAGACTTTGTCACTAAAATTCTCAAAAACAATATTAGAAATTTAATTTAAAATATATTTAGAGTACTATGAGAGTGGTAAAATATGAGTAACTTCATCATAATAGTCATTTTATTAGATATATAATTATATGTATTTATATATTTAAAATATATACATTTTTTGACTAATGAGGAAATTTAATTAAAAGCATGAAGATCTGAAAAAACAAGAGTGTTTATTTGGGAAGGGAAATTGACCTACCAAACGTACTACTCTCTAGTATTCCCTAATGTTTGAAAAAAGTAGGAAGACCTATTCACTTCTCTTTTGATGAAATTGAACATTCAGGAAAATAAGAATTTGGAAAGAGAGAAGATATTTATAACCAATAACCTAAAGTATTTGTGGAAATTTTCTACCCCATGGATTTTTGGGATTCAAACCATTTATTGAAGAGAGAAAATTAATTAATGGAGAGTTTTTTTGATCAGTAATAAAGGATTTTATCTCAAAAAATAAAGGAGAGTTATTCTCAATATTAATGAATGAAAAAAATGAACATTGACTACATTTATTAGATATATGGACTTGGATTCGATATCAGAGGATGTAGAAGCCTGCGATGAGATAAGATCATACTCATGGAGAGGATCATGGAAATCAATTCAAGATGTAGTCCATAAAGATCAAGAGGAAAGGGGATGTATGTTTTTTTAGAATGTATGGCTCATCCACAACAATGAGATTTAATTCTACTCATACATAGGTGATTGATATACATTCAATATTTAGTCTATAATGAAAATAAATGGGGATATCTTATCACTAGTAGCATATATGGTGCATCGACATGGAACATGTGAGAACTAGAAGTTATGAGATCAATTATTGGGGCCATGTATCAAAATAATTATGGATAGCAGGGATCATGTTTCATATATTGGTTGGTGATAATTGGTACATCATGATTGAGGTATCATGAGAGATAAAAATACCTCATTTGTCACAAGACAATGCGATGCTGATGAATTTTCAGATAATGACCCACAAGGTAGTGAAGTTTCATAAACATAAGAGAGAAAAAGGCATATCAAGGTGTGGTTTTCACACAATTTTTTCTACACTATCATTGATATTCAATTTTTATAATTTTCTCAAACTTTTTATATTTTGATATTTTAGTGTAATTTTTAGAGTTTCTCTATGATTTTTATCCTCCTCATCAGAGGGTTTTACTATATTAATAATCATGCATGATGATTTATTCATTCTCCTTTATATCACTTCCATATTTCATCAGGTTTCACACAAATATATTTGGAAGTAATTTTCTACACGGAATCTAGATTCTCCCCCAAAATAGTATTAATGGGTAGTTTCATTATTGAAATTTAATGGGATAATTATTGATTTTTATGAGAGGATAAATAATGAATGTGAGAGGAAAAAGGTATATAAATAAAATCATGTTTAGAGAGGTGATGTTCATGTCTACTTAGGGGATTTTGAGTAGGGGGAGCAGTTGATTTTGGAAGGTACTCTAGATAATTTGATGATCACTATTATGGGGGATCCAGATGCTTTTGGTTATAGTCTTATTCTGAAATATGGTGAAAATATATATGTGATGAAGATTTTTTTGTTTGGATTTCATTTACAGGGGAACTGATAGTTTTTATTTCAGAAGTGAAAAGGGAATCATCATAATTTCTACAAAAGATGTTGGTTAGTGTAATAAAAATATGATTTCATTCCAACTGAGTTTTTTTGGATGTTTTAATTCTTGGACATTCTGAAGGGTAAATTATTAAGACTAAAAAAAAATTTAGGAGAGAGAAATTAATTGATGGATTGGTTTTGGTCATCATTAATATTGGAGTTTCTCTCAAAAATAATGGAGTGTAATTCTCAATATTAATGGATGAAAAAATGAATGTTGACTACATTTATTGGAGATATGAAATTTCTGTCTATATAAGAGGATGAAGAAGCATGCGATGAGATTTACTCCAAATCATAGAGAAGATCATGGTAAGCTATTCAAGATGTAGTCCACTGACATCAACAGGAATGGAGATGATACATTTTAGGTAGCTAGTATAGCTCATTGATAGTGATAATATTGAATTCTAATCAAGTGAAGGTTCTTGAACGGTGTTTAATATATATTCCACAAAGAGTAGTAATGGGATATTGAGTTTTTGAAAAGATGTGGGGCACATCGACATTGAACATGTGTGAAGTATTATAGATGAGATTGATGATTAGGGACATATATCAAAAGTCTTCCTGATAAAGGTGATTAGGTGGCTTTTCTTGGTTGGTGATTGACAATAAATCAGTACAGAGAGATCACGAGTGAGAAAAATACATCAATTGTCTCATGATAGTGTGAGGATGATGCATGTTATGAAAAACATTATCGAGGAAGTGAAGTTTCATCGAGAAAGGGGAGATATTATGTCTCAAATAGATATTTGAATATTGAATTTTGACTGAGATTATTTTGATAGAGAATACATAGGAATATCAGGGTGTTGTTTTGACATACGTTTTTTCTATTCCATAATTTACATAAAGGTTTGGGCATTTACTTGAATATTTCACTCTCTGATTTATTAATGGAATTTTACGAGTTTCTTTGTGGTTTTTTAATCCTTTGTATCATTGGATTTTCCCATGTTATTAATTATTTGTTTTGATTTATTTATTTTACTTTATATCACTTCCTAATTTCATTAGGTTTATCACAAATATTTTTTTCAAGAACTTTTCTAACTGATATCAAGATTCTCCCCAACATGTAAAAGTTTTGTTGTTATATGACAATATGATTCCAAAATAATATATTTCCAACCTTTCTCCATTGAAAACATAAAACTATTTCATATATCACGGTATTTTGCAATAGGTGGATCCCAATGGATATGGAAGGATTTCTAGTAGGCTTCCACCATGCCTCTATAGGAATCATAAACCATAATACCCATACCAATAACTCTAACCCTTGAGAGAGACACATGAACATTAAATTTAAACATATACATTTAGGGAGGGATCCAAAAGGTAGTTCATGAGTTGGAAATTGAACCTTATATTATATCAAATTATTTTTCCATAAATCTAGAAAACATTTACACACACAATCCATAAGGACATTGGCCTCGATCACTAATGAAAGGTAAGTTCATTCATTCAAACCAATATAATCCATGAAATTGTGTAGAGTGAATCTATTGTATCCTTCAAGAGATAAGAACATTCCTTCAAGAGAATCATTGAAGGTTTAGTCTCCATGTCCCCAAATAATCAGTATTTTAATCCCATGCTTGTCAGACTACCCTGGCCCTAGAGCAAAATAATATAGCATGTAATGATGAATTCGATGGATACAATCACACAGTGTATATAAGATCATTAGATGCATGAAGAAAATAATAAACTCCATAAAGGGGAGAACATCTACTCACACTTTCCAATATAAATACTGAAACATATAATGGACTTCCCAACTTTATATAGTGTTCCATATAAATTCATTCCTTAAGATTAGTATCCTGCGTTCTATCTTATATACACATATATCTGAATAGTTTCTTGAGTTTCCTTGATCTAGAAAATACCATCCTATCCCATTTCCCTCAAAAACATGATACTCAAGATGACTATTATGTCACTCTCATTGAACCATCATTATAGAATTTAGAGTACTCCAGACATTACCTAAACTGTATAATAGTGAGTTTAACATTTCATATTCCTGCCCAAATACCATTGGTACTATAGGCTTCATCCCTTCACCATGAACCATTCGTTGTCCCTACATATCTACATTGTGGAAAAATCTATGACTCTTCAATATAGTTCATTGAAAGAGTTTCTTATGACTCTAATAAAATTCTCTAGAAAAAACTAATATGGGGATCCAATGTAGAACAAAATAATCCCGTATGAAGAAAATAAATAGACTTGAGGATTTGGGTGCACATGGAATCTATGTTTTAGAGTAACCACCATCCATGCTTTTCTAGTGTCCTAATATTGATATTATTGAAATTCAATAACCCCATCCCCACAAAATTTTAAGGAAGTAAATTCTCTTCCCAATACATCTAATGAATTTTTTTCTCCCACTATTTATCCTCCCACTAGAAATTAGTGAGGTTAGAGTAGATCTGGTCAACAACTAAGTTAATAATTTAAAAAAGGGATATATCATTGGTCAGTATATTCTCTGCTACTACCTTTATCAGAGTCTCTTTCTCATATTTAGATATCCTCTAAAATTTCTATCCTTGAATTTTCTTTCCTCTCGGTCTAGGATACTCAAGAAAACATCCCTTTTTGAGAAACTAAGGATTGTTGGAAGCCCAAGGTAGTTATTATTCTTATCAAAAACATGAATTCAAGAGGCTCGGTTAAATTTATCTTTCCTATAAGTATTAAATCCTAATATAAATGAAATCTTAGACGTAGTAAGGATGCAATATTTTTTGGATTATTTTTCAAAAAATAAAATCAACTGAAAAATAGAGGTGTATTATTTAAATGTATCTATCAAAAAAAATCTATCATTTGGAGAAAAACAAGGGATATAGGTGGACTTTGTTTGGAAATATTATCTCCATGGATACAGTTTCCCTTTTTTATTGCTGAAATAACATTAGAGAACATTCAAACCACCAAAATAAGAAAGAAATGGGAAAGTGTGTCCCATAAAGAAGACCCATAGTTGGGGAAAATCACATAGAGATGCCTTTATTGATTTTATTTCTAAAAGATAATAAAGATATGCATCACTTAAAGGCATCTATCCATTTAGGGATAAATCACATTTTTTATCTTAACAAGATAAACAATGTTTTCATTGGATGTAACACATCCTGGGAAAGAATAGAATTATTAGATATGAGTATTTGGGAAATGAAAGAACTCTGATATTCAAAAATAATAAGTGGAAGCCAAAAATAGAGGTAATTAACTAGAATCTTTGAGTTTTTTTTCTCGATAACATTATAAAAATGATGTTCCTAAAATATATGACTAAAGAGGAAATTTTTATCTTTGATAACAGAGTAATAACAGTTTCATTTAGTATATAGAAGATGGATTTACCCACCCATTTTTATTTCATAAGACCCGAGACATCAAGCTCAACAATATACTAGAATTTTTTAAAAAACAAGTTGTCAATTCTATCTGGTCATAGTGATTTAGTGGAATGAATTTATTTAAGTTCCATAAAGATTTCATCATTTTATATATCACATGTGATATTCAGATTCATTCCCTAAGTAACCACCAACAAGATTCATGGAGAAATTTCGACTGAAATGTTCAAATCCCCCATTATATAATGCTCTTTGTAAAAATAGAGGATAAAAATATGGATCCCCATTTCAGTGGGAATAGTTCCACCATCCACGTATATGATGAATTAGATAGAGTTATTATGCCTCCTAGGAGAATACTTCTAGTGGAAATAAAAGATATTAGATTCACCATCCTTGATATGGCTTTCACATGTGCATAAGGACAAATAGTTTTCTGTGATTTTAAGGAATGCATCCATATCTGATTCAAGGTTTAAAATTCTTTGAACGAAAAAATTAGTGGGTTAGGTGGGGAAGAGTACAAATTTTTCATCTCTATTTTAATTGGATCATAATAAGAATTATTTTGGTGGAACATTATGTTTTTATAATAAATTAAATTCTCTTCCACCTGTTTGATATTCATTCCTGTATCAAGATACCCTATCTTCCAATAAGAAAGTATTACTTATTTTCATTACCTATGTTTTTAAAAAAATATTTCAAATATAAAAAACATTCCACGTCTCAACATTATTTATCCATGTGAGAAATCAACAAGGATAAAAAAATGGTCTAAAGTGGCAGGAGTAATGTGAGAATCAAGGAAGAGGATAAAAAGGTTTTTCCATTCAATCGAACCGAAAAATCTATTAAGACATTCCATAGTATTATTATTTTTATTTTTCCCCTATAAACCTGTAAAATGGTTGCCTAAATACCCCAAATCATCATGGACCTCCATCATAGTTGTTTGTTGTAACTCTTGTACTAGAGAAAAAGGCATGTAAGCACCCCCAATCTTCACATATTGGAATAATTTGTTTTTTAATTTCCATGATAAATGGTAGAGGTCCTGGTAAGATTTCAATAAGGGATTTAAGAAGCTTATACGACTTATATTTCTCTTTCTAAGAGGTCCATCCAAATAATCTGACAAAATCCCATTTTGAGGTGCCTGGTTGGTGAATGAAGGAGATAATGTGATTATGAGAGAAGGATTTAACCCTTAAATCCAAATACTCAATTAAAATAAGGAAAATTACACATGCATCGACTTGTTGGGGGGATGGGAAAGTAGAAATGAAAACTAGTTTTTTGAAATAACTTCCATTTCCTTGATTTATAATATGGTATCAGGCAAGAAAACCATATCAGGGAAACTTTTAGCACAATGTCGCTGGATCATCTGAACTGAATTTGGTTTTCTAATACCATTAAAGTTACAACATAAGGTTTTCACTGGGATAGGCCAGGATTGATCAATATATACTCCACCTCTTAAAATTTAATGTATAATCCATGTTCAACGATTTTAATTTTTTTGGATATCTTTCATCAACTAGAAAGCATTCAATATGGATTTTCGAACCACTTGTTTATATCATGCTCATATAACTTCCATTGTCCCTCTCAATTTCCTCCACCACATCCATAAATTTATTGAACTTGATATTGTAGGTTCAAAAGGGTGTGGGAGGTCATCAAGGGGTGGGGAAGTATTCTGATCGAAGGGGTCTAAGAAGATCCTTTTTAGGTTAGAGGGTGGTTTGGATTTTCCCTCCACTATCGTATTCTTATGATAATCGAGCGTGTTTAACTCCAAAGGATGAATAACATGGATTTCAAAAAATTTCTTAGAATCACCCAAATTAACATGAAGTGATTAAACCTACACCTCTTATGGTAAATAGCAATTCCTCTGTTTCTTGGGAAAGACAGGTGGACCCATCATGATGATTTTTCTTCGTTCTTTGTTAAAATTATATTTTAGGGCCTTTGATAGTTTTTATTAACCCATTTTGTTTTTTTTATATTTGGAGTAAAGGAAACCCCTGGGTTAGGAATGCATCCACATTCAATACTATAATATAATATTTCCTTATTCATCTATCCTTTTTTCCTTATAATCGTTTTCCATATGTCATATACATCCACAATAGAAGAAAAAAACTAGTAAAATCTCATACTCCAAGGATATCTAGTTAATGGAGTCCTCCATAAACAAAAACATACCTCCCATAATAGGATGATCCACATATATAAGAACCATATATGCATTGTTGGCCACTAGGAAATGATATCTGAATTTCCCCATTACATAAACTCTCCAATTCTGGCTCTAATTTCATGCATTATTCATTCAGATCCTCCATAGAAGGGAGTAATTATCAGCTAGATCCAGAAGGGTGTTTATAGAAGGTGATACTCTGGATGTCCCATATATTTTTAGATCCTCCTTTAAAATGAGTTGATTATTAAAGGACCATGGTTACTTATTAATAGCCCTCTATTTGTACTTCTTATAGAAAAATTTAAAAATCGTATGACCCATAAAAATTGATCTGATGGAAACACACTCATCCAATCCCCATATATTATGCATTATGTATTTTAACATACTAAGATAATTGTGTTGGTTGATAATAAATTTTCTGAAAATCAAAAGTGATATACGATGTATCAGAAACACATACCCATCCTTCTTTTCCACAACAAACATATTCTCCTTATCATTCAATGAATGATTTTTCCATAATCATAACAAATCATATTCTATCGCACCATGCTTCTCAGAAAATATTCCACTAATCAATGTCAAAAGATGTGTCTTCTTCTCTTTCCACATTCTCTTATCACTTTTAACATAGATGAGACTAATCACCATCGAAGGGGGTTTCTTCATTCACAACCACTTAAACACCAACATTGGAAGGCCTTTATAATCTAAGGAAAAATCCTAAGGAACGTCATACCTTCAAAAACCCTAGGATCTCTATCTAAACCCACATAGGTATTTAAACTACAATTTTTTTAAAATATAGATTCATTGAATTTTTTTTCTAGAAAATTATATATATTTAAAAATATATTCAGTATACTCGAAGAGTAGTGAAAGAAGAGTAATTTCAACATTATAATAATTTAATTTAATTATAATTATAATACAGTTTAATAATTATAAAATAATAATAATTATATAAAATATTATTAAGAGGATTATATATTTATTTTTAAAAATTATCATTTAAAAATTATTATCATAATTTTTTTAAAATTTTACATTAAAAATAATCTAGGAGGTCTTTTTTTGAAACTCTATTTTATTTTAATAATAATAAATATTTTTAGTGATGAATATAATAATAATAATTATTTAATAATTCATTTTATGATTTAAAACTATTCTATATTCATGGAATGGTGATTAAAAAAAATTATATGGATTATGGAAAATATTTTGAATGGAGAGTATAGGGGACTCTATAATTAAATTATGATGTGAAATATATAATTAGAACAGACTAGTGAAAATGATATTGAAATCAAGAAATATTTATTCAAATAAAAAAAAGGTTATGAATGAAAACATATATTCTTTTTTAACTTCTCTTAAAAATATATTAATTAATTAATAAAATAGTTAATTTTCTTAAAATTTATAAAATAACATTTAAAAAATAAAATATTCTATTTAAATTTTAATTATTATTTAAATTCAAAAACCATATTAATTAGTAATAATTTTAAATTTACAAATATAATTTCATTAAAAATATGTTTAAAAATAAAACTTAAAAAATTTATAATCATATAGATATTTATATAAACCATAAATATAAGAATATTATTTTTTAGTTGGGGGATTACCTAAGTGGTAAAGTCACCGCATAATTTTTCATATTACAAGGGTTAAAATCTAGGAACCCCCTTTAAGGTGAGATTTATGTATCCATTTAAGACATTAAAATTTGGTCCATGCCATATTCATGAATATGATGATGAGATTTATTTTTTAATTTAAGGAATTAAAATGAAACCCACACCATAGATATAAATAAGGTGGATTCATAGAATTAGGTAGTAATGTGGCATAGTTAGAATAAGTGAATGGAATGTGGTGAATATGGAGGCAGTGCAGCATGGCGATACATAGAAATTTCTAGGTGGGTGGCTTGAAAGAGCGATGAGTGCATTGGAACCAATCAAACAACCCTCTACTAACTCAAATTTTTGATGTTTGATAGATTGGTTCCTACAACAATTTGACCGGGGGAAACACAACATGACGGTTTCTCATAGGGGGCAGCACAATTCTCTAATTAGTTACACAAGCTACTTGTGTTCTTAGGAATATTATGCAACATGAGTGGTATGAAATGCACCATAAAAAAATCAGACTTCAATAGGTGGACATTTCAGAATATTGATATGAGTGTTGGAACACATTAATCATCCTTCTACACAAATAGATTTCTGATGTGGGATAGAGGGAGGACCAACCCTAGTGTGATGGAGGCTAACACGACATTATTGTGCTTGTGTGACGGTGACATGTTGTAAATACTTATGGAAAAGAATGGGGTAAGGCTGATGATATTTTCCTTTGGGTTATTTTCTTTTGGGGAATTTGGGAAATAATCTTTTGGTCCATTAAGCCATCAAGATCTTGGGATTTTCAGGAACATAAATGTAATAAAATATGTCCTTTAGTTAAATGTAAATCCTTTTAGGGAGGGGGGATTAGGATTGACCCACTAGAATGTCTCAGTACCTCTATATTTTTAGTTTATAGTCCTCTATTTTGAATATAGATTATCTTAGAAAAATATTATATATATATATATATTAGAAATACAATTAAAAATATACTTAGATTGATGGGATAACTTTGAAAGAAGGTTAATTCTATCATTATAATAATTAAATATAAATATAATTATAATATGAATATATATAGTTATAAATTATTATAATTATTTAAAATATAATTAAACGTTTTATTAATATACTAAGAATAATGACATAAGATATTAATAATTTGGAAAATTTTAATAAAATAAAAAAATTAAAAACAATATTGCTTAAAGAAACATCTACTCAATAGATCTTGTGTTTGAGCCTCTATTTGTACGTTTGCATGTTTGTTTATTATTTTAATTTATATTTTAAATTTCATCAATATATTAAATAAAAAATATTATGAATAAACTAATCATTTTTATAAATTTTTATATTTCCATTTAGCAATTGTTTTTTATTGAAAAAAAAGAATACTTATTTGTTTTTTGGGAACCTAATTTTATAAATCTTAAAAGTGTTTATTTGAATGTTGACAAATAATAATAAGTTAAATTTATACCATAATGTAAAATTTTCTATAATAAAGGATAATAGTTGAATATAATTTGTTTACATACATAGAATCCTTATTTTTTCATCTTGTTTATAATTCCCTAACCCCACCGAATAACTCATGACACCAAACTTCCCACATATCGAGTCTTCTTCCAATACCATCTCTTCCAAGTATCTTCTTCATGTTCCTTATTCCATTATGCATAGAGAGCAGAGCCTGTTCCATGAGTATTCCATCATCTCTTCAAATTCCATTCCCATTTTCTTTCATACACCTCTATAGTAGCATCACCATCCTTAAACTGATTGAATAAGGTCATAATGTGAGGGTGACACATGAACAACCTTTCCTTTCCCAAAACCAAATTTCCATCCACCGTACTAAAAACTGAAAATCAAGATATACCACCCAAGTAGAAACTCCCATGGGATGGGTTCCTAGATTCACTAGTGTTATGAAAAAATATCTACTAATTAAATAGTGAAATATATTCAGTTTTCACTAGTTAAAGTACTTTGAGGATACATACCACTCTTCCCACTACTACCACAACTCTAAAGTTACTGGAACAAGTAAAGCGTGTGACAACCCTAACATGTACTTTTTAATGATGACATTAGATTATGGTTATTCCCCACCCATTTTCTAAACATTATTCATTCATGGGTTTCTTTATCACCTACCATTCTTCACATTCAACTGGTGAGACTGTTCTATGGAAATTTTAGGTAATGAAGGAGCAACAACCCCTTATAGTGGAAGATGTAAAAGAATATGAACATACTTGCATCTCATTTTCATTCAATCCTCCTGTTCACCCATATCCATGGATTAGATCATCTTAGAATAAATCAGAATGTTAACACTCCATTTTTTTGTAGTTTTTACATTGATTTTTTTTGATTTTTTATAGAGTTAGAGGGTCACATGTAGAGGCTTAGAGGATATATTTTCTATTTTTTTAATTAACTTTGTTTTGTATTAGGTAATTTAAGTGTTTCCATTAGTATTTGAAAAATCTCACAAGTCAATAATCTGGTGTTTACCAATCAAATTTAGTTGGATATTTTATACTTAGAAATAAGAATTTTTTTTGATGAAATAAAAAAGATTATATGTGTTTATATTTAAAAAAATTAAAATTCCAATTCCTTAAAATTTGAAAAACAATTTTAATTTTAAATAAATTACAATTTTTTTAGAAAGAATAATATTTTATCATTCATATAAATAATATTTTATTATGTTTATTTCTTAGTTCCAGGTCTTGAAAATGAAAAACAAATTCAAACAAATTTTTTAAAAAACTTGACATCGATCTCTAAAAATTGATGTATTAATTTTGGTTATTATAGAAATTTATGTTTTTGTGACTTCAATAGGGAAATAAATAATTAAATATTTATGTAAGAAATAATCCACTTAATAAATATTTTTATTTAATTAATTTAAATATTTTTATATTATAAATTCTTTTTTTATTCTATAAAAAATTAAAAGGATAATAATACTAAGATATTCCACTATAAAATTTTAAAGTAAGTTTCTACTAAAAAATTACAAATATAAAATGTAAAATACTAGTGGAAATTTTCCATAAAAAATTACAGTTGAAAATACCAATAAAAAATACATATGATAAAATACTATAGAAAAAATAGATTGTAAAATACTAGCGAGAAATCATATTATATATTTTATATTAGGAAATTTAAAATCCAAAATCCCAAAATAAAAGTTTCTTGAAAATTCAATTCAAAAAATATAATTAAATATAATAGTGGGAAATCACTAAATAATTTTATACTTCAATAATCCAAAGTAAATTTTATTTTATAATTCCTTAAAAAAAACTATAAAATAAAGGAAAATTTCAAAAAAAAATTATAGTGTCAAATTTATTTATAAAATTATAGCATAAATTTTCTATAGAAAAATATATTAACAACTACTTGGTAAAATCTCAAAGAAAATATATAATTAAATATTCAACTAATATAAATTTTTTAGATACAAATAAATTAGAAATAATTAATAAATTTATAAAATAATAATTTTTTTACTTCAAAATAAATTCCTATGAATTTCAAAAAACAATTATTCCTCATTAAAGATATAATTAGATGATTATTTTATTCTTGTAAAATGACTAAAGAATGTAATTTTATAATATATTCATTATTTTTAAAAAATTCATAGATACACATATTTATAAATAGAAAATATATTATTTTTTAAAATCTTAATTCTTTTTTTCTTATGAAATTTAATTTTTTTTCTTGTAAAAAATTATTTTTTTTGAAATATAAATAATTGTAATAATATTTTTTCAATTAAAAAAATATAATATATTTTTTATATAATAATAATGTTAGTAAGTCTTTACTTAGTCAATATTTCCAAATTCAAAAAGTATTATGATTAAAATAAAACCAATGAAAAAAAAATTTCTTATTAAGAAATGTCTTACGAAGGTGAGGAACTATGAATCCTTGTATTTTTACAATATTTTTTTGATCATTTAGGAACTTATAACCATTGTAGTATTATGAGAAATGTCCACACCTACCTTTTGTGTTATTAAAAGGGATCATTCTTAATGACGAATGGTTAATTAAAAAATGTTTATATTTCCATGGAAACAAATAGTTACATGGTAGAATAATTTTTTAATAAATAACTACCTTTTTGTTGGTTATTTTTATAATGGTCACATGGAATTTTTTTCTGGATGATTTTTGAACCAAAATATATATATATATATATATATATATATATTTTTAATGTCTGAAAATAGATGTGTTTGATTTCATATATAATTATATTTCTTCTTGCTATGTTTTACTCTAGTTATTCTTATTGAATGACTAAAAATGAACATATATTATTGTTATGCATTCGAGTTTTATATAAAACTAAATAACCTATTATTCTTAACATTGAGGTTATATAATATCTATATGAATATATTTCTTTATCTTTCATTCCTACTTGAAATTGTGGGTTTTACCCACAATACACTATTCATATCCTTATTTGTAAAGTTTCCACTCATTATTATTAGTGTGTGGAGACTATAAATAAGTCTTGTTAATGGAGATCTAGGTGAACGATCTTGGATCCTCTGTAACCAGTTGTAATTTCTTTTAATAAACTATTAATGTCCTTGAAAAAAGGACATGTATATTGAAAACCACCTAGCTCTAAGGGAGAGTAATGGTGGAGTGGAATATGAGTTCTTTATGCCCAAAACAACAATAAATTTACATTTTTATTCTTCTTTTTTTATTTCTATAGTATATTTATTTTAGAATAGTGTGGCAGTTTTGAATAAGTTTTGAAATAGGGATGTCTAGTTTGTGTATAATTTTTAATAACTCAACTCACCCCCAATTGAGTCATAATGATACCCTACTAGAATAACACCAGTGAAACATGAATATCTTATAGTTTTTTCTCCTACGATTTGAATAATGTTGTTTTCATGGTTACCCAAGTAGTAGTTTCTCCAGCCATCACAATATTTTTTCTCCCACCAACAACCATTACATTCTATTTCTCACCATCACACAAGGGAAGAGAAACTCACCATACCACATCAGATATCTTAGTGGGAATAGGGTTAGATGATAAGTTCCAATGCACTCATTGATCCTTTTAGCCTCCCAAATGGAAACACCTATGTGTTTTCATGTCATGTATCTAGTTAAATCACCCCACTCCAACATTCTTCCCCAATTATATCACCCACCTTCTTGACATTGGTTTACCAAAGGCCTAATGATCTAAAGTCCTAAAGTAATGGACCGAAAGACAAAATCATGTGAATATTATAGGTTTTATTGAACAATTGTGACATCACTCTTTAATACCTACTACATTATTTCTACAGTACCTACATAAATACTTCCCCAAATAATATTTGAGCCTAGATTTTCCATATGAGATGATAAAATCATGAATAAATTCTGATATTTAATTTCTTATCTAATCGTTTTGAAAGATTTCTTTTTCAAACTAAAATATTATTTATATAGATTTTTTAGTATATTCTCATTTAAATGTATAAAAGTATTAATAATTATATTTTTACTTCAAGATTATATTATTATTCTTTATAATAAAAAACTATTATTATTTAAATAATATATTTAATCCTTACATTTTAATAACAATATTAGGGATTCTTTTTTGATACCAAACAAAAATCAATTCAATCATGTACCAAATCCAAGGATAAAAAAAAATCTCCAAGAGGCATATAACAGAGAAAAGTTGAAAACATAAGAGAAATGTGGGACTTTGAAATATGATGGAAAACCATATTCTCCTTCCTTTTAATAAAATAAATTTAACAATAGGAATAATATAAATATGAACACCAAATATCACGAAATATGACCCCTAAATAAGAAGATATAGTAGAGTGAGACTTAACCATAGAAAGATAAGAAGGAAATATAATTCCAAAATTAAATTATTCCATCTCAGATCCCTCTTAATTTTAAGGCCAACATATGCTGAAATAGATTTAATAACTTATAGATCCCAATTAGTAATAATAAAATGTTATATAGAAGCCAATACTACCTTAGAGGTTTCATTACCCCCATTCCCATTCCAACCCAATAAACTTTCAAGTGAATGGAAGAAAAATTAAACATTACAATACCCATTGGGAAAAAGACCAAGAAACATCATGTTGATCTATATGATCAGAAAACCCCTCCATCCCATAGTTTTTCAGACCTCAATCAGTCCAAAAGGACATTGATCCCAAGCTTCATCAGCAACAGAATAAACCTTATCTAGCTCAAGATAAATCACCCTACCCTATATTTTCTAAATATCCATAAATCTCAGGAATTGAATGCTTTTATGAATCTTTATCACCGGTAGGAACATGAAAAAATTAATAGATCATAAATGAAAATATGTTTGTTCGAAAAAATAGTTTGAACAAGAATAATATCAGCAACAAGCCTGTATAAAAAATTTGGAAACTTAATAAGTTGACAGTGAAAAAATGATTCAAATTGAGTCAACGCCATAGACATATGCCTTCTCATTTCTATAAAACATCCATAATTCACAATGTAACTTATATGCGGAGATAAGATCTAGAAGATTCCATCACCAAACATCCCTCCATAAATAGGGGACTTTAAGATTCAACTTCACTCACACACATTAAAAAATTAATAAAGTTTATCAAAATTCTATCATGAAAAATAATCCTTAATAATACCTTTTACAATTGAATTCTTCATTTCAATAGTGGAAGTCCATGAAATAAAATGAAATAAGGGCAAAAAATTTTGGGGTTCATCTAAATAACAATACATAGACTTTTGGGGGTGTTCTAACAAATAACCTCCACCAAAAGGACCTTAGAATCTGAAATAATAAACCACTGGAAACTTCGATAATGTCTAAGATGACCTTGTAACAAAAAAAACATGAGGGAAATATTTTTCACTTAGGACCCAGGAAGAAAGGGTACTTGGTAAACATAAAAGCCTCCAACATTACATAGAAATAAGAGATGTGTTGAAAGATCCTATATGACATAATAAATAACCTTAATACACTTTAGGGATACATAATCTTTCCAATTAAACCATGTGCTTCTTCTTCCTATCATCCACAAAATTCCACCAGATGTTTGAGAAAAAGGAATGAAATTGATTTTCAAGATTGTCTAAAAGATTGAGAATGGAAATATAATAAAAATGAATAACTTGTATTACCGATTTGATTAAGAAATTATTCTCAGCCCTCGATAGAACTATCCCCTTTCAATCATTAATTCACTTTTAAACCATATCCATGATAGATGCAAACACCTTAATTTTAGATCGGATAATAACTATCAGAAGTCCAAAATAATTATTATTCTTTAGAACCTAATTAACATGTAATAGAGTACACATCTCTTACATATGCTTCCCAAAAAAAGTTTTATTGTTCATCATCAGTTTTTAATCGTTTTTTATAGTTTTGTGAGGGTGGTAATTTTTTACGGTTACCACATTTAAATCTTGAATAAATCATCTAATATTTTTTTTATTTTATTTAATTATATTCTTGTTGTGTATTTCCTTTTAGTATTCAAGTATTTTAATTTATATTTAGAATTGATATCATTGTTTATTCAAAAAATATAACAATAATTATTTTTAGGTATGGAAATACTAATAATAATAATAATTTAATATTTCAGGATATTATTCAATTATATTCTGAACTTGAGGAGTGGGGTATAGAAACAAATTGTGAGGATTATGAAAATTATTAAAAAAGGGGAGAAGTGGGATTCCATAATAAAATTAATAAGAAATATATATACTAATGATGGGCTAGTGAAAATTATATTGAAAATAAAAAATATATAAAAAATAAAATAATTGTTTATGAATAAAAACAATATCACTTTTACACTTTTTTATAAGTCAAAAGAGAATAGTTTTTGAATGAAAATCCATAAACTTTTTACCGTCTCGTGAAAAACCAAATTGTTATGATTATGAAAAATATTAAGAATTTAAGAAGGGGGATTCCATAAAAAAATTTTGAAGAAATATTTATAATTATAATTGAATAGTGAAAATGATATTGAGTTTAAGTAATATTTATTAAAATAAATTATAGTTTATGAATGAAAAGCCATATCATTTTTTACCATCTTATAAGTTATTTTTAGTGGATAAAAATATCCTTTATTTACAAGTATCTTAATTAATTAAATAATTAATAAAATACAATCATAATATATATAATTACATTTAAATTTGAAATTAGTATAATTGATTAAATTTATATTTTTATTGGAAAGAAAAAGCAAGTATTAATAATTAATAATTTATAATTTAATTAAAAATAAAATGGGAAGTATTAATAGTTTATAAATAAAAATAAATTTTATTTTAATTAATATTTACATTTACCATATTTATAATCATATAAATATAGTCACTAACATTAAATATAATGATAATTATAATATATTATCAATATATGTCTATATATATATACATTGAAAACATTTAATAGGAATATATTTTAAAATATATTTTGAGTTCTAAGAGAGTAGTGAATGATGTTTAATTTCATTATTATAATCATTTTATTATAAATATAATCATATATATATATATATATGAGAAATATAGATTTTTTTTTCATAATTGAGGAAATTTAATTAAAAGAAAGAAGATCTAGAAAAACAATAGAGTTTTTCCAAGAAAGAAAATTGACCAACAAAACATGTAACTCGCAAGTATGGTCCTTGGTTTCCAAAAGGGGGAATCCTTATTCTCTTATCTTTTTATAAAAGAGAACTTACATGTAGAAAAGAATTAGGAATGGGAGAAAATATTCAGAACTAGTAACCCAGAGGATTTAAGGTCATTATCCAATGCATGGATCACATTAAAAATGGTATGATATTTTCATTCCATAATAATGGATTTTCATCCTATATCGATAGAAAACATATGACCCTTACATATATCATGGTATTTTGCAACTGGTGGAAAACAATGAGCATGGAATAAATTTTGGAAGGACTCCATCATGCTTTCAAGCGAATCAAGAACCAAAATAACAATAACAATAGTTCCACCCCTGAGAGTGACACATCCAAATTAGTTTTTATTATATCTAATGGGGGAGGGATCCAAAAGTTTGTACAAGAGTTAGTAATTACAATCTCAGAATGCATCTCGGTTAATTTCAATAACTCCATCCATGATGCTACACACACAACCTAGATGGACATTGGCCTTGATTTCTGATGAATGAAAATTTCATTTTTTCACATCTAGATAATACAAGAGATGGTTTAGAGTGTATCCAATATCTCTTTTAGGAGAGAGGAAGATAATTTCAAGAGAATAATTTGAGGTTTAGTCACAATTTACACCATATAATTATCATTTGAATCCCATGCTTGACAGAATTCCCTCGCTCTAGAGTATAAGAAGATAACATACAAAGGAGACTCCGAAAAATATTGGAATATGGAGACTCAAAAACAGACTGTGTAGATGATTTCCCAAACTAGCGAAGCAATTAAAAAATTGACTTTCATTATTCAAGGGTAGATCTGAAAGAAAACATGCTATCAGCAACAAAAAAAATATTTTAGATGGGTGGAAATCATCTACACACATTCACTTCAAGAATAATGTTTCCCTTTGATACTGAATAAAAAGTATTAGAGAACACAGCAACCACTAAAATAAAAAGGAAAGGGGAAAAAGGGTCCCCCTGATGAAGACCCATAGTAGGGTCATATTTCTGAGACTGCCACCATTGATTTTAATCTTAAATGAAACTAAAGATATACATCACATTATGAACTTATTAAATTTAGATACGAATCCTATTTTACTCATAAAAAATGAAGAAATGGTCAATCAACCCTATTATATTCCTTTTTCAGATCAAGCTTCAAAGAAATAACACTTATTTTTGAAAAAAAACATTTTTTAGGGAATAAAAAATTTAATGGGAAGTAATGGAATTATTAAATATGAATCTGTTAGGAGTGATATAACTATGATTTTCATAAATAGTATAATGAATCAATGAAATCTGGCGGATAAAAATATTATTTGAGAAAATTTTGTAGATAAATTTGAAAAAACTAATGGGCCTAAATTTTGAGACCGAATATGGGTTTTTTTATCATTGGGATTAAAGTAATAATAGTTTAATTCAGTTTATAAATGCTGGATTTACCTATCCATAGGCCTTTCATGAGACCTGAGACATCATGTACAACAATATTCTGGATTTTTTAAAAAACAAGGAATAAAGTCCATACAGTCCTTTGAATTATTGGATTGGATTTTTTTAATGTCCATAAATATTTCAACATCTGAGAGATCACATAAGAGCTTCAAATTCATTGTATATGTAACCACAGACACAATACTTGAAGAAATTTTTGCATAAATGGTTGACTCTCCCAATGTAAAAATCTCCTGATAAAAATGAATGATAAAATCATAGATCCCATTTTTATTGGACATAGTCCCACCCTCCACATATGTGAGGAAGGATATAGTTTTCTTCCACCACCTTGTAGAAGCAATATACTGGAAATAAAATGTATTAGGGTTACCTTCCTTGATATGGGTTCCCTATTCACACATGGACCAAAAGTTTACCTTTATTTTAAGGGCTGCATCAGTCTTCAATTCAAGTGTAGAAAAAAAAATTTAATGGCCAAATCATACGGGCTTCATGATTACATATCTTTCAGATTTATTTCAATAGAATCACAATGAAACTCTGGTTGGAGGAACCGAAAGTTTCTTCAGTGCAATAAATTATATACTACCTATTTGATACTCCTTCACATATCGAGATCCACCACCTTCCAGAAAGAACATATTACTTATTCACTTTCCATATATTTCAAAAAAAATGTTTTCAAATATAATGAATCATTCATTTCTCAACACTGATTGTTTGTGTGATAAATCAATGATGATAGGGAAATGGTATGAAGTGGGAGGAGAAAGGAGAGAAACCTAGAAGTACCTAAAAATTGATTCCTATTAAATTGATTCCAATAATATTTCAAGACATTTCAGGATATGATAATTTTCATTGTTCCCATATAACCACATATCAAGGTTACCTGAATACCCCTAATTTGAAAGGCTTTCAATCCTATTTTCTGGCTGGAAGTCCAACATTGATGAAAAATTCATGTAGGTTCCCCTACCCTTCTCATGTTGGAGCAAGATTAAAATAATGTCCATATTGACTAGTAGATGTCCAAGAAAGATATCATGATGGGATTTAATTAGATTCCATGAAATTCATTTCTCCCTATATAAGTTCCATTCATAAAATCCAATAAAATCCCATTCTATGGTTTTTAGTTAGTGAATGGTGATTGTAATTTAATGATGATATATGTATTTAACACATAAATCCACCACCTCTCTATAGATAAGAAAGATTATTCTTGCAAGGCCTTATTGGTGTATGGGGAAGCCTTGATGAAAATCATATTTTTTTTGTAATACCTTCCATTTCCTTATTTTCTAATTTGGTATCAAACAAGAAAACCATATTATGGAAAATATTAGTACAATGATAGTATAGCATCAAAACTGAATGTTGGTTTCCATGCCTATGAAATTTCCATCCTAAGGTTATCATTAAGATAGGCAGGGAGAACTCAATCTATCCCCACATTTGATCATTCAAGGAATACACCATCTTCTTTCGTTCCCCATATTTTATTGTATACATAATCAACCATAGGATATTCCATATTTAATTTATAAACAATTTTTCCATGATCATATAAATTCAATTATCACCCCTCGATTTATTCCTACACATTCACAATTTTTTGTACCAGATATTTTTGGTTCGAAAGGGTCATTATCAGGTAATGGGAAATGTGGGAGGTTGTTAAGGTATAGAGAAATAATCATATTTGAGTGGTATGAGAATATCCATTTTGGGGCAGGGGTTTTGCATTTCCCTCTACTATAAAATTTCTTGTGAGAAGAGAGGGTGTTTAAAGCCCTAAAATGATCAACATAGATTTCACATATTTTATCAGAATTATGAAAATTAATTGAGACTGATTGAAAGTTTACATGTTTTAGTCAAGACTAATTTTGTTATTTATCAGTAAATACATGTGTACCCATTATGATTTTTTGTTTTATTCTATATTAAAATGCATTTTTAGGGACATTGACTGTTTTTCTTGATCACTTTTCTTTTCTTCTTAAAAAGTAAAGGACCCCCAGTTTTTTCCCTACATCCAAAGATTATACTGTATGATATTATTTACTTCTCAATCCTTCTTTTTCACCTTAAAATATATTTTATTATGTCCATGACATCCAAAATAGAAGCACAAAATAGGTAACTTCTCATACTTGAATGATATTTGAGTATTACATTCCTCCACATTCAGTAAATTCCATCTCATAAGAGGCTGATATATATCTAATAGAATATTGATTCACACTATTGGCCCCCATTGAATGGGATCCAAATGCTACTATTCGAAAACAATTCAATCCTAGCCCTAATTTCATGAGTTATTTTCTTAGATATTATGCATATGGGAATACCTTTTAGCCAAGTCAAAAGTGGGGTTTTGGGGAAGGTGATGTTCAGAATGTCCCCTCTTTTTTTGAGATCCTCCATTATGGTTATTTGATTATCGAAGGAGTATGGTCTCCTATTTAGAACCCTTTTGTTACCCATATAATTGAAATATTGAAAATCACATGACACATAATAATTTTTCTAATGAACACCCCAATCTAATATTGATATATTATGCATCATATTTTTAGCACATTCAGATTGATTTTTATATAGATAATTTTTTTTCTAAAAATCAGTAGTGATATATGATGTATTAGAAACACACCCACATTATTCTTTACCACAACAATTGTATTATTTATGTCTTTAAATGGATTACATTCCCACCAATTTAACAGATTATATTCAATCCCACCATGACTATCAGAAAAGATGTCACTAGTCACCATCAGAATAATAGTTTCCATAACTTTCCATTATCACATCACCATTAAAAAAGAGATTCCACTAATCAAAATCGAAGGGGGTGTCTTCATTGACAACCATGATCACACAAATATTAGGAGGCCTTGATGATCCATGGATAAATATTAATATTGTCAAACCCTAGGAAACACCAGCAGTTCCCTCTCAACCCATTGAGAGACTTAAAATACATTTTTTAATATTAGTTCATTTCCAAATGTTTATGAAATATTATATATATATATATATTAGATACATAATTAAAAATATATTTAGAGAACTATAAGAGAAGTGATTGAAGGGTAATTTCATTAACATAATCAATTTATTTTATTATAATTTTAATATAATTAGATATACTTATAAAAGTATAATTATTATAAAAAATATAAATAAATAGAAAATTTATTTATTTTTTAAAAAAATAATTTAAAAATTATTGTAAAAACAATTTGTTTTAAATATTTCTTTTATAAAAAATATTACACCAAAAGACCATATAGGTGGTCATTTGGTTGAACCTCTATTAAATTTAAATTAAATAATTTTTTTTCGTTGTTAATATAATTTTATTAATTATTTAATAATTCATATTATTATAAAAACCTATTATATATTCATTAGGTGGTGCATGAAAACAAATTTTTAGGATTATGAAAAATATTACGAAAGGATAGAAGAGGGGATTCTATAATTAAATTATAATGTAATATATATTATTTGAATGAACTAGTAAAAATCATATTAAAAAAAAAGAAATATTTATTTAAACAAATAATATTTTATGAATGAAAAAACATATCCTTTTTACCATCTCTTGAAAAAATTAATTAATCAAAAAAATTATTTTTATTAATAATTCATATAATAACATTAAAAAGTTAAATTTTTATAATTAATTTTAATTATTATATTAATTTGGAAAATATATCAACTAGAAGTAATTTAAAATTTATAAATATAATATAATTTAAAAGTTAATTAAAATTTAATATTAATACATTTTTATTATATAAATATAGCTACTAACATTAAACATGACAATATTATTTTTTGGTTGGGGTCATACCTAATTGGTAAGGTCACCTAATAATTTTACATCAAACAATGGTTCAAATCATTCAATCCCCACTAAGGGGAGATTTATCTGAACATTTAAGGAATTTAAAATTTATTTACACCATATGCGTGAATAATGCGGTGAGATTTATTTGGCCATCTAAGACATTAAAAAGTTTCCCACATCATAGTCATAAACCAGGTGGATGAAAAATTTTTTTCACCATGATGAAACAATGAAACAAGGTAAATGACATCGAGAAAATAGGGAGGCGGTGCAACATGGTGACAGAGAGACATTGTTGGGTGGGAAGATCAAATGAGTGATTAATTCATTGGCACCCATCAACTGGCCCTCTACCGACTCAGATTGTTGATGTTGGATGGAGTGGTGCCTTACACAACATGACCAAGGGTAGACCTACATAAGGGTTTCTAGTAGGGATGGCATGATGTGCAAATTGATGACACAAGCTACTTGTGTGATTAGACAGATGACACATAGGGAGTGGCAGGCGACAACCCATGGTAACAAGAAGGAATAACTAGGTGGGAATTTTGAAAGAGATATGTGTGTGTTAGTTCCTATTAACCTTCCCTCAAACTAGATGAATTATTTATAGGGGATGGAAGTAAGACATAAAGCATCATGATGGAGGCCAACATGAAATTACTGTTCTTGAATGGGAGTGGTGAAATGTAAAGGCTAGTGAAAAATTATTAGGCGAGCCTGCTCATATGATCATTTGGGTCATTTTCATCTGGGAATTTTCAGTCACAATTAATTCTACCATTGGGCTATCAAGATCATGGTCTTTAGGCCACCTGAACTTAATAAAATATGCTATTGGTATGTATTATAATTCTCCATGAGGATGAGTCTTGATGCATTAGAATGTTTGGGTATATCTATATTTATGTTTTATAGTCCCCTATTTTGAATATAGATTATATTTGAAAAATATGATATATATATATATATTTATTTGAAATATATTTAAAAATATATGAAGAGTGTCAGGGGTGATTTGCAAGAAGGTTAATTTTATCATTATCATAATTAAATTAAATTACAATTATAATATGATTAGATATAGTTATAAATTATTATTATTATTTTAAATTTAATTATAATTTTAATTTATATATTGAAAATAATTTCATAATATATTAATAAATATAAAAGTTTTAATTTAATAAGAAAAATATAAACAATATTTATTTAAAAAAAACAAAAACTGACTTTATCTTGTGTTTAAGGATCCATTTATATTTTCATGTGGGCATTTATTATTTTTGTGTATATTTCTCGATTATATTAATAGAATAAATTAAAAATATTTTCAAAATAACTAGTTAAATTTTTTAATTTTAATAATCCCATTTAATAATTATTTTTAGCATAAAATGAAATACTTTATTGTTTTTTGGTCACCTATTTTGAAAAATCATAAAAGTGTCTATTTGAGTGACGATTAGTTAAAATTTGTTAAATTAATGAAAAACGTAAAATTTGAAATAATGAAGGATAATAATTGAATCTTTGATTTATTTCCATAAACTAAATTGTCACTTTTTTCATCTTTTATATAATTATATAACCCCATCAAAGACCTCATACCACCAAACTTCACATGGCTTGGATCTACTTCCCATACCGTATCCTCTGAGTCTCTCCTTTGTGTTCCCTCTATTCACTGTGTAGAGAGATTAAAGCCCATTCCATGATGAGTAGTCCAACATCCCCACACATTCCATTACCATTTTTATCATACACATCTTCAACAACATCCTAATTCTTGAACCTATTGAACAAAGCCATAAAGAGAGGACGACTCCTGAATGAAAATTCCTTCCCTTGAAAAAAATATATTTGCACCGCAGTAAAAACGAAATGTTAAGTTGTACCACTTGGATTGACACTCCTATGGGTTAGGTTTGTGGATTAAATAGTTCTTAGAATCTAATAATCTTCATTAATGGGATATTTATATAGACACATAAGTCATTAAATAGTGTCCCACACCATATGAATGAACAAGGTGACCCCATAGATTCTGGTAGAAATGTGGCACAATAAGACCAGTTGAATGGTGTGTAAAAAACACTAAAAAAGAATTGGTTAGCGGTAGATTATTTACAATGATTCTATTAACCATTTTTAATTAAATACTATAAAAAAATATATTATATAGTGGGAGTTTCATAAAACTACTTTGATATTTTTTATCCACAATAGTTTAAATTAAACTGTTAATAAACATTTTAAAAGATCCCTAATCCCTTCCCCTCCCCTACTCCCTATGTTTGAACTTGACCCCCCACATCCTCCCCCAAACTCCCCCTACCCTCTACCTGATGGTGACCCTGAGCTTGAGCCTGTGACCGCCTTTCCCCCACCCCTCATCCTCTCCTGTCACTGACAGTGACCCCAAACCCGCAACCCCAAGCTCGTAACCCCTGAGCCCAATGAACCCCCCTCCAACCCCAACCCACATGACCCTCCCCCCTATGAAATCAACTAAAGTTTGTTCTCTAATGAAACAAAACCCCCTTAAACCCCCCTCACCCTGACTCGGTTCCCCTTTTTGGTGGGGACATGCACCCCCTCCCCCCTCCGAGATCCCTCTGCCTTACTCAGATCCCCTCCCCGGTGGTAACACAGTCCCCCTTAAAGGATTCATCATCCTCACCCTAAATCTATTATTGAGTACAATTTTATTATATGATACCATCCCACCCCATCTAATTATAGTGTCATGTATGATACAATATCTTGAATTTCTATAAAATATATTTTTTATAGAAAAATATTTATATAAAACTCATCCGAAAAGCAATACGGTGTATATTAATATATTAGGCTTAATCCTTGAAAAGAATCTACAAGATACTATAACTGGTTTATTTTTTTAATGTGGTCAGCTATGTTATGAATTCCCAAATAGTTACATACACCATAATTGGGATTGAAGATAAAAAAAAGATATTAAAAATTGAGATGAAATATGTAAATTGAATCACATATATTCACCCTACCCCACTTAGAGTGAATATAGAATCTAATGGGAATTTTTTATTGACTAACTAACATCCTGATAGTGGTTTTACTAATAAAGTTTCGTACGAAATGATAAATATGTATATTATGAATAATTATTATTTTTTAATTTTTATATAATCAGGTTAGTTTTTTTATTCAAAATATTTTAATTCAATATGTGAATATAGATGATTTGGATTTATAAACAATAATAACATCTTATATCTAAATATAGATTGATATAAGGATATAGAGTATCAATGGTACTCTTTTGGTGTGTGATAATTGTGTCTTATTGTATAAAAGTTCATATAACCATAATTATTTTGTATATAAATTACTTGGAGAGATTATGATCACTACATAGTGTCAATAAAGACACAAGTATCATTTTATAATCCATATTAGAATGTTTTCAAAATTTTATTGTTAATTATAATATGAATTATTTCATATGGGTTTGTTGAGATGATTATATTCACATAAATTGTTGATGAAACCCTATTAAATATGAATATACCATCAAACAATAAAAAACAAATACAAATAAAGTGAAATAACTATGTCAACCACAAGTACTCTATGATCTATATCAATATAGTATACTTGATGATGACCACTAAGAAATAGTTCTCTTTATCTTCCCCTAATGTTTTTATATCACTCACCAAAATCTACATATACTATATATGGATTGACATATCACCAAAATTTGTTTCATCACTCTATCTTTAAATATTAATAAGGAAGAGGTACAAAGAGAGAATAATATCATATTGGTTCTTTAAGACTACCATAAACATATATGTATCACAATCTTTATTTTTTATTACTTCATTAAATAACATTTCTTGGGAGATACATATAATTTGTAGCTACGAATAATTATAGATGTTTTTATATAATAATTTATGAACATTCTTATGATAATATATTTATTATCAATGATTATATGAATCATTATAATTATTAATATTGGAATAATAACCAATATATAAATTTGAATTGAAACCCTATATTACATAAACTATATTATAGATCTACTATATGATATGATATAGGGCTCTCATAAATACCATAGGATTCATTTACAATTATAAGGTTGCGTTTGATATATATAATATTCAAATAATATATTGAAATGTAATAGTGATTCATTCTATATGATTCACCCATTTTTTCGAATATTTATCAGTTTCAGATAAGTAATAAAGTCCTTTAATGATTCTTTGTAACACTTTACAATTACATGGGAATCCATCAGAACTCCATTAAAAATGGATTATAAAAAACATTAATTTTTTTATCAAAAAATTTTCCAATAATTTTAATAAATTTGTAAAACATAACTTAGTAAAAATATGGTCTTTAAACATTTAAAATACTGGAACTCCTATAACAAAAAAAATTCAAGATCCTATTCAATCATCATCTCGAAGCTTTCATCCACTACCATAAACTTCTATAGATCCTAGTGATTTATTTGTCCTCAAGACTGCTATAGGGATAGTCATTTCTCAAATGTCATTGGCATTCCCCCACATGATTCACCTCCTATGGCAGAGAAAATCATCACACATCCATATATGGGATATTGGAGAGTTACCATTACTTGTATGTATATCTTTTTTCAAAAAAAAATTATATTTTATTAATTGTTTAGTGTATTTTCCAAATAGATAAAGACAACCATAGAATGGATACAACTATGAACATGGAACTTGTATGGGAATTAAAGGAATTAATGATTATTATTTTATTTAATGAGTTCAGGGAGCATACAAGTGATGCTTCCAGAATCTATGGGAAGAATATCGGTTAACTTGCTTACAAGATGAGAAGATTTCCCATTAATTATCATGATTGGGGGAATATTCATGCGTCTTGGAAAAATGATTTCTTTAATACTCATGTAAAGGTAATATAAATTTAGTATTCCTTGAAAACCAATTTAAAAGACATGAGTAAAATTTTGTAATATTCTTATAAAGTGTTATGTTTTTTATTTATTAATTTTTTTTCATTTCGATTTCCCTAAATCCGTTTTATGCACATGGACTTCAAAAAATTTGGTCATGAAATAGATATATTTTATATTGAGATTATGGAATGAGTTTAATGAAACTTCTCTGAGCTCATGAATTTTTTTTGAGAAACTGCCTGAAGGAATTTCTCTTGAAAAATGGAACCTCTTTGTCGATGTCAACAGTGATGCATCTAATAAGGTAATTTCGTATTTTATAGTATCTTAAAATTACAAACACAATAAAATTATAGTTTTTATTAATTTTGTTATTTTTTTATGAATTATATAAAAAAATATGTGAATTGTGAGAAGAAAGTCAATCCTCACATTATAGAGTCTTTTTTTAAGAAAAATAAAAATTTTGATTTTAGGTTTTATACATTATTATTTATTTAATTTTATTATAACTAAAGGTTTTTTCTAAATAGTTTACATTTTTTTTATAAAGTCTAATGAATTAGGTAACACTATTTGTTGAAAAGAGATGTGGTTTAATGTGCATAGGAAACCCAATGGTAGTTTTTTAAATAACCCTACCAAAGGAGTTAGAGTAATTAATTTTCATTACCATAAAAACATAATAATGTAAAATGTATTTTAAGAACTAATTATCCTTAACCACAATTAAATGGGTCTAGCTACATACATCAAACGATGCCAATTTGGCATCATTTGAAACATCAAACCAATACCTATTAATTGGGTTTAAGGCTTATTTTTTTTATAATATAATTTTCAATATTGTGGTTTTATATTATTGAAATAAAAATAAACAAAAATAAAAATTTTATTAATTATATAACATTATGAAGTTCAGATATTTTAAAAAAACATTGTTTATATATTTTTATTAATAGTTTAAAATTCAAGAATTTTGGGATAAAAAATCTACAAAATCAGCATCAGTTTCCCAGAATGATGCAATTGTAATAGTTTTAGGGAAGGATAATACCAAACGTGTAAGGTGGATGGGTTCTGGGAATACTCAATCAGCTGTATTCACTAGGGAGGAATCATCCATTACATCTACACCTGATGGGGTTTCGAGTAGTGAAGTTGATCGAGAATCAGAAATAGAAATTTCAAGATTGAAAGAAAAAATAAAGAGCAATATTGTTATAGGAAAACATAAGATCAGTGGAGAGTGAAAATGGAAAATAATTTTTTTTCTATATTTTAATAAATTATTGAAATGATCGGTCAGGAAATTTTGAGGCTTCTAGCTCTTCCCACCAAAGTAAATTCTAAATTTCAGAGATCATCCACACATTTTCAAAGAATATATAAAAAATCCATTATATCTTTATCTTAAATTTTGTATAAACTTCACTAAAATTTATTTTATATATTTAGTGAAGGTTACAGATAATCGCCACTAAATAATTTAGAAATGGTTATATTAACTTCTCCCTTGTTTTTTGTTGCTTTTTGTTAAATGAACTTTCATAATTTGAATAAAAATCTACCGCTGAGTTCCCAAAAAACAACACATATAAAAACTATTGCTCAACTATAAAAATAAATACTATATGATTTTTGACCATGAAATACGTGATGGTTTAGAAATTAAAATTTTCGTCCTTAAATCAAATTCAAGCATTGAAAGATATAAAACAACCGATATACATTTTAGTAATTAATTAAACTAATATTATAAATAATAACTTATAGCAACCCAGACTTTTCTTACATTACTATTAAATCATTTAAAAGTTAAAAAACATAATATTATTACACATAGAGGATCCAAATGTTTAGTGTCTTGGGAAAACAAGGACCATACATAACAAATACAACATCAACCATAAACATTTATTTAATTTCTTCTTCACCAGCTTCTTAGTGGAACTTGTCATCTCCTTAGTACATGTAGCCAAATGAAGATATACATCAAAATGGGTGAGCTAGAATCCTAGTAATAGTATAGATAAGAATAACTTAGCATGGGGTGAGCATAATCATAACATAGGCAAACGATCATGAACATGAGAGGAGCATAAATAAAAGACTTGAAATGTGGCAATGCATAAAAATGAAACATCATGTCTTAGTGGTTAACTACCACACATACTTGTGAACCAAGCTATAATGTTGTTCACACATCATTTAACATTTACTCATGATATTAATCACTTTACCCAATGCATTGGAGTGCTATATAATTCCAGGTGCACCCGTCACATTTAAACATTCATATTGCGCTATATAATTCTGGGCGCACCCGTCACATCATAACATTATCATTTATCATGCATGAAACAATGACCATATAACATAAATAAACATAACTAACCCATGAAAGTTAATGGTTTTCATCTCATAAGAACACATTCATAAACTTTGGGTTCCCAAAAGAAAGAGGGAACAACATACTTGATACAAGAACCATCAACATTGAATGAGAGGTAAAAGTTGAGTTCTTAAGAGAAGAGTTCTTTAGGAAAACATTTTTATTGACATAAACTTCATTAGAAATAATGTATATCCCAAAAAAGGAATGAAAATGATGAACAAATGATATTTAAGGAGTTACCATATCAAAAATGGAGTGAAAGAGGTAGAACCCGAATGATGAAAGTTGGGTTCGAGAATTTCCCCTTACCTTGTACCCGAATACCTCCTTCTCTTTAATGTCCTGTATAATGACATTATATTCATTAATTAGAAATTAAAAAACCTTTTATACATTAATAGGGTTAATTATGGTTTCATTATTTCATATTATGTTCCTTTGGATGACTTATAGAGTTTAAAAACATTGTTCGGGGATGTTCGTTTTTATAGTTTTCTTGAGTGGTTCACTTGTATTCTTAAATTGATGTTTTGGTAGAACATGGGTAAACATACAGATCGAGTATTACATGTTATTAATGATATTTCAGGATTTTTTATGATCTTATAATGAATCAAATTAGATCCATGTGGATGAATCATTAGATAAGAATTAAATGATGGTTATTTGGGTCAATTTGGGCGGTTTTTGGATCACAACGAACTTGTTTTAACTTATCACTTAGTAATATGGACATAGGTTATTTACAGAAAATTAAATAGAACATAACACATATAACATATTCTGGTTCCACCATAAAAATGGTTTCATGACCAGATCTGAAGGTAGAAATGGAAGAAGAAAGTATGTCGTTCTTGAAGGTGATGAATTAACACCACACGAACAACGTTCTCTTTAATAAAAATAAAAGGAAAAGGGAAAGGGGGATGGATGATATAAGATACCATTAGAATCATAAAATTACATTATGTGTATAATAATGGAGTTACAATACAATTTTGATGAATATAGGTGGGGAGAGATCAAGAAATGAACTTGAACTTGAAAGGAAAATAAAGGAGAAGAGGGAGAGAAATTACCTCTTAAATCTTCCTCTTAAGATCCTCCTTAAGGAATCTAGTCATGGTATTTTGATTAGAACAGAAGATTTTGAACGTGGGGGAGGGTCTAGGAAAGGTTTTTGGGCAGAGTTTAGGGAAGTATTTGAGCTTGAGAGGTGTGAGGAAAAGAGGGAGTGAAGGGTGGATTTTATAGTGGAGGGGAGATGGGTTTCCTTAATATAAAATTGATTAGTTTATTAATTTCCCCAAAGAAAAGGAATAGTGAGTATTGAATGAACAAGAATAGTAATTTAATAATGTAATCCCGAACCAAGTGGGCTTACATCAGCATAACATCATCAATGACTCAATTAATACATTATTTAGCAATTATTGTGAATTATCGGATTCAACTACTCATAAAAAATTCATGTATCTCAGAAAAATCCCAAAAATTTACCCCAAATTTTTTTTGACGTGTAGAATACAAAAATGATGTCCATTTTTCAAAAATAATTTTATAAATATTATTAATTTAATATTTAATTAAAAATCATAATTTACTTTAAAAACAGTTTTTATGATTAAAACTGATTTTTATAGTGCTTTCAAAAATTACGTATGGTCTTATAAAATTATCTAAAAACTATAAGACATTGATTCAATAATTTAGAATACATTTTAGGGAAATAAATATTCTTTTAAATTAATTAATTAATTATAATTATTTATTTATGACTTACAAAATACCAAAATGTTTACTAAGGTCAAATTGTCACTTTCAAAGATGCCTAAATTTTATTTAATTATTCATAAGTAATGTTACTCTTATGTTTGATGATTTACTATTCGTAAGGGTCGTATTACTATTCATAAGGTTAGGTTACTGTTCATAAGGGTAGGTCACTATTCACCAAAAAATATTTTTGTTTCTTTCGACTCTAAAAATCATCCTGAAAACAACCGTGTATGTCGAATTTCCAAAATTCCAATCATAGGGGTGACAAAATTATGTTTAAAGGTCACTTATCATGTAGTAGTTTATTATTTTGTGTTTTCATGTTATTTTATGACATAATTATAAGAAGGTAATTTCCATTGAAAAACTTTGGGTCGTTACATTCTTCCCCACTTAAGAAATTTCAGCCCCAAAATTTCACTTTACACAAAAAGGTGAGGGTACTTCTCCTTCATTGCCTCTTATGGTTCCCAAGTTTCTTCCTCAAACTTATGGTTCCTCCACAACACTTTGAAAAGATGGGTTGTCTTGTTTTTTAGAACCTTATCACTTCGGTCCAGAATATTAACTAGCTGCTCCTTACAGGAGAGATCATCTTCTAGCTGCACCACCTCTGAGTTTAGTACATGCAAGGGGTCTGGTATGTACATCCTCAGTAGTGATACATGAAACACATCATGAAATTGGGCCATATTCGGTAGAAGTTCAAGATGATAGGCCACAGATCCTATGCAGTCAAGGATCTCAAAGGGGCCAATATACCTTGGTCTTAACTTCCCTTTCTTCTCGAATCGCATGACTATCTTCCATGGAGATATTCGAAGGAAGACTTTATCTACAACATCAAAATCCAATTCACTTCGACGGTTGTCAGCATAACTCTTTTGCCAACTCTGAGCAGCTTTGATGTGTTTCTGGATGACTTGAACCTTCTATGTCATCTCTTGAACCAGATCGGGCCCAAGTAGCTTTCTTTCTCCAACTTCATCCCAGCAGGTTGGATTTCTACATCGCTTCCCATAAAGAGATTCATACGGAGCCATCTTAATACTCGAGTGGAAGCTATTGTTGTATGAGAACTCAACCAATGGGATATGCTGATCCCATCAACCTTTTAATTCTAGAGAGAAGGCTCTTAGAATATCATCAAGAATCTGAATAGTCCTTTCAGACTGGCCATCAGTTTGGGGGTGATAGGTCGTGCTGAAATTTATTTCACTACTCAAAGAATGTTGAATGCTCCTACAGAATTTAGATGTGAACCTTGGATCACGATAAGAGACAATTGAGAGTGGAACATCGTGCAGTCTCACCACTTCCTTCATATATATCTTTGCAAGTTGTTCAAGAGAGAGGTCTTCCTGAATAGTGATAAAATGGGCAGTCTTGGTGAGCCGATCAACCACAACCCATATCACATTATTTCCCTTTGACGTCTTCAGGAGACCCATGAAAAAGTCCATAGTAACATTTTACCATTTCCATATGGGTATAGGTAATGGCTGCATCATACCTTTGGACTTTTGTCTCTCATCTTTATCTTTCTGACATACCAAGCACCTTGATATATATTCCAAAATCCCCTTCTTCATGTTATCCCACCAGAAGTGTTCTCGGAGATCATGATACATCTTGGTACTCCCAGGATGGATAGATAAAGTTGAGCTCTGTGCATTATCCAATAGCTCTTTCTTTATCTCGGGTGATGAAGGCACAAAAATCCACGTTCCAAACCGAATCACACAATCATCGTCGATATAGAACTCTTGGAGCTTCCCTTCCTTTACTTCATTCAACCTCTTTTGTATCTCCACATCATCCCTTTGTGATTCCTTAATCTTCTCTTGGATGGATGGTTGCACAATAATTTGGGAAAGGTTGGATGTATCCCTTACCCTTACGATTCCCAAATCTATCCTTTGCACATCCATGAAGATAGGGTTTTTCTCAATCTTCAACATGTATAGAGTAGCAGGTTCATTTCTTCTTAGACCATCAGCTACCTTGTTCGCCATTCCAGGAGATAGTTAATAGAGAAATCATAATCCTTTATTAGCTCTAACCATCTCCTTTAACACATGTTGAGCTCCTTTTGTGTGAATATATACTTTAGGATTTTGTGGTCGGTGTATATGTCACACTTCTCGCCATAAAGGTAGTGCCACAAGATTTTGAAGGAAAAAATCATGGCTTCCAGCTCTTGATCATGCGTTGGGTAGTTCTGATCATGGACCATCAACTGTCGTGAGGCATAGGCTATCACATTACCATTTTTCATGAGTACACAACCCAAGCCTTTATTTGAAGCATCACTGTATATCAAAAAACTTTCTCCACATTTTGGTAGTGTAAGTATAGGTGCAGTGATCAAACTTCACTTTAGCTCCTTGAAGCTTCCCTCACATTCTTCAATCCAGACATAATTTACCCCTTTCCTTGTTAACTTTGTTAGTGGGCTTGACAATCATGAGAAGTTTCTCACTAAATTTCGGAAGTACCTAGCTAACCTAAGAAAACTATGGATTTCTGTGACACTAGAGGGCCTGGTCCATTCCTCAATTGCCTTTGTCTTTGAAGGATACATAGAAATTCCCTCACTTGTAATCACATGTCCCAAGAACGTGACTTGATTCTTCCGAAAGTCACACTTACTGAACTTGGAATACAACTTCTCCTTTCTTAATGTCGCCAACACAATTTTTAGATGTTCTGCATGTTCCTACTTGCTCTTGGAGTAGATGAGAATATCATCGATAAACACTACCAAACATTTGTCGAGGTAATGTATAAAGACTCTATTCATCAAATCCATGAAGATTGCAGGGGCATTAGTAAGTCCAAAGGTCATCACTAAAAACTCATAGTGCCCATACCTTGTACGGAAGGTAGTCTTCAGAATATCTTCCTTCTTCACCTTTACCTGATGATATCCAGAATGAAGATCAACATTTGAGAAGTATTGAGATCCTCTTAACTGATCGAACAAGTAATCAATCCTTGGAAGAGGATACTTGTTCTTTATGGTGATCTTGTTGAGTTCCCGATAATAGATACACAACCGCATTGTTCCATCCTTCTTCTACACAAAGAGCACTGGCGCACCCCAAGGTGATGCACTAGGGCGTATGAACCCTTTGTCCAGATGCTCTTGTAACTGCTTCTTTAACTCCTACAGTTCGATAGGAGCCCTCCTATAGGGTCACTTCGAGATAGTAGTAGCTCTGGGTATGAGTTCAATTGAGAACTCTACCTCAAAATCCAGAGGAATTCTGGGTAACTCTTCGGGAAATGCATCGTCGTATTCCCTCACAATGGGAATTTCCTCAAGGTTGTAACTTTCCTTCGACTCAACCATTTGGGCAAGGTATGATTCATCATAGGGAATCAACACCCACACCATTGAAGGATTTTTCAAATGATATTCATGATCTTCCTTGTATTTGTAGAGGAGAATGGGATGGTTCGGAATATGAAAAGATATTTCCTTTTCCTGACAGTTGATATGTGCTATATATAACGTGTAACACCCGAGACTTTTATGTTATATAAATCATCAAAGGAATATTTTTCTACACACAACACTTGCTTGGCTTGCTTTACACGAAATCGCGACCTTCCTCGATAGCTTGCGTCGTACGCAATACCGAGTTTCACTAAACAACGATATTCTATTAAAATATTATTAAAACTAGCCGTTATGAATAGTAATAACCACTTTTTGAAATTTTATAAATTTTATTTTTCAAAATGGACTTCATTTTTGGATTCGGAATATCGAAATTAGCCTAGGGTGAAATTTTGGTATTTTTCTGAAAACTTTCAATTTTTGATGAATAGTGAAACCACTAAGTAGTAGTTAAAAAACTGAATTTATCATAAAACATAATTTTACCACTTCTGTGAGTGGAATTTCAAAAATCCGAGAGACACGGTTGATGTCAGTAAGTAAAATGTGGTTCAATGAGATGAAAATAATTTTTTGGTGAATAGTAACTTTTTACTTTACCACGGTTAAAAGTAAATAGGGTAATTAAGGGTAAAGATGATATTATTATTACCCTAACACATGTCCTAATTCTATTGGACAAGTGTAATTCGACCGAAAACAAACTTAGGAATAAAATATGACCATTTAGGCCCACTTGGATTAGATTAGGACATTTATTATTAATTTATTTAAAGAAGGGTTAAAATAGTTAAAATCAATGTTTAATAAGTAAATAATTTTTAATATGGGGTTATACATAAGATAAATTAGACTATAAATATTCATTAGAAATCTAAAAAGATTTCCTACATAATGGTATTTTATTTTTAATTTTTAGACATTAAATAATTTAATTTATTTATGACACAAAGATGATGCAGTAATTATCTTATTAATGAAATATTGACATAATTAATGTTATAAACACAAAAATAAATGTAATTTGAGACTTTTTATGAATTAAACTACTTTTCTAGGTTAATATGACATGTTAGTATTTATTTAATTAACTTTTTTCGAACTAATCATTCTGTTATGATTTTCACAAAAATCAATTACTAAATAGTGTCAAAATTGACATAAAATAGTTTTTAAAAAAAATATTATATTAGTAATTGTTATTTTATTCCTAAAAATCTAAGGTTCGTCAAAATGACTTAGATAAGGTTATATTTATTAATAATAAACAACTTGGTGTTCTTTTGGCAGCTTATAGTAAGTTTATTAACCTTATAGTATAAGAACACAAGAAGACACGGTAGAAGTAAACTTATTTAACTTAATGTTAAATCTAAATGATAAGGTTAAAATAGGAACCTAAACTTGTCTAAATTCTATTGGATGAGAGGATTTAGACCCATCCCCACCTTAGTTTCGAAATATATCAATTTTTAGCTATTTAAAACTGAACTTGACTTTATAATAAAATAATATTTTTAGTTTTCCCAAAGGTACCCCTCTCCTCCCTTATAAAAGGGAACCTCCTCCCCCTCTTCCTCACACCCCTTTGAGCCTTAAAGCTTGGACAAACCCTGCCAATTCCTCCTCTCCACTTCCCTAGAGACATCCTAGAGGTCCTGGTATTCTTCAAAGACCAATTTTAGTGCCCTAAAAGAAGGTCTCAAAGAAGCACTTCAAAGAAGAGGTAATGTCCGTTACCGATTCTTTCATCTTTATTTCTTCTTCCACTTATTATTATTTAGTTTTTTCATTATGAATTAATAACATCAGTATCATTCATATAATGATATGTTATTATAAGTATGAAACGACCCTATTTCACCATCTATCCATCCTACAGAAAAAGAAATCACCGCACATGCGTACGTACGGAATACCATCTCCACGCCGTGGTGTAATCTATTTTCCACCACCACCTTACTTGGATGGGTATAATGGTGTAAATAATGACTATATATGACTATTATAAAGTGATACTGATTCTGAAATAGTATACATACACTCCAATACAATTCCAAGATCATAGGAACGATATCATCACTCGTGCGTACGTACGGAATACCATCTCCACGATGTGATGCGACTCGTTCTACATGATCTTCATTTCATAATGATTATATAAATGAATTGAATGAATGAATATGATATATATTACACTAAAACCATTCTACAAATGAGGTATCTATAACCTAAATATAAGAATAAGAATTTATTCGACAAAACACACATAAGAACAAAAAGTTATAAACACCCGAATAACAAGTAGCAATGAAATATTACTACTAAGAAGCTAAGAAAATGACCATATATGATATCATAAAAATATGTATGATTATGGAATAAGTCAATAACATTATTTATATCATTATACAGGAGTTTCAGACACTTACGAAGCAAAATGGACCTAAGGTAAGGGAAATATCACAATCTCATTTTTATCCGAGATTGTTTATACTTTGGTATTTACTGGGGTGTATTTTATCATCCACATCCATGTTTCCTCAATATGTAATATTATTTCCATCAACCTACAATTGTTTAAATCCAATTTTACCCTTCAGTGAGATTTTATTAAAGGATATGAAAGGAATCTTTTGTCGTTTTTCGTACGAGGTACTTTTTGACTTTTCCGACAAAGGTACGAGAAGAATGTTTTTTTTAACTTATTCGGCACAAACGGATTTTTACGGTTTTATAAAGCCTTATTTTCATGAAGCTTCCTCCAAAATATTTCATGACTATTTTCAATAAAATCTATTTCTTTTAAAATTTCATGACGTTTTGTGAAAAGAAATTGATTTTGAAGAAGAAAGGATATTTTCCTCAAGAATTCATTTCAAGTGTTTTATCAAAATTATTTTTCATCTAAGATAATAAAGGGTTCTGTTTTTATCCCTATTATTACATTGATTTTATTATGTTGTGATGGAATTATATTTTTATGAATTCCTTTATCTTATATGAATTGTTTTATGATGTCACGATGTTTAAGATTCCCATTTTTATTACATGGGTTATAAAATGATGTATGATTTATGATTTTGTGGCACACATAAGAATGGTATCATTATGAGATGGGTGGGACCTATATCTACCTCCAATGCATTGGGTAAAGATTTTATATCTCATGAGATAGACATGGCTAGAACGGTAGGTTATACCGGTTCAGTGAAACAGGACTGAAACGAGGGTGACTCGGTTCAGAAATGGACTTTGTCCACTAAGATAGTCTTGGAAATGAGTCTTGACTAACAAGAAATGATTCTCTATGATTATGTGTGCATGCCATAAAGTTTCATGTTTTATGTTATGATTATTGTGATTTCATTTCACTACCATGATTTATTCCATGTTATGAAATTATGATCTCTTTTGCAAGTTAAGATTTCCAAAAGTTATGCGCTTATGTAAATGATGTGATTGATATTTCTTTTGTTTACCCTTACTGAGCATTTGAGCTCACCCTTTTGTATGTTTTCTTTCCCCAGGTCAGGAAGAAGGTTATTCAGTAAGATATGCCAAAAGGGACTATAGATATGATGAAATAAATGGGAGACAGTGTAGAAGCTTTATGAACCAGTTGTTTATGTTTCCCCGTTTCTAAAGACACTATACCTATATGGTCCTTTCGTGGTTTTGTTATATGTTGTAATAAGTATTCTTCAATTTTGAAGTATTAACAATGTATGTAAAGTATGGGTCATTATAGTTAGTATCAGAGGAAAGGTATAGTCAACCTTTGGAAACTAGGATGTGAAAGCCTTAGTAAGAACCCTAAGGATAATTCTAAGCATAGAACACAATCTTAGTGTTTTATAAATGGCCATGAATAACCTAGGATAAAACCTTAAGTGTGAAATTTTAATCTTGATTATGTGGTTTTCCTATTATAATTAGTGTTTCTCACACTATTCTTCTTGGTTTTAGTCAATGGATGGAACCCGAAGGAACCGTGTTAATGCGGAATGCGACGAGCAATGCAATGATTGTCCCCCTGAGTAACCAAACGTTATGGGAGCTGGAATGAAAAATCTTGTAGCCATGCTCACACAACTTTCTCAAGCTATGAATCATGCAGGACTTCCAAACGAGCAAAGAAAGGAGCAACATTCTGTTGAATCCTTCATGAGGCAGTGTCCACCTTCTTTCAGTGGGTCTACTGATCCATTAGTTACTGAACAATGGATTAGTACTATTGAAAAGATATTTTCAGTTCTTCAATGTTCTGAACATGATAAAGTCATCCTAGTAGTGTATCGTTTGGAAGGAGATGCTGATCAATGGTGTAATCTTATTAAGAATACGAGGCAAAGGGATGAAATTGAGTCCATGGAATGGGATGAGTTCAAGAACTTATTTTTCAATAAGTACTTCCCTCGTATTCTCTGAACAAAGATGGAGAAAGAGTTTCTTGAACTGAAGCAAAAGGATGATGAATCTGTTGGTACCTATGAAGCAAATTTTACAAGACTTGCAAGGTACGCTTCTGGTATTATTATCCAACCTGAGAGTAAGATCGATCGATTCTTTAGTGGCTTAAAACCAAGTCTTCGAAGGGCGTTAGCCATAAGGGACTTCAATAGCTACGAGGAAATCATTCGATGTGCTCTCAAAGTTGAGATGGAGATTGGAGTAACCCATCAGTCATATGGGTTTGATAAGAAGAGGAAAACGGAATTCAAAGGAAAATCTAAAGAGCACACTGAAAAGAAGATGAGCTTTACCTTATGCTCAAAGTGTGGAAAGAAACATGGAGGGAGTTGTCTTAAAGGGACAAGTAAATGTTTCAAATGTGGAAAGGAAGGTCATCGGTCATTTTAATGCTGCGATGATGGGAAGAAGATGTCTAATGATGCAAAAAAAGGAAGGGATACACAGAATGAACCTACTACACTTCAATGTTTCAAGTGCAAGGAGATGGGGCATTATGCCAATAAATTCCCTAATAAAAGGGTTGATGATGATGGTTGATTTCAACAAACTCTTAAGGCTAAAGGCAAAGGAAAGTCACATGCAATTTCTATCAGCGATGTGGAGTACGATAACGATGTGGTGAAAGGTACACTTATCATCCACTCTAAAGTAGAAAATGTTTTATTTGATTCTGGATCCACCCACTCTTTTATTTCTGAAGAATTTTCTAAGGGTATCACCATATTACCTCAACAATTAGATGTTGAGTTAGCTGTGACAACACCTAATGGCACAACAGTCGCATCAAAAGTTTATAATTATTCTCCGATCGAAGTTTGTGGGAAAGTGCTTCCTGCAAATCTTGTGATCCCTCCTATAGTGGAATTTGATGTGATTCTTGGCATGGATTGGCTTTCTTTATATGGAGCTCATATCAATTTCCAAATAAGGGAAGTCACATTTCATATTCCAGATCAATCTATGATCGTCGATCAATGAAAGGATGAACATAACCTTCCAGTGGAAATTTCTTCCATTTTATGGGTATTGATTCCACTAAATGAAGGTTATTTATCTCAAATGGTTGGTGAGAAACTCACGATTAAGAATATGCCCATTGTACGGGAGTTTGATGATGTCTTTCCAGAGGAATTACCAGGTCTTCCACCGAATCATGAAGTTGAGTTTTCAATAGAACTCGTACCCGGTTCTTTGCCTATTTCAAAGACACCTTATAGAATGGCCCCAATTGAGTTGCAGGAATTGAAGAAGCAACTCCAAGAGAATCTTGATAAGGGATTCATACGCCCTTGTGCGTCACCTTGGGGAGCACCTGTTCTATTTGTTAAGAAGAAAGATGGATCAATGAGACTTTGCATTGATTATTGAGAACTTAACAAGATCACTATCAAGAACAAATATCCTCTCCCATGCATTGATGAATTATTTTACCGACTACGAGGAGCTCAATACTTTTCCAAGATTGATCTTCATTCAGGGTATCATCAATTAAGGGTCAAAAGGGAGGATATACCAAATACGGCTTTCCGTACAAGGTATGGACACTATGAATTTATAGTGATGCCATTTGGTCTTACTAATGCCCCTGCTATCTTCATGGATCTGATGAATAGAATCTTTAGAGACTATATTGATCAATTTGTGGTAGTCTTTATAGACGATATTCTTGTCTATTCAAAGACCAAGGAAGAACATGAAGATCACTTGAGAATTATATTGAAGACCCTGAGAAAGGAGAAGCTTTATGCCAAATTTAACAAGTGTGAATTTTGGATTCAAAAAGTTTCATTTTTGGGTCACATAATCTCAAAAGAGGGGATATCTGTGGATCCAGCAAAAACAGAGGATATCGAAAGATGGTCGAGACCAACAACAGTAACTGAGATCCGAATCTTTCTTGGTTTGGCTGGATATTATTGATGTTTTGTGAAAGATTTTTCATGATTATCTAATCCACTCACCAAGTTGACTCGGAAAGGAGTTAAGTTTGTTTGGACGGAGGAATGTGAAGAGAATTTCAAGGAGTTGAAAAGAAGGTTATCCAGTGCACCTGTGCTCACATTGCCTTGTAGTGGAGAAAGGTTTGTGATCTACAGTGATGCATCCAAGAAGGGATTGGGGTGTGTTCTTATGCAAAATGATATGGTGATAGCTTATGCCTCACGACAGTTGAAAATACATGAGCAAAATTACCCAACACATGATTTCGAGTTAGCTGCGGTAATCTTTGCATTAAAGATTTGGAGGCATTACCTTTATGGTGAAAGGCGTGATATTTACACTGATCATAAAAGTTTAAAGTATATTTTCACACAAAAGGAGCTGAATATGCGTCAAAGAAGATGGTTGGAGCTGATTAAGGATTATGACTGCTCAATCCATTACCATCCTGGGAAAGCAAACAAGGTGGAAGATGCATTAAGTCGACAAGACCATGCTAGTTTATCCATGATGAGGATCACAAAAGATCCAATATTTATGGATTTACAAAGGATAGATCTTGGAATTATAATGGAAGGGGAAAATCTTATCTTTCTCAAATAAATGTTCAACCATCTATACATGTGAAGATTAAAGAGGCACATAATGAAGATGTCGAGTTACAAAAGAAGGTGAGAAATGTTCCTGAATTCAACCTTGATTGTGATGGGATAATAAAGTTCAGGAATCGGGTTTGTGTTCCTCCCATCCCCGAATTAAAGAAGGAGCTGCTAGATGACGCTCATAGTTCTTCATTCTCTATTCATCCTGGAAGCACGAAGATGTATAGGGACCTGAAAGAGAACTTCTGGTGGGATGGAATGAAAAGAGATGTTGCTGAATATGTCTCTCGATGCTTGGTTTGTCAACAAGTTAAAGTTGAGAGACAGAAGTCTAAGGGGATGTTACAACCATTACCCATACCCGAATGGAAATGGGAAAACATCACTATGGAATTTGTCACAGGACTTCCTAAAACATCCAAAGGCAATAATTCTATCTGGGTCATAGTTGATCGTCTTACAAAGTCTGCACACTTCATTGCTATTAGAGAGGATTTACCTCTGGATCAGCTTGCCAGGATATATGTAAAGGAAGTTGTAAGATTGCATGGAGTACCACTATCTATTATATCTGATCGGGATCCGAGATTTACCTCGAAGTTCTAGCGAAGTCTTCAGCATACTCTGGATACAGAGTTGAGTTTCAGCACTGCTTATCATCCTCAGACAGACGGTCAGTCTGAGAGAACAATTCAAACCCTAGAAGATATGTTGAGAGCTTGCTCTATGGATTTCAAAGGTGGTTGGGATCAACACCTACCTTTGGTGGAATTTTCTTATAATAATAGCTTTCACTCTAGTATTCAGATGACTCCTTATGAAGCTCTCTATGGAAAGAAATGCAGGACTCCAACTTGCTGGGATGAAGTTGGAGAAAGAAAGCTATTAGGACCTGATCTCGTTGATGAAATGGCAAAAAAGGTCAGATCTATTCAACAACACATAAGAGCAGCTTAGAGTCGACAGAAAAGTTATGCCGACAACCGAAGAAAAGGCCTAGAGTTTGAAGTGGGTGATAAAGTGTTTTACGGATATCTCCCTGGAAGAGAGTCATGAGATTTGCAAAGAAGGGGAAGTTGAGCCTTAGATATATCCGTCCTTTCGAAATACTGGATTGTGTTGGGAAGGTAGCTTACCGATTGGTGATTCCACCGAATCTCTCTCAAGTTCACGATGTGTTCCATGTATCTCTCCTAAGAAAGTACATACCTGATCCTTCACATGTACTCAGCTCAGAAGTTATACCGCTGGAGCAAGATCTTTCTTATGAAGAACAACCGATAGAGATTCTAGATCGTAGCGAAAAAGTCCTACGAAACAAGACCACTCGATTGGTTAAAGTTTTATGGAGGAACCACCAATTAGAAGAAGCTACATGGGAGCTTGAGGATATGCTGAGTGAGAGGTATCCTCATCTATTTGTTACAAAGTGACGAATTTCGAGGGTGAAATTCATTTTAAGGGGGGTAGAATGTAACACCTGAGACTTTTATGCTATATAAATCATAAAAGGAATATTTTTCTACACATAACACTTGCTTGGCTTGCTTTACACGAAATCGCGACCTTCCTCAATAGCTTGCGTCGTACGCAATACTGAGTTTCACTAAACAACGATATGCTATTAAAATATTATTAAAACTAGCCGTTACGAATAGTAATAACCACTTTTTGAAATTTTAGAAATTTTATTTTTCAAAATGGACTTCATTTTTGGATTCGGAATATCGAAATTAGCCTAGGGTGAAATTTTGGTATTTTTCTGAAAACTTTCAATTTTTAATGAATAGTGAAACCACTAAGTGGTAGTTAAAAAACTGAATTTTTCATAAAACTGAATTTTTCCGCTTCTGTGAGTGGAATTTAAAAAATTTGAGACACACGGTTGATGTCAGTAAGTAAAATGTGGTTCAATGAGATGAAAATAATTTTTTGGTGAATAGTAACTTTTTACTTTACCACGGTTAAAAGTAAATAGGGTAATTAAGTGTAAAGATGATATTATTATTACCCTAAAAAATGTCCTAATTCTATTGGACAAGTGTAATTCGACCAAAAACAAACTTAGGAATAAAATATGACCATTTAGGCCCACTTGGATTAGATTAGGACATTTATTATTAATTTATTTAAAGAAGGGTTAAAATAGTTAAAATCAATGTTTAATAAGTAAATAATTTTTCATATGGGGTTATACATAAGATAAATACGACTATAAATATTAATTAGAAAGATAAAATGATTTCCTACATAATGGTATTTTATTTTTAATTTTTAGATATTAAATAATTTAATTTATTTATGACACAAAGATGATGCAGTAATTATCTTATTAATGAAATATTGACATAATTAATGTTATAAACACCAAAATAAATGCAATTTGAGGCTTTTTATGAATTCCACTAATTTTCTAGGTTACTATGACATGTTAGTATTGAATTAAATAATTTTTTTCGAACTAATAATTCTGTTATGATTTTCACAAAAATCAATTACTAAATAGTGTCAAAATTGACATAAAATAGTTTTTAAAACAAATATTATATTAGTAATTGTTATTTTATTCCTAAAAATCTAAGGTTCGGCCAAATGACTTAGATAAGGTTATATACATTAATACTAAACAACTTGGGGTTCGTTTGGCTTCTTATAGTATGTTTATTAACCTTATAGTATAAGAACACAAGAAGACACGGTAAAAGTAAACTTATTTAACTTAATGTTAAATCTAAATGATAAGGTAAAAATAGGAACCTAAACATGTCTAAATTCTATTGGATGAGAGGATTTCGACCCATACCCATCTTAGTTTCTAAATATATCAATTTGGAACTATTTAAAACCGAACTTGACTTTATAATAAAATAATATTTTTAGTTTTCCCAAAGGTACCCCTCTCCTCCCTTATAAAAGGGCACCTCCTCCCCCTCTTCCTCACACCACTTTCAGCCTTCAAGCTCGGCCAACCCCTGAAAATTACTCCTCTCCACTTCCCTCGAGACATACTAGAGGTCCTGGTCTTCTTCAAATACCAATTTTAGTGCCCTAAAAGAAGGTCTCAAAGAAGCACTTCAAAGAAGAGGTAATGTCCGTTACCGATTCTTTCATCTTTATTTCTTCTTCCACTTCTTCTTCTTTAGTTGTTTCATTATGAAGTAATAACATCAGTATCCCTCATATACTGATATGTTATTATAAGTATGAAACAACCCTATTTCACCATCAATCCATCCTACGGAAAAATAAATCACCGCGCGTGCATACGTACGAAATACCGTCTCCACGCCGTGGTGTAATCTATTTTACACCACCACCTTACTTAGATGGGTATAATGGTGAAAATAAGGACTATATATGACTATTATAAAGTGATACTGATTCTGAAATAGTATACATACACTCCAATACAATTCCACGATAATAGGAACGATATCATCACTCGTGCGTACGTACGGAATACCGTCTCCACGATGTGATGCGACTCGTTCTACATGATCTTTATTTCATAATGATTATATAAATGAATTGAATGAATGAATATGATATATATTACACTAATACCATTCCGGAAATGAGGTATCTATAACCTAAATATAATAATAAGAATTTTTTCGACAAAACACGCATAAGAACAAAAAGTTATAAACACCCGAATAATAAGTAGCAATGAAATATTACTACTAAGAAGCTAAGAAAATGACCATATATGATATCATAAAAATAAGTATGATTCTGGAATAAGTCAATAACATTGTTTAAATCATTATACAGGAGGTTCGGACACTTACGAAGCAAAACGAACCTAAGGTAAGGGAAATATCACAATCTCATTTTTATCCGAGATTGTTTATACTTTGGTATTTACTGGGGTGTATTTTATCATCCACATCCATGTTTCCTCAATATTTAATATTATTTCCATCCACCTACAATTTTTTAAATCCAATTTTACCCTTCGGTGAGTTTTTAGTAAAGGATATGAAAGGAATCTTTTGTCATTTTTCGTACGAGGTACTTTTTGACTTTTCCGACAAAGGTACAAGAAGAATGTTTTTTTAACTTATACGGCACGAACGGATTTTTACAGTTTTATAAAGCCTTATTTTCATGAATCTTCCTCAAAAATATTTCATGTCTATTTTCAATAAAATCTCTTTCTTTTAAAATTGCATGACGTTTTGTGAAAAGAAATTGATTTTGAAGAAGAAAGGATATTTTCCTCAAGAATTCATTTCAAGTGTTTTATCAAAATTATTTTCCATCTTAGATAATAAAGGGTTCTGTTTTTATCCCTATTATTACATTGATTTGGTTATGTTGTGATGGAATTATATTTTTATGAATTCCTTTATCTTATATGAATTGTTTTATGATGTCACGATGTTTAAGATTCCCATTTTTATTACATGGGTTATGAAATGATGTATGATTTATGATTTTGTGGCACACATAAGAATGGTATCATTATGAGATGGGTGGGACCTATATCTCCCTCCAATGCATTGGGTAAAGATTTTATATCTCATGAGATAAACATGGCTGGAACAGTAGGTTATACCGGTTCAGTGAAACAGGACTGAAACGAGGGTGACTCGGTTCAGAAATGGACTTTGTCCACTAAGATAGTCTTGGAAATGAGTCTTGACTAACAAGAAATGATTATCTATGATTATGTGTGTATGTAACAAAGTTTCATGTTTTAAGTTATGATTATTTTGATTACATTTCACTTCCATGATTTATTCCATGTTATGAAATTATGATCTCTTTTGCAGGTTAAGATTTCCAAAAGTTATGCGCTTATGTAAATGATGTGATTGATATTTCTTTTATTTACCCTTACTGAGCATTTGAGATCACCCTTTTGTATGTTTTCTTTCCCCAGTTCAGGAATAAGGTTATTAAGTAAGATATTCCAAATGGGACTATAGATATGATGAAATAAATGGGAGACAGTGTAGACGCTTTATGAACTAGTTGTTTATGTTTCCTAGTTTCTAAAGACACTATACCTATACGGTCCTTTCGTGGTTTTGTTATATGTTGTAATAAGTATGCTTCAATTTTGAAGTATTAACAATGTATGTAAAGTATGTGTCGTTATATATCGAGATCCAGTCCATTCCCATTATAGCGTCGAATTACACCAAGGGATGTATTACGAGATTTGCCGGAAGGATCTTCCCACATACGCCAACAGGAGAAGAGTCAAACACTTGGGTTTCAATGATTGCACCACTTGGTGTTTTTATAGATATCTATACTTCAAGGTTTCACGGCTTCAATTCTATAGTTCTAGAAAACATTCAAGATATAAAGGAATACGTAGAACCATAATCAAGTAAGACTTTTTCCATTCTTGAGTGAATAGGAAGTGTACCTTGTATGAATTCATTATCATGCTCCACCTCCGCAGTAGTGATGGCATAAGCCTTGCCTTGTTCCTTTGTCATTGGTGGTTGCTAAAACTGATTACCCTCGAGAGCTCAAGGTTTAGTTCACTGGTTTGCATAGTTCCCTAGCTCCCTACAGTTGTAGCATTGAACCGTGGGTGGTTCTCTCATTTCATCAGATACATTATCCTTCCTTTTCTTGTCTTTTCGACACTCTTGAGCATGGTGTCCTTCTTTCCCACACTTAAAGAATTTCCTCATCCCTTTGAGGCAGTTCCCATTGTGCAACTTCCCACATTTTTGGCATGTGGGTCGTTGATTTTTCTTCCCACCTTTGTCATTAGATCCACTAACTTGAAAATCCATCTTTCGTTTCTTATCCCCATATCCATGGAACCATTCTCTAAACTCCATATCCAATTTTAAAGCACACCGAAAAACTTCTTCATAACTCCCAAAGTCGCGAATTGCAAGAGCCTTTCAAAGGTGTGGTTTTAATCCACTAAAGAATCTATCAATTTTTCTATCATTATTGATAACAAAACCTGAAGCGTACCTTACAAGCCTTGTGAAATTTGCTTCATAGGTTGTGATAGAATCTCATTATTTTTTATTGAGCTCTATTAATTCTCTCTCCATCTTCGTGTGAAGAGTTCGTGGGAAGTACTTATTAAGAAACATTATCTTAACGTCTTCCCATTCCACCTCTTCAATTTCCTCCCTTGGATTGGTGTTCTTAATCAAATCCCACCATTGATCGGCTTCTCCACCTAGACGATAAATGGATAGAGTCACATTCTCCGTCTCAGAATAGTGAAGCACAAAAAAGATCTTCTCCATGGAGTTGACCTAATGTTCCGCAACTAGTGGATTGGAAGATCCACCAAACGTCGGTGGTTGTTGCCGTATAAAACATTCGATAGCCAATTTCTCCCTCTTTGGTGAAGGAGTAAGTTCCCCATTATTATGGTTATTGTTCATAAACTGAGATAATTGGGTAAGAATCATCTTGATGTTTTGAACTCCACCTCCCAAATCATTGGGGATGTTGTTTGGGAAATCATTGCATTGGCCCTCACAAGAGTTATTGGCTTGATTTCTCCTGGTTCCCACCATTTTCTAAAATAGAAAACATTAGAAAAAAACATAAGTAAACAAGTCATGAATAACTTATTTATTTAAATAATATAACAAAAACATGAAATATGGGATCCCTAAGTAAATATTCTTGTGTTAATATTTTTACATAGTCTTATACTAGAGGTTTTCTCTAGGGTTCACTAATCCTAATTCCCAAATTAACTAAACCTTTCCTCTGATACCAACTATAGTGACCCAGACTTTTCTTAAATTACTATTAAATCATTTCAATGATAAAAAACATAATAGTATTACACATATAGGATCAAAAGGTTTAGTGTCTTGAGAAAACTAGGACCATACATAACAAATACAACATCAACCATAAACATTTATTTAATTTCTTTTTCACTAGCTTCTTAGTGGCACTTGTCCTCTCCTTAGTACACGTAGCCACCTGAGGATATAAATAAAAAGGGGTGAGATAGAAACCCAGTAACAGGATAGATAAGAATAACATAGCATGGGGTGAGCATAATCATAACATAGGCAAAAGATCATGAACATGATAGGAGCATAAATAAAAGAATTGAAATGTGGCAATGAATAAAAATGAAACATCATGTCTTAGTGGTTAACTACCACACATACTTGTGAACCAAGCTAGAATCTTTTTCACACATAATTTTACATTTACTCATGAGATTCATCACTTTACCCAATGCATTGGAGTGCTATATAATTTTGGGTGCACCCGTCACATTTAAACATTCATATTGCACTATATAATTTCGGGCGCACCCGTCACATCATAACATTATCATTTATCATGCATGCCACAATGAACATATAACATAAATTAACATAACTAACCCATGAACAGTAATGGTTTTCATCTCATAAGAACACATTCATAAAATTTGGGTTCGCAAAATAATGAGGGAACGACATACTTGATACAAGAACCATCAACCTTGAATGAGAGGTAAAAGTTGAGTTCTTAAGAGAAGAGTTCTTTCATAAAACATTTGGATTGACATAAACTTAATTAGAAACCATGAATATCCCATAAAAGGAAATAAAATGATGAACAAATGATCGTTAAGGAGTGACCATATCAAAAATGGAGTGAAAGAGGTAGAACCCGAAGGATTAAAGTTGGGTTCGAGAATTTCCCCTTACCTTGTACCCGAATGCCTCCTTCTCTTTAATGTCCTATATAATGACATTATATTCATTAATTAGAAATTACAGAACCTTTTATACATTAATAGGGTTTATTATGGTTTCATTATGTCATATTAATTTCCTTTGGATGACTTATAGAGTTTAAAAACATTGTTCGGGGATGTTCATTTTTATGGTTTTCTTGAGTGGTTCACTTGTATTCTTAAATTGAAGTTTTGGTAGAACATGGGTAAAAATCCAGAACTGGTATTACATTTTATTAATTATATTTAAGGATTTTGTATGATCTTATAATGAATAAAACTATATCCATGTGGATGAATCATTAGATAAGAATTAAATGATGGTTATTTGGGCCAATTTGGGCGGTTTTTGGATCACAATGAACTTGTTTTAACTTATCATTTAGTAATATGGCCGTAGGTTATTTAAAGAAATTTAAATATAACATAAAACATATAAAATATTCTGGTTCCACCATATAAATGGTTTCATGACCAGATCTAAAGGTAGAAATGGAAGAAGAAAGTATGTCGTTCTTGAAGGTGATGAATTAACACCACACAAACAACATTCTCTTTAATAAAATATAAGGAAAAGGGAAAGGGGGATGGATGATATAAGAGACCATTAGAATCATAAAATTACATTATGTGTATAATAATGGAGTTACAATACAGTTTGGATGAATATATGTGGGGAGAGATCAAGAAATGAACTTGAACTTGAAAGGAAAATAAAGGAGAAGAGGGAGAGAAATTACCTCTTAAATCTTCCTCTTGAGATCCTCCTTAAGGAAGCTAGTCTTGGTCTTTTGATGAGACCAGAAGATTTTGGACATGGGGGAGGGGCTAGGGAAGGTTTTTGGTCAATGTTTAGAGAAGTCTTGGAGCTTGAGAGTTGTGAGGAAAAGAGGGAGTGACGGGTGGCGTTTATAGTGGTGGGGAAAGGGGTTTCCTTAATATAAAATTGATTAGTTTATTAATTTCACCTAATAAAAGGAATAGTGAGTCTTGAACGACCAAGAATATAAATTTTACAATTTAATCCCGAACCAATTGGGATTACATCAGCATAACATCATCTATGACTCAATTAATACATTATTTAGCATTTATTGTGAATTATCGGATTCAATTATTCATCAAAAATTCAAGTATCTCAGAAAAATCCCAAAAATTTACCACAACCTTTTTTTGACCTGTAGAATCCAAAAATGATGTCCATTTTACAAAAATAAATTTCTAAATATTATTAATTTAATATTTAATTAAAAATCATAATTTACTTTAAAAACTGTTTTTAAGATTAAAACTGATTTTTACAGTGCTTTCAAAAATTATGTATGGTCTTATAAAATTATCTAAAAACTATAAGACATTGATTAAATAATTTATAATACATTTTAGGGAAATAAATATTATTTTAAATTAATTAATTAATTATAATTAATTATTTATGAATTACAAAATACCAAAATGTTTACTAAGGTCAAATTGTCACTTTCAAAGATGTCTAAATTTTATTTAATTATTCATATGTAATTTTACTATTATGTTGGATGATTTACTATTCGTAAGGGTCATATTACTATTCATAAGGGTAGGTCACTATTCACCATAAATTATTATTTTTCATTAAACTCCAAAAATCATCCTGAAAACAACCGCGTATGTCATATTTCCAAAATTCCAAACACAGGGGTGACAAAATTATGTTTAAAGGTCACTTATCACTTAGTAATTCATTATTTTGTGTTTTCATGTTATTTTATGACATAATTATATGAAGGGAATTTCCATTGAAAAACTTTGGGTCGTTACATAACTAATTATTAATTTTATTAATAATATATTAATTAAAAAATTATTATATTTAAAAAAATATTTAATTATTGATTTTTATCATAGGAAAGAAACGACATATTGATTTTTGAAATGTATGAATCGACACCACATCAATTGAAGTTACAGTTTGCCTGTGATGCCCCTAAATACATGTTTAGTGTTTAAAAACACTAAAATGCACGTTTTAAGATATAAAAAAACAAACAATTTCATTTTGGTGTGAAGTTAGGGGAAAATGACCATTTAAGTATTTGTGACGTGTTCAAGAAAACAACACATCCATTCAACATGCGGTGTGCTCTGAATGACTCACTAAGAAATTCTAAAAGATATCAATCTTTTAGAAACATGAATCTGTGGGTAGAAACCAAGAAAAGGACATTCGATTTCCCTAAAATAATGGGAAAATGATCATAGATTTAATTTTTAAATGTAGGAACTAATGTTTCTTCATTTTGAATCACGATTTTCCCATTATGGCCGCAAACGCATTTTTAGTGTTTTAAAACACTAAAACATCAGTGGAATGATCAAAACCATAGAAAATGACATATTATTGATGTAAAATCTTCGAACAAAACACCTATGTGTTATTGATGTGTATGTTCATAAAACATGTCAATCCAAAATGTGGTGTCATCAGAATTATTCAATATACTGTTTTAAAAGGTAAAAAATCATTTAAAAATAATTTTTGGGGTGTTAAAACTAGGAAAAAGAAATCGAATTGCCCTAAAATCAAGGGTAAACTACCATATATTTAATTTTGAAATATAGGAACTAATGATACATCATTCTGAAATACAGTTTTCACGTTATGGCTGTAAAGACATTTTTAGTGTTTGAAAACAGTAAAATGTGTGTTGAATTGTAAAATTCATAGAAAACAACCACAGTTTGATGTGAAATCATGAAAAACCCATTGATGAGTTTTTTTGAAATCTATTCATAGACAACACATAAATAAGATGTGCGGTGTGGTCGGAATTACTCGATATACACTTTTGAAAGGTATAAAATCCTTTAAAAAAGAGTTGGGTGGGGGGGTGGGGTGGGGTAGGGTGGTGGGGGTCAAAACTTGGAAAAAACCCTAAATTGACCAAAAATTATTGGAAAACAATTGTAGATTTAATTTTGAATTGTAAAAAGAAACAAAATGTTATTTTTAATTATGATTTTCCTGTTATGGTCATAAACACTTTTTTAGTGTTTTAAAATAGTAAAACATATGTGGAACAGTGAAAACCATATATAACAACCTCAGATTGATTTTAAATAATGGTGAAACCAATGTTTATTTTTTTGACATGTAAATATAGACAACATATCAATCCAAAGTGTGGTGTGTTCATAATTACATGATATAAAATTTTGAAAGGTACAAAATCCTTTAAAAACAAGTGTTTGGGGGTTAAAACCAAGATAATGAAATCCGATTTCCCTAAAATCATGGGACAATGTGTATATATTTAATTTTAAAGTGTATAAATTGAAGAAACATAATTTTGAATTATGGTTTTCCCGTTATGTCTATTAACACTTTTATAGTGTTTTAAAAGACTAAAACATGTGTGGAATGGTTAAAACCATAGAAAAAGACCTAATAGTGAGGTGAATTCATGGGAAAACCATTGGTAAGTTTTTTTTGATATATACATGTAGACAACATGTCAATCTAACATGTGGTTTGGTCAGAATTACTCAGTATAGAGTTTTGAATGGTACCAAAGTATTTAAAAACAAGTGTCAGGTGGTCAAAACAAGGAAACTAACATCAGATTTCCCTGAAATCATGGAAAAATTGATCTAGATTTAATTGTGAAATATAGGACGTAACGACATGTCATTCCGAATTATAGTTTTCTTGTTATGGATGTAAATGTATTTTTAATGTTTTAAAACACTAAAACATGGTGTAATAGTTAAAACCATATAAAATGACCTTATATTGATGTGAAATCAGGTAAAAAACCCAATAGAGTTTTTTTATGTGTACGCATAGAAAAAATGTCAATCCCATGTTCGGTGCACCCGGAATTACTTAGTATACACTTTTGAAAGGTACAAAATCCTTCCAAAACAAGTGTTGTGGGTCAAATAGAAGAAAATATATTAAAATGCCAAGAAATTATGGGAAAATAGACATATATTAAATTTTGAAATGTAGGAACTGACAGAACATCATACTGAATTATAGTTTTTCTGTTATGGACATAAATGCATTTTAAGTATTTCAAAACACTAAAATGTGCATGGAATGGTTAAAACTATAGAAAATGGACATATATTGATGTTAAATCATGGGTAAACCACCTTTGAGTTTTTTTACATGTACGTGTAGAAATCAAATCAATTTGATGTCTGGTGTGGTTATAATTACTCATCATACAATTCTAAAAGGTACAAAAGCCTTTAAAAACAAGTGAAGAGTGGTCAAAACCTAGAAAATGATTCCACATTGCCCTGAAATCATATGAAAAAAACATACATTTAATTGTGAAATGTAAGAACTAGTGACACATCATTCCAAATTACAGTTCTTCTGTAATGGGTGTAAACATATTTTTAATGTTTTAAAACACTAAAACATGCATAAAACAGTCAAAAACAAAAAAAAATGGCCTCATATTGATGTGAAATAATGGGAAAACCACCATTGTGTTTCTTTTAAAATATAAAACATTTTGTGATATCAAAAAAATATTATGTAAATTTCAAGCACACTGCATGTTTCCTTAAAAGTAAATTTGAATGTTTACTAATCCCATTTCAGTTTCAACTGTTGAATCATATCTTAAATAAGTATTTTTATTTATTCAATGTGATTTTAATTATATATTATTTATTTTCTATTAAAGATATATTTTATTATCAAAATAAAAAATATGTGTAGTATTATGAATATATTTTGTATTTTTTTCTTTGGTATTTATTTTCTTAAATGTTAGGGTTTTCATTGTAGGTGATAGATGATGGAAGTAGGTAGGAGGTTGACCATTGCGATCAATTACACTCGTCAGAAAGAAGTTATGTTGGTTCTTATTTTCTATGGTATGTTAATATTTTATCAATTATTCTACTGTAATTCTAATTTCTTATGTGTAGTTTTAATTATTGTTTACTTTTTTTATAGTTGGTGAGATGACGTGGTTGGGTTCAGTTCATTACATGATGTGCAGGCAAACTGATATAGTGGAGGTCATGACATGGATTTATATTAGGCACTATTTGTTGCTGGACATATTTTATATTTATATTGACAGATGTATGGTTTGACATAGATTGAGGTTATGATGAATGGATGTTTGTATGTATGATATATGTATGATGTGTTTATCATTTATTTACATTTTAGTTTATTATATGTCATTTTTTATATTTATATATATATATATATATATATATATATATATATATATATATTAAAAATTAATCTCATTTAGTGGTAGTTTTATGAAACTGCTGCTAAATACACTAAATTAAAAATATTTAGAGGCAGGTACCATTAACCAGCGCTAAAATGAACCACTAATGATATCTATTCTAATAGTTTATTTTATTTTATTTATATTTCCTTCAATTATTTTTTTAAATAAATAAAATTCAGTTAATTAAAAAAATGACCTCCTCTAAATCATCCAAAAATGACACTTAACAAAACTGCTACTAAATTATAAAAACCAACACAAAATAACTAGTGACCATGAAATACATGGAAGTTTTAATAGATGTCCCTAAACTATGAGGCAACAGTTTAAGCCACTAGTTAAAAAAACTACCACTACATATATTTTTTTATAGTAAAATAGGGAGGTGGTGTGGCATGGTGACACAAAGACGTTGTTGTGTGGGTGAATTGAAAGAGTGATGGGTCCATTAGCAACCAAAAATCATCCCTATACTAATTCATATTTCAGATATAGATGGATGAGTGACTTTAACAATTTGATTGGGGGAAACACAACAGGATGGTTGTTGGAAGGGGGTGATACAACTTGGTAGTTATTTACACCAGCTTATTTGGTGATTAGGTAGATGATGTAATGTGAGTGGCAGGCAGTGCACTATAGAAACAAGGAAACACCACTATGTGGGCATTTCAAAAGAGGGAATTTTGTATTGGTTCCTATTAACTAGGCCTCTACCCAGATGAATTTAGTATGTGGAATAAAGGGATGACATACCACAGTATGATGAATTCAGATATGGTGTTATTGTTCTTACATGGGGATGGCGCGATGTAAATACTTGTGATAAAGAATGAGGAAATGTAGCTAATGTGATCCTTCATTTCATTTTCTTCTAGAGCATTTGGTCTGAAATCATTTTGTCCTTTAGGCCATCAAGATCTTTTCTTTTAGGAAACATAAATAAAATAAATATGTACTCTGATTGCATGTTAATCCTTGGGGGGTGAGGCTTGACCAAATATAAAGTCTAGGTACATCTATATTTTTGGTTTATAGTCCTTTATTCTGAATATATATTATATTAGAAATATATATATATATATATTTATTATAAATATAATTAAAAATATATTTAGGGCGACGGGAGAGATATGCAAGAAGGGTTTTTCCTCCATTACAATCATTAATTTTAATTTTAATTATAATAATATTATTTATAGTTATAAATTATTCTTATTATTTAAAATGAAATTAAATAAATAATTAACTTAATGAAAACAATTTAATTAAATAATAACAATTATAAAAATTGTAATTAAATAAAAAATTTAAAAACAATATAATTTTCTTAAAAACAACATTCGAGTAGGTATTATGTTTGAGTTTACATTTTTACATTTGTGCATGTATTTTTAATTTTAGTATATATTCTTATGTTCAATTAATAGAATAAATTATAAATATTATTCAAAAACTAATTACCTTTTTAAATTTTAATATTTTAGTTAATTATTTTCTTTGGCATAAAACAAAATAATGTCATGTTTTTTTGAATAATCATAAAAGTGTATTTTTGATTGATGATAAATAAAAATATGTTACATTAATGACAAAAGGTAAATTTTTGAATAAAGAATGATAATAGTAGACTTTTTGATTTTTTCCATACATAGAATCCTCATTTTTTCATATTTTATATAATTCCTTGACTCTACTGAAGACCTCATCACACTATACTTCCCTTGTCCTTAGATTTCTAATGAGTATGGTTTTCCCCCAATCACATGATAACCGTTTAGAATTCATGGGATTTTCCTTTGTTCAACCCTTCCTCACAAGCGACTGGTGAGAACGCTTTATGAAAATGTTATGCAGTTAAAGGGAAACAAATCATAGTGGAATATGGGGAAGAATCCAATTTTATCCATAGTTCATTTTAATTCAATCCTCCCTTAAACCCATATCTGTGGATTAGATCATCATGTATTACAACACCATGGTAAAACTCCATTTTTGGGGATTTGTTTACATTTATTTTGGAGATTTTTGTAGAGTTGTATACCCACGTGAAGAGGTTTCTAAGAGAGCTTCTAGGTTTAATTTTTTTTAAACTTTTTTAGTTTTTTACTATTAATTCAAGAGTTTCCATCGTTATTTTCAAAATTTTACTAGTGAATAATTGAGGTTTTACCACTCAAATTTGATTGGAAAATTAATATTAATAGTTAATTACTACTTTTATTAGAATTAAAGATATTTTGTACGTTTATATTTCAAAATAATATCACTCAATTCATTAAAATTGGAAAAAAAATTAAATTATTATTTTTTAATATTTTTAATAATTAATATTTTTATCATCCATATAAACATTATTTTTTGTAACTTAGTAGTAATTATTGAAAATAAAAAAATGTTTTGATGAGAAATTTATATTCTAAAAAAATTTAAATCAATCTCTAAAAATCGATATATTGATTATGGTTATTACCTAAAATTAATTATAATGTGACTTTAATGGTGTAAAAAATATTAAATTCTTTATATAAAAGAAAACCACGTAAAAAATATTTTTTATTGAGTAAAATATTTTTTATTTTCTAAATTAAAATAATTTTACCTTAATCTATAATCATTCAACTTGAAAATATTATTATGAAACTCCACTAAAAAAATTTATTAGAAAATTCCACTAATATAATACACACATAAAATGTTAAATTCTATTGGAAAATGTACATGGAAAATTATATTTGAAAATCCCTCTAAAAAGTTATACCTTCTAAAAAACTATAATAAAATTGATATTAAAACACAATTTGAAAATAATATTAAATATTTTAAAGTTAGAAATTTAAAATCCAAAATTCCCGTAAGTAATTTCCTTGAATGTTAAATTCCAAACATATAATTAAATAAAATAGTGAAAAATATCACTAGAAATTTTTTTAATAATCTAATCTAAACCTTATTATATGATTCCTCAAGAAAATCACTATAAAATACAAGAATGTTTCTTAAAAAAATATAGTTTACAATTACACTATAAAATTGTAGTAAAACATTAAAAGTAATAACACATTGTAAAATACAAAGGAAAATATCACAGAAAATTTATAATTAAATCTTCAACCATAAAAATATTTTTATATAAAAAATTAGAAAAATTTAATAATTTTATAAAATAATAATTTGTATACTTCAAATGAAAATCTTATGTATTTCAAAAAAAATATTTTCCATTAAAGATACAATTAGCTGAATATTTTTTATTTTTGTCAAATTATTAAAAAAGGGAATTAAATAATATTGTCATTATTTCTTAAAAATGTATAGAAACACTTCGTTATAAACATAAACAAAATATTATTTCTCTTAAAATTAAAATTATTTTTTGATGCATTTACAATGTTTACTAACTTTTTCAAAATTATTTATTTTTTAAATACGAATAAATTTAATTATCCTTTCCCAATTTATTAAAAAATTATTGTTTTTTGAAATAAAAATAATGTTAATAAATATTTTTCAAGTTTGGAGTCATATGAACTTTTACAGAATATTTCCTAAGTCTAAAGCCTTATAATGAAAAGAAAATCCATGCGATCAAAATTATTACAATGAAATGACTTACATAACTAAAGTCCTACAAAAATAGTATTTTTCAAATATATGATTAGATTTTTGAGTAACTTTTTACCGTCACAGTATTCTGAGAAAATAAAAAATGTACCTTTTTTGTTGTCAAAATCATCCTTTCCTAATGAGGTACCGATTAGGAAAATAATGTTTCTATTTTCAAGAAAGCATATATTTTTATGGTAGACCAATTTTTCAGTAAAGGAGTACCTATATGTTCGGTATTTTCGATGATGGTCACATGAAAAGAACATATGGATGATTTTTAATGATATATATATAAGTATTTTCTTGAATGTTTGATAATAGAAGAGTTTAAATTAAAATATAAGTATAGTTTTTTTATGATTCCACAAATCTCTCTCATAAGTTTCTTTCTTTGATTTTTTCATTCTATTCTTCTTGCACGACTGAACCCAAGCCCATCTGGACCGGGCCAGACCAGGACCGGGTCGGGTCGGCCCAAGCCGGGTTAGACCGAACCCAGGCCCATCTGGACCTAGATACTTCTTTTGGCCATATCTTGAGAACTGAGCGTTCGTTTAACGAACCATCTACGGCACCAGGATCCTTAGATTGTGATGGTCCTTTTGGTATACTCCACTTGAGTTTTGGATAAAGTTATAGTATGACCAGGTTGGATCGAAACTAAATCTAAGTGGGCCCTCGGAACGAAAACACTAATAACTTACAGATAGGGTGTCTGATTGATGCTCTGTTTGTCATGTTGGGTCCTTTATGATTTGAAGAGCCTTTGGGATACTTTTTAGTGGGACTTCATGGCAGTTAAAGTATCGAACAATGTCTTAAGGAGAGGAACCTCCCAGAATCAAGCGTGCTTAGTGTGGGAAACCTGTAGCTGACTGTACTTAAAGAATCTTCATATCCTGTGTGGGTCATCTTCGATATTATGTGGGTCTGTTCCCATTGATCCTATGTGGGTCAGTGCATATCGATCCTTCTTGGGTCATCTCCAGATCTTGTGTGGGTCATCTATCAGATCATGTGTGGGTTAGTGATCAATGATCCTGTGTGGGTCAGCACTCAGTGATCCTCTGTGGGTCAGATCCTATGTGGTTCAGTGGGGGTTAGTTACCTATTGATCATGTGTATGTCAGAATTAGTGATACTTAACATAATTCGATGATCTAGCTTACGACAAATCATTAGTACTTCTGTACATAAGTTATACATGGTGTGAGCTAAGTACTTACCTTTGTGGTGATACTATTGTGGTATTCTTCTGTGTGGCGTTACTTTTGTGGTACTTACATTTGTGGAGTTACCTTCGTGGTATTCTTTACTTTATGGAATCGTTGAGCTTTTGGATAAAGAGTTTGGTCTTGTGTTTCCTCATGAAAGAGATGGTTATACTTGATAACTTAGGTATATGTATGGGCATATACCTAATTAGGGTTGAATGTTGTTTTCATGTTTTGTGGTTTATCCTTTGTAGATTCTGAGAGACATTAGGGGGTATCAGGGTCCCTACTGAGTATCATTATACTCACCGCTACACGGGCTATGTCCGCACTTTGTTCTGTCTTGTGCAGACGACGAACATCGTTGATCGGGGTTGGGGGTACCAGGACAGGAGGCTACACGGAGGTGGACCTTAGATGAGGCGTACCGAAGAGATGATTGTTCGCGAGTTTTACCTACCCTTTAGGTAGGATCCTTGGCGTGTGTTCGCAGGAGATGTTTTTTAGTTTAATTATACTTTCCAGTTGGGCTTGTTTTCTAGCCCCTTTACTTACTGTACACACTATTTTTACTATAAATTTTTACATTGTGCTCGTATCTTGATATGTTCTTGGTTGTGTTAGTTTATAGGTTATAAAGGAAATGCCTTCCCAGTTTTTGGGATATTCCTTTCTGGTTCTAGTTTCCATCCCCTGGCCTATGGAAGGCGGGCTAGGGGTAGTCACGACATGGGCCCCAGGGTACGGGTTATGACAAATTGGTATCATAGGAGTTTGGTTCTATTGAATAACTAGGACTCTAATCTTTTCTGTGAGGTAATAGTGTTAAGTGTGATGAGTGTGGTTTTTAGTTTGGGGAATCCAGTGTTGGTGTAGTGACTAAAATATCCATACACCAAGACCCTGACTTCTGATTTCGACTCAGTGCACAGAAACACTGATTACATGTCTATTTTTGAAAATTTTTCTTTGTGATCACTTTGATTCAGCTCACCAGGTATAAATTATTGACCATGGAACACATGTATCTTTTCAGGATACCTCCATGAAGATAGCCAGCCAGGGTTCCAGGTATAGTACGTGATGACAACCCACTGAGTGATGAGAATTCGATGTAGGGCTCCCTTACAGCAGTTATATCACCAGGTGGTGTACAAGAAACACCACTACTCATTGGACATTCAATGCCACCATCCCCAATAGCAGAGGATGCATTCCACTTGATCATGTTGCACGAGTTCCCGCACCAGAGGCCACTGAGGATCTGGGGTGAGACGAATCTATAGGCGGATGAGGACTGTTTGGAGGCTGTGGTTAGAGTTTTCCGATTGGTAGGGACACCAGATGATCTCATGGTGATCCTTGCAGCCAGTCTTCTTTAGGAAGTAGTGAGAATATCGTGAAGTTTGATGATCCAGGTTCATGATGAGGTGACTCTAATCTGGGCAGAGTTCGAGAGCCTTTTTCGGGAAGAGTTCATCCTAGCGACTTTATGCTTAGTGCGTATATAGGAGTTTCTCCACTTCCAGTAGGGTAGCATGACAGTGGCTCAGTATTTATCGAGGTTCACCGACCTCTCTTGCTACTCCAATAACATGGTTCAGGACCCTTTATTTAGGGCCCATACCTTCGAGCAGGAGCTCAGACGAGAGATTAGAGATTCGATTATTTCTCTCAGCATCCCGACGCAGGTGGGGGTGTTATAGTGAGCACTCTTAGTGGAGAGCTTCCTTGCTAAGCAGTCACTGGTAGTGAGACTTACCACCAGACGCTATATAGAAGAGACATCTGCAGATGGCAGCAGACTGATGACATAGAGGTCCAAGAGGACCAGACCTATAGGTCGACGACCACTGGATATAGGGTCTGTGGTTTGCGGCTCTCGAGACAGAGTAGGACAAGAAATGAACAAGATGTGTTACCCGTGGGGCGGGCATGGTCACATGGATCGTGACTGCCCAAACCTCCATACAGAAAACCAATAGACGGTTGAAGGACCGCCTAGGTAGAGGAAAATATTCGATCATGGAGGTCCGCTGGTAGGAGGCAGACATGGAAGAGGAGCAGGCCATGCCGTAGGCTGTGGGCAGCGATTCAAGGTTCTACTTCCCCCACCACCAAGTGGTCCAACCCAACCATAGAGAGCAGGTGGACATGGACAAGCTCAACTTCAGGCATCTAAGGCCTACAACCATGGTGCTCCGGATATGATACGAGGTATGATCTATGTCTATTATACCTTAGCTAGAGTACTTATTGATATAGGTTCCAGTCATTATTTTATTTACACAACCCTCGTTCGGAGCTCAGAGATTCCAATGGAGTCGTTGCCTTGATCCTTATGGCTAGAGACTCCTACGGGATCATATTCAACAATTACACACTAGTGCCAGAAGTGTGAGCTTACTCTAAAAGGAGAGAGCTTCAACTAGGATCTTCTGGTAGTGGTGTTGATGCCTTACGACGTTATCTTGGGTATGGATTGGTTATCTACAGTCCATTCTTAGATCGATTGTATTAGGCCCAATGTGTAGTGTGTCCGCACGGATGGGACCAGGTTTTCTATCACCGGCGAGAAGGGAACCTTTTCAGAACAGGATGGACTTATCCAGAGGAGGGTACAACCGATCACACATCAGTTGGCTGGCCTTACCCTCCGAGTGGTTGATGTAGAGAGTCTGATCTATCCTGTAGTGGTGTATCAGTATGCTAATGTTTTCCCTGATGATGTTCTGAGTCTACCTCCTTGCATAGAGGTGGTCTTTTATATCGACTTGTACCCCGGTACATCACCGATATCTTCACCAGCATATCAGATGTCTCCCGCAGAGCTTTGAGAGCTGTGAATACAGTAGGAGTACTTACAGAGCAAGGGGTTCATTATGCCCAGTGTTTCTCCTTGGGCAGGCCTGATTTTGTTCGCCAAGAAGGCGGATGGGAGTTTGAGACTCTGTGTGGACTATCGACACCTCAACTAGGTGACTGTGAAGAAAAAGTACACACTCTCGTGTATTGAAAATATATTTGACCAGTTCAAGGGAGCACGGTGGTTTTCAAAGATAGACCTCAGATCAGGCCATCACCAACTCAGAGTACGAGATGAGGATGTGCAGAAAATGGCCTTCAGATGTCGGTATGTCCATTATGATTTCTTGGTTTTTCCATTCGGCATGACCAATTCCCCAGTTTTGTTTATGGGACTCATGAACATGATCTTCCAGCCATACCTTGATCGCTTTGTGGTAGTCTTTATAAATGACATCCTGATATACTCAGTAACCGAGGAGGAGCACGCCTCCCATCTGCAGATAGTTCTAGACACACTCCAAGAGCACTATATTTATGGTAAGATCTCTAAGTTCTAGTTATGGATCCGAGAGATTCACTTTATGGGGCACGTTATCTTGTAGGCTGGAGTTGCAGTGGATCTAGTGAAATTTAGTTTGTTCTATCTTGGGAGCCACCCTGGAGTTTGACAGAAGTGCAGAGATTCCTGGGATTGGTCGGATACTACCAGAGGTTTTTGCATGACTTTTCTAGAGTTGCGGCACCCTTATCAGAATTGACGAAGAAGGGGAAACCCTTCTTGTGGTTGGAGAGATTCTAGCGGAGTTTCCAGTAGCTCAGGAATATACTGACGTGTTCCCCCATCTTGAGGCTACCGGAGGAGTGCATTGGGTTCTTAGTCTACTGCAACGCATTAGGGACTGGGCTCAGATGTGTCCTGATGAAGGAGGGAGTAGTGATCACGTATGGTTCTTGATAGCTAAGACAACAAGAGAAAAAATACACTACCCATGACCTGGAGTTAGAAGTAGTGGTCTTCGACTAGAAGATGTGGCGAAATTACTTGATGGACGACTGTTTTACAGTCTACTCTAATCACAAGAGTCTCAGGTATATCTTCTCTTTGAAGGACATGAACAAGAGACATTAGCGTTGGCTTGAGTTCCTCCAGGAATATGACTTCAAGATAGCCTATACTCCTACGAAGGGGAATGTAGTAGTAGATGCACTCAACAAGAGATCTGGTACACAGTTACTGAGTGAGGCAACAGAGTGGCTAGCTGCTTTGTGGATATCCTATGTGGATTGAGATGGAGCAGCTTATCTTAATTATCTGACAGTCACTCCCCCACTCCTTCTGTGAGATAGGGAGGTGCAGCTTGGGGACACTGACTGCGAGGCTCGACGTGCTTAGATATCCACAAGACATGTACCTGATTGTTGTTTTGAAGGTGGGGAGCACGTCATCCTCTTCAGAGGACATACTATGGTACCCGTGATGCTACAAGAGTAATTTTTGAGGGAGTTCCATGCATCCCCTCTAACGATACATCCAGGAGTGGAGAAGATGTACTAGGACCCTCAGCGTCAGCACTGGTGGCTGGGAATGAAGAAAAAAGTGGTAGCATTTCTCTCACAGTGCCTCACTTATCAGCAAGTGAAGGTAGAGCACCAGGTTCCAACAGGCTTAGTTCAGCCACTAGAGGTTCCAAAGTGGAACTGGGCTGAAATTTCCATGGAATTTGTGATAGTACTTCCACGCATGACCCGAGGTTATGATTCTATCTTGGTGATCATTGACCGACTCACCAAGTCGGCCCACTTCATACCTATCAGAGATCAAGGAAAAGTAGAGATCTTGGGATTCCTCTACATGCAAAAGATTATACATCTTCATGGAGTTCCATCTACGATTTTCACCTATCGTGATGCACGTTTCTCTTCCTGACTATGGTAGGGGTTGCAGGAGGCGTTCGGGACACAACTTTGGTTGAGCACCGCCTTCCATCCTCAGACGGATGGTTAGACAAAGTGGACCATTCAGACTATTGAGGACATGCTATGTGCTTGCATCCAAGATTTCGGCTGCAGTTGGGAGGATCACTTACCTTTGGTGGAGTTCGTGTACAACAATAGATATCACTCCACTATCGGTATGGAACCGTTCGAGGAATTGTACGGTCGACCTGGCAGATCACCTCTATGCTAGACTGGCTTAGGGGAGTCAGTACTCATGGGGCCAGAGTTGGTATGGTCTACCACGGAGAAGGTGCAGATTATCCAGGAGTGGATGAATACTACACAGATTAGACATAAGTCTTTTTATGACAGGATACAGAGACCTCTGGAGTTCGAGGATGGTGATCATGTCTTTCTACGGGTCTCACCTCGATGAGGTTTGTGGGGATTTGGCCGGGGCGAGAAGTTATCTCTGAGGTTCATTGGACCCTTTCAGGTCCTCAGCAGAGTTGGTGAGTTGGCGTACCTCTTATCTCTTCCAACTTAGTTTCACCGGGTGCATGGCATTGTCCACGTATCCCAGCCGAGGAGATACGTACATGATCCTTCACACATCGTGGACTGGAGCGAGCTGAACATAGAGGATGGATAAACATTTTCGAAGGTTCTAGTAGAGATTAAGGATCGATAGGAGAGAGTCCTTCATGGTCAGTCGATACCACTGGTGTGTGTATATTGGCAGCACAGAAACCTCTATAAGATCACATGGGAGTGGGAGTCTCAGATTTGTACTCAGTACCCCCACTTGTTTCCCTAGTTTGTGTTGTGGATTTCGGGGCTGCAAATCCTTGAGGTGGGGAAAATTAAAAGACCCAAATTTTTCCATTTATTTATTTTAATTATATGGGAATATTATGAGCCTGGGAAAATTGACGGCCTGTGATTCTGAGGCCCGGTGATCCCGGAATTAATTTTTGAACTTTTTTTTGGGTACGTTCAGTAAACGCGTGAGCGGCGTTTTGTAACTTTTGAACCGTTGCTTGGAATTGAAATATGAGAACACCATTGAACTCACAGTGCCGATATTCTCTTAGGAAGACCTTCACCTCGACTGCAGTAGGTTAAGGGTGGAAGTTAGTTTTTTAGTTTTTTGTGGGAGAAGAAAAAAATAAAATAAATAACATTTTTTTTTGAAACCTTCTTTTTGACTTGTGGAGGTGGGGACCACATAGGGGTGGTTGGGAAATTAAGAATGGGCAATAAATGCCCAGTTACACAAATTATATAATCACAACTCTCTTTAATTAATAGGGTTCATTGAATTTAAATAAATGAAACAAATTTTTAATTAAGGGTTATTTTGTTAAATATTCTTGAGAGAATTATGGGTTTTTTCTCCATTGGTGAAAGGGATAAGAAGCTGTTGAAGGAAGATCCTCCAAAAAAGAAGATCCTACAATGAAGAACCCCCCTCAACGAAGAACGAGGATGATTCTCAAGCCTGGATCAGAAGAATCTTGCGGGAGCAACGAATGCTGATTTCACCATCATCGTCTTCCTCCTCACAACACCTCCAACAGATGATCGAGGTAGGGGTGTGTTTTATGATTGTTCTTCATAGATTCATGTTGATTCTATCCTCTTTAATAGTATAATATCGGACTAACGTGGATGGTTCATGTCAAAAAAACGTGGCCTGATCCCTCCATATCTTTAATGTTGACGTGTTCTTCGTGGGCCGCGCTGACGGCGGCGGCACACCACACTGCCAAAGAATACTGCAACCCATTGGCCGCGGAGGAGAAAAGTGGTGGCTGACACCTGACCGAATGCATGGAACTGGGGAGGCACATCCGCACCGCCGGTAGAGAAGGAGGTTGCGGCCTGTCGGCCACAGCGGTGGGAGGACAATAACCGATATCTGGCCGGCCACGTGGAGGTAGGGTGGCCCACGTCCGTGCCACCATTTTAGTAGGAGGCTGTGGCCCATCGGTCGTAGTGGAGTAGGGTGGTGGCCAACACACTGGCTGGATGCGTGGTAAAACGGTGGCACGCGTTTGCACCACCAGAGTAGGAGACCGCAACTGCTTGGCCGCGATATGGGTCGTAGGGCGGTCAGCTTCAGGCCGACCACAAAAATCCAGCAGTGCCATCACGCCACTGGGAGGAGGACCGGCTGGTAATATGGCTGGCCGCGTCACACCGAGTGGGACCCCTCCGGCGGGTCCTGCATGCGGGTAGGGCGAACCGAACGGTCCAGAAGACTATTTGGGTGACCTGGGAGGAGCGCCTCCCCTCTAGGGTGTCATCTAGGGTGGACCCCACCATAGCAAACCGCCCAGAAGAGCAGGCCACACCACAACAGGCCGCTCTCAATGGAAGGATCCCCTTCGCGGGCTAGGCCGGACCTGGACCAGGTCAGTCCAACTAAGTTGGACCGGACCCAGGCCCATCTGGATCGAGATACACCTTTTTTGCCATATCAGGAGAACCGAGAGTCTGTTTGAAGAACCATCTACGAAATCAGGATCCTTGGATCATGATGGTCCTTTTGGTACAGTCCACTTGAGTTTTGGATAAAGTTGGAGTACAGCCGGGTTGGATCGAATCCAAATCCAACCGGGCCCTCGGAATGGTAACACTAATAAATTACAGACCAAGCATCCGATTGACGCGTTGTATGTCGTACTGGATCCCTTATGACATGACAGACCTTTGGGATACTTATTTATGGGACTTAATAGCAGTTGAAGTATTGAATGATGTCTTGAAGAAAGGAACCTCCTGGAATCAAGCGTTCTTAATGCGGGAACCCCGTGGCTGGTTGTACTTTAAGAATATTCAGATCCTGTGTGGGTCAGTGCTCAACGATCCTATGTGGGTCAGCACATACCAATCCTGTGTGGGTCATCTCCAGATCCTGTGTGGGTCATCTATCAGATCTTATGTGGGTTGGTGCTCAACGATCCTATTTGGTTCAATGCTCAGCGATCCTGTGTGGTTCAGTGCATACCGATCTTGTGTGGGTCAGATCCTGTGTGGGTCACCGGGGGTTAGTTACCTATCGATCCTATGTGGGTCATAAGCAATGATAGTAAACAAAATACGATTATTTAGCTTATGACTAATAATATGTACTTCTGTACTTATGTTATACATGTTGTGAGATGAGTCCTTACCTTCGTGGTGATACCATTATGGTATTATTCTGTGTGGTGTTACCTTCATGGTAATTACCTTTGTGGTGTTTCCTTCATGGTATTCTTTCCTTCGTGGAACATTTGATATTTTGACTAAAGAGTTTGGCCTTGTGTTTCCTCATGAAAAAGATGGGTATACTTGATAACTTAGGTATATGTATGCGCATATACCTAAGTAGGTTTGACTGTTGTTTTCATGATTTGTGGTTTATCCTTGGTGGATTTTGAGAGACCATAGGGGGTCTCAGGGTCCATACTGAGTATCGTTATACTCACCCCTACACGGGCTATGCCCACACCTTGCTGTGTCTTTTTCAGATGACGGACAATGTTGATCTGGGTCGAGGGTACTAGGACAGAAGGCTACACAGAGGTGGACCTTTGATGAGGTGTACCATAAAGTCGACCGTTCGAGAGCTGTACCTACCCTTTATATAGGATCCTTGGTGGGTGTTCGTTGGAGTTGTTTTTCATTTTTACTTTTACTTTCTAGTTGGGCTTGTATTCTGGCCCCATTACTTGCTTTACAGAATCTTTTTACTCTACATTTTTACTTTATGCTCACATCTTTCTGTGTTCTCAGTTGTGTGAGTTTACAGGTTATAAAGGCAATTCCTTTCCTGTTTTAGGGATATTCCTTTCTGGTTTTAGTCATCATCCCCTGTCCTATGCAAGGATTTCTTGGGGTAGTCACAACACGGGCCCCGGGGGACGGGTCGTGACAAGAAGGGTATTTACAATCAATGGGAAATGATTTAAGTAATACATTGAGGGACTTCCGAATGATTCAATCAATTTCATTATAATGCATAACCCCATTATCACTTGAGAATATCAGGCTATTTATAACCCTTCCACCTTTATATTACTTTTCCAATTTAATATTATATATTTAATGTGTAAATATTATCTCATAGGTTCACATTGAATACAATTGAAAAAAAATAGTTTGGGGTAAAAACCCACATTTTGGGGTAGCTTCTTTAGGTTTTTCATTTGTGTATTTTTGTGTGTGTGTGTTTTTTGTTAATTTCGAAAAAAAGAAATAAAATAGAAAATAATTTAAAAAAAATACATCATTTAACATTCTCATTAACATGTTGAAATATAAAAAATGAATGTTTTCAAAATTTTTTTGTGGCATGATAAAAATGAGCAAGATTTCAATGTTAAGGGTTGATTTTTTATAAAACCTTAAGTTGTCGATGATATGATTGGTTGTTTCATTATAAGATATTTTAGATTTTGACTCAATTATTTGTGATATTTTGTCATGGTAAATCATTTCATTGATTTCTCAACACATCTTCTCTTGAAACCATGACTTGTGAAATTTTTTCGACGGAATTGAATGTATAACAAAGTTAGGAAAAAAATATGTTATATCAGTGATTGATCCATAAATTCATTTATATTCTGATCAATTTCATTAATGTAATGAATTTACCTATTTATTTGTACCTAATATCTGAAAATTTAATTCTCTCAAAAAATAACTAAAAAGAAACAAAAAAACAAAAAATAATATCTTAATAAAGAGGGGAGGGATGTAGTGTATAACACATGGGGAAATATTGGTCGAGAGATTAAGGATTGAATTTTGAGAATGATTAAGAGATTGGGTCTTGAAATCTTATCAAAAAATAATGTTAAACATGTTTAGTTAATTAAACCAATAAATAATAATTATTTTACTTGACATGAAGGTACTGCAAAAACGGAGGAGACATATGCTTGAAATGGTTGGCACACACACATAGGGAATTAATGGAATGGTAGACCCATAACTTGTTTCACTATGATTAGTGTCATTAATCTCAATAGATTTCATTTTGATTCAATTTAAGAGAAAATGAGTTTCAAATTTATTGATATTGACTATTGATGATATTATTACTTTTTCTATATTTCCACTATGGATTGAAGAATATGAACATTCATATATTGTCACATGATTTGAGGTTTTTCCTAGGAGTGAAAAAGGGTATGTGTGGGGGAGTTGATAAAAAACATTATTGAATATTTTATTTATAATAAATGATATAATTTACTCAATTTTTATTAAATATGTCTATTTATAAAATATTTGGGATTAGATCATTCATTTGAAAAATTGATAAAAATATATTTTTCCTTTTAAAGTTTACTATAGTATTTCAGCCATGAATATTTTTTTCTATTTTATTTGAACTAAATTTTTTGTAAAATATTTCCTCAATCAATGGGATACGACTTTTATTCCAGAAATATTAGGTAAATCATGCATTTTATTGGACTAAATGGGACATGAAGTCAAAGATGGACTGGACTCCACAAATTGTACAACACTTCACCATTTAGGCCATATATTATACATATAGACTTGGATTGTGATTAAAATTTTACAGCAGAAATATGATATAATTTAAAAAATAATTCTTCTGGAAGGATATCTAGTTTAAGTGTTTCTTTAGTAAACAAGGTGGTAAAATTTAGATTAAAATATTTAGCCACATTTGTCCATTCACACATGGAAACTCGTTTAAGCATAGACTCCCATATACTCTATAAATATTTATTATTATTATTTTTAGAGTTTGTGAAATGATTTAGTAGATTTACTGAAGATAATAATTGGTTTCACTCTATTTATCTAGCCATTTAATGAGGGATAACTCTTGAAGCAAGCACCGCTTCATTGAATCCTTCTTCTTCTTATGCATGTTGTAATATTTTTCTCTTTTAATAAATTTATTAGTTTATTTTTTATTTATTATATTTTGTTCAATTTTCTTCTTCTATACTCATCCTCTTTGGTATGTAAATTAACATTAGAATCATGATTGAGTTATTCTTTTTCCAAAACCTTTTTGAATGCAAAAGGTTTCTATGATTAATACCCCACCCATGGAAGAGTAGTTTTTATTATTAATTATTATATTTATCACCCTCTTCAATTATTTGATTTGAATAAATAAAATACAATAATTAACTTAATATTATCCATAAATTGAGTTTTAAATTAAAAGAAAAAAATGAATTAATTGAATAATTTAGTCAAAACTCTCGAGATCGTGTAATGTGTGAATTGTGAGAGTGTGATCTTACTCGGCAAAAAAACCCACCCAAAATCAATTTGTAGCATTGTAATATAATCTATAAAATTAATTCATCATCTTTTACAAAATGGATATATTACCTATTTTACCAATTATTATAATCTATCAATGGAATGACAATCAAAGCGGGGTGTTGTGATTTCATGTTCCGAAGCTAGGCAAGTGTTTAATTCACTTCACCTTTGTGGTAAAGTAATTATCATTGGTTGAAGGGGTTACAAAATTAAGGGATCATAATTAAGTGCATATTAATTTAAATTTTAATTATTAACATGTAAGTGAATAAGTAGAGTTAAGCTAGTTACCCTTTAATAAATAGTTTTCCAAAAAAATATCTCCTCATTTAGTTTTCTTAATCTCATTTCAAAAAAAATTAAAATATTCTTGCAGCATACATATTCTAGTTTTATAAATGATAAAAAACAAACCACTATCCTTTAAAGTAGTGTGTTTATATTATTTTATTTTATTTAAAAATAACTTTAATATATTTTTTTAAATTACATCATCTTTTGAGAGACGACCTTGGTTAGCCACTCTATTGCACTTAAATAACCTTAAACCGAACATCATTTGAGATCACCCATAACTGTGACTTTTAACTAACCCAATTCCAACACCAAATGAATCAAAAAACAAGGTATACTCTTTACCTGGATTGAGAAAAATCAAAATCAGTTCAGTATTCATCAGCTTCTTAGACTTCTAAATGGAATTCTCACATGCCACCGACCAATTAAACTTAATTCCCTTCTTGGTGAATTTTGAATTTAGTTCTACTAGATGGTAGATGTTTTTAATGAAACTTCAGTAATATCTTTTCGAACACATAAAACATTAGATGTCAGAAACACACTTGGGCTGCTCCCAAGACACAACAACTTGGACTTTCTCTGGATCCACAGACAGACCTTCCTCTGAGATGATGTGACCAAATAAATTCACCCTATCAATCATGAAATGAAATTTGGATATCATGTAATATATTCTATTATCTATTATTGTACTCAGGATGATTTCATGATTTTTGGCATGATCATCATTAGTCTTTTAGTACACAAATATTTTATCAACAAAGATAACTAACAACTGATCCAGGTATGGGTGAAAGATCTTGTTCATTGGGGCCATAAGAAATCCCCACAAACTCATAGAACACATACCTACTCTTGTAGGAATTACATGGTATATCAGAAGGTCTAAAACTCATCTGATGATATTTGGATCTCAAGTCAATTTTTTTAAAAAATGAATCACCTCTCAACTTGTTAAAAAAGATCATTGATCTGATAAATATTGTATCTTTTCATAACTGTCATCTAATTAATCTTCCAATAAAAAACAGACAATAATATTGACCCATTTTCCTTCATGGAAAATAAAACTGGATATCCCTAAAATGACATACTCAGAAAAATAATCCCCTTGTTCTCTAGTTCCTCCTGCTATGATTTATGTTCTTGGATTTCTTTCGACACCATTCTATAAGGAGTAATATAAACTAGTTCTAACCCCAACATCAAATCTATCATGAAAAAAAACATCTCTACTAGGTGTGAAACCTGATAATTCCATAGGAAACAAATCCTGAAACAAATCCACCATAGGAGGGAATAAAATCTTCAGTACTTCCCCATCGTCAAACACAAGACAAGCTACTTTGGCTATGAGTTCACCAAATTGCTATTGGACTGGGCCTTCACATCCTGCTCGGATATCCATTTCCCTACTATAAACATAATTATTCCCTTATAAGTATATAAAAATTACCTGATGGTGGTAATAATCAATATGGTTATGGTGAACCACTGCCCAATCCATCCCCAATATTATTTTAAATACTGACTTATCATGCAGAAACAAATCCCATAGAAATAAATAACCACCAACCTCATGGGAACACTCCCTATAATGTCGAATATTTTATTCTCACACCATTAAAAGTGTTTCAATTGATATAACCACACATATATGTTTCACCTATAGTCCCAACACACTCAAAAAACTAGGCAGATATAAAATAATTTGATGCACATGTTTCAAATAAAGCACTAGAAAGCATATAAGCTACATGGATTGTACCTTGAACAGTCGATGGCCCAGCCTCACCGCCTCTAGGTGATGGAAGAACTATGTGAAGTTGACCTACCCCACTATCATAGGCACTGATATAATATCTTAGTGCTACACTACCTAGATGATATGGGTGCTCTTACTATGGAGTACCACATCTTCCAACATGATTAGTATTGCCAGTAAAGATCCAATTACCACCCTGATGTGGAGTAATTAACCCACCTAAATTATTTAGGTATCGGCCTCAATCATCAATCAGTGACTATCTATCAAGGTATCCTACAAAACCTCTATAGATTCCCCATCCTACTGCATGCTCTCACTCAACTGGTGTTCGGGGGGCACAAACCATGCATGTGTCCTGACCTACTACACTGATAGAAAAACACCTTGCCACCACCCCAAGAGCTTGGATCTCTTCTCTGACTACTCTATACCCCCATTTCCCTGGTGAAAACCCTCAAAGTGATGGTCCCTACCCAGGCCAGGTGTGCTGACGCGAGGTAAGTAGAAAATTGTATCTTTGATTTCTTCCTCAAGTGGCAGTGTCGATAAAGTGTCATTTTCTGATTCCCCCAATAGGTGTGCCCCCTTTAAACAAAATATATTCACCTAGGAATTGATCTCATGTCTAAGTACATCCAAGAGACCTCTTTTTTTAGTGGCTTAGTCCCCTTTCTATGCCTGGACAAAGAATCTCAATTCATTGAAGTAGCTAGCATAATCCGTCACTGACATTGTCCTCTGGGTCAACCTCATAAACTCCATAGCCTTCTCCTATCTCAAAGTCTCCTGATAGAGGTGTTCCAGAGACTTATCCTGGATGTATTTTTTTAAGAATATCATCACCATACTATGTCTGAACTAGAATATCCCACAAGCACTTTACTGGTCCCAACAACATGTTAACTTCCAACATGGATATCTTTTCAGGAGGAGTCTCCAAAATATCCGAATCATCTATATGGACTCTATACATAAATATTCTACCTCAGGTCCACACATTTTGGTAAATGTTAGAGGGTTCTACAATTGTAACTCTCTGGTCAGATCAAACTTACTCGGCATGACCCACCATGGGTCATGTTCCATCATCTACATAAAACGAGAAAATTTCTCACAAAATAGATCCTATACTTTGTTACCCTAAACCATCAGTATCTCTTGTCTCACATTTATAGAATCATTCTCAGAGAAATCCATATATCACCTAACAAACACACATTGTCGTGGTTGAATTTCTCTATAATTCCAAACACACATCTCATAACGCTTGGCATAAACCATGAACAATTTCACAAAATAAGTCTATCTACTATCAATAAAAAAGTCATCCAACATACACTATTTTAATGGATATAACCATGTTTCCATTATTACCCTTAGCCATCCATACCGTGGGTTATGGTCAATATGGGGTAAAATCACACTCACAACCACCATTCATTTCATTTAACACCAATATAACCATTATCACTTCTATAACATAAATCATTCTCATTTAGGAACTTTTCATCTTTAAAACTTATTATGACCAATGTTTTATCCCATTTGTAGTCTTTCATTAGGCACAAGTCTTTAACTATTCCTTCACAATATTTCCACATTCCCATTTACATTATATTTTTTAGACACCACTACTTCCAAAAAAATTATAGAAATTGAAATACACATTATCCGCCATGTCTCACAAATCCCCCCCTTGTGTGCCTTCCATGATGTACACCACCTATATCCCAAGGTTCCTAAAATGATGTATGTATTCACAACATTGTACCATTCTAAACATGAGTAAAATATCATAATATAGTCACATCACATAACAAGTGCATTAGCGAAGGGTGAAATATCATTCAAACATTACAAAACACATCAGAAACAACAACCCCACCTTGAGTTACTTGGATTTTCACTCATACATGGGTTTTTACTCCCATGAACAAGACAAATTACAAGGCCTGCCAAATCATAATCTCCCATATACCAACCCCAAATAGTATGGAAACAAAATATACACACTCGGATACCACTTTGTAATGTACCCAATCCAGTGGCCACAAAATCAGTGCCCCGAACTGGGTCACCAAATGACCTCAGGCACGAATCCCCATATACTAGAGGCTCCCAACTAGCAGTGAGGGTCTAAATAAACAGTTGGGGAGACTCTAACCTCTTTATTAGACTATTCCACATCAAATAATAACAATAAATAAAATAAAAAATAGACAATAACAAATAAACATGCATTACCAACCATTTCCCAAAATTGTGTATATGCCCACAACCAAATAATAAATATGATATGTTATGTCATACAGTACCATGTTCAAGGAAACCCAAAATAAAGATAAACCCAAGAATCCAAAAAATTTGTTCAGACACCATGTTCTATCCCCTACTCCATGCACATCCCATGATCAATCAACTATCTAGAGCAAGCCCTTCACTCTGGTCCTGTCATGCAAGCATGTAGTCTCCCCAGGTACCCAATGGTTCCCTGAGCAGGGTGTGAGTACAAATCAGTAGGCCACCATCAATGGTGTCTACAAAATATCTAGTCTAAATAGATATTGTATTCATGTAATAAATTTAAAAAAAGTTCAATTAAATAAAAACATGTTCTATTAGTTAACAGAGTTCATTTAAACCGTTTTTTCATTCATTTCCCTAAGTTATTCATTTTTCATTAGCTTCAATTTGGTCAATGTCGGATGACTACAATGCATAAGGGGATATTCAATGTTCTTGACCCACTAGGGGAAAACATTTAAAAAACAATACATTATACTTACCTTGGAGCAACAGTCCAAGTAGTTTTATAAAATGAAACTACTAGGAGCATAGATCCAAAGTCCTTTCCCAACCATGTGAATTTAAAGGGTTGGGTTTAGAGCCTTAGTCTAACCCAACTTGTGGATGTATATCCTCAAATAGAATACCCAACACAAACCACTAATCCATGTTACCATGAATCATTAATCAGTTACCACATATTCCAATTCAAAAACCATATTCATTTGAAATACTTAACATTTAGTAGTAATGGTTCACTCAACACATAAAGTATCTTCATGCCTTAACCCATTTAATCATTTTCATGTACATTCTGTATCCCCATTAACCCATTTATCATTCAAATGCCTTAGTCTACCAATAAAAGTACCATTTTTGAACCCATTACACATTTAACTCATTAACTTTATACCACACAACTACTTATTCCAAATTAGAAACTAAAAGCTATTTATATTAGTTCATTTCATAACCTAATCCAACATGTTATCCCATTAATTATAGGATCTATTTCATGAAAATAAAATTCAACACTTAACATTTTAACTTCCATGTTCAAGAATGACGGCATACCCTGTGGGTGGCCCTATAACTGGTCTAATCAACATTAATTCATCCAACTGTGGGACATGAGGGGTTGAATTCATCATTTATCCGCACAATTTACTAAATCCTACAAAAGGAATCAAATATAAAACAATAAAGCAACATATCATTTCCACACACACAAAAATAAAACATTAATACTATGGGATAAAAAATTTAGAGAACCTACCTCAATTCCAAAGACAACTGCATGACCAAACATAGCCTTTGAGTTAGATTTGAAAACCCTATGAAGCCCCAACCTAAGATTTATTGGAAAAAAGAGGGAGTTTAGTGATTTAGAAGAAGAACGAAAAGCACACAAGCCCTGATCTGGAAAAAGAGAAGTAACATGAGTGTTAGAATGACTCAGATCTTTGATCCACACACAACAATACTCCAAATAGGCTAGAAATGAAGGATATAAATACATTGGAAGTATTGGGATTTTTGGTTCATCACAAGGATTTCTGGAGAATAAATGAGGAGAAACATTTTGTATAACACATAAATTTGAATGGGGGAAAGGTTAAAATCCCTATTTTAATGAGGCACACAATTTTCCACACGGTTTTCCAAACCATGCGCCAACCTATTTTCAATAGGGGTGTAACAGCATAGACCACCTTTCCATCCCTTTGTAAAACTACACTGTTTTTGGTGTTCTAGAGGTCACAGTGGCTCATTTCAAGAGTTTTTAAAAAATACAGTTTTCCAATGGTGGCTCGCTTAATGGTGAGTCATCCACCAAGAGGTGGCGACAGTAGGTCATCCTAATAGTGAGTCATGTTGGTGGATCACAATGGTGAATCTCTATCAGTGACTCGTATCAGTGACTCACAATGGTGACTCAATTATGGTGAGTTAGGAATGGTAGGTCCCTAATGGCGAGTCTGGATCAGTGAATCATGACGATTAATTGTAATGGTGACTCACCAAATGGTGACTCACCTAACAGTGAATTGAAATTGGTAGCTCATCACTGATAGCTCACAATGGTGACTCATCTAGTAGTGAGTCATACACTGGTGACTCGCCCATCAGTGACTCTCGATGGTGACTCACCTAATGGAGAGTCATTTTGACAGTTTTTCCAAATCTCTAGCTTTTCCATGTTCTTATAGTTTTTCCCCTTTAACATTTTATTTAATGTTAAATGAGATTAAAAACATGTTTAAGCATTTTTTAATCCATTTCAAAGGATGTAAATTATATCATTAATTTTATAATGTTAGGTAATCTTTATGTTGGTGAAAACACATGCTCAAGATCCACTTTTAATGGGGAGATCAAATGGTTTCATATCCCCTGAGTCTCGGATGTAGTCCTTCAAAGACGTTCACCTATACATAATTTTTTATTTCTATTTTCCCTTGCTATAATAGAATCCCAAAACGATTCTTCCTTGAGGATCAATTCATCTATTTTTCACCCTTGTATCGTGTTTCTATGGATTTTTGTACTCCCCCTATTTAGTGCAAGGAGGAGGTTCTGATCATTTATTTCTGAAGGTATGGATCCCTTAGTAACTCATTATTTTTGTATCATGCGGGGTGGGTGTATGAATTTCTTCCTTGTGAATATAATACAATACTAACATAATAAAGGTAATTTAATTAGCATAAATATCAACATGTAGGGATAGGGAAAAGGTGACTTATGTTATGCTTTGTTATTTATTGATATTGTGAACTATATGGGCTATATGCCTACTAAAAATTATGGATATTGGTGGTCTTTTCGTGTGCACTCAGGATGACTTGTGATGGGTTGTTGATAATTTTTTGAATGAATAAATATATAAAATGGATTAACAATGTATATTCGTGTAAAATAAATAGATACCTTATGATAAAACATTCTCTATGATAACCCTTGAATTATCAAAGTGGAATTAAAGAATGATTGTTTGATAAATCTAAATACACCCTTCCTTGTTGGTGTGGTTGTGTGTGGTTTTGTTCTATCTTATGCCTTCTATGGTTATGTGGTGCTTGGGTTGAGAGAATGACTATAAGGTGGGATGGTACTGGTGGTGTAATGGAATCTCAAGTAGATATATATTGATTGTGGAATGGATGGGAAATGGTTGAGTAGTGGGACTGCAGGTTTGGGTTGTTCTATAATTATATTTCTAGTGTGATGGGTGTGGTGTTGTTATATAGTAGGGTTGTTGGGTTTGGTTATGATGATATGTGATACAGAGTTTGATTATGAGTTTGGGGCTTGTTTGTTGAGATTGTTTATTGTGTGTGATGACTTTGATGAATGATAATAGAAGTGGCCAGTATGGGTGTTAAATAGAGTGGAAATACAAAGTGAGTTGCCTTACTGTGGTTCTTTTTCCCTCTGTGTGTTTTATGATTTATGTATTATTTCACGATGTGATTGGTAGTTTCCTAGGTAGAGATGGAATGAATAAATGGTTTTCTTAATAATAATGATAATTGGTTAAATTAGTTGGTTGTGTGTATGTTTGAGTTTTGTTTTGTTTATCAACTTTCAATGTGACTGTTGTTGGTGTCCAAAAATTAATTTCGAGGTATCAGAAGAGTTGGTAGTATCATTGGATGGTTTTTATTTGATTGAGAACTGATATGTTGGGATTTAGTGTTTGATAATCTATATACATAATTGTATTTTCCTTATAATTTCTATATGCACCCACCCTCGTTGAGCACTGGGTTCTGAACACCCCCGTTGTCATGGGGGAGTGTGTCTTCTCGAACATCTTGGTGGGAGGATGGATGAATAGGCACCCACTCTTCCCTACCACCTATTCCAGGTGGTGATAGAACGAGATTATTTAGGTACGTTCTGGTTTTTGAGAACCAGGTGTGTGTAGGTGAGTTGTGTTTTCCCTAGTGTCTTCGGGATGAGATGTTTTGTGCATTCCCATGTGTTTTTAGGATGTGATGTGTTATGTACCCTAGGTTTCTATGGGCGGGAATGGTTTTTGAGGCCTTAGTGTGTACGAGAGGGATGTTATGAGCTTAATTTTACTAGGTTGTGGGACTAGATGTTAGACCTTGATGTGTGAGGGGGAGTTGTGACATGGTACTTTCAGAAGAGGTGGGATCACAAGGATGTTTTCTGTTAGGGTGTGAGAGTGGCTAATCCATGGGAAATTGGTGCGCGATACCATATCATCGATGTGCTCTGTATTATTTTACTTGACTTGTATTATTTTGTGAGTGTGGATTTGGTGAGGTTGGGGTGGATAGTATACCTTGTTAGGTGCTTTTGGTTTCTATTGTTTTCTAATGGGGGAATTAATATGCTTCTCTACTTGTGTATGAGAGACTTTGGTTCTTCCCTACTGAGTATATTTTTATTATCACCCTATATACACAAAAATACTTTCAGGTTTCCTGGAGGTCTACATGGACCATGCTAGGAATTACTGGATCAGATGTTTTGGACAGTTGTTGTGTCTCTACTTAGCTTTTATTTTGTTATTTACATTGGATACTCTTTCTTTCATATCAGTTACATTTTAAACATGCATGTGGGTTTGATTTTGATTTTTCTTAATGAAAATAGTGTCTTGGAATTTTTTGAGCCTGATAAATATTATCACTATATCTCGGTAACTATAAAATGCTAATTCTTCCCATTTTTATGATAGTTGTATACCCCAGGTGTTGGTCGCCACCTAGTGGGCTACTGGAGGTGGGACTCGGGGGGGTCATTTTATCTCTTTATCCATTTTCATCTCAATACATGCATCTTTGTAGGGAGGGGGTTATGATAGTATGGTATTAGAGATTATGGTTGAGAGATAGGATGAAGTTTGGATTTAAGAACAGTGCAGATTGCATGATTTTGTAGGGAAAAAATGTTATGAGATCTTATTTCATGATATAGGGTGGGGAAGACCATCTATGACATGAGATTTTAGGGGCCCTCATGATATGATGCAAGGACTATGATCCTATCAAACAACTAAGTGAAACTATATCGTTTGTAGGGTATAGACCCTAGGAAAGGTACATGCATCATAATGACTTGTGTTCCTACTTGAATTGGGGTGTTTTCTGGAATTTGAAATGGAAAAAATGAGTTAAATGAATTAAAATAAATCTATAATAAAATTCCATTGTACTCGGGCTATGGAATTCCTTGTTTACATTTCATCTATGGTACTCGGTCATCATTCGTATGTTGTGTAGGAAATAGAGGATTAGTAGACCGACCTTGTTGATCGACGAAGGGTTGACCAAGTAGATGAGGACGACCAGTGGCTGAGCACGTTACATTCTTTCCAATGATTGACTCTGGGGAAGTACTAGGGAATATTTTCAGACATTGAGATAGAGAGTTGGCTCTTGGAGCTTGCGGCTAGCTTCATCTTGATCTAGGCTTTGATAGAGTACTGGGTTCCTTTAGTAGTGATCCGGATGGGGGGAGCCACACTTCAGTGGTAGAAATTGTACCTATGAGAGAGGAAAGGGTCTAATATTTTTTTACTGACTTCAATAAGGAATTATGAGAGGAATTACTTTAATCCACAAATATGGATGATATTAGGTATGGGTTACTCTCCCTCTAGAAAGGGAGTATTTATGTATGAGTTTTGGGTATCATGTTCAAAGATCTCCTTTATTTTGATCTGGATCTCTTTCCGGATACGAGACACTTAGAGGAGGTACTTCATCCTTCCCTCCAGTATGCGGTTACTCATATTACATTGCTAACATAATTACAGGTACAATAAAAGGTTGTGGTTATTGAGAGGATACACTCACGAGGAGGTCTACCATGACGTGGGAGTAATCCTAGTTCTTCTAAGGGGAAGGTTATCAATATTAGTTATTAGGAACCCGGGCCTTCGAGGTTCCAATCAGTGGGGAGGCGACATCAGCAGTTTCTATTTCGACCTTCTAGTCCTCATTCATATACTGTGGGCCTGGGGATGGTGTGTTTTATCTATAGAGTCCATGGGAATCTCCAAATTTAGTTCCCAATGGCCATTTGAGATCAATATACTGGGGGTGGTCAGGTCCAGCACCCACCCCAGTAGCAATTTCCAGCTATGCCGTTTCGGTAGTATGGATGGTAGGCTCATGCTCCACTAAGGGGAGACAGAGCAGGCAGAGGATGTCCTCAGGGTGTTCCTCAAGGACCTCCACCTTGGCATGGTCGAGGAGGTGGTCCTCAATAGAGGGGAATAGTAGATGGGTGTTTCCAGTTGCATGTCGTAGAGGTTGCATTCCCTGTAGGTCCGGAGATCATTCAAGATACGATTAGTTTGTTCATTACTCTTTCTTGCGCTTTGTTCGATTCACAAGCCTCACTCTCCTTTGTTTCACCTATTTTAGCCCATGCTCTTGGGATATACATAGAGGGGCCTCTTGTTCCCTTGGTGTTGAGTACGCTAGTCAAAGGTTTGACCAACCTCTTTGACGTGTTCCAAGGATGTAGTCTAATGATGGGACCACATCAATCCCATGGGGATATTTACTTATTATAGATGAAACTGTATGATTTCATCATAGGCATTGACTGGATTTACAATGTTCATGTTGTTATCTCCTTATTTTGAATGATAGTTGTGTTTTCATAAATGGATGGCCAGTGTGTGGCATTCGTTGGTGAACAAAGTTTTTAGGTAAACAGTCAGCATATTGAGCCTCTTCTTTTCTTATTGGTTGAAATGTCAGTGTAATCAGTGGGTGATGAGATGGAAGAGGTTCCCAATATTTTTAGTAGTTACCTGATGTTTTTCCTAAGGAGTTTGTGACTCTACCCCCTCGATGTGATGTCGAGTTTGGGATACACTTATAGCCCATTTCTTCTACGATCTCAATGGATCCTTATCAGATGACACCCTCATAACTACAGGAGTTGAGGTTTCATATAGATGATCTAATACAGAATGGATTTATCAATACCATTGTGTCATTGTGGGGTGCTCCGGTATTTTTTATTAAAAAAAGGATATTTTTATAAAGTTTTTCATAGGCTACGGAAGGTTGAACCAGGTGATGGTCAAGAACCATTACCCTCTCTTAGGGATAGAAGATATTTCGAACCAGATGGGTGGATCAAGTTTGTTTTCAAAGATTGATATGTGGCCTGAGTATCACCAAATAAGTGTGAAGGAAGGTGATATCCCTAATACTACTATTTGGGGGAGGAATGGAAACTTCAAGTTTGCAGTTTTTACATTCAGTGTCTTCAATGCATCAGTAGTGTTCATGGGTCTTATGAACTACATTTTCTATGAGTTATTGGACAGTTTTCCTTCGTATTCATCGATGAAATCCTGATCTAATCACAATTGGAGGGGGAGTAAACTAAGTATCTCGGAACTATCTTGGAGGTACTTTAACACCACTAGATCTATGGAATGTTTTCCAAATGAAAGTTATGGACAAGATAAGTAAAATTACTTGGGCATGTGGTGTATCATTAGGGTATATAAGTGGAACCGTCAAAGGTCAATGTAGTTTATTCTTTGGAAACACCCAAGAATGTGGCATATATTTTTTATTTTCTCGGTCTGGACGGATATTATCGGTGATTTGTACCTGATTCCTATCAAGTTGCAACTTAATTGATGGATTTGACCAGAAAGGTCTAGGATTTTGTGAGGATTGATCAATTCCAGATAGCGTTCGATTATCTGAAGGGGTAGTAGGTCACTTCTCTAATGATAAGGTTTCTAGATTAAGGATTGATGTCTAAGTTGTTTTGTGATACTTCCCATCAGAGCTTTGGATGTTTGATAATTGAATAGTAGGGAGTGATCTCTTATGCTTCTAGTCAGTTAAATCCGAACGAACATAACTATACCACCCATGATCCAGAACTATCAGTGGTCATGTTAATACTGAAGTCTGTGCAACATTACCTTATTGATGAGTGCTTTGTGGTCTTCACAGATCACAAGATCTTAAGGAATATCTTTTTCTAGTGAGATATGAACTTTTGACAATAGAGGTGGATGGAGTTTTTTTAATATTATGATTTCAAGATCTCTTAAACCTCAGGAAAGGGAAATTTCATGGACGATGCTTTTAGAAGGAATTCATAGAAGGACGTAGTTCTAGAATCTGCAGACGCTTAGAAAACAATGGAGGAGTTGGAATCCTCACACATAGATGCAAGAATGGATTGTGGTAGAGGATTCATGTTATAGATGAACATGGAGTCATCTCTAGTACAACAAGGGGAGGATTCTCAGTGGGGATACTCAGAGGTATAGGTGATTCTCAATCATATTGACCTTGGTAATTTTCCAGAGGGATGGTCATAGGATGGTTATAATCAGATGTTGTTCCATGGGAGGCTCTTTGTTCTAGGGGAAATGCATGATGGAATCCTTTGTGACTTCCATTACTCATCCTTATCTATTCACCCAGGAGTTTCCATGATGTATCATGGCTTTATAGGGCAGTTCTGGTGGGATAATTTAAAATGGTAGATAGTGGAGCTTGTGGAGAAGTGTTTGGTATGCCAATAGGTGAAGGTTATGCACCATGTTCCGGGTGATTTTTTATCCCTTGGATGTCCCTGAGTGGAAGTGGGATGACATCTCAATGGATTTCATCGTATGGTTACTCAAGGATCATGGATGCTATGATTCTATCTGGGTAGTGGTATATTAGCTGATGAAATCAACCCACTTCTTAGCGATTAAGGAGTCAGGTGTAGTGGATGCCTTTTCCAGGAGGTATATGGATGAGGTGGTGCGGCTGTATGGAGTTATGTGATCTATAATCTCAGACCAGGATACACATTTTACCTTGAAATTCTTGAGGGTGTTGTAGCATGATATTGGAACTCAATTACACCACAACATTTCCTTCCACCGTCAGATAGATGGGAAGACAGAGTGGACCGTCTAGAGATTTGAGGAAATGTTGTGGTCATGAATCATAGACTTTGGTGGATATTAGGTATGACCCTTTGCATTGATGGGGTTATCTTATAATATAAGCTATCACTCTTTCATTGGAATGGGTCTGTTTGAAGTGTTGTATGGTAGAAAGTTTCATTCTACATTACACAAGACCAAGGTTGGTAAGTCAGTTTTTCTTTGTCCCAATGTGGTCAATTCCATGAAAAAAAGGTTTAACTTGTTCATGAGAGGGTAAAGGCAGCACATGACCACCAGAAGTTGTATGTCGATCATAGGAGGAGGCCCTTAGAGTTCAAGGTTGGGGACCAAAAGTTATTAAAGGTTTTACCTTGACTTGGGCAGTGGGGGTTTGGTAGATAGATTAAGCTTTCTTTAAAGTTCATCATACCTTTTGAAGTGTTGTGGAAATTTGGGAATGTTGCATAATAGTTAGCATTACCACTGTACTTGAAGACGATCCACTATGTCTTTCACATCTCCCAGATTAACTGGTATCTTCACAATGACTCCCATGTCATCAAGTGGGGAGAGTTGGATATAGAAGATGATGTGATGTATCTAGAGAGGCCATTAGAGATCCAGGATCATCAGGAGAAGGTACTATATGGGAATACCATTCATTTGGATCATGTGTTGTGGAGACTTGGTGGCCTGGAGGAGACTACCTGGGAAAGGGCGATATGGATGTGTTCCTAGCACCCAAAGTTGTTCTGAGTTTTTCCATTTTGTTTTTCCTTTGGTAATGTAATTCTTGGAAATGGTTGTCTATGAGATTAGTTGTTTCCTGGTTCCATAATTTCTAATAAATTCAGAATATGTGACAAGGTTAGGACCTGATTCCTAATCAAGATTTATTAATTATGATGCGATTAAACCCGTGAAGGTGAGTCAATGCTTCCCAAAGTAGATAATATCATTACACAGAGGAAGGAATTCCCTAATTCATGTCTTCAAGATGGTATGGTTTTTGTGCATGTGTGGTGTGTCTTCTGGTTGGTTGGGGTAGTAGATATCGGAGGTAGTGTTCATGGATGTTAAAGCTCCACTCCAACATTCATGTAGAAGTATTTCATGTATAGTAGGATCTTTGAGGGGTATCTTATGAGGTGGTTGTTCGGATCCCTCTTCCTTCTGGGTTTGGTTGCCAATTCTCAAGGGAGAGAATAGATTGAGAGGTATTCGATGTAATGGAATTCACTCTAATCCATCACTTTGTAAAAATCTAGTGTTTGAGGTGCTCTAGATGGTATAGTGGCTCCTTTTAAGAGTTTTTCAAAAATTCTGTTTTCCAATGGTGGCTCATTTGACGATGATTCTTCCAATTGTTGGTGGAGACAGTAGGTCAGCCTAATAGAAAGTTGCATGGGTGACTCACAATGGTGACTCAGGGTTGGTAACATGCTATCAGTGACTAGCTGTCGGTGGCTCACATCAGCGACTTTAAATAGTGAATCGATGAAGGGGAGTCAAGAATGGTAGGATGATGATGATGAGTCAGGTTCGGTGACTCGTGACAACAATTTGTAATGGTGACTCACAGAACAGTGACTCACCTAATGGTGTCTTCACATCGGTTTAGCATCACTGGTATCATTCACTGGTAACTCATCCTATAGTGATTCGTCCACCGGTGAATCACCCACCGGTGAATCATGACGGCGACTTACCCAATGGTGAGTCATTTCAACAGTTTGTCAAAATTTCCATCTTTTCCAAGTTTTTCAAGTTTCACCCCTTTAACATTTTATTTGATATAAAATGATTTTGAAACCACGTTTAAGTGTTATTGAATTCATTTCAATGGATATAAATTATATCTTTAATTCCCTAACACTCGAGAGGGTTTAAGTTAGCGAAAATGCATGGTCAAGATCCAAATTTAATAGGGGAGTTCAAAAAGTTTCATATCCCTTGAGTCTCATATCTAGTCCTTAAAATTTGGACACATTTCCTTCATTAATTCATTCCTTTTTCCCTTGATACCAGATCATCTGAGAAACTTTCTTTCCCGAGGCATTGTGTATCTGTGTTTCACCCTTGGATCAAATTTCCCTCGAGTCTTTGTACCCCTGTTTGGTGCCAGGAGATGGTGTTGGTCATTTGTTTCTCAAGGTAGGGATACCTTTCATACTATTTATCTTTGTATCATTATGGGTGGGTATATGAATGTATTACTTGTAAATATATTGTAATACCGACTTAATAATGGTAAATGAATCAGATTAAAGTTCAATATGTGGGTATAGGGAAAAGAGACTTATGTTCTAAATTTTTTTCTATTGATAATGTGATCTCTATGTGATATATGACTAATGAAAAACATCACTATTAGTGGTCTTTGTTTGTACACTCGGAATAATTTGTGATGTATTTTTGATGTTCATTTGTTGAACGGATGTATAATTGAAATTGATTAACCATGTATATTTGGTTAAAAAAATGGATGCCACAAGATGGACCTTGCTCCGTGATAACCCCTAAATTATCTAAGTGGAATTAAAGATTGAGTGCTTGCTAAATCTTAATACACCCTTCCTTGTTGGTGTAGTTGTGTGATGTGTGTGGTATTGTTCTTTATTATTCCTTATGTGGTTGTGTTGTTCTTTGGTATAGATCATGAATGTAAGGTGGGATGGTACAAGTGGTGTTATAGAATATCAAGTGGACAGATTGACTGATTTTGTAATGGATGGGTTGTGGTTGAGCAGTCAGGATGTAAGTTCGGGAGGTGCTATATTTATATTGCGGGTGTGATGGGAGTGGAGTTGTTATATAGTAGGGATGTCCAGTTTGGTTGTGATGACATGTTCTACAGAGTTTTACTTTGAGTTGGAGGCTTATTTTTTGAGATGGTGTATTGGGTAGAATGACTTTGAAGAATGATTATGTTAGTGATTGGTATGAGTGCTAAAAGAAGTGAAAATATAAAGTGAGTTTCCATATTGTTGTTATTTTTTCCTATGCGTGGTTTATGTTGTGTGGGTTATTAAATGCTATTATTGGTAGTTTCCAAGGAAGGTATAGAATGAATAAATGGTTTCCTTAATAAATAATTATTATCTTACTAATTAGTTGGTTGGGGGTATGTTTGAGTTTTGTTTTGTTTATCAACTTCTGAAGTGACTATTTTTAGAGTTAAATAATGCATTTAGAGGTAGTTGTAGAGTTGGTAGTATCATAGGGTGGTTTTTTTGTTTGATTGAGAACTCATAGGTTGGGATTTATTGTTTGATACTATAGATACATATATGTATTCTCTTTAAGCTTTCTTTACGAACCCCACCCTCGTCGAGCACTATGTTCTAAACACCCCGATTTTTATGGGGGTGGGTGTCTTTACCAAACATTCATGTGGGAGGATGGATGGATGGCCACCCGCTATTCCTTGCTCCTTATTACAGGTAGTGATAGCCAAAGATTCTTTATCTAGGTAGTGGTTTGTGAGGCCCAGGTGTGTGCGAGCAAGTTGTGTTTTCCTAGGTGTATTTAGGATCATATGTGTTGTGATTTCCCAGGTGTTTTTGTGATGTGACATGGTATGTGGCTAAGGTGTGTTCAGACATGATTCAGTTGTGAGGAGAAGGTGTGTGTGTGTGTAGGATGTGATGAGCTTTGTTTTCCCAGGTTGGGGGACTAGCTGTGAGGCCTAGGTGTGTGCAGTAGAGTTGTGACACAGTACTTTCAGAAGATGTGGGAGCATGAGGATGTTGTAGTTAGGATGCGAGAGCGGTTTATCAGTGGGAAAGTGGTGAAGGGTACCATATCATCTATGAGATCTATATTTCTTTACATGAATTATGTTATTTTTTGATCATGCCATTGGATAGGATGGGTTGGCTAGTATACCTTGATAGGTTCTTTTGGTTTCTGTTGTTTTCTCATAGGGGAATTAGTATGATTCTTCACTTGTGCACAAAAGACTTTGGTTATTTCCCTATTGAGTTTATTTGTATATTCACACTATGTACATAAAACTGCTTTCAGGTTTCCAGGAGGACTATGTGGACCATTCTTTGCATTACCTGATCAGACGTTTGGGACAGTTGTTGTGTCACTACTTAGCTTTTTTTGGTATTTATATTGGAAACTCTTTATTTTGTATCAGTTACATTTTCAAAATTCATTTGGGATATATTTTGGTTTTCCTCTCTATATATATATTGTCTTTGAGTTGTTTCTAGGTTTATACATCTTATGTCATGATCTTTATTACTATAAAATGGGTAATGCCTCCCATTTTTGTGATATTTGTATACCCTTGGTGCCAGCTGCTATCCTTGGGCCTACTGGAGGTGGGAATTGGGGGGAATTATCTCTCTTTCTCCATTTCTATATCAGGAGGGGAATCTTTGGAGGAGGGGGTTGTGACAAGGGGCTAGGTCACACACTTACATGGGGAGCCTACACATTTTAACAAACCTTGCACCAACTGTGCGAAATGGCTTTTTTCCAAGCCTACATGGATTTGGCCTCCCCCTTGCGTGTTTTACTTAACCGTGAACCCACCTCTTAGATAGCATGTTTTGGGAATTTATTTACTCCTAACCATGTTCTAACCATGAAACATTCACATTATGGAAACTTTTAACCTATCTTTGATGACCCAAAACCCCAAAACACCCCCGAACCACCTCATACACCTGATAAACATTTCATTAACCATAATGAGCGCATTTAAACAAGAATCTAAATAAGGGCATACCTCACCATAACTCTGGGGTCTTAAAAATGAAAATTTCCCAGTTCGTTATAGTTAATCCATCTCTTTTAAGACTACTAGATCCCACATGGTGTATTTGGCCAAAAATTTGGGTTTTGAATCCTCAAAAACTACTTCTTACCCTCTTGATCATTAAGATGATGATTCGCTGAGGAGAAATATACCTTCTTTGTGTATTCTAATTTATTATTCAAATAATTTTGATAAAATAAAGCATAAAAAAATACCCAATACTATTATTTAAAATGGAATAAAAGACCATTTTCAACCTAGATTGCCTTCAAACCCTATTCATGATAGGGAAATTCTTCATGAAATTATTGTAATACCAATGACATTAGGGATGGTGGATATTGAAGAAACAAGGATATGATCTATTGATTTTATCAGTAAATAACATGTTGTAATGGGGTTGGTTATCATTAAATCAATTGCTCAGTAGGGACCTGGTTTAGTCACACAACCAGCTTTGGGTATGGAGATTCATGATGAGGCTGCTACATTATCTTTGGATTAAAGGTTGTAATTTTTTGATGGGGTAGGGGAATGTGTTGTGAATCCTCTTAGATGAAATGAACATGATAGAGATGATCCAGGGATCCCAAAATTATATATTTTCATGCAGGATAAATAAAAAATAGTATTTCTTATGCAGGCTCTAGGTAGGAATAGTCTATAAATGATTATTCACATCCAAAGGTGAGTATGAATAACTCCTTTAAGTTACTAGAATCTATAAGTAGTGAGTATCAAATAAAAAATAGTGAATATGTGTTTTAAGAAATAGAAGAGAATGATATTGTTGATGCTGGACTTCTAGTTTATGGAGGTAGTCCATGGACATAGTTCGAAACATGGATAAGGGGATGGTATCCTCATGGGTGAGGTGGCCACTCCTCTCACTATATCATGGGTACTTATTATCATGTTACTTGATCTTACTAGTTCCGATTCCTTTTGTATTTTCCACAGACATCTCATGTTTTCATGTTCCTACATTGTACATCATTATTTGGTTTGAAGAAAGGGGCGATCAAGCCTCAATCATTTAAAAAATATTATAAATATAATTAAAAATTTATTTAGAGTACTTAGAGGGCAGTGAAATATTATTTATTTCATCATTATAATAATTTTATTAGAAAGAAAATTTTATATATTTATATTTTAGAAATATATATATATTAGATATATAATTAAAAATACCTTTATAGAACCAAGAGTGTAGTAAAAGATGTGTAATTTCATTCTTATAGTTATTTTATTTAAGTATAATTGTTATATAATTTGATATACTTATGAAATAATAATTATTATATAAAATATAATTAAAAGAATAATTTATTTATTTTAAAAAATTATCCTTTAATAATTAGTATTATAAATGTTTGTTTTTAAATATTATTTTTTAAATTTTACATATTAAAACAACTAAGAGGTATTTTGTATGAACCTCTGTTATATTTTAACAACAATAATTCTTTATAGTTTTGAATATAATACTAATAATTGTTTAATAATTCATATTATTATATAAAACTATTCTATATTCATGGAGAGATGTATGAAACCAAATATTATGGATTACAAAAATAGCATGAATGGAGAGAAGTGGGGATTCAAGAATTAATTTTTTATGTAATATATATAATTAAAATGGACCAAAGGAAATGGTATTGAAAACAAGAATCATTTATTCAAATAAAAAATATTTTATGAAGGAAAAAAACAAATCAATTTTTACCGTCCCAAAAATATATTAATTAATAAATATTATAATTAATTTTAATTATAATTTATATAATTATTTTTAAAATAAAAATTATTATTATTAATTTCAATAATTAATTTAATTTGAAAAATATATCAACAATAAATAATTTATAATTATTAAATATAATTTAATTTAAATATTAATTAAAATTTAAAATTATAACATTTATAATAGAATAAAAATACTTACAAACATTAAATATAAAAATATTATTATATAGTTGGTGGCTTACATAAGTGGTAATGTCACACCATAATTTTATATCTAACAAGGGTTCAAATCTGGGCAATCCCATTAAGGGGGATTTATCTTTCCAATTAGGGAATTAAAAAGTCTTCCACTCCATTGGCTTGACAAGGTTTCTACATATAATTATGAAGAGAGGTGGCATAATGAGACAAGGTGAAAGGTGTGGAGTGAATAGGGAGGCAGCATGACATGGAGACAACCATTACTGGCTTGGAGGCTCGAAAGATATATGAGTGAACTGACTCCCATAAATCAGCACACAACTACCTCCTCTTTCTTATGTTAGATGGAGCGGTGCTCGAGATAGTGTGACCAAGGGTAGCGTGACATGACGATTGTTGACAGAGGATGTGTAGTGTGCTAATTAGTGACACAAGATACTTGTGCGATCATGAAGATGACACAATATGATCTACATGCGACATAACATGGAAATAAGTAGGAATCACTATGTTGGTGTTCCTAAAGAGTGGTATGTGTATTGATACCTTTTTACCAAGCATCAACCATGAAAAATTTCTGATGTAGGGCAGAGGGATAGCCTACCATAGAAGGATGGAGGGAAACATGGTGTGAAATTGCTCACATGGGGGTGGTGTGATGTAAAGATTCGGAAAAAATCATCAGGAAAGGACGTTCATATGAATATTCAATTCATTTTCTTCTGGGGTGTTTGGGCCACATCCAATTGGTCCTTTTATCCATCAAGATCTTGGAATTTTAGGAAAGTTAAATTTAATAAAATAGTTAATTAGGTTGTATGTCAACCCATGGGGGTTTGGTGGGATGAGGCATGACCCACATAAATTTCTAGGTTAGTCTCTATTAGGGGTTTATAGTCCCTTTTAACAAATACAGATTATTTTTGAAAAACATGATAAATATATTAGAAATATAATTAAAAATATATTTAGATTTCTAGGAGAGGTGTGCAAGAAGTATAATTTTGTCATTATAACCAATTAATTTAATTAAAATTCTAATATGATTACATATAGTTATATATTATTGTTATTATTTAAAATATCATTAAAAGTCTAGTTAATATATTGAAAATAATTTCATAAATTAATAGTAATTATAAAAATTTGTAATTAAAAAAAAAATTAAAACAAATATTATATTAAAAAAACATTGATTGAGTTGGCCTTATGTTTGGGCCTCCATTTGTACATTTTTGTGTAAATTTATTATATTAGTATATATTTATCCCTTATGTTAATATAATAAATTAAAAAAATTATAAAAAATCTAAATAATTTCCAATTTTTATTTTATAAAAAGTTATTTCAGAATATATTTCTCTATTCTGGTAATAGAATAAAACAAATTTTTTATGGATTCATCAATGTTAAAAAAAAGACCAACCAATTGAAGAAAGAAGCACATTAAATTTTCACTAGTGACATCATTTTTAGGAAACACACCACTCCTCCAACTTCAACCATGGATCTAGCACTGGTGGAAAAAATAAAAGGGTGCGACAACATTAGTATATGTTTTTCCAGGATGCCAGAAGATTGAGGTTCTCCCCCATCCATTTTATGACCATTGAGCATTGGAGAGATACTTCTTGGTCTGGACCTTCCTCACAAGAGGCCATTGATAGTGTTCCATTGAAATGATATGAAATGAAGGAGAAACAACTCCTTAAAGTGGAATATGGGATTTTTTTTTTTTTATTTTTATTTTATTTTCATTCAATCCTCCCCTCCTCCAATCTAGGACACTCCATTTTTTTTATAAATTTTAATTTTATTTCGGTGATTTTTTAATATAGTTGGATATTCATAAATAGAGGTCTATATGATATTTTTCCTTTTTTTTGGTTTTTTATAGACTTATTTTTTTTGTTATTAGTTAATTAAAATTGTTTCCTCCTTATTTTGAAAATTATACAACTAGATAATTGAGGTTTTACAACTCAAATTTTTTTGGATAGTGTATACTTATAATTAAGTAAAACTTTATAATATATTAAAAATTATTATATGGGTTTATATTTCAAAAAAAAATTCTACCTCAATTAATTAAATTTTAAAAACAATTTTACATTGAAAGAAAAAAAATTAATTTTTAGAAAAATTAATATTTTTTCATCCATATATTGAATATTTTTTTATGTGTATAAAACATTAATAATTATAGAAAATGAAGAAATAGTTTCGATTAAAATCTGAAAAAATCCAAATCAATCCCTCAAAGTGGATATTTTTATTATTTTTATTAAAAAAAATTATGTTTTCTATAACATTAATTGTGTAATTTATTTGTCATTGTTTATATTTGAGATAGTTCGATTACAAAATATATTTTTATTTAGTTACATATTCTAATTTTTTTAATTTAACTGATTTTTTAGTTATAAACATTCAACTTGAAAATATTACTATGAAATTTTACTATGAAATTTCAATTGAAATTTCCACTATAATATTACAAAAATATATTTTAAAATACTGGTGGAAAATGTCCTTGTAAAATTTAAGTATCCAATCAAAATATAAAATTTATACATGATAATATAATTCTAAAAAAATTGATTGTAAAATACTTATGGAAAGTCTTATAAAATATTTTACAGTATGAAATTTAAAATCCAAAATAAAAATAGAAAATTTATTAGAAAATTATGTTCAAAAAATATAATTAAATATAATAGTGAAAAATCCTACCAGAATTATATTATTCAATAATCGGAGGTAAATTTTATGGTAAAATTCCATGAAGAAAATCAATAAAACATACAAAAAAATATAACAAAACAAATTGCTATGGAAAATTACTCTATAAAATTGTAGTTGTAAATTTTAATAGAAATATAAATTACGAAATACATTGGAAAATATCCCCAAAAATTAAAATTTAAATATTCAACTGAATAAAATTACATTTACAAAATAATAAATAATTAATAAATTTAAAAAATAATATTTTTTCATTTTAAAATAAATTCATATGGATTTCAAAAAAATTATATTCCATTATAGATATAATTAGAAGAATTTTTTTTAGTATAGTCAAATCCAAAAAAACCTTAATTTTATAATATAGACATTATTTTTAAAAAAATGAATATAAAAAATTCTTTACAAACATTAAAAAATAATATTACTTTTAAAAATATTTATTTTTTTCTTATAAGTTTAAAACAATGTGTGCCTTCGACAAAATTATTGATTTCTGAAATATGAAGAAATTTAATTGACCTTTTCCAATTGATTATGAAATTCTATTTTTTTGAAATACAATGAATATTAAAAATAATTTTCTATGTCAACAGTCATATGAATTGTTATAGTAAATTTCCAAAGTCTAAATTATTTTTATTAAAATAAAAGCCATGTGGTCACAAGCATTATAATAAAATGTCATACAAGAATGATGACATATGATGCTATGAATTTTTACAATACTTATTTATATTATTGTGGAACTTATCACCATTGTAGTATTATGATAAATTTCCACACCTAACTTTTTCATTGTCAAAAATTATCTTTTTGAATGCGGAAAGGGTTAATTAAATAATATTTCTATTTCAAAGAAAACATATAGTTCCAAGGTAGAAAAAAGTTGTAGTAAATGACTACCACTTTGTTGGGCATTTTTTATGATGGTCACATGGAAAGGATGTCTAGATTTTATCTAAATCAATACATATTTGTATATATTTATCATTAATTTTTTAAAAGTAAAGAGTTTGAATTCAAATATAAGTAGGTTTGTTGTCCAGATTGAACAACTCTCTCCCACCACCTTCTTGCTCTATTTTATTAATTCTATCCTTATCGCATGAATGAAAATAAACATCTTCTAGTGTTATGATTTCAATATTATTTTCTACAGCTAAATCACCTCTAAAAAATCACATTTATGTTTTATTCAATATATATTTAAATTCATCATCATATGTTATTTTTTACTTTCCATTGTGTGACGGACCCACAATATGTTATTCATCTCTTTATTTTTAATGTTTCACTCTTTGTTCACAGTTTGTAAAGACTATGGACTGGTATTGTGAATGCAGATCTTGATGAAAGCCCTTAGAATCATTGTGACAAGTTGAAGTTTCTTACAGTCAACTATCAAAGTTCTCAGAAAATGGACATGTATAGTGAAAATAACATAGATCGATAAGAGACTATTGGTGGAGTGGACTATGTGATCTTTTTACTGAACCAAAATAAATATCATGTTTCATACTTTTTTTCTTTTCATTATTTCTAATATGATCTAATTTTAGAATAGTGGGACATATTGTAATTATCAAGGTTGGATGTCTGTTTTTTGTAAAAAAAGTGTAAATCAATTCTCCCTATCATTTGATTCATTATGAGACCCTTTTGGAACAACACCTCTAACACATTCATGTCTTCATAATGTGTCGCATCCTAGTTGTTTTGTGTTTTTTTCATGCTCACATGAGTTATAGTGTCACCATTCAACACACCACGTTACCCCTTTTGGTAACCATTAAATTTCATTTCCCACCATTACACAATGGCAGAGCACCCCTCTATCCGATATAAGATATCTGAGTGGGTAAAGGGTCAGTTGATATGGTCTAATGCACTCATTTCCCTTTCGATGTTCCCACATGGTAATGCCTATGTTTTTTCCCTCTTATGATGTCACTCTTCTCCATCATTCTGATCCAATTATATCTCCCAGCTACAGGACAATGTTGTCTTGATGGCCCAGTTCCCAGAAGTCCCAAATTCTTGGTCCAAAAACCAAAATTATGTGAATAGTACTATTATTATATTACTCTTTCCATAACACTTCTACAATACCTAAGCTATTATTTATACAATACCTATATAAATATTTCATCCACCAAGATTTGAATTAAGATTTTCACTCTGAGATAATAGTCTTATAAACTAATTCTTGGATTCGATTTCATATGTCATCATTTTTAATGAGTTTTGTTTCACTAAAAATATTACTTATATAGAATTTTTTTTAAATTCACATTTAAATGTTTAAAATTATAAACAATTACTTTAATTATTACACGATTATTTTATTATTCCACATAATAATAAACTATTATTTATTTAAATAATATATTTAATCCTTATATTTTAGTAACAATTATCCGGGATCTTTTTGGTTGAATCCAAGATAAAAGAAAATCAAACATGTTCCAAATCCAAGGATATAAAAGAAAAATCCCCAAGAGGCATAGAACTGAGCCCAAATGAAACCTCATAATAATGGTGGGTCATAGAAATATGATGAACCACCATATTACCATCAATTTTAATTAATGGAATGGAATAATGGAAATAATATAAAGATTCACACCAAATCTCAACTAATAGGATCCCTAAAGAAGAAGAGATGTAGGGTTAGACTTAACCATAAAGACATGAGGGAGGAAATTTGATTCCAAAATAACTTTATTCCAACTTATATCCCTCACAAACCAAAGCCCAACAGAGAACTCCATAGCTTTAGAAATATACATATAGCAATTACAAATTAAAATATGTTTCATATAATCCAAGACTACCCAAAGGATTCATGACCCACCATGCCCACTCTAACTCTAGAATCTTCGAATATAGTTACATAAACATTCAAAATTAAAATATCCATTGGATTAAAATACAAGTACATTCATTGTTACAATATTTGATCATAAAAAACTCCATCCCAGGGTTTCTCTGGACAAAAAATAGAAAAAAATATCATTGTTCCCAAGCCTCATCAGGGATCAAATAATTTTCAAAATGAAATTCATTTCACTCCGTCCAGTTAAACTAATAAATTATAAATAATTTCATAAATAATAAATATTTTAAATCCCCTAACAATTTGGGTAGGATATTTCTAGCAAAGGAAACATCATCCACCACCAGTTAAATCACCATACCATATAATTCCAAAATATACTTAAAAACCAGTCATTAAATGTTAGCATGAAAATTAGTATCTGAGAGGTACTCATAAAATGGGCATAGATCACACATGATAATATTGAGTCCCATAAAACATCTCAAATAGGAATAAAATTGAAAACAATCCTATAAAAAAAATATTGAACCGTTGGTAATAAGTGGGAAGACTAAAAATTCATCCAAACAAAATCATAGTAATATAAAAGCCTTCACATAGATATCCAATATTCATACTTCACAATGTACCCTCTATGCTAAGAGAATCTCCATAAGATTCCATCATAAAATATCTAACTACAAATAGGGATCCTTAATATATAGATTTTTTCTCTCTCATTGAACAAGTAATTTTGTTTATCAAAATTCCATCCTAAAAATAATCCTTAATAATATCTCAAACAACCATATTCTTCATTTAAACTAGGGATTTGAAGAAATTAACTAAAAATCAGTACCCAAAATTCAAGGATCCATATAAATATTAATTGAAACCCCATAATAGATTTTCTAATATATTCCCTACAGCAGAAGAAACATAGCTTCCCAAATATTACACACAAAAAAACATGGTTGATGTATAAGTGAAGCGTACAACAAATAATCATGGGGGACATATTTTTCTCTCAAGACCTCATAATACAGGGAACAAGAAAAACATAAAATCCTACAAAACTTCCATGAAATAAGTCCTATCTTGAGAGACCCCATATGCAGGAATAACAAACCTCAATAATATTTAGGGAGACATAATCATTCCCATTAAACCATGTTATTCTTATTCCTATCATCCTGAGAATCCCACCAAATGTCTTGGAACATGGAAAGAAACAGATTGTTAAGATATTCCAAAATTTTTAATAGGGACATAAAATAATTATAAATACCTTAACACTGATTTGATCAACACGGTATTCCCAACCCTTGACATATCCTTTCTCTTCGAACCATTAATTTGGGATGGGCTTGCATGTGCACGTGAAGCATTTGATAGTATCTCCATATCAATTTGTTTTTATGATTTAAGAATGAATTAATCCATTGGATTTTTTCTCTCACAACCAAGTTCTATATTGCAAGATAGTATTCCAACATCAATCCATCACCTTTGAGGTGAATTATTTTTTTGTATTCCCAATAAACTCCAATAAGAATCAAATGATGGGTATATTTTCATATTTGAAAAATATCCTTTCACACGAGTCCTCAATATAATGAAAAAAACCTTGAATAAGTGGATGGACCACCTCAATAATTACTCTAATTTGGATGGATGAACCCTTGTAAATTGAATCTGATCGATCCTATTCAAAAAACTCACCTATTTGGCCATAAATATTATTCATATTATTTTATAATCTATAATGAAAGGGGATTACTTTTATGTGGATCTAGATAGAGGTTTTAGACAAGGAAAGAATTTTCGTGTTCGTGTTGTTTTTAAGGTCCTCCATAATGATAATATGATTATCGAGTGACCACAACCTCCCTTTAAGGATATTCTATTTGTATTATATGTTGAGTAATTCAATGATTAAAATACCCCTCTTATTTATCAAATATACACTCCATCATCCAAATGATATACAATTTGGAAAATGTTTTTATGGTGCTCAGGTTAAATAGATAACTGTTTATATGTTTACCGATAATCAGGCATTATAATCAATGTTTATGAACATATCCTCATATTTTTTGGCAATAATAATCAATTTTATCTATATTTTATTGCTAAATTATTCCATTGGGTTATTAGATTAGGTACCATTGATCCACTCATCACACAAAGGAGAAGAAGAGTGTCAACAAAAGAGGGAATATGAATGGTAACATATATGTAGCATGCTGGTAGACCACCTATGACTTGAATATGATGTCATCATAAAATAACCACTATACCTATATAAATAATGTAAAGACTACAGATCCAAAATTCCAAAATAACCATCACTTCTAGAGAAACCAGAAAGAAGGAAAGGGAAAAGAGGAAATCCAGTGATCCAAATGATATAATTTCTAATTTCATTCAATGAATCTGAGCACTACTAACCCATGAAACCAAGGAAAACTAAACACTAGGAAAACCTAGGAGATCCCACTCAATAAATATAAATATTTTTATAGTGAACATGTTATTGGAAATAAGGAATATTTTTTAAAATAAAGGAATAATTTACAAATGAAAACCCATATCCTTTTTTACCATTTTATAAGTACATGTTAGTGAAGAACAATATCCATTGTTTATAAGTATAATAATTAACCATGTATTTAACTTCAACTATAATATATATTATTATATTAAAATGTGATGTTACTGTTATTATTTATATTTATATTTTAATGAGAAATACAAATCAATTATAAATAATTGAAAATTTATTAATATAATATAATTAAAATTAGAAAATGGATTTATTTAAAATTTATAAATGTAAATAAAATTTACTAGGGAATTTCTAGTAGCGAGCACGCCCGATCCTAAAAATTTATTGAAAAAAATAAGTACAACAAAGATGAAGTGTGTGTCACATGAAATCCCATAAAACATGTCATTGAACATCTCACCACACAAAATAAGAAAATAAATCCTCAAGACCCAAATAAAATGCATGAAGACCCACATAAGATGGACTAAAGGCCCACAAACACCAGCACTGGAAAGCAACCCTGATCCGACTGACAACTGATGCCAATGAAGATCTTACACACCCAACCGAATCAATGAGGCTCATAAATAACACACCACTCGAGGTCATCATCACATTCACCAATTCACACTGAGGATGTTATCATACCCTTAAACATCATCACTCACACAGTTGAGGTCATCCCTGATGCCTGTCACCATAGGTGTCAGTGATAGCATGTCTTTAGTGGGAACACAATCAATGTCCCATAGAATCAACATCTCAGGATATCTATGATATTTTCCGTCATCAGTGTCCCATACCACCATAGGTTATTCCACAGCTTCCAACTGATCAACACGTGGGATAATAAGTATCCCACCAACAAAAAAACAGAAAAAAATATGTAAAAGGTAAAGAAAAAACTAAAAAATACCAAAAATAAAGCCCAAAATAAATCCTAACATGAGAAAAACTAAATAGGTGGTGGACAACTACCTTTCGATGGGAATTCACACCACTTGATATATTTCCACCCAACCCCGCATTCCAAGGTCATCCTATGTAGGTCATCCCACCTGGTCAGCATCCAAGGCCTCCTGGCACACCACCCACATTCCAAGGTCCACTTGTCAAGGCCATCACCCATACCCTATGTACCAATCAAGTCCTATACACAATCATCACCATAATCTATCCAAATGGTAGAAGAAATCCATCCCACCATCACACCCCTAGGGTTTACACGGGATCCAACATGTATCTGATCATATAGAGTTCATGAAGTGCTCCCTGCAACCCACCCGAAGGTGAAATCACTGGTCTATCACCATGCAGAAGAACCTCTGACAGTGGTCAACGGAACCCATCCAGTATCACTGTAGTCTACTATCATCACCGCCACAACAGCCATGTATTTGGGCAGCACCATCAGGAACACCATCACCACACCCACCATAGAAAGATCACTAGGATCCCAGATCCACACATTAGCCATAAAATTATCCCCCTTATCTGGTGGAAAACACTTAAAAAACATCAATCATAATCAACTTCCTTACACACCACCATATGAAACCATAAGGCCTCCAAACATGATAACATCCAACCAAGATCTATGCCATACTTTGATGATGATGTGCCCCAAGACCCACATCCAAACATCACTACTGTGTCATGTTGAGGATATAACCATCTATTTCATGTATTAAAAAGAAACACCCTAATCCCAAAACCTCCATCCTCATCTTCTATGGATGGAGCACACCATGATACAACCCCACCATCACCCCTCCTAACCTAAAAACCCTTTATAATTTCAAATCAATTGCATTGGTAGCAAAGATAAAAGTTCTCCTTATTCCCAAACACATCATCATAGGTTGAATCATCCAGAAGGAAATAGAATTGGAGACATCCCATTGATCTCTATAGAATGAAATAGAGAAAAGAACTCCTTTAGTGGGAGAATCTATATCCTCTCTCTAAACATGTGAAAGGGTAATGCTCGCCTCCCACTAGGGGGCCATGATTGGCCCAGAGTGCATTGCACTTTCCCCAACTAGGCAAAGAGATTTGAATCTCCCTATGCATAATATGCACAATGTTTGAGTCTAGTTGGACTCGATCTTGTGCTAGTTCCCACAGAGTGCGAGGGGTACAACTAGAGGGCACCACTCAGATAACACTCCATGAGATTTTTTTTAATTTTAATAATTATTAATATTTAAAATATTTATATTTATATAAGCAGACTCACTAACATTAAATATTATAATAATATGTTAGAAATATATCTACATGTATATATTTCATAAATATTTATTAGAAACATAATTAAAAATATATTAAATTAACATGGTTCAGCTCAAGATTTAAGGGCCCAAATCCATGATTGAAAATTTATTAAAAAATATAAAACAAACAAGAGAATGAAAGGGAATTGTGGTTTGAGAAAGCATTAAATACCGACAACATAGAGAGAAAGAGATCAAATCATTCCACTCCCTCTAGAACCCATGTTTCTTGGATATTAATCTCCACCCTTGGGATTTTGACCTCTCCCCCATTATTTGATCATTTGAGGTGACAAAGATCATCATCTGATGACATTTTAGAGGAGTCCACTAGAATAAAGCATATCCTTTACTTCCATGAAAGTTCTTGAAAATCCATCATCAGTTTAGATTGATAGTCATCTTCCAATTTTTTTTTGTTAAAAATAATTGGACTATGAGGTAATCCCTATAACAAAAAATGTATGGTTATATTTTAGTAAAGGTGACATAAATCAACGAGTCAAACAACATTTCCATTTCCCCATTAAGACCCTAGAGGGGCATCACCCTCACAGTCCTCCAGATGAGTTTTTAATTTCTTCCCTTGCGGTTTTTCATTTCTCAACCAAGGCCAATATAGTAGTGTTGTAAGTGGTTTTCAGAATTTCATAAAATTAAGATGGATAAGACCATTCAAAATTTTCCATTGCATCTATTTTTGTAATGATTGTCTTCTTAGCATTGCAATCATACCCCTGGTTAGAAATCGGATCAAGTGTAAGAACAATAAAAGATTTAGATGGTCTATCACCATCTTTAGAAGTAGTTTAGATGAGGTCCATTAGGGGTTTAGAAAGAATGGAAAAAGGTAAGCTGGGATATTTCTCACTATTATTGAAACCACCCACCATCCTTTATCTACATTGAAAATTATCATAATCTATAGAACTAGTATGCTTCAGTCTAGGACCATTGGGTGATCCAGAGGGGGAACCAATAGGTGCCATAAGAATGTACTTGAAGGAAGGAAGAGCCTTATTACATTGGAGTTATGCCATGAAATTATAAAAAAAATATCTTGTGCATTATTCTTATCATCGTATGAGACCATAAGAACATAATAGACATTGTAACAGCCCAAGATTTTATAAAAAATATTCTTTTTAATTTTATTAATGTCTTGTGTTGTACGCTACACCAAAAGGAGCTTGCACAACACGCATCTTTGACTTTCCTTGCATTACACGCAATCGCAACCTTCCTCGATAGCGTGTGTGGTACGTAATACTGAGTTTCACGAAACAATGATATGCTATTAAAATATTATTAAAACTAGCCGTTATGAATAGTAATAACCACTTTTTAAAATTCTGTAAATCTTATTTTTCAAAATGAACTTCATTCTTGGATTCGGATTATCGAATTTAGCCTAAGGTGAAAATTTGGTACTTTTCGGATAACTTTCATATTCTGATGAATAGTGAAAATTACTAAATTATAATTAAAAACAACTTTTTTAATCGAAGTAATTAATAGTGATAAATCATTAATTTGAGTGGTTGTAAAGTATATTTAGAATATATTTTTACAATTTAATACAATGTTGGTCATTGGATGTAATTTCACATTTAAACTAGACATAAACAAGTGTCAATCTTTTGATAGATATTGTTTCTTAAAAACACGCTATTTGTTTTAACAGCGGGATTTAATTATAAAATTAATTAATGCAACTTTTATGTAATGAATTTGGTAAAATAGACTTCATTTTTGAATTTGGAATATGAAATATAGCTTGGGATGAAATTTTGGCACTGTTCTGAAAAACATCAATTTTTGATGAATAGTGAAACTACTAAGTGGTAGTTAAAAAAACTGAATTTTTCATAAAACTTAATTTTACCGCTTCTGTGAATGGAATTTCAAAAATCCGATAGACACGGTTAATATCAAGGACTAAAATGTGGTTCAATGAGATGAAAATAATTTTTGGTGAATTGTAACTTTTTACTTTTTACCACGGTTAATAGTAAATAGGGTAACTAAGGGTAAATATGATATTACTATTACCCTAACACGTGTCCTAATCCTATTGGACAAGTGTATTTCGACCAAAAACAAACTTAGGAATAAAATATGACCATTTAGGCCCACTTGGGTTAGATTAGGACATTTATTATTAATTTATTTAAAGAAAGGTTAAAATAGTTAAAATCAAAGTTTAATAAGTAAAGCATTTTTAATATGGGGTTATACATAAGATAAATTCGATTGTAAATATTCATTAGAAAGCTAAAAAGATTTCCTACATTATGGTATTTTATTTGTAATTTTTAGACATCAAATAATTTAATTTATTTATGACACAACGATGATGCAGTAATTATCTTATTAATGAAATATTGACATAATTGATGTTATAAACACCAAAATAAATGTAATTTGAAAATTTTTATGAATTCCACTAATTTTATAGGTTACTATGATATATTAATGTTGATTTAATCAACTTGGTTCGAACATTTAATTCTGTTATGACTTTCACAAAAATCATATATCAAATAGTGTCAAAATTGACACAAAATAGTTTTTAAATCAAATATTATATTATTAATTGTTATTGTATTCCTAAAAATCTAAGGTTCGGCCAAATGACTTAGATAAGGATATATATATTAATAATAAACAATTTGGGGTTCGTTTGGCATGTTATAGTAAGTGTATTAACCATATAGTGAAAGAAAACAAAAAGACATGGTAAAAGTTAAATTATTTAACTTAGAGTTAAATCTAATTGATAAGGTTAAAATAATATCCTAAACTTGTCTAAATTCTATTGGTTGATAGGATTTCGACCCATCCCCACTTTAGCTTCGAAATAAGACCCTTTGGAACCATTATAAACCGATTTTGACTTTAATATAAAATAATATTTTGAGATATTCCTAAGGTGCCCCTCTCCTCCCCTATAAAAGGACACCTCCTCCCCCTCCTCCTCACACCAATTTGAGCACTCAATCTCGGCCAACCCCTGCCAAAATCTCTTCTCCACTTCCCTAGCAACATCCTAGTGGTTCTGGTATTCCTCAAAGACCAATTCTAGTGCCCTAAGAGGAGGTCTCAAAGAGGCACTTCAAAGAAGAGGTAATTACCGTTACCAATTCTTTCATCTTTATTTCTTCTTCCACTTCTTCTTCTTAGGTTGTTTCATTATGAAGTAATAACATCAGTATCACTCATATACTGATATGTTATTATAAGTATGAAACAACCCTATTTCACCATCTATCCATCCTACGGAAAAAGAAATCACCGCGCGTGCGTACGTACGGAATACCGTCTCCACGCCGTGGTGTAATCTATTTTCCACCACCACCTTACATGGATGGGTATAATGGTGTAAAGAATAACTATACATAGTTATTACAACATCATATTGATTCTGATATATTTTATAATCCACTCCAATTCAATTCAATAATTATAGGAATGATATCATCGCTCGTGCGTACGTACGGACTACCGTCTCCACGACGCGATGAGATTCATTCTCCATGTTAACCATTTAAGAATGATTATAATGTATATATAAGAAATAATAATGAAATATATGACATTATAAAGCTACTGGATTTATGTATATATATACATATGTATGTCATCTACTTACTTCCATTTCAAGACAATAAGGAAAGAAAAACAGCATTCATGCGTACGTACGGACTACCGTCTCCATGAACGGTGTTTTTCATTTTATTTATCTATCTATTATATATATATATATACTGAATATATATGATATATAAATCATATTTTATATTCTGGAAGTAAGTAAATCATGATATAAGTAATAATGATGTCAAGAACAACAAGTCAAAACACCTACGATAAATGAAACGATTTTACCCAAAACGCTTCTTTAACATGGAATTTACAAAAGAACGGGTAATATAATGTCATAAGTGAACCATATATGATATCATAACAATGAATATGATTCTGTAATAAGTCAATGACATTATTTAAATCATTATACAGGAGGTTCGGACACATACGAAGCAAATTGGACCTAAGGTAAGGGAAATATCACAATCTCATTTTTATCCGAGATTGTTTATTCGTAAGTATTTACTAGGGTGTATTTTATCATCCACATCCATGTTTCATCAATATGTAATATTATTTCCATCCACATACAATTGTTTAAATCCATTTTTACCCTTCGGTGAGTTTTTAGTAAAAGAAATGAAAGGAATCTTTTGTCATTTTTCGTACGAGGTACTTTTTGACTTTTCCGACAAAAGTACGAAGAATGTTTTTTTAACTTAAATGGCCCGAACAGATTTTTACGGTTTTATAAAGCCTTATTTTCATGAAGCTTCCTCCAAAAGATTTCATGACTATTATCAATAAAATCTCTTTCTTTTAAAATTGCATGATGTTTTGTGAAAATAAATTGATTTTGAAGAAGAAAGGATATTTTCCTCAAGAATTCATTTCAAGTGTTTTATCAAAATTATTTTCCATCTAAGCTAATAAAGGGTTCTGTTTCTATCCATATTTTTACATTCATTTGACTATGTTGTGATGGAATTATGTTTATGAATTCCTTTATCTTATATGAATTGTTTTATAATGTCATGTTGTTTAAGAATCCCATTTTTATTACATGGGTTATGCTGTGATGTATGGTTTATGATTATGTGGCACACATAAGAAAGGATTCATTATAAGATGGGTGGGACCTATATCTCCCTCCAATGCATTGGGTAAAGATTTTATATCTCATGAGATAGACAGGGCTGGAACGGTAGGTTATACCGGTTTAGTGAAGCAGGACTGAAACGAGGGTTACTCGATTCAGAAAGGGACTTTGTCCACTAAGATAGTCTTGGCAATGAGTCTTGACTAACAAGAAATGATTCTCTATGATTATGTGTGAATGCCACAAAGGTTCATGTTTTAAGTTATGATTATTGTGATTTCATTTCACTACTATGATTTATCCCATGTTATGAAATTATGCTATCTTTTGCAGGTTAAGATTTCCAAAAGATATGTTCTTATGAATATGATGTGATTGATTTTTCTTTTGTATACCCTTACTGAGCATTTGAGCTCACCCTTTTATGTTTTCTTTTCCCCAGGATATAAAGAAAGGTTTTAGGTAAAAAAAAGGGGAAGATCTTTATGGGAGATATTGAAGATCATTCACCACGATTAGAAGATTACGTTCCGAGTTTCCAAAGACACTAAACTGTTACGATCCTTGTGTGTGTGTGTGTTTTTATTATGTACTAAGTATTCCGCAAAAGTAATGTAATGTCCATGTACGTCAGGCTTAGGGTCTCTACAGTTGGTATCAGAGGAAAGGTTTAGTCAACCATTGGAAACTAGGATGCGAAAACGTTAGTGAGATCCCTAGAGATATTTCTAAGGTATGTCTAGGGATGTCCCTAAGGTTAAGTATACGTATAGGTTATAGTACTAGAATTACGCTAACGATCATAGAATTAAACCTAAGATGTTATATATTGAGGATACTCCCCCTTTATTATGTTGTTTTCCCTAGCATGATTTTTGCCTCTCACACTATTCTTTTTGGGTTTAGACGATGGCTGGAACCCGAAGGAACCGTGTTGATCAATGCAATGGACAATGCAATGATTTCCCTCCTGAACAAACAAATGTTATGGGGGATGGAGTGCAAAATCTTATTGTTATACTTACACAAGCTATGAATCATTCTGGACTTCCAAATGAGCAGAGAAGGGAACAATATTCTATTGAGTCCTTCATGAGGCAACGTCCACCTTCTTTCAGTGGGACTTCTGATCCACTTGTTGCTGAACAATGGATCAGTACCACTGAAAAGATATTTTCAGTTCTTCACTGTTCTGAATATGATAAAGTCATCTTAGCAGTATATCGTTTGGAAGGTGAAGCTGATCAATGGTGGAATCTTATCAAGAATATGAGGCCAAGAGATGAAATTGAGTCCATGGAATGGGACGAGTTCAAGAACTTGTTTTTCAGTAAGTACTTCCCTCGTATTCTTCGAACAAAGATGGAAAAGGAGTTTCTTGAGCTGAAGCAGAAGGATGATGAATCTGTTGGTATATACGAAGCGAATTTTACAAGACTTGCAAGGTATGCATCTGGAATTATCATCCAACCTGAAAGTAAAGTTGATCGATTTTTCAGTGGCTTAAAACCAAGTCTTCGAAGGGCATTAGCTATAAGAGACTTCAGTAGCTATGAAGAAATTGTGCGTTGTGCTATCAAGGTAGAAATGGAAGTTGGTGTTACATATCCATCTCATGGTTTTGACAAGAAACGAAAAATGGAGTTCAAGGAGAAATCTCAGAATAATGGTGAAAAGAAGATGAATGTTTCCTTATGCACAAAGTGTGGAAAGAAGCATGGTGGAGATTGTCTTAAAGGGACTAGAAAATGTTTTAAGTGTGGAAAAGAAGGTCATTGAGCAGCTGAGTGTCAAAGTAATGGAAAAAGGGTTTCTAATGATGTGAATAAAGCAAACACTGCAGAGAACGCACCGCCAACACTTCAATGCTTCAAGTGCAAGGAAATGGGGCATTATGCTAATAATTGCCCTAATCCAAGGGTTAGTGATGATCAACATGAGCAACCACTGAAGGCAAAGGACAAAGGGAAATCACATGCGATCACTATTGGCAATGTTGAATATGACAACGATGTGGTGGAATGATTAAGTGTTTATGTAATGGGATTCCAAAATAATGTTGTATCATTGAGTATTGCAATATTTATTGATGTGGTATTCAAAGTGATTGAGATATTTTCTGGAAATAAGATGATATGCGCATAATGAAGACGAGAAAATGAAATGTTTAATAGTATTCATGAGCTCATGATTGATATAAGGACTAAGTGATATCATGGTTTGAGTATATAGAATTTTGAGGATTTTGGTATGTGGAAAGTGTTAACTTTTAACTGCACTCATGTTTTCACTAAGGTATTCAAGAGAATACGCGATTAAGGACTTTGAATGTTTGGAATGTGACCAACAAGACATATCTTATGATATGTGGGGATCAACGACAGTATTAAATCTCTGGTAATCGTTTTCACTATGTTATGAGAGTGTACTGCAGTATTATGGATAAGCCTAAAGATTGGAATGGATTATGTTGGACATAAGTTAGTATTTTTTAAGGATAGAAGTTTTTTCGATATTATTGATGGGATGTTATGGTAATATAGTTTTAGAAAAAGGACAACCTGCAGGACGGGCGACAGCCCATCGCTTCGGACAAGGCTGTAGGAATCGAACCCACAACCGAAGTGCGACTGGCCTTTATCGCCTACCACTGGCCTACAGGAAGTCCCTGTTTAGTAGAAACTAGTGTTATTATATTAATCAGTATGATATATGAAGTATAAGCCCATTTTAGGAACCATATATGATTAACCTCACTATAGATCGACTTAGTTATATAAATTTTGCTAACCTTTTGAGACAGATGGAATGACCCGTCATTCTATCACATGATCTGCTAACACTTCACGAATAACAAATTCAACTTCATTTATTTAAGAGATGAAGTGGAAATTGTTAAAGGCACGAACAACAGTGAGATTGTACCAAAATAAAGTAAGTATTTATTCTAATTCAAATTCTTTAACTTTAGGGAAATGATCTTGAAAACCAAAAATGTTGTCCTAGTTCTCTTATACCTGATGAATCAGATGGTACCTTAGATCGTCACAAATTTATGGATTTGTGATTACTGGCTTTTCCATAGCCATGTTCTCTACCACTCTCCATCAGAACATGATGGTTAGATTTCTCTTCCATATCCATATTTTCACCTATGTGGAAACCCAATGATTAGTTTATTTGGGTAACCGTTACGTTTCATACTTTTGTTTTTAAAGATTGGTTTTGACATTCCTTTTTACGATGTGGGTTTCTATTAAAGAAACTTTCGAATAGTAAACCATTTATAACCCCGACGAATTTCGAGGGCGAAATTCATTTTAAGGGGGGTAGAATGTAACAGCCCAAGATTTTATAAAAAATATTCTTTTTAATTTTATTAATGTCTTGTGTTGTACGCTACACCAAAAGGAGCTTGCACAACACGCATCTTTGACTTTCCTTGCATTACACGCAATCGCAACCTTCCTCGATAGCGTGTGTGGTACGTAATACTGAGTTTCACGAAACAATGATATGTTATTAAAATATTATTAAAACTAGCCGTTATGAATAGTAATAACCACTTTTTAAAATTCTGTAAATCTTATTTTTCAAAATGAACTTCATTCTTGGATTCGGAGTATCGAATTTAGCCTAAGGTGAAAATTTGGTACTTTTCGGATAACTTTCATATTCTGATGAATAGTGAAAATTACTAAATTATAATTAAAAACAACTTTTTTAATCGAAGTAATTAATAGTGATAAATCATTAATTTGAGTGGTTGTAAAGTATATTTAGAATATATTTTTACAATTTAATACAATGTTGGTCATTGGATATAATTTCACATTTAAACTAGACATAAACAAGTGTCAATCTTTTGATAGATATTGTTTCTTAAAAACACGCTATTTGTTTTAACAGCGGGATTTAATTATAAAATTAATTAATGCAACTTTTATGTAATGAATTTGGTAAAATAGACTTCATTTTTGAATTTGGAATATGAAATATAGCTTGGGATGAAATTTTGGCACTGTTCTGAAAAACATCAATTTTTGATGAATAGTGAAACTACTAAGTGGTAGTTAAAAAAACTGAATTTTTCATAAAACTTAATTTTACCGCTTCTGTGAATGGAATTTCAAAAATCCGATAGACACGGTTAATATCAAGGACTAAAATGTGGTTCAATGAGATGAAAATAATTTTTGGTGAATAGTAACTTTTTACTTTTTACCACGGTTAATAGTAAATAGGGTAACTAAGGGTAAATATGATATTACTATTACCCTAACACGTGTCATAATCCTATTGGACAAGTGTATTTCGACCAAAAACAAACTTAGGAATAAAATATGACCATTTAGGCCCACTTGGGTTAGATTAGGACATTTATTATTAATTTATTTAAAGAAAGGTTAAAATAGTTAAAATCAAAGTTTAATAAGTAAATCATTTTTAATATGGGGTTATACATAAGATAAATTCGATTGTAAATATTCATTAGAAAGCTAAAAAGATTTCCTACATGATGGTATTTTATTTGTAATTTTTAGACATCAAATAATTTAATTTATTTATGACAAAACGATGATGCAGTAATTATCTTATTAATGAAATATTGACATAATTGATGTTATAAACACCAAAATAAATGTAATTTGAAAATTTTTATGAATTCCACTAATTTTATAGTAAGTGTATTAACCATATAGTGAAAGAAAACAAAAAGACATGGTAAAAGTTAAATTATTTAACTTAGAGTTAAATCTAATTGATAAGGTTAAAATAATATCCTAAACTTGTCTAAATTCTATTGGTTGATAGGATTTCGACCCATCCCCACTTTAGCTTCGAAATAAGACCCTTTGGAACCATTATAAACCGATTTTGACTTTAATATAAAATAATATTTTGAGATATTCCTAAGGTGCCCCTCTCCTCCCCTATAAAAGGACACCTCCTCCCCCTCCTCCTCACACCAATTTGAGCACTCAAGCTCGGCCAACCCCTGCCAAAATCTCTTCTCCACTTCCCTAGCAACATCCTAGTGGTTCTGGTCTTCCTCAAAGACCAATTCTAGTGCCCTAAGAGGAGGTCTCAAAGAGGCACTTCAAAGAAGAGGTAATTACCGTTACCAATTCTTTCATCTTTATTTCTTCTTCCACTTCTTCTTCTTAGGTTGTTTCATTATGAAGTAATAACATCAGTATCACTCATATACTGATATGTTATTATAAGTATGAAACAACCCTATTTCACCATCTATCCATCCTACGGAAAAAGAAATCACCGCGCGTGCGTACGTACGGAATACCGTCTCCACGCCGTGGTGTAATCTATTTTCCACCACCACCTTACATGGATGGGTATAATGGTGTAAAGAATAACTATACATAGTTATTACAACATCATATTGATTCTGATATATTTTATAATCCACTCCAATTCAATTCAATAATTATAGGAATGATATCATCGCTCGTGCGTACGTACAGACTACCGTCTCCACGACGCGATGAGATTCATTCTCCATGTTAACCATTTAAGAATGATTATAATGTATATATAAGAAATAATAATGAAATATATGACATTATAAAGCTACTGGATTTATGTATATATATACATATGTATGTCATCTACTTACTTCCATTTCAAGACAATAAGGAAAGAAAAACAGCATTCATGCGTACGTACGGACTACCGTCTCCATGAACGGTGTTTTTCATTTTATTTATCTATCTATTATATATATATATATACTGAATATATATGATATATAAATCATATTTTATATTCTGGAAGTAAGTAAATCATGATATAAGTAATAATGATGTCAAGAACAACAAGTCAAAACACCTACGATAAATGAAACGATTTTACCCAAAACGCTTCTTTAACATGGAATTTACAAAAGAACGGGTAATATAATGTCATAAGTGAACCATATATGATATCATAACAATGAATATGATTCTGTAATAAGTCAATGACATTATTTAAATCATTATACAGGAGGTTCGGACACATACGAAGCAAATTGGACCTAAGGTAAGGGAAATATCACAATCTCATTTTTATCCGAGATTGTTTATTCGTAAGTATTTACTAGGGTGTATTTTATCATCCACATCCATGTTTCATCAATATGTAATATTATTTCCATCCACCTACAATTGTTTAAATCCATTTTTACCCTTCGGTGAGTTTTTAGTAAAAGAAATGAAAGGAATCTTTTGTCGTTTTTCGTACGAGGTACTTTTTGACTTTTCCGACAAAAGTACGAAGAATGTTTTTTAACTTAAATGGCCCGAACAGATTTTTACGGTTTTATAAAGCCTTATTTTCATGAAGCTTCCTCCAAAAGATTTCATGACTATTATCAATAAAATCTCTTTCTTTTAAAATTGCATGATGTTTTGTGAAAAGAAATTGATTTTGAAGAAGAAAGGATATTTTCCTCAAGAATTCATTTCAAGTGTTTTATCAAAATTATTTTCCATCTAAGCTAATAAAGGGTTCTGTTTCTATCCATATTTTTACATTCATTTGACTATGTTGTGATGGAATTATGTTTATGAATTCCTTTATCTTATATGAATTGTTTTATAATGTCATGTTGTTTAAGAATCCCATTTTTATTACATGGGTTACGCTGTGATGTATGGTTTATGATTATGTGGCACACATAAGAAAGGATTCATTATAAGATGGGTGGGACCTATATCTCCCTCCAATGCATTGGGTAAAGATTTTATATCTCATGAGATAGACAGGGCTGGAACGGTAGGTTATACCGGTTCAGTGAAGCAGGACTGAAACGAGGGTTACTCGATTCAGAAAGGGACTTTGTCCACTAAGATAGTCTTGGCAATGAGTCTTGACTAACAAGAAATGATTCTCTATGATTATGTGTGAATGCCACAAAGGTTCATGTTTTAAGTTATGATTATTGTGATTTCATTTCACTACTATGATTTATCCCATGTTATGAAATTATGCTATCTTTTGCAGGTTAAGATTTCCAAAAGATATGTTCTTATGAATATGATGTGATTGATTTTTCTTTTGTATACCCTTACTGAGCATTTGAGCTCACCCTTTTATGTTTTCTTTTCCCCAGGATATAAAGAAAGGTTTTAGGTAAAAAAAAGGGGAAGATCTTTATGGGAGATATTGAAGATCTTTCACCACGATTAGAAGATTACGTTCCGAGTTTCCAAAGACACTAAACTGTTACGATCCTTGTGTGTGTGTGTTTTTATTATGTACTAAGTATTCCGCAAAAGTAATGTAATGTCCATGTACGTCAGGCTTAGGGTCTCTACAGACATCACCCTCTTCCATAACATTAGCACATGATTTGTCCTTACCTTGCACTTCCATGATCACTCTATAAGGTCCTACATCAACAGATGTTATCATTACATTCCTCTTATCTTCAGAGGCCAACTAGAAATTACTTGCTAGATATCCCCTTCAGCTCAAACAACAATATTAGGAGTGGAAACCTACACATATATACCTACAGTAATTCCAAACATTGTAGAGCTCATCAGCCAGAAACCAAATACATCATGCGCATTCAAGTTACATAAAGAAAAATAGACCTCTTTGTGAAAATTCTTCTTGACATGTAAAATAGATTGAAAACCAAAACCAAACAAATGATATTTCCCAAATATAATGGTTAAATAGTAATTAAAATCCAAAACATGATAGGCCCACAATGTCGATGGGCATTGACTTGAAACAAATGCACAGAATAGACAAATCATAATTCTCCCATAACATGATCAAGTTTTATCACAATCATAATTGTCATGTTAATTTCAAAAAGATCCTTCCATTCCATATAATCTTGTTTTAAACATAAATACAAAACTAGTGTTGAGACATTGTTTTAAGAATTGCAAAGGGGTTGAAATAAGGATCCCAAACCTGAATACAAAGTGTTCCCGACTTGAGAGAGATCAGACCAAGATCTTAGGATTTATGGTCCAATTATTATAAGGGGAACACCATTTTTAAATGACCATGACTGATGGGAATACACTTTGAGTCTCGAAGGCCTGAAATGATGGATAATCATCACTTTAGATCCCTGATTTTTGGCAGTTTATTCCTAAAGGTAAAACCATTCTTGCAACAACTGAGAATTTGAAAATATGAAACCTATAAAGAATAAAATCTTAACTTTTATTATTATAATATGACTTACCTCATGTAAAAAATAATTCAGAAACAGCATCTTTTCCCAAAATAAAGTTTTGTTTTGCATAACATGATCTAAATCCATGAGAAGTGAAGGAAAACACCTTCGGATACTCTACCATCTTCACCCTCCATCCAAATGATCAACTTCAATATTTATGTGAAAGTCTAGAAAACCCTAAAACATGAGACCATAATCATAATTTTCATGGAGAGAACTCATGTGACCCTTCTCTCTCTCCCTCCTAAAAAATATATTTTTTCCCTTGAAAAGACAACCATCAACTTAAACATCAAGGGAATAAAAATTAAATAAAACTAGGGAGAAAGAAGGAAACGAAAATTTATCCCCCATAACTACGCGTAAAAGTAGCCATGAAATGTGCTGTATGGTATTCCGCTCTCCCAACAAAGTAGAAACCACAAGAATAAAACAATGGTTCCAAATATATGATATCATCAAAAATGGAACTAGCAGTTGGGAGGACACGTTCATCCTTCTCCAAATTGTTGATAATAACATTATATTTAGATTTGAGCATGAAATTCCAAATATCAAATATCATCAATAATGGAACTAAAAGTTTAGAGGACAACATTATCCTTATCCAAATTCTGATATAATGTTTGTTGAATGTATTTCATTGTTTAAACAGATTAACTTTGATGTCTCACTAATTTCTGGGTAATTTGGCAGCACCCCAGAAAGGACATTTTCATTCCTCCTACCTCCACCCTTATATCGTCTTGGCAGCCATCCCATAGTTTCGATGTGGGACCGCAGTACCGCCGTTCCATGTCGTGCGCGGCTGCCTGTCGCCGTACTCCTCCAGTCCCATATCCTTGACCGCTCCACCGTCACACCACCTGGACCGCCATACTATTACTGCCTCAACTATTACACTATTCCTCTCTTCCAACGCCATGCCTCTACTATTCCATGCCAAACTGTCACACCACACCAACCAGAGACCGCCCGCCACCAATGTCTCGATCTCCTTCACCACCGCCGGTGTCTGCCGCTGCAACCCTCAGCACTCAGAGGCCACCACTACCTCCTTAATGCACCACCAAACACTGTGAAGGCAGGATTAATAAGGGGTATAACCTTTGTCGCACCTTCATATGCTCTGGATCGTGCTCCGCGACCGTTTCTCTCCACCTCCGTTGCCGCCTACTCGACTCGTCGCTGCGTGCACCCGAGCCCACTACCCTTGCTAAACACTGCCTCTACATTCACCCACGTCATCTCCACAATAGTAGCTGTGGCTGCTACACTACCACCTCCCGAACACACCGCTTGCTGCACTTGATGCACCACATGGACCCCTTCCAAACTGTTGATTCACACCTGTGGATTACATGTGTGGTTTCATCTAGGAGAAGATCCCCACTTATCAGTGTGCTTTTATGAAGTATGAAGCCGAGTGCCTCTCCCTTAGCATATATTATGAGGCCACTGCCCCCTTGCTGAACATCATCTGGATAGAAGGGTGGAGATCTCCCCACTCAGGCTCACGCGGCAGAACTCCTCTCCTCCTGTGTTTATTCTTCATTTTTATAATATTATTTATTTTAATTTTGTTTTATATTTTATATTTTATTTTTTTCCCAATTTTATTTTTAAATAAATATATGCATTCATTTTTTAATTTTTTGTGCCCATCATTCAATTTATTCTTCTTAAATTATAATAATGTTACTTATAATTAAAGATTAGTACTATTATTGCTAATATTAAAATTAAAATTATTGTAATTATTATTACAATTATTATTATTATTATATTTCATTGTTATTTTAAATTTAGTTTCTTATCTTATTCTTCTCTCATTTTTATTAAAAATTATCTTAATAATAATAATAATAATAAATACAATTAAAACTATTATTATTATTTTAACATTCTTTATAAACTATATATTTTATTTCTTTTCTTCTTTTGTTTTATTCCAATATCTCTCATCCCCATTCTATTTTTATTTTTAATCTCTTATTCTCTTACCCTATTCTTTTTAAATTATCCATTCTTTTATTTTTCTATTTCCCTTTTTCTTTTTCTTCTCTTCTTCCTATTTCCACCAAGTGATCTCATACTCTCATAATTGAGAGGCTCACCCCAAGGCTTGGCCTTGGGGGAAGGGGTTCAAGGTAATATTGTATTTTATTTAATGTTTAATTTTATTTTTGTAGATAGAATTGGGTAACATGCATGGGTAAGGTGAATGTCCCCGATGTGGTGACTTCCCCCAATGATATACAACCCAATAAATTTTTATTATTTTATTTAATCACTTCTCCCTCTCTTCATTGGTTAGTTTTTTTACACGTTGGAGTAGAACTAAAAAATGGATGAAACAATATCGATAGAGATAGATCCTAGAAGATGACATCTACTAAACCAAGGAGTTTCATAAACCTTGATTAAAGGATGTGGTGGAATTGAGATTTCTTAGGAATTCGATGATATTCCACAATTTATAAATTAATAATAGTAATTCAAACGTGATTTTTCATGTTTGTATTATCAAACTAAAATCAAACACATAAAGGATAATAATGATTGAACCGTAAAACAAACCCCAAGAAAAAGTTCTTTCTTTCCTTCAATCATTCAATCAACTTTTCATGTTAGTTTAAATTCTAATTTTTCATTTCATTGTAAATTTAATAAAAAAAATATTATAATTATTTTATTAAATTAATCAAAACTAAAAAAAGAGATAGCTTAGATGATTTACAAGAAGTAAGTGAGAAAAATGAAAGGTTCATCAAGAGAGATGACCCTGGTCAGGCACCTTGCTACACTAGGAAATTATACTTTCTTTTGACCACGCCCTAAGAAAGGCATGTGTCAAAAATGGCGTTGTTCCCAAGGAGAAAATGTATATTTAAATTTTTTAAAGCTAGGACCTCTAATGAGGAACTACACGATTTTGATCTTGAGATATATAGAACTTTGTTTACTAGGGTTAGGAATTATAATAATGAAGAAAATTTTGAAGAAATTAATCGAGAATAATCAAGTGTTCATTCCAGATCACCCATAATGGCATTAGACCCACAACAACCCTTAAGGGACCTTTGTGTCCCCCAATTTTCCAAAACAAAAATTAGTTGACCAGAACATTCCATCCCATTCCATAGGAGAAAAGCACAATAAACCAACAACACTAAGAAGGAGATCCACTGCCACTTCCAAGAATAGGAGCCCCCCTGCCTCCTTGTCTTCCTTACTCTTCTTTAATTTTTCCATGCCTTGTTCCTTTTCAAATTCCATGAACCCTACTTACATGAATCATTATAATTATTAGAGATGGGGTGAAGGGAAGGGGGATCCCATTTTGTGATGTTTTTGATTTTTGAAGAATTTCGATCAGAAGAATTATTTGCATTTAAATTAATATATTTCAATTTAATTTATTTTTAAATTTAATTTAAATTTGATTTTATTTTAATTTATTATTAAATATTAAATTTCTTTGATTTAAATATAATTGTACACATTTTTGATTTATTTATTTTTTACACTAATTGGTAAATTGTTAAAGAAGGTCAAGTAAGGGAGTTGTTTAAGGATTACTAGAACACATGAAGAAATTAAGGTAGACTAATTTTGTTATTTAGGGAAAATCAATACTAGATCTGGTATTACCTGAGTAATTATAATTTAGTCCATTAATATTTCTACACATTAATAAAAAATTAAATCAAAGGTGAATCAAAGAAAATTCATTTATCTATTTTTTCTAAAAACCAAAAGATTCATTTTATTTTCTGAAACTATGATAAAATCAAAAAAGTGAGAACCTATCCTAAATCTAATCACTTCTCTCTCATTAGAAATTCACCAAACATTAAAAAAATCTTTTGTTTTCATAAATTCTCCAATACATTCATTTTTATCTACATAAGTGAAAACCATATTAAAACATTTCCCATTGGAGATGAATTTTTGGTTACCAATCATACTATACCCATAGGGGGAATTAATTATTTTTTCCACACCTCAGGAAAAGAGTGTGTCAATATTGGCACCACTCTCAGAGAATGGAGAACATTTAATTGCGTAATTCTATTTTGTAGGATCATAATGGAAAAATAAAATCTTGAATAGTGAAGGAGAAGGAATAAGCTTCATGGGAAAGGGAGTTAACTTTTTATTATCTAAAATTTTACAATCCTTACATTTTTTTTCCAGATCATGTTTTGAGCTTTAAAGTGAAAATTACATGCCCATACATGAATTATGCTTTACTAGATCAATCTAAGAGACATGAGTTTTTTAGTAATCCTATGATGCTATGTTTTATATTTCGATTTTAAAATGATTGATTGAATAAAAAATTAATTAAATAATTAAAGTGAATCATGGAAATTAAAATGAGGACTCATGATTTGAAGAAATTGATTAATTCATGTAAATGAAATTTCCCAAACATTTTATCATCATTATATTTTTTGAAATTAAGGTAAATTTATTTTTTATTTTTAACCATGTCTTGAGTGATTATCCCTAATCATATGTCCCATTACCAAGAGGATTTATAGACCTGGTACTTCCTATTTTATCTTGATCATATTTATTGATTGATGTTGGGACAAGCCGTCTACTAGAACATGCATTTGAACTTATTGAATCTATGACTGTTCAAAATCAAATTTAAAATTATTTATGTATCTTTTGAAAAACTAATTATCCTTAAAAGGCCGCCATTACATCAATACTTATTTAGCCCTTAGAAATCATGAATGAAATTGTTAGGAATGAGCCATCTTCAGGCTAATTTTATCCATTCCTAATATATTCTTGGTATTTACATGATATTTTTTTAAAAGTTTATCTGTGTGGGTGATGGGAATCATGTTTGAAGGTATTAAATGAATTGTGAGGAATACGTGTGGGGTGATTATTGTAGGAATTATAAAAAGATGTGAAATCATTAATTTTACTCCATTGTTCTATCCCTCTTGAATAAAAAAATGAAAAATGAAAAAAAGAACCAAAAAATGATAAATAAGGGTTATTATTTGGGTAAACCAAAAATAACCATTAATAGAACTATGATTTTTATCATAAATGGTTTGGTGGTGGATGCGAGGTTTATTCTAATCATAAATTTCTAAAAAATAGAATGGTTATTTGAAAAAAAAGAATAAATTAAAATAAAATAATATATATATATATTCAAAGGAAGGAAAAAATAGTTCAACTGATCATGATATTTACTTTGAGTTTTTGAGGATCTTTAGAGTTGTTTCATTTAAAATGGGAACATTTCATGAAACCTTTAATTTAAATATCATTATTTCTGATTTAAGAGATAAACCCCCTTATTAAGCCTTAAATTTTAAACATTAATTACTACTAAACTTCAGCCTCAGAGACATATGAACCTAAATTTCATGCCCTCATGATTTTATGTGTTTTTTGTATTTATAAAGTAGAGAATGTATTTACTTTATAAACCTATGTATAAGAAAAATTTTCTCATTATATATGCATAAATCTACTTGAATTTTATAAAGAGAGATGAGTGAAAAGATTCAGGTAAGGTAAATCATTATTTGGTATGTTTAATAATTATAAATTAAAGAACTTTAATGAATGAGAAGAGAATCTTAGATCAATTTAAAATGGTAAATAGTAAAATAAATGATTTAATTACTTATTTCAAAATTGAGAAAATAAATTGATATTTTATGTGGATTTTTGAAAATTATATTTAACATTGATGATTGTTTAATTTTATTACATTGAAATTTTAATACTTATAACACCGGTGCCCTCTTAAATTTAATTTTGAGGTTTTATACTTGAGGAAAATATTAGTTTAAGTATGAGGGTATTTGATAGTGAAAAATAATGTGCATATTGTTATTCAAATTTGAATGATATTTGAATGAATTTCATTGTTAAAACCTATTGTTTTCAATGTTTTAGAAATTTCCAATTTTTTATTGAAAAATGTCTAAATCTTTCTTCAATTATTGTCCAAAAATTAAATTAGGGTTGATAAAACACTACAACAAGTAGAGGCCCATTTTAATTGTGTGATGTGAATACGGGATCCCACCCTGGGGAAAGTATACATAATACACCCACCTCGAGCCTTATAATGGTTTGGGAACCATCCCTCCATTTCGATGTGGGATAGGAGAACTGTCGTTCCCTTCCATGTGCCACATGCTGTCACCACACTCTGCCGCTCCTACGTACTCGAATGCTCCACCCTCATAGCACCTGGCCTGCAACACCACTACTCCCTCAACTGCCATACCCTACCTCTATTCCAGTGCCACGCTGTTGCCGTTCCATAATAGGCTATCACACCACTCCAACTGGAGACCCCCATCCACTGCTGTCTCGAGCTCCTTCACCACCACCATTTTCTGTCACTGCCATCTACAACACCCGAAGGCCACCATCACCTCCTTTGCGCAACTCCTTCCATAATGAAGGCCAGAGGAAAATGGAAGGACACCATTTTTTCACCTCCGTAATATAGGGATCTAGCTCAATAGTTGCTACTCGCCACCTTCATTTCCACCTTCTTGGATCGCCACTACGTTCACATGAGGCTGATTTAGAGATAGATGTTTTTTAATGGGTTTAGTTTGAATATATTTAGGGAAATAGGTTGGATATGCGCCACTTGAAGTGGCGCTTTATTTTTTTCCACCATATTACCCATTATATATATTTATAATAAATATATAATTATAATATAATTATAAATATTAATATATTTACATATAAATAATAAATAAATTATTATTTATAAATATGTATTTAAGATTATATTTACAAATACATAAATATATATTTACAATAATAAATAACTATATATAATATGAATATATTTAAATATAAATAAATATAAGGAATTGTGATTATGTGTTTATCAATATAATTTTAAATATATAATTTTAAATAGGGATTTATATATATAAATATATATTTACAATTATAAATATAATAGTATAAACATTTATTATTAATAAATATAATTATGTATATATATAGTTATAAATATAAATATATTTAAATAAAAAATATATTTATAATTATAAATACTTAAAAATAATTATATATTTATTAACAAATAAATACTTATAATTATATATTTATTTATAAAATTATTAATAAATAAATACTTATATATTTATAATTAACACTTTTTAATTATTTATACTTATTAATTATAGATACTTATTAATTATACTTATTAATTAAAAATACTTATTAATTATACTTATTAATAAGTATAAATAATTAATAAGTATAAAATAACAAAGCGCCACTTCAAGTGGCACTTTGTGTTTGTGTTTTTTTGGCCGATTTTTTGTACGTTTTATATATTTAAATAAAAATTATATTTGTAATTATATAATTATAAACCTATCTTTATAGATAATTTTTTTAATTATATAAATATAAATATATTTACAAATATATAATTTTGAAAATATTTTTACATATATATATTTAAAATTTATTTATAAATATATTTAATATTCATTTGTAAATATATATATAAGTATAATTATATTTATAATTCTATTTATAATTATTTTGTAATTTTATTTATACTTATATATTTATAATTAAATATTTTTTCATATATATATAATTTTAAATCTATAATTAGTAATCTATATTTATTTAGTTATAAGTATTTATTTATAAATAAATTTGAAATATTGTTAAACATATAATAAATTGTTAATAACAACAGTATTATTTGAAATATTGTAAAACATATAATAAATAGTTGAAAATAAAAAGAATTTCCTAAATAAGGTTGACTAAAAATAATTTATAAACGTTCGAATCCACTTACTTGAAACATAAAAATGTTTCAAGTGGTTTTGAAAGATTATAAAATATAAGAGCAATATTAATGAAAATTAAAATAGGAATTAAACATATAATAAATAATTAAAAATAAAAAGTATTTCGTAAACAATGTTGATAAAAAACATTTATACGCTTTCAAAGCCACCTACTTGTAACATAAAAATGTTTCAAATTGTTACTTTTAAAGCCTATAAAATATAAAGTATATGACCAATATAAATGAAACTTAAAACACAGATTAAACATACAATAAATAGTTGAAAATAAAAAAGAATTTTGTAATCAATGTTCATCAAAAAAAATTTATAAGCTTTCAAATCCACCTATTTGAAACTTAAAAATGTTTCAAGTATGTGACTTTGAATGAATATAAAATATAAACTATAAGACCAATATAAATGAAACTTCAAATATGGATTAAACATAAAATAAATAGTTGAAAATAAAAAGAAATTCGTAAACAATGTTGCTCAAAAATAATTTATAAGATTTCAAATCCACCGACTTGAAAGATTAAAATGTTTCAAAAACGTGGCTTTGAATGACTATAAAATATTAACTAAATATAAATGAATCATAAAATTTGGATTAAACATATAAGAAATAATTAACAATTAATTATTTAATTAGTAATATATTTATTAATTATATAATATTTTATTTTCTTATAAATAATATGTTAATTATTAATATAATTATTAATTATAATATATTTAATTAGTTAATTAGTAATATAATTATTAATTATTATTCATTATTATAATTGTTAATTATTAATGGTTAATTAGTAATTATTTAATTAATAATTAGTAATTATCATTTATAATTATATTTACATATATATAATTATAAATGTAATGTTTTTAAATATTTAAGATGTCATGTAAACTATTTTTTGTTTATTATATGTTTATTTTGCTTTTCATTTTTCAATAAATTATTATATATTTTGTCTATGTGACAAATTGTATTTAGATTGTACTTGTACTTTATAGTTTATATGCTTCTAAAGTCACATACATGAAGAATAATAATGTAACAATTATGAGACTTTGAAAATATATAAATTATTAACAGTTAATTTTAATTAGTTTATATTTACTATATTTTTGATTTTCTTGTGATTTGTCTTAAACAACAATTAATTATCATAGTAAATACATTTTTAATATATACAACATGACATCCAATACATCAATGACGATGCCCCCCGGTACCACAACGTGGAGTCTGAATCTCACGTCCTCTCCGCGTCCGACATCCCTGTCGCTCTGGTGTCCTAGCTATGGGTTCCTCCTCTTCTGGTGCTTCTGACCCATGATGCTGTGTAGAGGACTGACCAAAACCATGTGAGGAGGATGACCCAAAATCATATAGGGCACCATATGGCTCCGAAGCTCCTATAAATGGTAGAAATGGGGCACAAAAGAAGGCCTCATCAGGAGAGGGGGCCGCCATAAGCTGTGTGACCGAACCTAGATCAAAGTCCATAGTAATCTGCAGAGATATCATCTGTGGTATATAAGAATATCTGAGCCAAATCCTCTCTCTGTGGTGTAGCGACATCTGCAGGAGCTGCTCTTGGATGTCGATGTCGTCGGCACTGCCTATCCTGATGCACTCGTCTCTGTCGTCCAGCTAGCGGCGGCGGTGGTGGTGCATCGTCCTTAGTAGGTATAGCAGGGACACAATCATCCTCAGGAGATTCAGCTTGAGGAAATGGATTGGGATATTCCTGTGGATCCTCATCAAAAAAACATATCACGTATCAACCAGAGATGATCGAGGGGAGCCAACACATCCTGATGGACTACATATCACCTAATATATGCATCCTCGTGAGGCTATGTGGTATGTGCAAGATGACAAATGGCGTCTTCTTTCAAATGAAATAACATTAAAAAAAATACCAAAAATGAGTTAAACCAAAATAATAACTCTTAGTAAACATACCAACTGCTGAATGCTAATCCCCTGACGTGTAAGGTGAATGATGGCGTGACATAGATACCAGTCTGCATATTACCCCTGAGTAGATAACTGACTACATGCTATGGTGTATCCAAATGTAATGATACCAAATCTGGAATGTGTTTCCCACAACTCGATATAAGATGCACGAAATCGTCACCAGTTTGTCGTTTGAATGCTTGTAAGCACTATCGAATGTAAATCGGTAGGTTGTCCAAGTGGCATGGGGATATGCTGTATGAAGCCGAACTGGTGAATGACCCGGTCTGGATGGTGCCACTCAATGATGTGGAAGTGGATTAGTGACACTACTATAACACGATCTCCAACCCTAGCTGTGCAGTAAGGTGGAAGTGATGCGTTGACATGACCGGTATACGAAGTCCATGAAACCTGAAATGTAAAATAAAAAAAATAAGTCATATATTAGCATGAAAATGTTACTAAGATTATGTTTAAATAACTAAAATAGTTATAAAAAATAAATATGACTATAAAAAAGTATTGTTTAACTTACATCAGCTAGAACCATGGAGTCGAATATATATCAGAAGCTATGCACACTATGTCTCGGAGTATGTGAATACTTCTAAGACCAACTCCACCAGGTTAAAAAATATTAATTTATGGTAACTTTATAAAATACAATAACAAAAGTACCAAATAACTAAAAGTAATGACGTAGACATACCATCATCCCCGAGGACAGTCCTAAAATAGCTCCGATGCAATTGGTGCGATGGATCGAGGAGTGATGCATGGAAAATGCTCCCAGGCCCACATCTGTACGAACACCATGCAACCTATAATATGATGTGAATCTTCCTAAAAACCGGTATAGAGTGATATGTACAGATGTGCTAATATAGAGGACCCCCAATAGTTTGTAGCAGTCTGATCCATATCCCCAAGTAATGGGAGGTACATCATGTGTACCAAAGCGGTAGAGTAGTTGATGCACAAGACTTCTCCGAGTAGTCACAAAATGTATAAACGTGTGTGATGAATAAGCATATCCTCGTCTGCATCATCAGGAATGACGTTGAAATGCTGATAAAGCCACCTCATGTGCATGCACGAACCCTGGAGGACACCTCGTGCACCGACAACGTCAATGCCTAGTAGCCTCTGTGTGACTACAACCTAGTCACCACTATTGTTACCCGTAACTATATGTCCATGGATGGACAAACCAATCATGTAGGTGACATCCTCTAAAGTGATGGTCATCTACCTTTATGGGAGATGAAATGTGTGTGTCTTTGTCGTCCATCTATCAACTAATGCAGCAATCAAATGGTGATCAATGGTCTTGAAGTTTCACATAGAGACACCATAAAATCCCACACATCTAAGGTATGGAAAAATAGCTATCGGTGGTGCCTCGTGATGGAAATGATGTGCTCTCCGAACAACAATATGTATGACAAGTCGTCGCGCCAACACATCGCGTGACATGTTCATCTTCTAGGAAAATAATAGTGGCTGCTCCATTTGAATTTAAAAATGGTAAAACATTAATTTCATGTAATATATTACATTTATCATGTAAGGTATAAAATTTCTTATATAATGATTGAAATAATCATAAACACATGGTGTAACTTATGTTGTTTTTCGTGTTGAGGTGTTGGGGTGAAGACGTTCGGAGTTTCCACATTTTTGTTTTGTGGCCATTATAAGTTCATCTTTCATTATAAAAGTCTTATAAAATTTTCATTTCATAGTTCAAATAGTTTTTTTGAATGTTAAACTTTAAATTGTTAGTACCACATGAGTTGATTTAAACAAACAACACCAACTCAAAAAAATGAATCTACCTATATAAGAAAATGTTTTAGCGTCAAAATGTTTTCTTTTATAGGTAGATTCCTTTTTTTCTGATTTGGTATTATTTGTTTAAAGCTACTCATGTAGTGGTGACAATTCAACAAAAAATGTCAATTCAATTTATGGTAACATTAAAAATCTGGATTGTTTTTGAATGTATATAATAATTTGTATTTATGTAATTCTATTAACTAATGTTTGAAATGTTTATAATATATAATTACATTTTATAAAAGATACAATATATAAAAATAAGACAAATATGATTATAAATGTCCATATTGATAAAAATGATTACATGTACAAACTTTTACAACAACTGATAGAGTACATGATCCATTTCAACCATTAGATGATTGCCTTATGTGTCTCGGGCAACATGTCTTCGTATGACCTTCTTGGCAGCATATACTGCACCTTCATCTAGCTGGATGTTAACTAGGCCAATCCATCTCATTCCGAATACGAGTAGACATTGGCCTCTCTTTAGGTAGAAGTCTAGTGTTGTTCGGTATAAGCGTGGGTGCGCCATCAGACAACCACGAATTCTGATATCCCCTGATTATAATCCACGAAGTATTGTAGCAGGAGTTGATGCTACCGAGCCGATAAGCTGGATCAATGAACTACTCCCAAGATACGTGTACATAAGCACGTGATGCAATCACATGGCTATAAGGATATCTCAGTTCTTGAAAGTTTCCACATTCACAGTAATGCTTCCCCAATAAAACAACACGCACACGACCATTACTACAAGCCGCAACATCACCGGGCTCAATGACCTCAAATCGATGCTCTGGATGATTAAATGCAGTTACACGGTAAGTTGTAGACTCTTGAAGAACCATATCTTTCTCGCGCTAGAAATGGTGTCCATAGTGCATCCCTCTGTTCAAGCCCTCTTCATCCTGCTTTCCTCATTTTAGAATGTACTTTACACTACAATATAAGGTCTCTTGTACCAAACATGTAATTTAGATTTACGACATTAGAATAATATTATTTTATAATTGTAGCTCTTCTGAGTAACATATAATCAAATATTTTTATTTACCTGTGATAGGTAATTTTTGAACTCCCTTGAAAACTCTATTTATACATTCTATAATGTTGGTCGTCATATGAACATATCTCCTCCCATCATCATATGCCAATGTCCATTTCTGCTTTGGAAATAACATCATGTAATCATTCACTTCTGGATTCACTCTATGAATATCTTGGAGACGATCCTCCATCCTTTGTTTTTGAGGCTCATATGCTATCAAAAAAGAACTCATCTGAACAGATATGAAAATTACTATGACAAAAAAATTTCAAATGCAAAAGGATGTTCATACCAATTTTTAAGATTTCCTTCTCCATCGACTAATTTTTGAACTTCTTTCGCAAATTGCTGGCAATATATCGAATACAGTATCGATGATGGGCATAGGGTGGTCTCCACGAAAGACCCTCACACTATACTGCCTAATTGATTGCACAATATTGATCTAAAATAAGACAAATCCCTTCAGAATCTGTAAAAAACTCTCAGAGACCTGCTAAAAACCATCTCCATGATAAGAATTTCTCTTTCTCCACAATTGAAAATGCCAAAGGTAGAGGGGATTGATTTCCATCTTGTGTGATGGAAATCAATAAAGTTCCTGTATACTTTCCATACAGAAATGTTCCATCAATCTGTATAAACTGCTTGCAATGTCTAAAAGCCACCACACATGGTAAAAAAGTCCAAAATAATCTATCAAACACAACCATTGAACGATCAACTTGGTTGTGTTGGTTAACATATTCAATAGTATTTAACTGATATACTACTTGATTATTGTGGCATAAAAGCTCTAACATTTGGGGGAAAACTCGATAAGAGTCATCCTAATAACTGTACACTTTCACAATTTCCATTTGTCATGCCTCCCATGCCTTCTAGTAAGAGATTTGATACCCAAAAAGTTGTTTGATTCGCTCCTTCACCAGAATCATAGGAACATCTTGACATGTTCTAATAATTTCAACAATAATAGTTGAAACAAAATAAATATCTAATGAAGAGTGTTCCTGTGAAAAGCTTGGGTTCACACAGGTGTGTGGAGTAAATCTAGTCATGTGCTAGCTGTGAAAAGTGTCAACAATTCTATCCCACAGACACATTTGACAGTTCGATTCATATTTGTCACAACGAATCAAATAGTAAGACCTATTTGACTCTTCTACAACATAAGAGTAATGCCTTTCAATGTGATATTATTTTATCAAAATTTTCATTACTTCTTTACTATCAAATTCTATGCCAATATACATAACACTATCATTTGACACTCGATTTGTGCCACCAATGATTCCTGGAAATTCTAAACTGGGAGTAATAACTGGCCAATCATATTCTGGAAAGCGTTTCATGCCTTTAGTTGACCCTAAATCCAACAGTAGAGGATGGTTCAATGGTCGGTTGAACCTCACATGAGTGGGAAAATACTGTTCTTCCGCATGCTCTTCTTCTTCTTCTTCAACTTCCTCTTCATCTTCTTCATCAAAATTATCATCATCCTCAAAATCATCGACTAATGCATCTAAAGTATATGGAGGACTATCCATTGAAACTGTCGTTGTTAGAAGTAATGGAAGAACTACCCATGCTGATGAAACTTCTTGATGTATAGGAGCATATGACACAGTTTCATGACATTGAGATGGTCCAACTTCTAATGTCGATGGATCCTCCATTGTAGCTATAGAGACATACAACTCCATCATTTGATTCTCAGGTAGATACCTAACCTATTAAAGTACATATATCCAATATTTATCATCATTTACCGGATAGGAAACATGCCAAAACCTATCTATATATTTAATATGTCTTAATGTGATGGAATTTATCACTTGATTACTTGCCAGTTTTAACTTTAGATAAATTTTCCTTTGCACAGCTTCCAAAGTAGTACATCCTCCAAGCATCACAATAGCTTCTGGATGTATACTATAACTAAATCCTTGTTCTGTCTCCACTATTTTACCATTGCAATAAATATTGGTTTCCATCTATTTATCTATAATAATCCATCATTACAAATTAAATCTAATTACAGAATCAAATTATGTATGCATGCTTCTACTAATTCAAGTTGGAATCCTAATCCCTCCACTAATTCAATATGTTCAAACCATTTGATGTGTAACTCTTTACACAACCCACAAGTTTGTTTTACGTACCCAAAAATAGAAGTCAAACATATTCATACATATCTACATGCATTATATGCATGAGGTACACAAACAAATCATATAAAATCATAGAGTTATATGAAATTGAAAAACTCCACATGAGTACGCCCAGAGCAATGGAAAGCAAACCCCTTTCACTTTCCTAGACAAGGAAATCCTCTAGGAAAGTATGTTGTCTGACCCAAAGCCCCTCTACCCAGGGATACTTTACTCAAGGGAGCATTCATTTCATGAAAAATATAACACTTAATACGCAAAAAATATATTCAACTACTAAATTCATGTTCATAAATTTAATAACAAATTGAGGTCAAGGTAGATGGAAAACTAAATTCATTATCATACCAAAAATGTAATGCAAGGGTATTTTCTAGAAGCAATCTATAAGTACTTCTCTAATTAATATGACTACTTCGCTAATTTATATAACTACTTCGCTAATTAATATAACTACATCGCTCATTAATATTACTACTTCGCTAATTAATATAACCACTTCGCTAATTAATTAAGTGCCTAACGATAATTAATTAAGTGATAAATGATAATAAATCAATTTCTTCATGATAATCAATTAATTGCTTAACGATAATTATTTAATTGCTTAACGGTAATTAGATTTAAGTAATTGACTAATTAGAATTACATAATTCCCTAATTAAAATTAATTAAGTCCCTAAATAGAAATTATTAATTCCCTAATCACATTTAATTAATTTCCAAATCACATTTAACTTAAATAATTGCCTAATAGCATTTAATTAATTCCCAAATCACATTTAATTAATTCCCTAATCACATGTAATTATTTCCCTAATCACATATAATTAATTAAAAAATAACCTTTAATTAAGTGTCCAATCACATTTAATTAAGTGCCTAATCCCAATTAATTAGTTTCCTAATCACAGTTAATTAAGTGCCCAATCACATTTAATTAAGTTCCTAATCACATTTAATTAAGTGCATAATGCCAGTTAATTAAGTGCCTAATCACACTTAGTTAAGTTCCTAATCACACTTAATCAAGTGCATAATCACAATTAATTAAGTACCTAATCACATGTAATTAATTCCCTAATCGTATTTAATTAAGTGCCTAATCACATTTAAGTAAGTGACTAATCACAATTAATTAGTTTCATAATCACAGTTAATTAAGTTCCTAATCGCATATAATTAAGTTCCTAATCACATTTAATTAAGTGACTAATCACAGTTAATTAAGTGCCGAATCACACTTAATTAAGTGCCTAATCAAAGTTAATTAAGTGCCTAATCACAATTAATTAGTTGCCTAATCACATTTAATTAGTTTCCAAATCACATTTAATTAGTTTCCTAATGATAATTAACTAAGTTCTTAACTATAATTAATTAAGTTCTTAACGACAATTAATTAATTGCTTAACGATAATTAATTAATTGCTTAATGATAATTAATTTCTTAACGATAATTAATTGCTTAAAGATAATTAATTAATTTCTTATAATTAATTAATTACTTATAATTAATTAATTACTTATAATTAATTAATTACCTACTTATAATTAATAAATTACCTACTTATAATTAATTAATTACCTACTTATAATTAATTACATGCCTAATGATAATTAATTAGGTGCCTAATCATATTTAATTAGTTGCCTAATGATAATTAATTATGTTCTTAACGATAAATAATTAAGTGGTTAATGATAATTAAATAAGTGCTTAACGATAATTAATTAATTGCTTAATGATAATTAATTAATTGCTCAACGATAATTAGTTAGTTGCTTAATGATAATTAATTAATTGATTATAATTAATTAATTGCTTATAATTAATTAATTGCATAGAATTAATTAATTGTTTATAATTAATTAATTACTTTTAATTAATTAACTATATACTTATAATTTATTAATTACCTACTTATAATTAATTAATTACCAACTTATAATACATTAATTACCTACTTTTAATTAATTAAATACCATCTTATAATTAATTACTTGCCTAATGATAATTAATGAAGTGTCTAATCACATTTAATTAGTTTCCTAATGATAATTAATTATGTGCCTAATGATAATTAATTAAGTGCCTAAGGATAATTAATTAAGTGCTTAACGATAATTAATTAATTGATTAATGATAATTAACTATTTTCTTAAAGATAATTAATTAATTGCTGAACGATAATTAATTAATTACTCAATGATAATTAATTAATTACTTAATGATATTTAATTAATTTCTCAATAGTAATTAATTAATTGCTTATAATTAATTAATTACCTACTTATAATTAGTTAATTACATACTTATAATTAATTAAATATGTTCTTATAATTAATAAATTACCTTCTTATAATTATTCACTTACCTACTAATAATTAATTAATTACCTACTTATAACTAATTAATTACCGACTTATAATTAATTAATTACTTAACTACGTTTTAAAAAAACTATTACTATTTCTAAATATAATACAATAATTATAAACTAATTCTATGAATTAAACAAATATTTAAATAAATCAAAATATTAAATAATTTTAAAACAATGATTACCTCAAATTTGTAGAGAGGTGGCTATGCGAGAAGAGCAACCGAAGTAGAGAGAGAGAGATAACCGAAGTAGAGAGAGAGTGAGGAAAGAAGGGGATGGGAAGTGGGGGGGGGGGGGTAAACTGATTTTATAGGCTTCTTGAAGCCTCGGCGCCACTTGAAGTGGCGCCAGGTGGCTATCCCCAAAAGGATCAGTGCCACTTCAAGTGGCGCTGATCATGTTTATTGTACAGGATCAGCGCCACTTGAAGTGGCGCTGATGCATAACGCCACATCAAGTGGTGAGTTGACCAATTTCCCTACTTATTTCTACCCTATACCCATTTTAATAAAAAAACCCTATACACCTAAAAAATCATGCACCTGAACCTGCTGTCCATAAAAGCCACCACCCCTACACTCACCCAGCCACCTCCACTCCCCACCTCTACTCACACGCGAGAGATCCATCACCATGCATAGACACCCAAAGTATCCAACAGAACTGATTCTACAGACGCCTAGGCCGTGGTCTTCCACCACCTTTTAAGCACACCCCTTGCTTAAATTCATGAACCGTGTGAACTCCTTCCTTGTGGTGGATTCACACCTACGACTCACGAGTGCGGTTTCAGCTACCAAAATCTCCCCCTTATAAGGGATACTTGATGATAGAAGAGACATAAGGTCTCTACCTCAGCCTATATAAGGAGGCCCCTGCCCCTTACTGAACATCATACGGACATGAGAGAGGAGATCTCCCACCTCGGGCTCACACTAGTAAACTCTTCTCCTCCTATGTTCATTCTTAATTTTTTTATTTTTATTTTTTCTGATTTTTTTTGTGTTTTATTTTTTCATTTAGTTAAAATTTTAGTTTCAAATAGACAAATGATTTTTTTAATTTTTTTGTTCCCATCATTTAATTTCTTCTTATTTAATTATAATAATAAAAAATAATTAATAATAATAATAATAATAATTATTATTATTGGTATTATTGGTATTATTGTAATTATTATTATTATTATCATCATTACTATTATATCACATTCTTATTTTAAATTTATTTTCTTATTTTCTTCATCTATCCTTTTTCAAAAAAATTATTTTCTTAATAATAATAATAATAATAGTATTTTTTTAACACTCTTTATAAAGTATATATTTTATTTTATTTCTTCTTTTATTTTATTCTTTTCTCTCACTCTCACTCTATCATCCCCATTCTATATTTATTTTTATTCTTTTATTCTCTCATCTAATTCTTATTAAATTATTCTTTCTTTTGTTTTTTCTATTTCTCTTTCTCTTCTTTTTTTTCTTCTTCACATTTCATCCAAGTGTTATATTAATCTCGAAAATGAGAGGATAACCCAAAACTTGGCCTGGGGGACATCAATATAAATTTAAATTTTCATTGAAGTTTTATTTTATGATTTTAGATAGAATAGAGTAGCATGCATTGGTGAGGAAAATGTATGACAACCCTAATTTTATTACAAACTTAAACCTGATTTATTACATAAACATCACTTGATACAACAAAGCAGATTGATAGTTCTAGTGTATTTGGGGCTTAGGATCATTACATAACATCTTAAAACATGAAATACAACATCTTTATTGAAAGCATCCTTTACATGACCACTGCATTCTCTCGTACTTAGCATTGCATGGGATAACCTGAGGACCTGCATAAGAAAAGAGTGATCTATAAAGCCCTGTAAGGGAACAAACATGGAGTAACATGAGGAAAAAATACATGTTATACAATTGTCATATCATTAGATAATAATAAAATCATAAACACAAAGGCATGAGAAATCATGAAAATCATAACAAGGAAATGTGGCAACAACACTTAACATGGAATTATCATGAGCCAAGGCTCACTGCACATGGAGCATGAGTAAATCTTCATTGCACATGAAGCATGAGTAAAAAATCATTTCACTTTAATTATCATGAGTAAACACCCATTGCCCATGATTTATCATGATACTACACTTTACACAATGCATTGGAGCGCTATAAGGGCACACCCTTCTTAAACATTTCATTTCATGCATAAGTGTGCCATAGGGATCATATAACATGGATTCATAAAACATCATCATATATTTCACAATGAAGGAATTTGAAATTCATACATTAAATTTTATAATCAATATACAAATGTGAGTAAAGGTGAATACCCTTGATAGAGAAATAGGCATGCTATTCAGTACAGAATGACTTTGGCTTGAAAAAACGGTGCAATTTCGACAACGTAACACCGTGATGTAAGAATTCATAAAAATGGTTGATGGGAGAGAAAGGGGTGTCTCATAATATGTACATGAAATGTAAAGTAAGGGGGTCATATAGATACATGTCCCAAAAATTGTAATGGAATTTAGATTCATGATAAAATATAATTTCTTGAATGTAAAAAATGAGAGGGAAATTCATTTCGGAATTTCAGCATAGTAACAAGTGAAAATGGGTGGTATTTAATGAGAGATAAATGGGTATCCCATAATTAAAACATAAATAGGGCAGTATGAGGGAGGTGTGAAACCATACCCAAAATTTTATAATTGAAATTAAAAGGGCATAACAATTTAAAGAATATTGGACAAAAATGAGAAAAAAAGAAAAACCCTTACTTGGAAGTGTGCTTCAAAAGGCTTTAGAGAGGCTTGATAGAGGCTTATTGGGAGCTTGGGGAACTTTGGGAGGATTATAGATAGAGGAGGGAAGAGGTTGGAGAACCCTAAAGGCTTTGAGTGAGGAGGAAGTGGGAGCTTGGGTGGGTTTATATAGGAGAGGTGAGGGGATTATTTATTATTTAGGTTTGGGACACCTCACATTAAACTAATCAAAACCAAAAACCAGCCCATGGTTTTTGCCCATGTTTTTTGGAAAAGGGGAGTGGAAAAAAATATTTTATAAGGACAAAGTGATAACTTCTTAAAATAATGAGGTTGCTTATGTGGAGGTGAGTCACACTCTCAAGGAAAACAATTTAAAAAGAAAAGATGTTTAATAAGCCTTGAAGAGCCCATTAATGCTTTGTAAAATAAGTCAAACAAACCCAAAATCAGATTATTTTAATGGTAAAACATATATTGGAAGAACATAAGGCTCATAATATTTTATTACATCACTATTGGGTCATTATGATGTCATAAAACACATTATATATTTAAACGATATTTAATTTTTACCCAAAAATTTGACTATCTCAGAAAATTATGAAAAATTCCCCGTTGGATAATTTAGACATCCCAATTCCAGAAATAATATTTATTTTATCTAATTAATTTTTTAAATTTGTTAATTTTCACTTTTAAAATAAAAACTGACATTTATCGAAAATTCACGGGTTTTGACAAAAATGGCTTTCAAACCTTAATAAAAATTACGATTGCATTCATAAAATTATAAAATCATTTATATTAAATAATAATTAATTTATTAATAATGATAATATTTTATTAAAATATTATTTAATTCAAAAATCCATTAATTCGTCAAAATAGATTTCTTAGTTGAATATTAACTAAAAATGCTATTTGTGCTTTAAAAACTATTTACAAGGTAATAATAATAAAATGAAAGTATATTCATTATTATATACAAAAATAATATACATATCCATAGTGCTAATTTGTTTTTACATAACGCATTATAACACCCACATAAGACCGAAGGGTAAGGTGTGCGATGGTGACAAACTGTAACGCCCCGACCCCAGTTACCTAGAGTCGGTGCATTATTACATAACATTGGAATGATCACGAGAAAGATCAAGTATCGAAAGACCGATTAGTTTAGTAGCCTTGGAATAACTAGATACATCCATAAAGTTTTACATTACATCATAAAAAAAACATCTTGTCTTAATATCCCCTCATACTATCCCTGCAGGTCATTCATAAATTACTTCTTCATAATCCTGGGAAAAATAAAACATTAAAAGGGGTGAGCTCAGATGCTCAGTAAGGATAACATTATAGCAGAAGCTTTCATAGATAAGCATAAACACTTAAGGCAGTTTATAACTAAAACAAAAGCCTTTTAAACTTGAACTTCAGCATAAAATGGCAAAGGTAAAATAAAATAATGCCATTTACTTACTCACATGGATATTCTACTAGTCAAAAAATCCCATGCAATATCAATAACCACTTTCATAATGATGGAATGCATAATGCCAGACTATCATAACCACATAGCCAAGGCCTCGTGCCAAGACTACAAATAAGATTTTGCCAAGGCCTTGTGCCAAGACACTAGTTTGTCTCATTATACCTACCGATGCATCAAATAGTTATAGCGGGCTCCACCCCTCACATATTAAGTCCAATGCATTCCCATATGAAAAGGTTTAAACATAACATAAACATTCGTATTAAAACTAGCATACAAAATGTCAATACTTTCACCATAGACTATGAATGGTATAAAAATATCACATCCACAGTAAAACATATCACAAAACCTTCAATACAATATAGAAGATTTGTATCATAATAAATCAACTTCAAATAAGCGTAAAATCAATCAAAGGATGTTGACAAATATGAAATCAAAACTCTTTGTAGAGAAATATCTCTTTCTATTTTGAAATCATTTAAGAGTAATATATTTATAAAATAAAACATTTTCTTTGAAAATATTCTTATAACGTTGTAAGGGAAGCTTCGACGATTTTATAACGGCGGAAAATACCCGCACCCGCCGTATAAGTAATAAAAACATTCTTACCTTAATTTTGTCGAAAAGGTTAAAAAGTACCTTGTTTGGAAAACGACGGAAAGATTCCTTTATAAACCTCTTATAAAAAGTCAAACAAGGGTATAAATTACTTTAACCCATATTCTTGTAAATAGTAAAAATGTCTTGAAATACATTTTTAAGAAACATGGATGTGGATGATAAAGAGATCCCAGTAGATTATTACATATAAACGACCTCAGATAATGAAGAGATTGTAAAATGACCCTTACCTTGCACTTTTCCTTGGTTGAGGGTAGGTTAAACTTCTGTATAATGGTGAAATAATTGTTATTAAATTATAAAAGAATCATATATATTAATATGATATCATATATGATCTTTTAACATTGATTTGTTAATAATATCTTAGTATTATCGTTGTTTCGGGTCTTAACTTACTCATTTTATTTTATATGTTTTGTTACGTAATCCATGTTTGTAATGGTTAGGTTGTATATTATTCATATCCAGAATGATATCAAGTCCTTAAAAATCATTTTTAAATCATCAAATAATAATTATACTTGAATGGATACGATGGAGAATGTATCTCATCGCGTTCGTGGAGGCGGTAGTCCGTACGTACGCACGAGCGACAATATCATTCTTTTGATATTAAAATAATATAAAAATGGATGGTATATAATATATACAGAATCATTAACATGTTATATTTATTATTTACATGAGTTTCACATCATTATTATACCCATCCAAATAATAATATATTGAATTACAATTACACCACGACGTGGAGACGGTAAGCCGTACGTACGCACATATGGTGACATGTTATTCAAAAGGGTGGATAGAATACTGAATATGGTTGTACAATATTTATAATAACATCACAGTATATATAAGATACTGGAGTTATTATTTTAGAATGGTAATAACAAAGAAAGAAGAAGTGGAAGAAGAAAGGAACTTGAAAAGGGGTGGTGAAAACATTACATCTTCTTCGGGTTATTCCTTTTGATTTGATCAAAAGGGATCCATAGGTTGGCTTTCTTATCAAACTAAGGCCTCTAGTTTGTAGTGAGGGAAGTTGGGAGAGTAGTTGGGGAGATTTTGGCCGAATAAAAAGGCTTTGAAGGTGTGAGTTAATGAGAAGGGGGAGTGCCCTTTTATAAGAGGGGTGAGGGGCACCTTTGGAAAAGATAGAAATATTAATTTATAATAAATTCATATTCGGTTTCTAATGGATCAAAAGGTGATTATTCAAAGGTTAAGGTGGGTATAGGTCGAAAAACATTCATCTAATTGAGTTTAGACAGGTTTGGGTCACTATATCAACCTTATCTTTTAGTTTTAACTTTTAGTTAATTAGTTTGACATTTACCATGTCACTTTGTATTTTTATATTATATAGATAATAAACTTACTATATACATCCAAGAGACCCCCAAGTTGTCCCTTAATGATATACATATCTTGATATAAGTCTCTTGGCCGAACCTTAGATTTTTAAGAATTTAATATCAATTAATAATATAATATTTGTTTTAAAAAATCTTTTATGTCAATTTTGACACTATTCAATAGTTGATTTTTTTGAAACACATAACAGAATGATTACTTCGAAAAAAGTTAATTAAATCAATCCTAATATGTAATATTAACCTAGAAAATTAGTTTAATTCAATAAAAGTCTCAAATTATATTTATTTGGGTATTTATAATATCAATTATTCTAATTTATTACTATTATGGTAATTACTGCATCACCATTGTGTCATAAATAAATTAACGTATTTAATGTCTAAAAATTATAAATAAACTATCCTTATGTAGGAAATCGTTTTATGTTTCTAATGAATATTTATAGTCTAAAATCAAACATATATAACCCAATGTAACAATTGTGTTTCTAAAAGATATATGCTTGTGTCATTTTTGTATTCATTTTAACTTAATTAAAATTAAGTGTCCCTATCACCTACAACTGGCTCCATGGGGTCCCAAAATCGACCCAAAGATGCCTATGGTCGAACATGTATCAAACAATAAGGCTAGGACACGTTTTAGGGTAATTTAGTATTATTATAATATTATTTATTAACCCGTATTTACCGGATTTACCCTTAACCATGGTAAATAAAATATTTACCGCAGTAATTATTCAAAATGTCTGAAAATAAAAGTTACCTATTTACACAATTTGAATATCCTGATTCCAAATATGGAATCCATTTTTCCAAATTCAAAACACAGAAGTGGCAGAAATTTATATAAAATTAATTCCCGTTGTTAAAACAAAAAGCGTGTTTTTAAGAGATAATAACTATCAAAAGATTGACACTTGTTTATGTCTGGTTTAAATGTGAAATTATGTTCAATGACCCACATTGTATTACATGGTAAAAAAATTCTAAATATACTTTAAAACAACTCAAATTCATAATTTATCACTATTAATTATTTTGATTAAAAAAGTTGTTTTTAATTAAAATTTAGTAATATTCACTATTCATCAAAATATGAAAGTTATCCGAAAAAGTACCAAAATTTCACCTTAGGCTAAATTCGATATTACGAATCCAAAAATGAAGTCCATTTTGAAATATAAAATATATATAATTTGAAAAAGTAGGTATTACTATTCATAACGGCTAGTTTGATTGGTTATGGTGTGTTAGAACTCGGTGTTGCGTACAACACATGCTATCACATTATTCAAAGAGAAGCGTACCGTAGAAGCTTGGGGTGTTACATTCTCCCCTCCTTCAAATAATTTCGTCCTCTAAATTTCTAGAATACTTATCACATGAAAAGACTCGGGTGGTTGTTCATCATAAGTTCCTCGGGTTCCCACATTGCCTCTTCCATCTTATGGTTTCTCCACAAGACTTTTACCAGACGCGTCGTCCAGTTTCTCAGTACTTGTTCTCTCGTATCAAGAATCATGACGGGCTCTTCACAATAGGACAGATCGGGTTCCAGTTCTAATTCTTTATAGGTGAGTACATGCGTTGGGTCATGCATGTATTTCCTCAACAGAGATACGTGTAACACATCGTGAACTTTGGAGAGACTTGGCGGCATTGCCAATCGGTAAGCTGCAGCCCCAATTCGTTCTAGAATTTCGAAAGGTCTGATGTACCTGGGACTCAATTTACCTTTCTTACCAAAACTTATGACTCCCTTCCATGGAGATACCTTCAGAAAAACATGATCACCGACTTGAAATTCCAAATCCTTCCTTCGATTATCAGCATATCTCTTCTGCCTACTTTGAGCTGATTTGATGTGATTTTGGATTACCTTCACCTTTTCCATCATTTCCTCCACTAGTTCTCGGCCTACAAGTTTTCTTTCACCGACGTCATCCCAACAGGTTGGTGTACGACATCTCTTTCCGTATAACGCTTCATATGGTGCCATTTGAATACTCGAATGGAAGCTATTGTTATAGGAAAATTCTACCAGAGGTAAATATTGATCCCACATACCCTGAAAGTCAAGTGAGCAAGATCTCAACATGTCTTCTAAGGTTTGAATAGTCCGTTCTGATTGTCCGTCTGTCTGAGGGTGGTAGGCAGTGCTCAAATGAAGTTCAGTATCCAGGGATTTCTGAAGACTTTTCTAGAATCTTGAAGTAAAATAGGGATCACGATCAGAAACAATCGATAGGGGTACTCCATGAAGTAAAACGTGGATCACGATTAGAAACGGGGATCACAATCAGACAGGGATGTATTGCTCGGAAAACTCACAAAATCTCTACAATACCAAAATTATAGGAAGTTCTTCTATACTAATCCTCAAAGTTCATCTTAGGTCTACGTGCTCTAATCAGAGTTTATCTAAATCTAGCTTCCAAGGTTTGTACTAAACTTCCTCTGATAACAACTGTAACGCCCCGACCCCAGTTACCTAGAGTCGGTGCATTATTACATAACATTGGCATGATCACGAGAAAGATCAAGTCTCGAAAGACCGATTAGTTTAGTAGCCTTGGAATAACTAGATACATCCATAATGTTTTACATTACATCATAAAAAAAACATCTTGTCTTCATATCCCCTCATACTATCCCTACAGGTCATTCATAAATTACTTCTTCATAATCCTGGGAAAAATAAAACATTGAAAGGGGTGATCTCAGATGATCAGTAAGGATAACATTATATCAGAAGCTTTCATAGATAAGAATAAACACTTAAGGCAGTTTATAACTAAAACAAAAGCCTTTTAAAATTGAACTTCAGCATAAAATGGAAAAGATAAAATAAAATAATGCCATTTACTTACTCACATGGAAATTCTACTAGTAGAACAATCCCATGTAATATCAATAACCACTTTCATAATAATGGAATGCATAATGCCAGACTATCATAACCACATAGCAAAGGCCTCGTGCCAAGACTACACATAAGATTTTGCCAAGGCCTTGTGCCAAGACACTAGTTTGTCTCATGAGACCTACCGATGCATCGAGGAGCTATAGCGGGCTCCACCCGTCACATATTAAGTCCAATGCATTCCCATATGAAAAGGTTTAAACATAACATAAACATTCGTATTAAAACTAGCATACGAAATGTCAATACTTTCACCATAAACTATGAATGGTATAAAAATAGCACATCCACAGTCAAACATATCACAAAACCTTCAATACAATATAGAAGTTTTGTATCATAATAAATCAACTTCAAATAAGCGTAAAATCCATCAAAAGATGTTGAAATAGATGAAATCAAAACTCTTTGTAGAGAAATATCTCTTTCTATTTTGAAATAATTTAAGAGTCATATATTTATAAAATAAAACTTTTTCTTTGAAAATATTCTTATAAGCTTGTAAGGGAAGCTTCAATGATTTTATAATGGCGGAAAATAGCCGCACCCACCGTATAAGTTAAAAAAACATTCTTACCTTAATTTTGTCGAAAAGGTTAAAAAGTACCTTGTTTGGAAAACGACGGAAAGATTCCTTTATAAACCTCTTATAAAAAGTCAAACAAGGGTATAAATGACTTTAACCCATATTCTTGTAAATAGTAAAAATGTTTTGAAATACATTTTTAAGAATCATGGATGTGGATGATAAAGAGATCCCAGTAGATTATTCCGTATAAACAACCTCAGATAATGAAAAGATTGTGAAATAACCCTTACCTTGCACTTTTCCTTGGTTGAGGGTAGGTTAAACTCCTGTATAATAGTAAAATAATTGTTATTAAATTATACAAGAATCATATATATTAATATGATATCATATATTATCTTTTAACATTGATTTGTTAATAATATCTTAGTATTATCGTTGTTTCAGGTCTTAACTTGCTCGTTTTCTTTTATATGTTTTGTTACGTAAGACATGTTTGTAATGGATAGGTTGTATATTATTAATATCCAGAATGATATCAAGTCCTTAAACATCATTTTTAAATCATCAAATAATAATTACACTTGAATGGATACGATGGAGAATGAATCTCATCGCGTTCGTGGAGACGGTAGTCCGTACGTACGCACGAGCGACAATATCATTCTTTTGATATTAAAATAATATATAAATGGATGGTATATCATATATACAGAATCATTAACATGTTATATTTATTATTTACATGAGTTACACATCATTATTATACCCATCCAAATAATAATATATTGAATAACAATTACACCACGACGTGGAGACGGTAAGCCGTACGTACGCACGTATGGTGACATGTTATTTAAAAGGGTGGATAGAATACTGAATATGGTTGTACCATATTTACAATAACATCACAGTATATATAAGATACTGGATTTATTATTTTAGAATGGTAATAACAAAGAAAGAAGAAGTGGAAGAAGAAAGGAACTTGAAAAGGGGTGGTGAAAACATTACCTCTTCTTCAGGTTCTTCCTTTTGATTTGATCAAAAGGGATACTTAAGTTGGCTTTCTAATCAAAATAAGGCATCTAGTTTTTAGTTAGGGAAGTTGGGAGAGTATATGGGCAGAGTTTTTCCGAATCAAACGGCTTTGAAGGTGTGATTTAATGAGAAGGGGGAGTTCCCTTTTATAAGAGGGGTGAGGGGTACCTTTGGAAAAGCTAGAAATATTAATTTATAATAAATTCATATTCGGTTTATAATGGCTCCAAAGTTGATTATTCAAAGGTTAACGTGGGGATAGGTAGAAAAAAATTCAGCCAATAGAATTTAGACAGGTTTGGGTCACTATATTAACCTCATCTTTTAGTTTTAACTCTTAGTTAATTAGTTTGACATTTACCATGTCACTTTGTATTTTTATATTATATAGATAATAATCTTACTATATACATCCAAGAGACACCCAAGTGGTCCATTAATGATATAAATATCTTGATATAAGTCTCTTGGCAGAACCGTAGATTTTTAGGAATTTAATATCAATTAATAATATAATATTTGTTTTAAAAAATCTTTTATGTCAATTTTGACACTATTCAATAGTTGATTTTTTTGAAACACATAACAGAATTATTACTTTCAAAAAATTTAATTAAATCACTCCTAATATGTCATATTATCTTAGAAAATTAGTGTAATTCAATAAAAGTCTCAAATTATATTTATTTGGGTATTTATAATATCAATTATTCTAATTTTTCACTATTATGCTAATTACTGCATCACCATTGTGTCATAAATAAATTAACTTATATAATGTCTAAAAATTATAAATAAAATATCATTATGTAGGAAATTACTTTAGATTTCTAATGAATATTTATAGTCTAAAAGCCAACATATATAACCCTATGTAACAATTGTTTTGCTAAAAGATATATGCTTGTGTCATTTTTGTATTCATTTTAACTTAATTAAAATTAAGTGTCCCTATCACCTACAAGTGGCTCCATGGGGTCCCCAAATCGACCCAAAGATGCCTATGGTCGAACATGTATCAACCAATAAGTCTAGGACATGTTTTAGGGTAATTTAGTATTATTATAATATTATTTTTTAACCCTTATTTACCGGATTTACCCTTAACCATGGTAAATAAAATATTTACCGCAGTAATTATTCAAAATGTCTAAAAATAAAAGTTACCTATTTACACAATTTGAATATCCTGATTCCAAATATGGAATCCATTTTTCCAAATTCAAAACACAGAAGTTTCAGAAATTAATTTAAAATTAATTCTTGTTGTTAAAACAAAAAGCGTGTTTTTAAGAGATAATAACTATCAAAAGATTGACACTTGTTTATGTCTGGTTTAAATGTGAAATTATGTTCAATGACCCACATTGTATTACATGGTAAAAATATATTCTAAATATACTTTATAACCACTCAAATTCATAATTTATCACTATTAATTATTTTGATTAAAAAAGTTGTTTTTAATTAAAATTTAGTAATTTTCACTATTCCTCAAAATATGAAAGTTATCCGAAAAAGTACCAAAATTTCACCTTAGGCTAAATTCGATATTACGAATCCAAAAATGAAGTCCATTTTGAAATATAAAATATATATAATTTCAAAAAGTAGGTATTACTATTCATAACGGCTAGTTTGATTGGTTATGGTGTGTTAGAACTCGGTGTTGCGTACAACACACGCTATCACATTATTCAAAGAGAAGCGTACCGTAGAAGCTTGGGGTGTTACAAAAACTCATGGGGTGGCTCAGATAACATTGCTCGGGTGGTAATGTCTATCAACTTCCACTTATCTCGAAGGCGATCCCGCTAGAGCTTAACATATTCAGGAACAGCTTGGGCTTAGTCTAGAGAAAAGCCCAAAGACGCAACCTCCTTTCCAAGCTCTGAAAAATGGGCTTTGTATGGGGAATGTCTATTGGAAGAGACCATCTCTTCCTTTTCCTAAGTGAATAGGATTTTTAAAGCCCATATTTATACTAATCATGTGATCACTATTCAACGGCTACAAAAGCAACGGTAACAATTCATAATGGTATTTTAAAATCCAAAAAAATAAAAGAAAATAAGTATAAATGTTGTATAACCATTTCACATATTAAGACATTTAATTAGATCAAGAGGGATTTTAATTAACAAAGCTTTGGGTCGTTACAATATTCCCCCTTAAGAAATTTTTCCCTCAAAATTTCATTTTACATTATAGGCCACAAACAGATGTGGGTACTTTTACTTCATTGCATCCTCCAGTTCCCATGTTTCCTCTTCGTACTTATGGTTTCTACATAGTACCTTGACCAGATGAGTAGTCTTGTTGCGTAGAACTTTGTCTCTACGATCCAAGATCTTCACTGGATTCTCCTCATAGGAAAGATCATCCTCCAACTATACAACCTCTAAAGAGAGTACATGTGAAGGGTCTGGTATATACTTCTATAATAGGGATACATGAAAGACATCATGTACCTTGGCCATGGTAGGTGGAAGTGATAGTCAATAGGCCACATCCCCAACACAATCAAGAATCTCGAAGGGGCCGATGTACCCTGGACTGAACATCCCTTTCTTTCCAAATATCATGACCTTATTCCGTGGAGATATGCGTAGAAATACCATGTCTCCATCTTTAAACTCATGGTCTCATTGATGGTTATCTACAAAACTCTTCTGTCAACTCTATCCTGCCTTGATATGCTACTGAATGGTTTTCACCTTCTCCACCATTTCTTCGACCATTTCTGGTCCAAAAAGTTTACACTCACTGACCTCATCCCAACACGCCGGTGTTCTTCACCTTTTCCCATAAAGGGCTTCATATGGTGCCATTTAGATGCTCGAGTGGAAATTTTTCTATAAGAGAACTCAACCAAAGGAAGATATCGATCCCATCCTCCATTAAAGTTCATTGAGCATGCTCTCAACATGTCCTCAAGTGTTGGAATAGTCCGCTCAGATTGGCCATCAGTTTGAGGATGATAGTCCGTACTAAATTTCAGTTCAGTATTCAGAGCATTTTGAAGACTCTTCCAAGACATAGAGGTGAATCTTGGATCTCGATCAGATACAATAGATAGTGGTACTCCATACAGACTTACCACTTCCCTGATATATATTCGTTCCAGTAGATCCAATGAGAAATCCTCCCGAATAGCAATGAAGTGTGCAACCTTTGTAAGATGATCCACAACAACCCAGATTTCATTGTTGCCTTTGGATGTATTTCGGGGTCCGGTGACAAAGCCCATGGTGGTGTTCTCCCATTTCCATTCTAGTATGGTAAATGGTTGCATCATCCCCTTAGACTTCTGCCTCTCTGACATCACTTGCTGACACACCAGACACTTTTCTGTATATTCAGCGATCTCCTTCTTCATATTATCCCACAAATAATACTCTCAGAGATCTCGATACATCTTTGTGTTTCCTGGGTGAATAAAGAAATTTGAACTATGTGCTTCATCCAAAAGTTCCTTTTTCAGCTTCAGACATGATGGAACACATAGTCTTTTTCCAAATCTTACAATTCCTTCTTCATTAACATTAAACTATGAGGATTTCCATTTTTTGATAGCTTCTACTTTTTCATGAATTCCCACATCATATTTTTGAGCATCCTTTAACATTTCCAAAAGTGATGATTGAGATATAATTTGTGAAAGTATTGATGATGTTCCCTTCTTTATGATTCCCATTCAATATTCATCAAATCTAAGAAGATTGGATCTTTTTCAATTCTCATAAATGATTGAATCACTGGGTCCTTTCTACTTAGGGCATCCGCCACCTTTTTTGCTTTCCCAGGGTGGTAATAGATTGAGCAGTCATAGTCTTTGATCAGATCTATCCATTTTTGTTAGCACATGTTCAACTCTTTTTCTGTGAATATATATCTGAGGATTTTGTGGTCCGTATATATCTCGCACTTCTCCCCAAAGAGATAATGCTGCCAAATTTTCAAAGCAAAGATCACGACAACCAACTCGAGGTCATGTGTTGGATAGTTATATTCATTAACTTTCAATTTCCTTGAAGCATAGGCAATGACTTTGTCATTTTTCATCAACACACATCTCAGGCCCTTTATTGAAGAATCACTGAATACCACAAAAAGTTCTCCACTTGTGGGTAAAGTGAGAACGGGCGTAGTGATAAGCCTCCTTTTCAAATCTTTTAAGATTTATTCGCATTCATCACTCCAAGAAAACTTTAATCCTTTCTGAGTTAGCTTGGTAATAGGGTTGGACAATCATGATAAATTTCTCACAAATCGTCGATAATATCCATCTAACCCCAATAAGCTACGAATATCCGTTACCGATGTTGGCCTCGACCATCCCTAAATTGCATCTGTTTTAGAGGGATCCATAGATATCCCATCCCTTGTGATGATATGGACCAAGAATGAGACCTTCTTCAACCAGAACTCACACTTGCTATACTTTTCATAGATCTTCTCCTTCCGCAAGGTCTCTAGTACAGTTCTAAGATGCTCCTCATGATCCTCCGTGGTTTTAGAGTATTTCAGAATATAATCTATAAAGACTACCAAATATTTGTTGAGGAAATCTCTAAAGACTATATTCAACAAGTCAATGAAGATTTATGGAGCATTAGTGAGTCTAAAAGGCATTACTATGAATTCATAGTGCCCATATCTTGTACAAAAAGCAGTCTTGGGGATATCTTCCTTCTTCACCCTTACTTGATAATATCTCGACTGCAAATCCACCTTGGAGATGTATTGTGCTCCACGTAGCTGATCGAACAAGTCATCTATTAGTGGGAGGGGATACTTGTTATTTATCGTGATTTTTTTAAGATCACGATAATCGATGCAAAGACGCATTGACCCATCTTTATTCTCGATTAAGAGGACTGGTGCACCCTATGGTAAAGCACTTGGGCATATAAACCCTTTTTCTATATTCTTCTATTGGTGTTTCTTCAGCTCCACAAGCTCCACAACAGCCATTCTATACGGAGTCTTGGATATTGGTAATGCCCCAGGTATAAGATCAATTGTGAATTCAACATATCTTCTAGGAGGAATAACAGGAAATTTATCAGGAAACACTTCAGCGAATTCCCTCACTATAGGAATGTATTCTAGGATGGTTGCCTCCTTAGACTCAATCATTAGAGCCAGATACACGTGCTCATAGGGCAGTAATATCCATGCTTGAGATGATGGATCTAAAGAAGATTCATCTTTCTCCTTGCACTTGTAATGAATCAGGGGTCGATTCTCCACATGGAGAGTGATTTCCCTCTCACGACAATTTATGTTGGCTCTATATAAGGAAAAACAATCCATGCCAATAATTGCATCAAATTCTACCAGAGGGAGTATGAAGAGGTTCTCCAGGAAGTTTAATCCACAGATTATGACAGTGGAGGAGTTATATTCATGGGATGCAATGATATCACCATTTTATGTACTCACCGACAAATTCACTTCCATGATTTGTGGTGGTGCATGGATTGTTCTACTAAAATTTCGGGACTTAAAACATTTCATAGAACCTGAATAAAAAATTACATTCACTATTATTGAATGAATAACTTTTGTACCTATCACCACTTGGTTGTCGGGGATCACTTCACCAGTAGTGATGGAAAAAATCTCACCCTTGCTGCCTTGGAGGTTGTTGGTTGCCTCTGAAAACCCTTGGCTTAGGGCACTGATTTGCAAGATTCCCTGGTTATTTACAGTTGTATCAATGAAAAACACGTTGAGGTTCGAATGGAGAGTTCCTCTACTCTGTTGAAGTTGTAGGTTTTTCTTTTCTGTTGTTAACATCTAAGTGCCCTTCTCTTCCACACCTAAAGCATTTCCTCGTCCCCTTTAGGAAATTTTTGGGGTGCTTCTTTCCACACCTTTGGCAAGTGGGGTGATGGATCTTCTTAACATCGTAGGATTTATCCATTGGACCACCCACATTGAATTCCACCTTATGATTCTTATCCCCATGATACCCCTGAGATTTTACGATCTCCATTTCGACCTTGAGGGCACATCAGACAATTTCCTCATAACTGTCAAAGTCACAGATTTCCAGTGCTTTCCGCAGGCTAGGTTTCATCCCACTATAGACGTGGTCAAACTTGCATTCGGGGGTAACGACAAAAATAGAAGTGTATCATGCAAGCCTTGTGATTTTTTCCTCGTACTCTCCAACATATTCTTCGTCTTTTTTCTTTAGTGCAAGGAAGTCTCTTTCCATCTTAACTCCGAGGGTGCACATAAAATATTTATCAAAAAACATCTTTCGGAAATCCTTCCATTCCAACGCCTCGATCTCCTCCTCGGGCTTATTATTTTTGATCAATGTCCACCATTGATTAGCTTCACCCTCCATACGATAAACATCCAGGAGAACCTTCTCTTTTTCAGAACATTTAATGATGGAGAATATCTTTTCAATGGACTTGATCCATTGTTCAACGATTGAGGGATCAGATGATCCATTAAAAGTAGGAGGCATTTATCTCATGAAGCTCTCGATAGTGACTTGTTCTTTCTTGGGGGGGGGGGGGCTGAAATTTCCTATTGACCCATGTTTTAATTCAAATCTTGATTTAGCTATGTGACAATCATGACAAAGTTTGTGATTACCGCTCCCATTATATTGGGTATCTCATTAGTACAGTCATCACATTGATCTTCACATAGGTTGTTAGCCCGAGTCCTCCTATTACCGACCATTGGATGGAATAAAAGGAAATTTAGGGGTAACACATAAAGGGTAATACAAGAACAAAACTGACGACTTATAAATAACTCTTATTTCTTTAGCATATGAATCTATTGACTTCAATCTATGTTATCCATGATCTACTTTCTAACATATATTCTTAGGGAATTTTTTTGTCCCTTAATAATGGTGCATACTAAGCTTATGAATTTACCAAAGCATATCCCCCAGGAGTGTCGTAACCAAGAGTGAAGAATGGCCAGTTTTCATGCACCAATTCCCATTCTTTTCTAGCTCAAAGTGGTGTTTTTGGGTTTTACCCCTAGGATACATCTGTGACAGAGCCACCTCTACCTGCTCGTATCTAGACAAGGATGTATTTTCTTGATAAAACAGTTACTCAATACTCACCAAAACATGGGGATATTTTTATTATAATTATTCTTATCTATAAGGATTCACTAGGGTTTTCTAATCCTAATCCCGAAAATAAATAAACCTATCCTCTGATACCAACTATGACAACCCTGCTTTTATTAAAAACTAAACCTGATTTTTTACTTAAATAGAACGCGATACAACATAGAAGATCGAGAGGTCTAGTGTCTTTGGGGATTAATATCATTACATAAAATCTTAAAACATGAAATACAGAATCTTTATTGAAAACTTCCATTACATGACCACTACATTCCCTCGTACTTAACATTGCATGAGATAACCTAAGGACATGCATAAGAAAAGGGTGAGCTATAAAGCCAAGTAATGGAATAAACATGGAGTAACATGAGGAATAAAATACATGTTAGACAATAGGAATATAATTAGAGCACAATAGAAGCATAAAAATAAAGGCATGGTAAATCATGATAATCATAACATGGAAATGTGGTAATAACACTTAACATGGAATTAGCATGAGCCAAGGCTCATTGCACATGGAGCATGAGTAAATCCTCATTTCACATGAAGAATGAGTGAAACCTCATTGAACTTGAATTATCATGATTAAACACCCATTTAACATGACATATCATGATACTACACTTTACCCAATGCATTAGAGTGCTATAAGGGCACACCCTTCTTAAGCATTTCATTTCATGCATAAGTGTTCCACATGGATCATATAACATGGATTTATAAAACATCATAATTTATTCCATGATGAAGGAATTTAGAATTCAAACATGAAAATTTATAATAAATAAGTAAATTTTCATAAATGTGAATACCCTTGATAGAGAAATGGGCATGTTATTCACTACACAATGACTTTGGCTTGGAAAAAATGGTGGAATTTCAGCAGCGTAACAGTGTGACGTAAGAATTCATAAAAATGGTTAATGAGAGAGAAAGTGGTGTCTCAACATATTTACATGAAATATACAGTAAGGGGTACATATAAATACATGTATCAACAATTTTAATGTAATTTAGAGGCATGATACAAAATAATTCCTTGAATGTAAAAGGGGAGATAAAAATTCCTTTTGGAATTTCAGCATAGTAACAGGTGTACATGGGAGGCATTTAATGATAGTGAAAGGGGTCTCCCATAATTAAAGACTAAAGAGGGCAGTATGTGGGAGGTTATAAAACATACCCAAACATTTATAATTGAAATTAAAATGGCATAAAAATTTAAATATTATTGGACAAAAAAGAGAAAAGAAGAAAAACCCTTACTTAGAAGTTGGCTTCCAAAGGATTTAGAGAGGCTTGAGAGAGGCTACTTGGGAGCTTGGGGAACCTTGGGAGGATTCTAGAGAGATGAGGTAAGAGGTTGGACAAACTCTAAAGGCTTTTAGTGAGGAGGAAGTGGAATATTGGGTGGGTTTATATAGGAAAGGTGAGGGAATTCTTCATTATTTAGGTTTGGGACACCTCACATTAAACTAATCCAAACCAAAAACCAGACCATGGTTTTTGCCCATTGATTTTGGAAAAGGGAAGTGGAAAAAAATATTTTATAATTCCAAATTCTGAACTTCTTAAAATAACTGGGTTGCTTATGTGGAGGTGAGTCACAATCCAAGGCAAAAGAATTTTAAAAGACAAGATGTTTAATATGCCTTCAAGGGTCCATTAATGCTTTGTAAAATAAGTAAAAAAAAACCCAAAATAACATTATTTTAATGGTAAAACATATATTGGCCGAAAATAAGGATTATAGTATTTTATTACATCACTATTGTGTCATTATGATGTCATAAAACACATTATATATTTAAACGGTATTTAATTTTTACCCATAAATTTGGCTGTCTCAGAAAATTAAAAAAAATTCACCATTGGATAATTTCGACGTCCTGATTCCAGAAATAATATTTATTTTATCTAAATAATTTTCTAAATATTTTAATTTTTACTTTTAAAATAAAAACCAAAATTTATAAAAAATTCACGGGTTTTGAAAAAAATGGCTTTCAAACCTTAATAAAAATTACAATTTCATTCATAAAATTATACAATAATTTATATTTACTAAAAATTAATTTAATAATAATAATAATGTTTTATTAAAATATTACTTATTTAAAAATTCCATTAATTCATCAAAATATATTTCTTAGTTGAATATTAACTGAAAATACTATTTCTGCCTTAAAAACTATTTACAAGGTAACAATAATAAAATGAAAGTATACTAATTATTATATAAAAAAATAATGTACATAACCATAATTCTAATGTGATGTTACATAACCCCTTATAACACCCGCATAAGACCAAAGGGTATGGTGTGGGATGGTGACAGACTCTTGGGGTGGCTCAGATAACATTGCTCGAGTGGTAACATCTATCAACTTCCACATCTTTCGTAGGCGGTCCTGCCTGAGATTAACATATTAAAGTTCATCTTGGGCTTGGTCAAGATCAAAGCCCAAAGATGAAACCTCCTTTCCGAGCTCTGAAAAATGGGCTTTGTTTGGGGCATGTCTACTGGATGAGGCCATCACTTCCTTTGTCTGAGTAAATTGGATTTGTTAAAGCCTATATTTATAAAAATCATGTGATCACTGTTAAACGACTACAAAAGCAAGGGTAACAATTCTAAATGGTATTTTAAAATCCAAAAACATATAACAAAAGAATTTCATATGTCATATAACCATTTTAAATATTAAGAAATTTAATTATATGAAGAGGGGTTTTCATTAACAAAGGTTTGGGTCGTTACAGAATGTCCCAAATGTGCCGATTGCCACCAATGACTTGGAACTCCATATATCTCTATTATTTTATTTAATAAATTTTCCCCCTCTCTATTGGTCAATTCTTCACCTATTAGAGTTGAACTAATCAATGGATGAAACAACATCGATGGAGCTGGGTCCAAGAAGATGGAACCTCATAGACAAAGGAGTGTCATGAACCTTGATTAAAGAAGGAGGTGGAATTAAGAGTTCTTAGGAATTCAATGATATTCCAAAAGTTATAAATAAAAAATATTAATTAAAAAATTAGATTTCATTATTTTATTATCAAAATCAAATCAAACACATAAAGGAGAATAGTGACTAAACCTTAAACCTAACCCCAAGACTAAGGGCTTTATTTCCTTAACTCATTATTTCTAGTTTTCATGTAAGTTTAAATTATAAATTTTAATTTCATTAGAAAAGTAATGAAAAAATTTTATTTTTTTTATTAAATTAATAAAAACAAAAAAAATAGATAGATTAGATGATTTAGAAGAAGTGAACAGAATGAAAGGATCCTCAAGTGAGATGACCCTGGTCAGCCACTGTGCTGCAATAGGAAAACTATATTTTCTTTTGACCATGCCCCACGATAGGAATGTGTCAATTCCATTCTAAATGGTCATATATTCTTCCATATGAGGGGACCAACCTGTAGTGACCATAGATTGATGATCCATGATAAGGGAACTGGAATTATTGTAGATAATAGCACTAAGGCCAAGAAAATCAACTCTAGGTAGTGTTGTTCAAGTATTAATAATAATGACACCTCATGGGGGAGGTAGCCAAGTAGCATAACATGCATGAACTGGTGAAGGAAGATGATCCCCCATTTTTCAATCAACTGAGAAACCCACCTATTAATCTCTTCCAAAAAAATAGTATCACTAATTGAAGTGCACTCAAAATCATAGGAATATTGGCGAGACTAAATAATCCGGACATTGATACACAAACCTGAAATCATCTTTACTAAAAATAATCTAATCCATGCCCCCCAAATCAAGTGTATCATCTGAAATAGTTATACAATGAGTGTAGTACTGGTAATCACATATCATCTAAATGATGATCACATGGGGGAAAGAAGATATCACATGAAACTCAGTTTCCACATTAGTCACACAGATAGGGTATAAGGTGATCTAAGACAGATGCCCAACAGCTAGGTGGGAATATTTGGGAAGTATACCTCTATGTATTTTCCAATAGAAGAGTTTGAGATTTTGTAGGGATTTAAAATTTCAAATATTATTCTACAGTGGAGGCTCTATACCATCTCCATGTTTGAGTCTAGTTTCATAGCATGAGTAGACTGAGTAATAGCCAAAACATTTCAAAAACTAGCATTGAAAATCTGGTTTGCTTTGGTGCCCCACCAGAACCTCTAAAATTGCCTTAAATTAAATATCACTAAACTAATGATATATCTTATGGTGATACTAGTGATTAAGATATTCATCTATAAGAAACATCAGAAAATAATGCTCAAGACCTGGCACTAGCATAGAAAATAGTTTCATACCATTGAGGATGGGTAGCCAAGGGTCACTCTAGATATTAACCTTAACAACACTATAAATTGACCTATAAATCATTCAATTTAGAAAAGATTCTGATCCCCAAATGAATATAAAATAAAATATCATACGAAGTCCCAGAATGGAGAAAAAAAATTCATCATGGGGAAAATACTTGTCTTTGACCACTTTTGCACACAATCTCTCCAGGTCTTGTATAAAGTGCATACCTTACTTGGATATAAGGACATTGTTAAAAATATTCATGTCCTTGAATCCAGTTCATTCAGAAGCTTTTGGTTCATAAATATTCAACCAAGAGAGCTAATGAAAGTTGTTTTTACCATTATAATTACGCCTAAAAGATTTATCAAAGGATGAGTGGAGTTGATGAATGAATAAATCCGGGATCTTAAATAGAGATATCACGTAAGATGGTAATACTTGTAAAACTGCATCGATAAGGACCTACATTCCAGCACTAGAGAGATTCTTATCAAACCATACTTTAATTTTTATATGAAAATTATCAATGATGAAGGTGAATACATCTCTTTTAGAGTTCCCAAAAACAATCAGAAGTCCAAAATATATTTACTGATTCTCTACAACCACTATGCCACCCAGGATGATAATGATAGCTCTGATCCCCCCTGTACACCCCAAATAATAGAAATATTTAATTTAGTGATCTTGACATACTGAACCAAGCCTTTGGTAAAGGAATCAATCACAATATGAAACTCCTGGAATCCCCACATATTTTCTCTTGAAAAAAGGAGGTAATCATTAGTGAAAAATAAGTGAGTTATGGGAATACTATTAAAAAAACCTTATCCACATTAATGAGTCCCTCTAATGATACCTTAGATAAAAGATGATAGGAAAACACCATAAATAATGAGAAATAAGTATGGGTAATGAGGGTAACCCTATCATATTCCTCTAGATGGTTTAAAACGTTTTTTCAGATAACCATTGACCTTGATAATAAAGGAAACGTTCTTGATTCAACTCATGATCACTATCATCCATTTCGATCTAAAAACCAATCTTCTAATGATCACTTCCAAGAAATCACATTCCACCCTAACATAATCTTCATTCATATCCAATTTCATTTTTATAATCCCTATCTTTGAAGTATAATGGGTTTTCATAAAATGAACATCTTCATGAGAGAAATTAGTGTTAACTATTGTAAGTCTTTTAAAAAAGGAACTCTAATTATCATAAATAATGCAGGTAATAAACTTACCCAAATGGTGGGATATGAATTTTAAGAAAATATTATAGACCACATCACACAAGATGATAATCCTGAAATAATAAAATTTCACATGGTTAGATATTTTTGGAATCAAAATAAGGAGAGTTTCATTGAAATTTTCCATACATATGGATCCAACCTATAAAACCTTAATCAAAATTATAATGTCCAAATCCAAAATATTCAAAAAATTATTAAAAATTAAATCATGGCATCTATCAATATCAGGAGACTTTGGTGATTTTATGCTCTTTAAGGCTGACACAATCTCCTCACTAGAAATGTCCTACTCAAGGTCCAAATACATGGACTGTGAAACATTAGGCTACACACCACTCATCAGGTCCCTTGATTGTGTGCTACTTTCAGAGCCAAATAGATCCTATTAAAATTATATCAAAATCTCCTGAATGTAATCCCCATAAGTATTAATGATATTATCCCCAACCACCAATTTAGAAATGAATTCTTCTACTAGATAAGATATTTTAATTAAATTAACATGTATTTTGATCTCTCTATTTGATAAAATAATCCCTTGATATGGATAACCAATAAATTTATTTCTCTCTTAAGGACTCATGCATTTTCCTTTCTAAGTAAACTACCTCCTTCTTGGAAAAAGAAAAAGTGGGGTCCTCATAACACCTCCCATGGTTTTTCTAAATCCTAGGGATATGTTGATCAATGTTCCAAATTTTTTTCGAACACCACTAATTCATGTAAGTAAACACCTCTTTTTTCTTTTCATAGAATTGGTATTGAGAGGATGGCAAAGAATATTTGACCACTTCCATGAATTTATTATTATGAATCCTCATGTATTGAAAACAAAAACCCCTTGTTAGATATATATCTTTGGACATGACTTATGGCTAGAGTAAAATAAGACAATGAATTGAAGAAACCATAGGGATTTGGGATACCTCTTACCTTTAGAACATTATCATCCAATTTCTAGACACCACAATCAAATAAATCTTTTCATATAATTTTGAGACAAGAACACATCCCCAAACCAAGTAAATTGGCTCCCTAGGATGCTGAGATCTGAGATAAATGAGTGAGGAAGGCAGTACCAGAATTTATTTATATAAGAAAAATTCTATTTGGATCAACCTTGTTTATCGTGGTGGTAATGTATCTTTTTGAAATAATCCAAAAGGAATGGTTCATAGTAGTGATTTTCTTATAGTTTTAATTATCTCCCAGGATCCCCACTAGTTTATTAAACATGAGAATGCATAAAAAATAATGAAATTTCATTTAGGTTCATGAGGTTGACGAATAGAGAAGGGATAAATGCCACTTGAAGTGGCGCTGATGAATAGAGCCACTTCAAGTGGCGCTAGGCTCTGGAAATCAGTCAAGCGCCACTTCAAGTGGCGCTTTGACCCATTTCCCTATTTATTTCTACCCTACACCCATTTTAATAAAAAACTTATACACCTAAAAAATCTTATTCCTGAACCTACTGTCCATAAAATCCACCACCCCTACACTCACCTAGACACCTCCACTCCCCACCTCTACTCACCCATGAGAGATCCATCACCATGCATGGAAATCCATAGTAGCTACCACAACTAATTCTATAGACACCCAGGACGAGATCCTATACCACCTCCTGAGCACGCCCCTTACATCACTTCAAAAACCGTGTGGACTCCTTAAATGTGGTGGATTCACACCTACAACTCATGAGTGTGGTTTTAACTATGACAATATCCCCCTTAGAAGAGAGACTTAATTATGGAAGAGGTAGAGGTCCTCTACCTCAGCCTATATAAGGAGGCCCGTGCCCCTTACTGAACATCATATGGACATGAGAGAGGATATCTCCCACCTCGGGCTGACACTACTAAAATATTCTCCTCCTATGTTCATTCTTCATTTTTTTATATTTCATTTTATAAATTTTGTTTTGTGTTTTATTATTTCATTTAGTTAAAATTTTAGTTTTAAATAAAGAAATGAATTCTTTTTTTTGTTTCAATCATTTAATTTCTTCTTATTTAATTATAATAATAAAAAAATAATTATAAATAATTAATATTATTATTATCATTGTTATTATTGTTATTATTATTATTATTGTTATTATAATTATTATTATCATCATTACTATTATATCACATTATTATTTTTAATTTATTTTCTTATTTTATTTATCTATCATTTTTCGAAAAAAATATTCTCTTGATCATAATAATAGTGATAATAATAATAATTATTTTTATTTTAACAATCTTTATAAAGTATATATTTTATTTTATTTCTTATTTTATTTCATTCCACTCTCTCACTCTCACTCTATCAACCCCATTCTACATTTATTTTTATTCTTTTATTTTCTCACCCAATTCATATTAAATAATTCATTATTTTTTATTTTTCTTTCTCTTCTTCTTTTCTTCTTCCCATTTCAACCAATTGTTATATTACTATAAAAAATGAGAGGATAAACCAATTATTTTCTTGGGGGACATCAATATAATCTTAAATTTTCATTGAAGATTAATTTTATGATTTCAGATAGAATTGAGTAGCATGCATTGGTGTGGAGAATGTCCCAAATATGGAAATTTCCCCCAATGACATGGAACTCAATCTATCTCTATTATTTTATTGAATCACTTTTCCCTATCTCTATAGGTAAATTGTTCACCTATTAGATTTGAACTGATCAATGAATGAAACAACATTGATGGAGCTGGGTTCTAGAAGATGGAACATCCTAGACAAAGGAGTTTCAAGATCCTTGATTAAATGAGGAGGTGGAATTGAGAGTGCTTAGGAATTAAATGATATTCCAAAATTTCTAAATAAAAAATATTAATTAAAAAATTATATTTCATTATTGTATTATCAAACTCAAATAAAAAACATAAAGGAGAATAATGACTAAACCTCAAACCAAACCCCAAGACTTAGGGCTTTATTTCCTTAACTCATTCTTTCTAGTTTTCATATTAGTTTAAACTATAAATTTTCATTTCATTATAAAATTAAAGAAAAAATTGTATTTGTTTTATTAAATTAATCAAAGAAAAAAGATAGATAGATTAAGTGATTTAGAAGAAGTAAGTGAACAGAATGAAAGGATCCTCAAGTGAGACATCCCTGGTCAGCCACGTGCTGCAATTGGAAAACTATAATTTCTTTTTATCATGCTCCACGATAGGCATGCGTCAATGCGATTATAAACGGTCATATATTCATCCATATGAGGGGCCCAACCTGTAGTGACCATAGATTGAATATCCATGATAAGGGAACTTGAATGATTGTAGATAACACCACTAAGGCCAACAAAACCAACTCTAGGTAGTGTTGTTCAAGTATTAATCATGATGACATCTCACGGGGGAGGAAGCCATGTAACATAACGTGCATGAACTGGTGAAGGAAGATGATGCCCCATTTATCAATAAACTAAGAAACCAACCTCGGAATCTTTTCCAAAAAAGAAGTATCATTGATTAAAGTTCACTCAAACTCACATTCATATTGGCGAGACCAAATTATCCGCACATTGATACACAAACCTAAAATCATCTTTACTAAAAATAATCTAATCCATTACCCCAAAACAAGTGCGATATCTTCAAGAGTTATACAATGAGTGTAATGCTGATAATACCATATTAACCACATACTGATCACCTGAGAGAAAGAAGATATCACATAAAACTCAGCTTCCACATTGGTCACACAGAGAATGTATAAGGTGATCTAACATAGATACCCAGTAGAAATGTGGGAATATTTGGGAAGTATACCTCTACATATTTTCCAATAGAAGAGTTTGAAATTTGTTAGGGATTTAAAATTCCAAATATTCTTCCACAGTGGAGGCTCTATACCATCTCCATGTTTGAGTCTAGTCTCATATCCGGAGTGAACTGAGTAGTAGCCAAAACATTCAAAAAACTAGCATAGAAAATCTGGTCTACTTTGGTGCCCCACCAGAACTTCTAAAATTTCCTTAAATTAAATATCACCAAACTAATGATCAAGCTTATATGGATCCTATTGATTAAGATATTCAAATAGATAAACCCTCACAAAATATTTCTCAAGACCTAGCACTAGCATAGGAAATAGTTTCATACCATTGAGGATGGGTAGCCACGGTTCACACTAGATATTAACCTTAAAAACACTATAAATTGACCAATAAATCATTCAGTTTAGAAAATATTTTTATCCCCAAATGAATATAAAAAATAAGATCATATGAAGTCCTAGAATAGATAACGAAAAGTCATCATGGGGAATATACTTATCTTTGACCACTTTCGTGCACAATCTCTCCAGGTCCTGTATAAAGTGCCGACCTTACTTGGATAGAAGGGCATTGTTAAAAATATTCAAGTCATTGAATCCAGTTTTCATAATGATTATACCAAGAGACATAATTAAAGTTGTTTTTACCATTAGAATTACCGCACAAAAATTTATCAAAAGATGAGTAGAGTTGATGAATGAATAAATCCAGGAGCTTAAAGAGAGATATGACGTAAGATGGTACTACTTTTAAAACTACTTTGATAAATACCCACTTTCTAGCATTAGAGAGATTATTATCAATACATACCTGAATTTTTATATGAAAATTGTCATGGATGAAAGTGAATAATTCTCTTTTAGAGTTCCCAAAAACCATCAAAAGTACCAAATATATTTATTGATTCTCTAAAACCATTATGCCAACCAGGACAACAATGATAACTCTGATCACCTCCTGTACACCCCAAATAATGGAAATATCTAATTTAGTGATGTTGACATGTTGAACTGAGCCTTTGGTGAAGGAATCAATCACAATAAGAAACTCATGGAATTCCCAAATATTTTCTTTGAAAAAAAGGAGTCAATCATCAGTGAAAAATAAGTGAGTTATGGGAATACTATTCCAAAAAACCATATCCACATTAATGAGTCCCTCTAATGAAACCATAGATAAAAAGATTTTAGAAAAAAACCATAAATAATGATAAATAAGTATGGGTAATGAGGGTAACCCTGTCATATGCCTCTAGATGGTTTAAAAAGTTTTGTGAGATAACTATTGACCTTGATAATAAAGGAAAATTTCTTTATTCAACTCTTGATCACTATCATCCATTTAGATCTAAAAACTAGTCTTCTAATGACCACTTCCAAGAAATAACATTACACCCTAACATAAGCTTTAGTCATATCCAATTTTATTTCTATAATACCGATATTTGAAGTATAACATGTTTTCATAAAATAAACGTTTTCTTGAGACAAAATAGTGTTAAATATTGTAAGTATTTTAAATAAGGCACTCTAATTTTCATAAGTAATACATGGAATAAACTTACCCAAGTGGTGGGATATGAATTTTGAGAAAATATTGTAGACCACATCACACAAGATGATAATCTTGAAATAATAAATTTTCACAAGGTTAGATATATTGGAATCAAAATAATGAGAGTTTCATTGAACTTTTCCATACTTATGGATCTAGCCTATAAAATCTTCAACAAAATTATAATGTCCAAACCCAAAATATTGAAAAAATTATTAAAAATTAAATCATGGAATCTATCAATATCTTGAGACTTTGATGATTTTATGCTCCTTAGGTCTGACATAATCTCGTCACTAGAACTGTCCAACTCAAGGTCCCAATACATGGACTCAGAAAAACTAGGCTACACACCACTCATCTGGCCCCTTGATTGTGAGCTAATTACAGAGATAAATAGATCCTATTAAAAGGATCTCACCATCTCTTGAATCTCATCCCCATTAGTAGTAATGATATTATCCCAAACAACCAATTTAGAAATGAATTCTTCTACTAGATAAGGTATTTCAATTAAATTAACTTGTATTTTGATCTCTCTGTTTGATAAAATCATCCCTTGATATGGAGAACCAATAGATTTATTTCTCTCTTAAGGACTCATGCAATTACATTTCCAAGTAAACTACCTCCTTCATGGAAAAATATAGTGGGATCCTCATAACACCTCCTATGTTTTTTCTAAATCCTAGGGATACGTTGATTAATGTTCCAGAAAATTTTCAAACATCACTAATTCATGTAAGTAGTCACCTATTTTGTATTTTCATAGACTTGGTATTGAGAAAATGACCAATAATATTTGACCAATTCCATGCATTTATTATTATGAATCCTCATGTATTCAAAATGAAAACCCCTTTCCAACCATGTATATTGGGACATGACTTACAACTAGAGGAAAATAAGACAATGAATTGAAGAAACCATAGGGAAGCAGGAGACCTCTTTCCTTTAGAACATCATCATCAAATTGATAGACACCTCAGTCAAATAAATCTTTTCATATAGTCTTGATATGAGGTCACATCCCCAAACCATGTAAACAAGCTCCCTAGGATGCTGAGATCTGAGATACATGAGTGAATAAAGTAGTACCAGAATTGATTTATATAAGAAACTTTACATTGGGATCAAACATGATTATCGTGGTGGTAAATGATCTTTTTGAAATAATCCAAAAAATAATGGTTCATAGTAGTGATTTTCTTATAGTTTTAATTATATCATAGGATCCCCACTTATTTCTTAAACATGAAAATGCATAAAAAATAATGAAATTCTATTCAGGTTCATGAGGTTGATGAATCGAGAAAGGAATGTAGTTTTCTAAGAAGCTGAAAATTGTGGAATCTAAATCCCCTCTCTATATGAGGCAAAGGCCACCTACATGTCCAACCCATCCTTTTAAGAAATAGTTCTATAACCTAGCTTTCAAACTAATCCCTCTCATGTCCTTTCATTCCAACCTGTAATTAGAGAAAAAGACCATATCAGGAATATACTTAGAGCTCTATTGAAGGATCATGAGAACTTGACATGGGTTTACAAGAACAAAATATTTCTAGTAGAAGAGTTTCATGGAAGCTGGAGGGTATGGTCCGAACCCACCTTCACCTCTTTCATGAAAATTAGTGCATAACTCTGTGACAACGATGAAAATTTTGGGGAGCCTAAATGGACTTAATCCGCTGTCCCACCATAAATCCTTTTGTTACTTAAAAATTGGATTTTGATGTGATCAATATTAGTTCTATTCTAATTTATTTATTTCAAAGTCACTTTATGTCTATTTTTAACCTACATAGAATCAATATTAGGTTCTTATAAAGATTGATAAAAAATAATTTATGTAGGAAATCCTAGTGGAGCCTCCACACCAAAAAAAGTGTGAACCAAAAATCCCACAATAGGTGGCCTCATACCCTGTTAAAGGGGAACCGTCATTATATCCAGAACCTCTGAGTAAAGATTAAGCAGCTGTTGGTATGTGGTGGGTCTAAAAATATGGTACACTAAAAAACTCTTTTTGTTCTGTATTGGGGAAAGAGGTTAGCTAGAAAAGTATTCCTAGACCTGTACTCCTGTGTATAATAATCTATTGATCACTATTATAGCATAAAAGGAAGAGTATAGTCTTTATTCAAGGGATCTCAGGGGCCCAAGTTAGTTCGGAAAGGAAAATCTAAACACCATAGTAAATGGGTGAATGATGACAACAACATTGATATTGTTCTATCTTTTAACATCATAATTCTTTGATATCGATGTTTTCTAATATTTTTCATGGTTGCATTTTTTTCATCCTACAAATTAGGTGGACATCCTGAGGGGTTTTCCCAGAGCCATGAGACATATTACATTAGGAGCCTCTACTCCAGGTTAATTTTTTTTCATTATGTAGTCCTTAGCCACATGACTAATAAGGCCACAAAAGAAATAGATGAAATGAATATTTTTGAAATCAAACGACACCCATATATCCCTGGTTGGTAATATTAGATCACATTATACAGGATCTAAAACATCCCATTCCATTTAACTACCAATAGTATTACCTATACCAAGGATGCCTTTGTTGGTCCTAACCTTAAATGGGACACCTTTCATCTGGATACCGAAAGGGGAGTGGGAGAAATCCATCCTATCCATTTTAAACACATTATCCATCCCCCTAATCACAATAATATGATTATGAAGAGAAAATGGTCATCCATTTAGAATATGTATCATATCAAATTCCCTGAAAAATTAAAGAAACAAACATCCCATATTATTATTCACTAATAGAAACACCCTATTCCAATCTCCAGATCAATTGCACTATACTCCTCAAGGTGTTTAGTTTATAGGTTATATTAGATGTAAATATATACACCAAGACTAGGTAAATGAATTTATGGAGCATTTTATCCCCCTCTTCACTGATTTCAATCATAGATTTCTCCGAATTGTTTAAGGAGAAATTATCCCATCGTTTCAGTAGGTTATCTTCTATATTGGTGGAGAGTAGGAAAGAATAACTCAAGAAGAATAGCTCAAACATTCCTGAAAATAATATCCAATTGATAGAGTAGAAGAATAATATCCACCACCACTGGTACATTGATGGCTTGATGAAAACCCCAAGAATCCACCTCTTAGAGACAAGACACTTTTTTAATAGAAAACCAATTAGTGCTTTTAAAAAATTATTTAGAGTAATAAGAGAGAAGTTAAAGATGTGTAATTTCATCATTATCATCATCTAATTATAAATTTTATTATATATATAACTAAAATAATATTTATAGTACTAAGAGTTTAGTTAATGATGGGCAATTTCATCATTATAATAATTTAATTTAATGATATTTACAATATAATTAGATATACTTATAAAAATTTAATTAATATATAAAACATATTTAAATGGTAAATTTACTTATTTCAAAAAAATCTCATTTAAAAATTATTATTATAAAAAATTAATATATATATATATATATATTTTAAATTATTACATTAAAAAAACATCTAAGAGGTCTTTTGTTTGAAATTAGGTTATATTTAATTTAAAATAATTATTTTTATTTGTGAATATAATAATAATAATAATTTAATGATTCATATTATTATTTTAACACTTTCTTTATTAATGGAGAATGTTTTGAAGGAGGATGGTAGTGTTTTTGGGACTCTCTCTCTCCGCCTAGTGATGGGGATTTAGATATTTATCCATGGAGGATTTCATTCCTTACTCAATTATTGATAATTGTTTTACCTATGGGTTATTTGAATCACATAATGCTATTGGCTATGTAGTGAATCTAAAACTTGCTTGAAGTAAGGATATTGATGTTGCTCAGACAACTCACCACCTAGAGATCTGATCTTTCTCTATCTTTATAGGCTCTCATGTTGGAGGTTTCTGAAAAAAGGGCATCATGTCTTATGTTAAGGCTAATCTGGATACAATCACTGAACAATTGGAAATAGGAAGGCATTCTATCATATCCCACTTGATTTTTCCTATGGGTTATAATCCATAGAAAATTTGGTAGCTAGTTGAAATTCTCTAGAGAATCTATGGATTCATAGGATGGAAATGCATTTAATTAGGGTGGGGATTCTTCCAAGTCATCTTTCCTTCGGAGGAACTGAAGATGCTACTTGGTGATTTGGTTCTATTTCCCTGAAACCAAGATTTATCCACATCCATGAATATGAAATCCATTTAAATCTCATAGAGGAAAACAACTCATCTATACAGCTGTGGGTTAAGGTCAATGAACTCAATTGGATCTTATGTCACCCCCGTATCCTCTATGATATTGCTCTATCAATTGGGATACCAATTAAAATGGATATGGAAACCAATAGAAATTATTGATCACTATTTTTAGTTCATTATTGATGTTGATATGTTCTCAACACTTTAGATAACGTGAAACTTAATATTGTTGACAATAATGTTAATATGCCGATTGTTTATGAGAATGTCTCTCATTTTTGGTTGGATTGTAATGTGATTGGTCAATAAATTTACAATTGTAAATGATCTATTATCTATGGGTTTCTCTCAACCTATGGGAATGAAGAAAGGACATGTTTTAAGAAGGGAAGGTGTTCAAAAAATGAATCAGGATCTTGGAATGCTAGTCATGATCAGGATTAGGGTGATGAAAAGTAGGCGATCTCAGAGGAAAAGATCTTGGTTGTTATTCCAATAAAATTGACACTTTTGGGAAACTATAATGGACCTGTTGGGGCCAATTCTGTTAATTATGATGTCATACCAACTCAAGAATGAAATACTGATATTTCTATAGGGTTTTCTGATTTTCTATATGGGTGTAGAGGTACTATTGATGCTGTATTTTCATTGGGTTTTAATGGACATCATACGCTCAAGTCACGGGATGAGGTTGTATAAGAAGTGGTTGAAATTGATGTGAAATCGTATAATGAAATACTTGAACAACAAGTATATGATCATAAGTTGTTCTAGGGACAAATAACATCCCTTAATGCATGTAAATTAAAACATATATTTAATGTGGAGTCTCCCATGTGGTCTTGAAGTGGTGCTATGAAGTAAATTGTTTTGATAATTTCTCAGAGAAGGACCGACATAAGGGTCCCAAGTCTTCTATTATGATGGTGAATCTAGGAGATTGTATGCTATCTGGATGTGATGAAGTGGTTATATGAAGCACAACTACTAATGATATTGTGAAAATGGTTTTCTCCTCTATGGATGGATCCCCAATTTAATTGTATAAGGGGAATGTTGATGAATCTTTTGGGGACTACGTCCAAGACACCAAAGGTGGTGAGCTTGATAACAACACATTAGAGAAGGAGGATTAATATGTGAAGGGGAATCTTAAACCTATGAAGGTGATGAATAAGCATGAAACTAAAGGTAAGAAAATTTTATCAGGTAAAGATGGTTTCCTACATTTCACCCATAAAAAATCTAAATCATTTTTAACTACACTAGGGTTTGTGAAGAAATATCATGTCTCCTTACAAGTGTAACATCCTTCTACTTTAGATGATCCCCATAAGGTGGAAGAGAAATTCCCATCCAATATATATAATCTTATGAAAAAGGAATATGAACTTTTTGGAAAGGAATTAGTTGAATAATGTAACACTGTACGGGAAAAGAAATCCATTATTACATTTCAAGAGGATCACAATAGTCATAGGCCTCATTAAGGTATTAGTAAGGATGAAAATTAATGGGTTTTATCTCAAATCAAAGTCACTTTAAAAATTATGGAAACAATTGTGTTTTGGAATTATGATTATCTTATTGTATTTAAGCTAATATCAATTAATATTGAAGACTGATTTTGATCCAACATAGAGATGGACTTTATTGATTTATCTTGGAAATTATGAATCTACACTATTCTAGAGAAATCATCTAGTTCATTATTAGATAAGAATGATGATCCCCCTCAAAGGGATAAGACATGGTAAAGATGCTTACATCCAATGGGAAAAGGTAGACACCCTAGAAACATAGGAAACCGAGGAATGAAGTGATCTCTTATATTCATTGTGGGCATTTGATGTCTTTTTTTAACTCTTTCATTAATTATTTCTGTTGTACCATTTCATTTATTAATAATTTTGGGGTTATGGGTCTCAACCCATGAATGAGCCTTTTTTAGTATATTAATGGAGTGGTTCATGAAAAACAATTCTGAGGATTATGAAAAATATAATTAAAGGTGAGTATATGAGATTCTATTTATAAATTATGATGTAATATATAAAATTTGAATGCAGGAATAAAAATGATATTGAAAACCAAAAATATTTATTCCATTGAAAAAGAGATTATAAATGAATGAACTTATATTTTTACCCTATCTTACAAATATATTGATTAATTAATCAATTAATTAATTTAACTTATAAATTATTTAATTAAATTTTAAATTGAAATTATTATTATTAATTTTAATTTTTTTTATTTTATAAAATAGATAAATTATAAAAAATTTAATATATATATATATAATTCAATTAAAATTTTAATTAAAAAATAAAAATTACTATGTTTATAATTATATAAATATATGTACAAAAAATAATTAAAAAATATTATCTTGTAGTTGGGGGCTTACCTAATTCATAATTTCAACCCATAATTTTACATCTTACAAGAGCTCAAATTTGGGAAACCACTTTAAGGGGAAATCTATCTAGCCATTTAAGGAATTAAAAAGTAGCCCACACTCTATGCATGAAAATGATGGATCCACAACACTGGGATGAAAGGTGAAACAATGTGGCTAGTTGAATGTTGTGAGGTGAATAGGGAAGTGACACAACAAGGTGACACACAAAAATTTCTGGGTATACATCTCAAAAAAGAAATGGGTGTATTGGAACCCATACACCAGCCCTCTACCGAATCATATTTCTAATGTTGGATAGAGGGAAACCAAACACAATGTGACTAAGGTAAGAAAGAAATGATAGTTTCTGGAAGTGACGGTGTGGTATGCTAATTGGAAACATAAGATTCTTGTGTGATCAGATAGAGGAAAAAGTGTGACTAGAATGTCGCACAACATGGAAACATGTAGACATCATTAGGTGAGTGTTTAAATAGTGTGACTTGTGTGTCAGTGCCTATTAAATATCCCTATACCCAGAAGAATTTATGATATGGGATGGAGGAATAACCTACCATAGGGAAATAGAGGCCAACACGGCATGACCATGCTCTCAATCGGGTGGCATGATTTGAAGACTAACGCAAGGCTTATGATATGAGAGTTTGGGTAATTTTTTTCTAGGGAGTTTGGTCCATAATAAATTGGGTCTTTGGGCCATCAAGATATTGGGATTTTAGGCCACTTAAAAGTAATAAAATATGTCCTTTGGTTGTAAGAGAATCCTTAGGAGGGGAGATAAGGCTTGACCAACTTGAATTTCTGCATATATCTGCAATTATGGTTTATAGTAAATTCTTCCAAATATATATTATTTTTGAAAAATAATATATATATAGAAATAAAATTAAAAATATATTTAGAGTGATGGGAGGGTTGTGCGTGAAAGGAAATTCTATGTTTATAATAACTAAATTTATTTATAATTCTAATATAAATAGATATAGTTTAAATTATTTTTATTATATAAAATACAGTTAAATTGTTAATTAATATATTAAATATAATTTTATAAAATAATAATAGTTATAAAAATTAAAAATAATATTAATTTTTAAAAAATATCGACTGAGTTGGTCTTGTGTTTGAATCTTCATTTGTATGTTTGTAAATGCATTTATTTTTTTAGTATATATTTATCCATTATTCTTATAGAATAAATTAAAAAATATTATTAAAAAACCAAATAATATTTAAAATTTTTGTATTTCCACTTATTAACTATTTTTAGTGGAAAACAAAATAGATTCATGTTTTTTTTGAAAAATCATAAAAGTGGATTTTGAACGATGATAAATAAAAATATGTTAAATTAATAGAGGAAAGTAAAATTTGCAGTAATGAAGGATAATAGTTGCCTCTTTTATTTGGTCCCATTAAAAGAATCCTCATTGTTCATCTTGTATACTATTCCTTAACCCCACTAAAGACATCAACACACCACACTTACCTCCTCTCTGGTTTTCTACCCATACCGTCTCTTTCAGTCCTCTCATACATGTTCCTTATATTCATTGTTTGGAGAGAGAAAAGTTTTTTTCATGATGATTAGTCTAACATCACCACTCCTTATATTCCCATTTTCCATTGTACTTCCCTATAGCAGTATCATCGTCCTTGAACTAATTGAAGATAATCGTAAAGATAGGGTGAATCCAGAATAATGATTCCTTTCAAAAACAAAATTTCCTTCCACCATAGTAAAAACTCAAAGTCAGTATGTACCACCAAGGTAAAAAATCCTACGAGATGGGTTCATGGATTCACCAATGTAAAAAAAAATATCAACCTATTGATGAATGTAGAATAATAAATTTTCTCCAGTCGTAACAGTTCTTGGAAACCCATCACTCCTCCTACTGCAACCTTAGCTCCAGCGTCGATGGTAAACATAAAGGGTAAAAATGACATAGAATATTTTTTTCTTTATTTTGGATGATTGAGGTTGTCCCTTATCCATTTGATGACCATTGGGGATTCTTGAGCTTCATCTTCATCTAGCCCTTCCTCATGTGTGGCTGGTGAGAGCATGACATTCAAATGTTATGTAGTGAAGAAGCAACAACACCTTAGAGTGGATGATGGGGAAGTATCCAAAGATACTTCCATCTCATTTTTATTCAACCCACCTTTCCACCCACATCCAGGGATTATATCATCATATATAACCTCACTATGGTGACACTCCTTTTTTTTGGATTTTTTACATTTACTTTGGTGTTTTTTGTAGAGTTCGAGATATACATGCAAAGTACAGAATAGATTTCATGTGGTTTTTTTAAATTGTTTGATTTTTTAATATTGAATTTAAATTTTTCCCTCATTATATAAAAACTTTTAAAAGTACATTATTGAGGTTTTGCTGCTTAAATATAGTTGGATAATGTATATTTATAATTTAGTACTAATATTTTTAGTAATCCAAAACGATTATATGTTTTTATATTAATAAAAATTAATTCATTAAAATTGGGAAAAGATTTACTAATAAAGAATTTGATTTCGTTAATATTTACTATTTTAATAATCCATATAAACATTTTTTTTATGATATAACTCTGTAGTAATTCTTGAAAATGAAAAAAATATTTTGATTTAAATTGAAAGAAAAATCAAAATCAATCCCTAAAACTTGATATATTTTTTAGGGTTAAAACTTGAAAATATTTTTTTTATGAATTTAATAGTGTAATAAAATTTTCATTATTTAGATAAGAGAAAATAAACTTAAAATAAATTTTCTAAATTTAGCTAAATATTTTTATTTTATAAATAAAAAGAGTTTTTTTAATGTTATAAGCATTAAACTTGAAATTAAAAATAATAAATTCCACTCAAAACTTTAATAGAAAATTTCACTAAAATATTACAAACAAAAAACTCAATATACTAGTGTAAAATGTTCTAAAATTTAGAGTTAAAAATCCCACTAAAAATACATATGACAAAATACCTCTAAAATGATTGTAATAATACTTGTGGAATATCTTATCAAATATTATATTATAAGAATTTAAAGTAAAAATTCCTAAATCAAAATTTTCTATAAAATTCAATCAAAAAATTGCAAAAGTGAAAAATCCCAATATAAGTTTCTATTTCAATAATCAAATGCATTTTTTTGTAAAATCCCTTGAAAAAATTACTATAAAATACTGAAGAATTTCAAAAATAATTATAGTATAAAATTTCTCTTTACAATTTTAGTGGAAAATTCAAATTAAAAAATACATTAAAAAATACTAGCTAAAATATCACATAAAATATATAATTAAAAATCACCCTAAAAAAACATTATATATAAAATTATTATAAATATTTTATAAATTTGGAAAATTAATAATTCTTTATATCAAAGGAAATTCTTATGCATTTCATAAAAAGTATATTCTATTAATGATATAATTAGAAGAAAATTTGTTAACTTTTTTTTAAAATTAATAAAAAATTATAATTTGATATTGTTGATATTATTTTTTCAAAACACATAGATACTATTCCTTAGAAATATAAAAAAATATCTTTTAAAAATTTAATTTTTTTCTTATGAATTTTTTAAAAATTTACTTCCTTTTACGTAATTGTTTATTTTTGAAATACCTATAAAGATAATTAGACATTTCCAATTGATTAAAAATTCTATATTTTTTGAAATATGAAAAATACTTAATAAGGTTTACTATATTAAGAGTAATATGAACTATTACAGTATATTTCCAAATTCTAATTTCCTATGAATAAAATAAAAGTCAAGTGATCAAAATAATTACAAAGAAATGTCTTTAAAAACTAAATACCTTTGTGTTCGGTCAGAATATAAAAAATATACATGAGGGGGGGGGGGGTAAATTGTTTATTTTCAAAATATTTCACAATTACGCCTTTTGATATCAACTTTAGATTATGCAGATAAATAATGTTTATCTTCTGTATGAAAGTATGAGCAGTGGATAAAACATAAATAAAGAACATAACTTGTTATAGTGGTTCGGGGCTCAAAGATCCCCTAGTCTACTCCACCAATTTTGGTTTCTGTAAGTTTGGTGAATTTCACTAGTCATGTCCTCATATCATAAGACCAATCCACCACTGAGTGCAGGTAGTTGACACCTTTAGAAATAAGGATTAAAAATAGAGCCTCTGGGTTTTTTAACAGGGAATTGAATATACATAGCTCATATCGAGAAGCTGATACTTCACCACAATTGAGTACAAAACTCCCAGTAAAAAGATACCGATTTAAAAAGTTCCAATTGAACTTCACAGTTGTAACAAAAAATGACAGAAGATGGATCTTCTTCTTCAAAAAATAGTTCTTCAAGAAAAATTTGTTTGTAAGAGATCCGATTATAATATATCTTTGAATAAAAGTAGAAACGATTTGCAGCAACGGACTTCTAGCAAATATGAGATTCAAAACATGTATATCTCTAAAGTGTATCCTTTTTTATAGATAACAGAGTCTAATCAATTGTTACAGTAGATCTATAAAATATATTAACAAGAATGAAGTTTCAATAGAAATACGTGTCACAATATGTGTCTCAATATGTATCACTACTTCTTTTAATGACACACAGACATATAAGTAGTGAAAAAATACACTAATAGAATAAATAAAGCAGAGAGCATGCTTTGCAATTTCAAATCCAAGAAAATTTTCTAATAAATCGTGAGAATTCAAATTCATAAGACAGATTAGAGTATTCATAACTTCTCTTAAGAATATGAGAGTATTTATCCACTAAATACAATTATTCAAATCAATTATAATGAGATTTTAATGATTTGAAAACGAGCTTAAAAATGGCCTAAAATTCCTCAATGACTGTTATAAAAAACTCAGATAAAATCATAAATTAAAATCTTCGATGTTTGAAAATTCAAATATAGGGTTACATCATAAAAAATAATACCAAATTTAGGGTTTAACTATATAGTGTTCATCCTCAAAACGTAGGGTTTACAATGTAAGGTTTATCACAAAAGCAAGGTAGATGATCCATACGTTGGATTCTCAAACATAAGACTCCATACACAGGTAGGGTTCTTTAACCATACTTTTTATCTTTATAAAATTTAAGGTTCCATCTAAATTTAAGTTTATTTATCCATAATTTTCTTTCCATGTAGTGTTTATTAACCATACTTGCTGATCTTTCAAAATAATGTTTAATAAAAATGTAGGGTTTTTTCTTTATGTTACGTTCATCAACGTATGGTATGAATGGTGTTTCTAGAATATATTTAAGAGTATTCAAAACACATTGAGGAATATTACACACGAATAATAAGCTTTAATATAATTAAAAATAATAATTATAATGAAAATTAATTTCTTAAAATACACTTAATGTAATATCTTTAGTAAAAAAAACAAGGGTATTTGTGAGCATCAAAATCAATAAGATTTATTGAGTATTTTTGAGAGAATACATGCCCAACAATCTCCCCCTTTTTTATGATCATTTAAACCAGAAAATTATTAATATTATTTAAAATTTGGAAAAAATTTAAAATAAAATAATTCAAAATTTTATTTGACAGAATTTTTCTCGATAAAATGAAATGTGGTGTTTATCCAATTTTCCCCCTTTTTCTGATATAAAAAAGGAAGTATAGAAAAAGATTAAAACACATTGAAATTTACATAGATCAATAAGTGAATTTTATAATAATCTATTTAAATAATCAAGACTAGTTATTTTGAGGGAGAAATAATCCTAAAATAATATAAAATAATGAACTAGAAATAAGAATAAAGAAATTTTATTGATCAAAAAATTGTTTAAGTACAATAGTCAGTGTGACTGGGAAACATGTTAGTCAACTAATAAGTTTAGTATAGATGTGGTTGTGTAGGATTTTTAGAGGTTTGAAGAATTTATTTTAGCTCTTCAATCTGTAACCACAACTTTCACATAATACATTCTCTTATCTGCATAATCAAAACTCTAGAATCTTGAATGATATGCAAATTTACAACAAGATTAACTTTCAAAAAGTCACGAAAACTCTCATCTTTCTATATAAACCGGTCCAATTTATTTGTGGATTTGGTTAGTAGAATATATAATACCTGGTTCATTCAGAGTCAATTGATCAACTAGAAATTTTTGATTGTCCAACAGGACTAACAAAGGATCGCTACTGCACTATATATTTTGTAGACGATCATTCATTTCAGCCATAACTATTGTGATTTCCTGAAACCTGCGAATCAGATCGTGAGAGTTCGTAGTATCAGAGGTAAATGCACTGGTATGACTAACACTTGTTTTTATTGACTCAAATTGACACCCAAATACGAAATTAGATTTGCAATGTCTGATTTAGAAAAAAAACTTCCGACATTACCTTTTCAACCTCATTCAACAATTCTCTCTAGAAAGCATCAAAATCTTTTTTGGAAACAATTTTTTTTAAGATCCTTTAATTTTTTTCCTTTCAACTTCAAGCTATTTTAAATGATTTTCATTTTATTCCAGAGATTTCACAAAAATAATCCAAATATATTCAACCTGATTAGTTAGGGAATTAGATTTCCTTTCATCTGGATGTTGTAACTAGTCATCTACAACAATTTATAATGATCTTGAAGTAACATTCTCTACAAACTTCTCCACAAGATTTTCAATTTCTTTTTCACTTGAATAAGATATAATATCAAGAACATCTGTATTAGAAACAGATTGATTTCTCTCACCCAAATGATAAAAAATAGAGTAAACAAGATTCTCAATTATTTATGTAGCCATATTTTCTAATCTGATCATCTATTGTTATTCTTTAATATATGGATCTTAATCATGAAAAACTAGAATAACTACACTTTTTAAATCTTTAATTTTAATTTCAACTTTTTTTTCCTCCTCAATAATCATTTTTTCTAGATGAACCGACATAGAAGCTTCACGGGAACCCAACACTGGTTCTTCAATAGGTGTATCTACTATATTCCTTGGTTTTATAACCAATTATTCTAGTACATTTTCCGCTATATCTTTTTATTCAATAAAACATAATTTTATTTGGGGAGGTTTGGAAATTCCTTCACATCTAGTTTATCCAATTCCATTATTTCCAACAGCACTTTGCACCCCCTGAGCAAAATCTCTATAACCATGTTTCTCATCAACACCAACAGGTAACATACTTCCTTTTACTATACTAAAAAAACATAATTTACATAGAGTTTCCGCATTGATTAAATTACTATGATAACACATTATTCTAGAATCAATTACTCAAATCATATTTTTCTTTAAAAAAATCTATGAAATTATCCTTCCATAAGGATAAAATTTCATCCTTACATCTGGTTGACAATAGTATTGATGATATCTAAACATATACCTTGTAAAATTCATCTTTATCTCACTTAAAAATAGAAACATGATATACATGTTTGGATACAAAATTTTCTCTATTTTAACCATCCTTGGAGCAATTCCTGTTCGAATAAACACAACCAAAATTTTCTGGTCTTCCTTGAGATCTTTAACAAACATTTTATTTATCATTGATGAACCAAAAAGAAAAGAAATAATGTCTTAGACTTATGATACTTATTCCTAATAGACCATATATCAAAATAAAATACTCCCTCATGAGGACAGTTCAAAATTTGTAAAATTTCAGTGGAAGAAATGAAAAATCCTTATCTTTAATACCTGCAAAAAAAGTATCTTTAGAATCACTGAAACTAAACTATACACTATTGTAGAACAATTTTAGTTCTATATCATTGAGAAACTCTAAGTCCACTTAATTAAACATATATTACAGACCTTGAAATGCTAACGCCTGCTTTAGGAGCATATTTTTCTGATAGAGCCATTCGAAATCTACTACATTTCCTTGAATAATCTTTCTTCTAGAAACTCATTCTTGCTTCAGATCACTGGCTTCAACTTCTTTGATTCACTTGGTTTTTATCATTTCGGAGAAATGAAAGATTTGAGGTTCTCAGGTAATAGGGTTTTGAAGGTAGACTAAGGTAGAAGAAGGGTTTGGTATTCGAAAAGGGTTTGAGAAACAAAAAGGTATGTGAAGTTGAAAGGTTTTTGACAGTACCTTATTTCCCATGTCATTACATATGATAATTATGGATTTATTTTTTTAAAACATGTGGTGTGAATAAATTTAAGATAATATAAAATAACCAAAATATACAGGAAAAAAATAAATGTTAAAACAGATTACATTTAAAGTATTCATAAAATAAATTTAAAAAAAGTAAATTGGAAAAATAATATTTTTAAAATAAATATATAAAAATAATTAAATTTATTTAAAAATTAAATATGTCTCAATCCACAATAATAAAATCAAAACATAAAGTAGAAATTATCTTAGTGAAAATACCAGATAGTTGATATTCAGTGTTGAAAAATTCTAAATATATATCGTTTTTAAGAACATGATCTCATAGAAAATGATTCCTAATATCAATATGATTAGTTCATGAATGAAACATAGGATTTTTTGAAATATTTATTACACTTTTATTATCACATAAAATAGGTGTATTACTAAAATTTATTCCAAAGTCTATTAGTGTGTTTTTAATCCACAATACATGTGCACATCAACTACCTGTAGATACATATTCTGCCGCGACTGTTTATAGGGAAAGTAAGTGTTGTTTCTTACTTGAAAATGACACTAAATAATTTACTAAAAAGTGACAGGTTCCTAAGGTACTTTTCTATCAAATAATCAACCTCCAAAATCAATATCTAAATATGATATTAAATTAAATTAAGGATTTTTTTGGAGAAATAAGATATTAAAAAATAGTTCCTTTTAAATATATAATTTTTTGACAGTAATAAGATGGTATTCTCCAGGATTTGTTTGAAATCTTGTACATAAACATGAAAAAAAACATAATATATGGTTTGATAATAGTAAGATATAATAAACTACCAATCATACCTCTATATAAATTATTGTCCACTAGTTTACCAGCTGCATCCAAATCTGGTTTTATATTAGTACACATGGGAGTTATATATATCTTACTATTCTCAGAACTAAAATTTTTCAATAATTAAATTATATATTTACTTTGGTTTAATATATTTCCATAATATTTTTTATAAATTTTATGTCATAACAAGAAATTTAATTCTCCAATCACACTCATTTCAAATTCCTTTTGCATGAGTTCTGAAAAATCATTACAACGTTTTTAATTATTTGAACAAAAAATAACATCATCAACATAGATTTTAACTAATAATGTATTAGAAAAATTGGTCCCTTAAAAACATTTGGATCTTATAATAAAAAATTAAATCCATTTTCATAATTAAATAACTTAATATTTCATTCTAAGATCTAGGTGATTCTTTTAGGCTGTATGAAGCTTTAGTTTGTTTAAAAATAGAATCTATTTTTTGAGAAATTTTAAAACCAGAAGATTGTTCAACATTAATATACTCCATTAAATAACCATTTAAAAAGTCATATTTAACATTCATCTGATATAATTTAATATCCATATGATATGTATAAGCTAAAAGGATTCTAATTGATTCAAATCTAGCTACAGGGGCAAAGGTTTCATCATAATCTATATCTTCTTGTAGATTATATCCTTTAGCTGCTAATATAGCTTTGTTTCTAGTTATAATCCCTTGATCAACTTGTTTATTTCTAAATATCCATTTAGTATCTATAATAGGATAATTTGGTGGTATTTCAAATAATTCCCAAACTCCATTCCTTTTAAATTGGTTTAGCTCTTCTTGCATTGCTAACATCAAACTCACATAATCTAAGGCTTCTTCAAATGATTTAGGATCTAGTTGAGATATAAAAGTAGAGTATTCAACTAGGCATTCTTAATTTCATCTAGTTATTATTCCTATGTCTAGGTATCCTATAACAGTTTCAAAAGGATGATTCTTTATGTTTCTAGACTGTCTAGGTATAACACTTTTAGGTTCATCAATATCATGTTCTTCTAAAATTGGCTGAATTATATTTATATTATTTTCAAAATCACATTGTAGGTTTTCAAATATCATGTTGTCAACAGAGTCAGTAATTTCATCAATTGGATATTTCTATTTAATAAAAGGGCCAATTTTATCAAAATTTACATGAACCAATTCTTCAAAAATACTTGCCTTTTATTAAACAGTCTATTATCTTTAGAGGTAGTAGATTATCCTAAAAATATTCCTTCATGTGCTTTTTGATCAAACTTACCATGATTATCCTTGGTGTTCATAATATACACCATGTAGACAAACAATTAATGTACTTTACCTTAGGCTTTCTGTTATTCCAAAGTTCATATAGTTTATTTTTGAAAATAGGCCCAATTAAAACACTATTCATGATATATCAAGCTATGCTTACAGCTTCCGCCCAAAAGTTGGTAGGAGGACTGTATTCATTCAGCATAGTACTAGCCATTTATTGAATAGATATATTTATTATTTCAACATTTCCATTTTTTTGTGTTGTTCTTGGTGCATAGAATGTGTATTTAATACCCAGATTTGAACAAAAGGAATTGAATTATTGATTCTCAAATTCTCCATCATGATCACTTTTTAATGAATTTATCTTAAAACCTTTTTCATTTTGAAAATTTTTACAGAAACTTTCAAAAATAGTAAAACCTTCACTTTTGAGTTTTAGAAATTAGACCCATGTAAATCTAGAATAATTATCAACTAAAACATATACATATATCTTATAGAAAAACTTGCTACTCTTGATGGTCCAAATAGATCTATGTGGATAAGTTCTAGATGTTTTGATATAGCTATTTTTTTATTATATTTGAAGGAAGATTTGTGTTTCTTACTAATTTTATATTCATCAAAAAATATATAATCATTAAATTTAAGGCTAGTTAAATAAAAAACTAACACTTCATTTGATAACTCATGTAAATAAAAAATAATACATTTACCAAGTCTCCTATGCTATACCCATGACTCATTTATCGTAGAAGTTAGATAGTTCACTTTATGTTTACACAAGGAATTTAAATCCAAAGTAAAAACATTTTTAGTTCTTGGTGGCCTAAACATAGGCATTTTATCTTCAAATAAAGAGCATGAATTTTAAGAAAAAGCGACATAATATCCATCATCATAGAGTTGAAAGATACTTATTATGTTGTGCTTCAGTCATTTTACATATAGTAATTTGTTGATTTAGATAGGTTTTGGATCTATTAAAATTCCAAATCTAATTATTTTTATATTTGAATTATCAAAAAAGATGACTAGACCTCTATCTATTCGAGTCAATGTGTTGAATTTTTACGAGTTTACACTCAGATTCCTAGAGTAGCCACTATCTATATACCGTATTTCTTTTCCTTTTCTGTGACATGTTTCTTGATTCAACAAGTTAGACAAAACTTAATTTGGTACCCAAATCCTCTTGGGTCTAGAAGTGTTAGCTAGTAGAGATCTAAGAATACAGATCTACTTTATTTTTCCACAACTCATATCATTTTCTTCAAATAAATTATTTAAAATAAAAGTCCATTTAATTCAACTTATTTTACCATTTCATAAATAATATTTTTTATGTGTCCTTATGTACCACAAAAAATAAAAAAACATTTTTTGAGTTGGGAATCAAATAATTCTTATATAGTTTAGATTTTTCACCCTTACATCCTATACCAAATCATTCCTTTTAATGGCATTTTTTCAAAGAATTTCATTCAAAATATTTTCTAATTTTGTAAAGAAGATAGAAAGAATTTTATAAGTTTCAACTTTATCTTGTAATGCTTTAATCTTGTTTTCATGAACCTCACCATTTGTGATAGTTGTGTTAAAAGTTTCAATTATCTCTTAATGTTGTTTAATTAAGGTATCTATTAATCATAAAACAACATTGTGGTTATTTTTTAAATATTTCAACTTCTTTAATATAAAGTCATATTTTTCTTCTAGTATTGTGGAGTATGTAGCCAATTTATTATTTGAATAACTTGAATCAAAATAGGAAATGGAATTAGATGAATAATAGGTTTTAACCTTATCTTCTTCTACCATGAATCACATATTTGATTTCATATTTGATTCATCCTTTTATGTATTATATTTTTATGAGCTTCTGGAATCATCATAAATACTCCATGTATTCTTGATCGACCGTTTTTACATTTTGTTCATAAGCATCATTTTTTGGATATTTCTTTTCTATATTCCTATTTTAACCTTTTAACTTCGAGCAATCAGTTTTATATGACCTAATTTATTATATTCATGGAATTTAAATTCTCTTGAGTCTTTCTCATCCCTTTTGAATGGTTTTCTAAATCCTATTTTCTTCTTATAAAACATGATAATATTTCTTTCTAATTGATCCAAGTCTATTTCAGAATCAATTTTATCTTAATTATTTTCTTCTTTTTGATCAGTCATTTCCATCTTTTGTATAGACCTTATACTTTTAGATTATTATATATTTTTCCAAAATCTCTCAAATGATACCAGTTGTTAAGTTGGAATATAAAAATATACATAAGAGGGGTTCGGGGTGAATAATTTGTTTTGAAAATAATTCACAATTATAAAGTTTGATGTCAACTATAGATTATGAGGATAAGTAGTGTTTATTTTTTGTATAAAATTATGAGTAGTGGATAAAATTGGAATATAGAAATTGAATTTTTATAGTAGTTTGGGGAACAAAGATCCCCCAGTCCACTCCACCTGTTATTGTCTCTCTGATGTTTGAAATGGAAAACATAGGGTTCCTTTATAACATGAAAAAATACCAAACGTAGGGTTTAACTACGTAGTGTTCATTCTTTGAATATAAGGTTGAAAATGTAAGGTTGATAAAAAAAGTAAGGTAGGTGATCTGAACATTTTCTTCTCAAACGTAAGATTCCATACTTACGTAGGGTTATTTAACCACACTTTTCCTCTATGTCAAATTTAATGTTCCATCCAAACGTAAGGTTCTTTATCCATAATTTTCTATCAACCTAGGTTTGATTAACCATACTTGTTGATCTTTCAACATAAGTTTTAATAAAAACATAGGGTTTCTACCTTATGTTACGTTCTTCAATGTAGGGTATGAACAATGTTTCCAGAATATGCTTAAGAGATTTCTAAACACATTGACGAATATTCCATGTGAATAATAAGCATGAATATAATTCCAAAACTATAATTATAATGATTATTAATTTCTTTAAATAAACTTAAAGTAATATCATTATTAAAACAAAAAAGTGTATTTGTGAGAATCAAAATCAATAAGATTTATTGAGTATTATTAAGATAATACATGCCCAACATTGTGAAGAATAGTATTTTTCTAATATTTAATTAGATTAATTAAGAACATATTACAATTTTTGTATTCTAATAAAATTCCAATCTTACATTTTGAGTTGTTAAAAGTTGTATTTCCCAATGAGGAAAGGGTTAATTAAATAATGTTTCTATTTCTAACAAAGTATATAATTCCAATGTAGACCAAAGTTGTAATATATTACTACCTCATTGTTGGGGATTTTTATGATGGTCACATGAAAATGAAACATGGATGATTTATAAAGGAATATATATATATATATAAAATGTTTGAAAATAGGAGAGTTTGAATCCAAATATAAGTAGAGTAGTTGTTAAGATTCAACAGCATGCTCTATTAAAAAGATTTCTCTATTTCATTAAAACTTATCTTATTTCATGAGTGAAAACAAACATATGTAATTGTTATAAATTCATTATTATTTTATATAGTAGGAGAACCTCTAAATCGTTACATCATAGTAATATTATACCTCTATAAAATTATTCATCGTTTTTTAGTTGTTACATGAAATTGTGTCTTAAACCAGCAATACTTTATTCATCTTCTTCTTATTAATGTTTTCATACTATGTTATTTGTGTGAAAAAACTATTGATAGTTCTAGTGAAGGGAGATATCAGTGAAAAATCTTAGTTCCTTTCTAATAATATGAAGTTTCATTAAATCAATTATCAATGTCCTTGGGAAAAAGACTTTTATAGTGAAAATAACCAAGATTGAAGAGAGAGTGTTAGTGGATAGAATTATCAATTCTTTATGCCATGAACCACTATTTATCTGATGATTTAGGATTCTTATCTTTTAATTATTTTCACTATACATTTAACTAATAATAGAGGGTCAAAATCAAATAAATTTTAATATAGGGAGGTTTATTTGGTGTAAATTGTTTATAAACTCAATTCACCCCTCTTGATTTATTGTGAGACCCAAATAGAACAACACCAGTGAAACATGCAAGTCTTCATGTTTTTTCACCAGCCTATTGTGTTATATTTCCTACATGGTCACATGAGTAGAAGTATCACTTTTCATCACTCCATGATTCCCCTACCAGAAACCATTGTGTTTTATTTTCCATCATCACATCATTGGAGATCACCCCTCAATCACATATCAGATATGAATGTGGGTAGAGGGCCAAATGAAAAGGTTCAATTCACTTATCACTCTTTTGATCCACCAACCCAGGGAAGCATGCATGTTGTCATGTCATGTCACCTGTGAAGTCACCCCACTACATCATTATGGTAAAATTATATCATTAAGATTCTTAACATTAGTGGATCGAAGGCTAAGTTCCCTAAATTCCCAAATACATGGACCAAAATCCCAAATTAGGGGAATTATGACCCTATTAGAGAAATATTTCTATAGTATTCCAATAGCACCTGCGGTATTACTTCTATAATACCTATGGAAATCCTTCCCCCTCCCATATTTTAACTGTAGTTTTCTATATGAGATAATAGAATTATGAAAAAAATTCATGGTTGCCATTTCATATGTCATCCTTCTGAATGATTTTTTTTTGAACTAAAAAATTTAATTATATAGTTTTTTTTAGATTCCTATTTAATTATTGAAAATTATTATTAAATATTTTTATTACAACAATATTATATTATTATTCTTTATAATGAAAAATATTATTATGCGAATAATATATTTAATCCTTATATTTTAATAACAATTATTGGTGCTCCTTTTTTTGAAGCCAAACATAAATACATTAAAACATTTTATAAATCAAAGGATACAAAGATAAATGAACAATATAAACAAAACCAAAAAAACAACTCCTGAGAAGAAAGTTTAGACATTTTAATATGATTGGCCGTCATATAACCCTCCATTTTAAAGAAATAAAAGTAATAATGGAAATAATATAAAGATTCACAAAACTTAAAATACAATAAGACCCATATAGATGAAGAGATAGTAGGGAGAGACTTATCCAAAGAGAAAAAAGGTAGGCAATCCAATTAAAAAATAACCTTATTCTAACCATGATGCCATGAAAACATGAGGCCAACCCAGAAAACAATAGATTTAGAAGCCTATAAATATGAATTAGTAATAAAAATATGTTGCATTGAAACCAAGGCAACCTGGAGGATTTACAACACACCATGCCCACTTCAACTCGAGCATCTTCAAATAAACTGACATGAAAATTCACCATTACATCATCCATTGAAGGAAAAGACAATGACACACAATGTTTCACTACTTGGTTGCAAAACCCCTCTATACCATTATTGTCCTAGTCCTTATTCAGAATAAAAGAACATTGTTCCAAAGCTTCATAAGGGATCTACTATTTTTATAAAATAAATTCATTTGACCTCATCCACAAAAATAAATAAAATTTTAAGACTCTATAATACAAGTCAAAAAAAATAATAGAAGTTTTTATCAGTTCTAAAAAATAAATGGTTAAAGAGATATATTTTCATCGCTTAAAAAATGCAGTGGTTAAGTGTATAAAAATTGATATTAAAGAGATACGTTTATCACCACTTAAAAATGTTATCAAAAAACATAAACTTTATTAGATCTTTTGTAAGCACAAAAAAGGAGGTCACATAAGGATTATTATAATATTCCTCGGAATGTGTCTACTAGGTCATATTCCAAGGCATTAAATATCCTGCTCACTCCTGAGAAGGAGAGTTCCATGGAGCAGATCCTTCAAATCCTAAATCAAAATAATTCATAGCCTGAGTGGAAAATTTCTACTGATTATGATGATTCAGATTATGACTATGGAAATGATTCTACTTTTTTGATATGTAGTTTTGTTTTCTAAATGAGGTCATATCTCTTTGTATGACCCCTTCCAACCTCTTGCTTTCCTGTTATATTTCTTCATTCACTTTTAATAAATGGTCAGGAGATTTTGATTCTAGATTGACCTTTTTCATAACCAACACCATTTTTCAGTTCTTTTTTTTAAGTGTCTATAAAGGTTTGTCCCATGAGTCTTTGTCCAATATCATACTATTAGTTTGTATGGGATGTTCTTTATAAGTCTTGGATTTCCGCTACCATAAGGCTCCATGAATGTGGGGGATCTGCACCAACATCCACATTCCCATACACATGATATATTTTACGGATCCTCCATGCAGTAGCCCAACTACCTAGCTATTCTATAACTGAGCCTACTCCCCATATCAGCTACCTATGAAGCCTATACGTGGGCCAACTCCTCCACCTGATGACCCATTTTTTATACAATAAAAAACAAATAAGAAATATAAATAGTAAAAATGAATAAATTTAATAAATACTATAAATAATAATAAATATTAATAAATAATATATATTAAATATTAATATATAAAATGAATAAAATTTAATAATTAGTCAAATTTAAAAAGATATTTAAAACTTTTGTTAATCAATAATTATTAATAATAATGAATAAATTAAATATATATCTATTAACTATAAATAGTAATAAATATAATATATTAAATATAAATATATAAAATGAATAAAATGTAATAATTAGAATATTAATAATCACTTAATAATTGTTAATTTTTTTTTTGAATTTTTTATCTTTTAATTAAATGTCACCCATTTTTAATAAGAATTCATTTAATATTATTTATTCACTAATATTGAAAAGTGTTTGTTTATTATTTTTTTATAATTTAATGAATTAAAATATTTATTTTTCTAATATTTTTAGAATTTATTCATTTTTAATGTTTTTATACAAAATTATTCATTAATATATTTAATATTTTTAAAATATAAATATAAATATAATCATATATATATATATATATCAAAATATATATTATTTCCTTAAATATTATTTATATAGTACAAAATATGTATGTTATATTAAATAAGTCATATATTTTGTGAAAACTGGTCTAAAATTAAAAATGATCATTAATTAAAAATATTAACTAATTGTATCAAGTAATTAATGTTTAATCAAATGTCATTTTTTCAATTTAAGATATATCATTTGGGAGTTACATTAATTTCACAAATATATACATGAAATTAATTACATTTAATATTAAACACACACACATAATATTTATGTAATTTTTAAAAAATTTAATATTAATTTTAGAATTTTATTTATTAAAATAATATATTTAATATATATTGTGTTTCTAATTGGTAAATTTTATTCATTTTTTATATTTTTATTCAATATATACTATTTATTTCATTTATTTTTTTTGAATTAATTCATTATTGTTATTGTTTTTCCATTTACAATATTATTTATTTTTATCTTTTTTTAAAATATGTCCATTTTAAAATTTTGTAATATATTCATTTTTAATTTTTAATAATCTTATTTTTTTAAAAGAGTTTTTTCTGGGTACCCTAGATTGGGTGGAAGAAATGATTCATGGATGGAATTTTAAAAGGATATTTAAAGTGGGTATAAAAACACTTATAAAACCTGAAGTCTAATTAATCGCAACTGATGTTATGTCCCTTTTAAAAGTCCGTAAATATTTCATTGAACCCCTTCACGTCCACTTGGCTATTTTTTTTATGGTGTATGAATAATGGTACGAAACAAATTCATTAAAGTTATAGGGATAAGCTCAGTCTTCCTAATGATTGTAGGGGAATTGGTTTTTGGGATATACACCACTTCAATGATTCTATCCTTAGGAAGAAATTATGGTGGCTTATTCAAAACCCTGATTCAATACGTTCTAGTATCCTCAATTGTAAATAAGTTCTTCATTCAGACTATATCCAGATATTATTAGGACCTCATCCAAGTTTTCTATGACAAAAATTGTGGGGTTCACATGAGATTCTTAATAAGGGGCCCTTCTGGAAGAATGGAAATGGGGTAACTAATAGGGTTTGGAAAGAACCATTGTTGGTTGATAGCTGGGGGTTTTAATGGAGCAACCAGGTGATAGATAGTTTAGAGGACATTATTGTTTTCCATCTTTTTAATGGTGTGGATGATGGCTGGTGCACTGAGAAATTGGACTGCTAGTTCTCTATGAGAGATGGTATTCTTATCCTTAGAACCCATTATGTAAGGGATATAAGACTGGGTAATCTGTACTATAGTCAACAATCCTCAAGCTCCTACTTTATTAAATCAGGTTATAAGTATGCTTTGGAAATACCAATCATAGGGGTGTTGAGTTGTGGAGGAATCTCTAAAATCTTGTCATTCCACCAATGCTTTTGTTTTCTGGGATATAAACAAGCACTATAATTCTCCCATCCAAATAGTTCCTTACATTTTATCTTGCAATTGATAACTGGATCTTCCCTCTCTATATGGATTCTTCTAAATCATCCTGGCATTCCATTTTCAACTTTCATATGGCCAAATATTTATGGAATTCTAGGAAGTCAAACACTAATAATTTTATGGATTTGTTGCATGAATTTACAGTTCCTTTGAACATGTGGGTTCTATCCCTTATATATGATATGGTGAATATTTAATACCTAGTGGCCTGAAAGATCCTATTTTTCCATAACAATTTCATTTTTAACTATTTGGAAATACCTTCTTCATTTGGGTTGACTGGGATTCATATTGTTTGTCCATTTTTTAACTTAAACCATTCACAGCAAGATGCCCCTTCCATAAAGCTTGGTTTGGGTATTTGTAATCTTCCTATGATAGTATCCTTAATGTTTAATGTGGGAACGTACCTTTCTGAAAGGGGAATTACCAGCATTGGTGTAATTGTTTGGAATTTTCTAGGCTAAATTATTTATGTTCAACAATACTCCTTCTCTACTTCATAGACTCCACCAGTTTCATAATCCCATGATATTTGTATTGGTTTGGAATTTTCCTATGAAAGATGATTGGGACATCTTATATTGGTGTTAAATTTCCTTCCTTTCATCAATTTCGTCCCTTCTCTAAAAAGTGGTCATCAACCATTCATTTTTATAGCAATGAAGATTCATTATCTTTTACAATTTTTCATTATATGTTCCTTTTCTTTTATCAAGAGAGTGTGTAATAGCGCAACTCACCTATTAGTGTCACATGGCCTTTCTAGTGTGTCACATGACTCATTAAATGATTTATTGCAATGTCTTTATTATCCTGTAATCCTGAATCTTCAATCTTTTAATTAAATTTCCTTTATTTAAAAAAATGTTTGGTGTATATATATACACACAAATTAATTTAAAACATAGGATAGAACACATTTTTCTTGTATTGATGGCTGATTAATGATGACCTCGGGACAACTGCTATCTGATAGCTTGAATAATGTTGTTTTTTATGGAGGGGTGACCTCGGGTTGGGGTTTTCTTCTATAATTTGGGCCATTTTTTGGTCATTAATTGGGTTCTTTTGTTCTTAAGTTGGAAAGATATTTCATATATGTTGATAGATGTTTGATGGTGTCAGATGGATATATAATGTGAGCCTTGTCCACATTCATGTCTTAGAGGAAATCATGTGTCACATGAGTTGACTTTTCTATACTTTTATTTTTATCAGTAAATTTTTAGGGCGAAGCACACTCGATACCTGAACTTTTCTGGTAATAATGTTAAAAATATATTTATAGATAAATATTTTATGAATAAATATATTTATATTTATATATAAATATATTTTTAAATGTATATTTACTATCTTTATAAAATTATATATTTATAATTATTAAAAAAATATATAGCATTTTTTTTAAAAAGTATTCACATAAATATAAATTATATATTATAAAATTATAATAAATATATTTAAATAAAAAATATATTCTCTATATTCATGATTATATATATAAATAAAAACCTAAAATTCTTTTAATAATTTTATAATTATAAATAAATAATTATTTATTCATAATTGTATGTATATATTTACTTATAATTATGTTAATAAATTCACATTTAAAATTCTTTAATTATATTTATAATTATATATATTAATAGTCATTTATAATTATATACATTTATTTATCATAATTATATCAATCATAAACTCTGGAGATCTAGCATATGCGAAGACTTCCAGAAAGTACTGGTCATTGAAGGTATCCTTGAAGTCCTTCTATTTCATCTGTTCATTCTCCCTTGATTGAATCACGGATTCCCACCACCAATGGATAAGAGCCTCTAATGGAAAAAAGTCACACTACACCCTGACCACCTCAGGTGTTTTAAGAAACTCTAACAAGTGCTCGATCTTCTTGATCTACTCCCCTGCTTCACCGGGGCCCGTGTTACCTCAGAAAGTAGGAGGTTTGTTCATTATGAACCCCATGGATTTATCATTACTAGGACCAGACTCCTCTTCCCTAGATGGAGTAAGAGTGGGATTTACTACCTTTCCAAGGACTTGAATAGCTCTGACCATAGATTCAACCATCTTTTGATCAATCGGTGAGGGAGAACACTCTCCGGTGTTCTCCCATGGGTTCATGAGAGATTTTTGGGTAGGCATGCTGCTACACAAGGATACATTCACAAAATCTATCATTAGTAAAAAAATTCAGAAAAATTTCTGCAATTACATCAATAATAAAAAAATCAAACACATCACAATAATGAAATAAACAACCACTTCACTCCCACCCAATGTATATGTGCAGTCTGCTGCCCACACGTCCCACCTAGATGAGAAGTCAAAAAATAATACCAAAATCCCATGGAGACTCAAGTTTTTTCATGATAGGTATTGTCCATGCACCCTACTCATAACCAAGACTCTGATCCCTGACAGTCCTTTCTCCTATCTAACCAAACTTACTCCAAAATAATAATATGACCCAAATAGATAAACCTTCCTTTGTTACCATTTTTTCATGAGACGAATCTGATGGACATTCAAATCGACACCCATACCGATCCGTGGCAAGGCCCAATGGGAATTATCTATCCACATGGGCCAATACATGTTCTCAGTGATCTTAAACAATGGGTTGGGAATGATTTTCCTAAGTTAAGATACCTAAAACAACTAAAAAAAATCAATAAACCGAATCTGACTATTCATGACAAACAAGACTTAATTAAAATTCAGAATAGAATACAAGGTTTAGAAATGACATGGGAGTTAAAAAAATAAAAAAGATGTAGAAAAACATCCCAAATACCACCACACTACAAGGGGTTATCACCCATGATCCATCTCAACAACACCGCACCACAGAAGCAACTAACAACCTGAACCACCATCTCCAAAGGCCTTTCCCTTACATGTGTTAAACATAATCAAGTCTACTTTCACACAAAGGTGTAATTAGAGTGTCATCATAATCCCAATAGGATACAACCCAAATAATCCATGTGACAAGAATTATAAGATAAAAATCTTGCAAGTGTTATAATCAAAGAATGGTAACAATAATTTCAAAAGGTCTATCTTTTGAATGAAACTCATTTTCAAAGTGGGTAACTTTTAAAATGGGTACATTTAAATAAATCATGTAAGATACTAATTTTTCTATCCTAACACAACATATTCCAAATTTTAATGCCAAATAGTCAATGACCACCCAACTTGGGAACACCCCTAGGCAATAGTTAGTTGTGATCCCCATGTACCTCACATCTCATTGTTAAAGTAACCATAACAATATCTTTTATCATGCATGATCCACTTGTAGGGGAATCATCCATAACCTAGTGTTACCAAAAATCATCATCATCATAGTTCTATTAGTGTTGGCAATGTCAAACTAGGTAAGTAAAACATAGACAAAACCACTCTGGATCACTAGCATTCTAGTACACGTCCACCCACCTTGATACTTGGGTTTCCCTCATTGTAATAAAAAAAATATCCACATGCTACCAAATTTAATTTACAAATAAAAACACAAGTTCTGGTCACACACACAAAAATAAGTAGCTAAAAATTCTTTTCATCATTTTTATAACTCAAAAAATCACTTAGAATTTCCATAAAACAATTTCAAAAGTTATAAAAAAATTGCACATAAATCTAATTTTAAAACTATATTTTAAAACCGAATGCATTCTAATATTTCACCAAAATAGAATTGGCAGGACATTAAAAATTTAATAATTCCATTCCCTAAATTATAAAACAACACCAATTAGTACAACATGGAATACACAAGTAAAACACCCATTTTCACAAACAATTGGCACTTAAAAATAAACCTCTTAACAATTTCTACCAAAAATAGTTTTACAACCAAAAGAAATAAAATAGGAACATAAAATAAATCTAAATTCTGAAATATAACTCAATCTACATTGTTTACATAAAGAATCACCTACCATATATTTCAAAACCCCCAAATCCTTGTGCTGAACTTTAACCGCACCACTGCCTCACTAGAAGGGAGTGAAAACGAACCTAAAACCACAAAATTTGACCAAGAAACTAAAAAAAACCCTAGTTATGAAGCCCTAAATTATTGAAATTTTGGACTTTAAGAAAATTGGGAGAAACCCTAAGGAAATGGAAGGAACAAGAGAGGAAACTCACTTACATGAGAAACATTGAAGAAATTTCCCCAAATACACTAGTATTTGAATCTCCTAGCAGCAAAAATTGATAGCGAGGTTCAAATAAGTCTAAGTAGGTCAAGTGGGGATGAAAATGGGGGAATAGAGTAAAAAATTAATGATTTATGAAAGAAAAACATTACTTAATCCAATCTTGAAGATTTGAGAAAAAATGATGAGGTTCTCCCTAATCCCTGATGAAGATGTTATCTACAGAATAAAAATAGAATATTGGGGTGAACTTAAGGTTTTTAAGCTTGGTATAGAGGTGTAATTAATGAATAATTTAAAAAAAATAATGATATATAAAATAATTGTTTCTTTTAATTGGAAATGGGCTCATAAGTTGGCCCAATTCTTGAATAAATCACCCAAATCCACCATGATTATGAGTTCCTAATGGGTCCAAAAAAATATGGTGGTTTTAATAGGGTAGAAAAGTCCAAGTGGGAAGTGTAATGGATGAAAAATGTTTTAAAAAGGAGTTATAAAAGAAACAAATTTTATTTTTAAATCTAGAAATGAGCTCACGGTTTGGCCCAAATTTGGATGTAACCACCCCTTTCTCCAAAAATGTCTAGGAAACCCCCAAAAACAAATCAAGAATAGAAATTAATGAAAAATACCTTTAAAATAAGTCATGGATATGACAACATGACAAACCTATTGGCCCCAAGAATTAAATGTTCATAAGTTATGTTGAATTTACAATGAGAATGAATATAAAAATTGATAGAGATACACGAAACCATGTCAAGTTTATAATTAAGAAACCCATTGGGAAGATATTAAGATAATGTTATGATACAATTTCTTTATATTATTGACATATTATATAATTAACTATTGATGTATATTTCATTATCCCTTGTAGAGTTCATTTATTTTAGATTATTTAAAAAATAAATATGTCTTAATGGCCACTGGGAAAACATATAGATTCTTCTAGACACATCTTACAAAGAATCAAATTAGTTATGCTGAAGGGAATGTAAATCCACACCCACCCATTATGTATTCATACATTATAAAATAAGATACATGGAAAGTCTTCATTATCCATCACAATGAGAAATCATTTCATGAGTAATGTAGTCGATAATATTTTATTTGACATTATTTTATTATCCACTTTGTTTTAAAATATTTAGTTTATGAATAAATGGAGTGTTGGAAATAAACAATGTGTAACAAAACCAACGTACCCCTATTGTAAAGAAGGGATGAGGTATAATTCACTTGAAACGAAATTGGTATGCATTTTAAATCTATAAATTTTTTTATATGATATGAAACAACATATGTTCATTTTTTATATGAATATTGATAAATTAAAATATAAATCCACTTTAATACCATGTCATGTGCTATGGAAGGAGCCCCAGATAAATGAAGTTAATAAAATAGTAGATTAAAAAAAATTATGGGATGAATTTTTAAGTATTAAATAATAGATATTCATTAATATTTATGACATAATTTGATAAAAAATATATATTTATGTTCATATGTTTTTTATATGGTTTAGATAAAATAATCTGTTTGAACTATACCAGATGATTATAAACATTTAATATCTTTGAGGTGGTCAGAACAATATGGTTGTTTTAGAGATGAATGTTTTGGAGTGTCACCTAGAACATATTTTGAGAACAAATTGATTCAAGGAGATGTATTTTATATGAATAATGGAATCTAGGATTATATAAATTAGTTGAAAGATATTATTCTCCAGTCTAGTTTTATTAATCAATATATGTAAAAGTATCAAAGTGAAATGACAGTGGGGGAAAGAAAAATACATGAAGAGTAAAATTATCCCACTATATTTGAGGATAACCATTCCCCTCAACCACCAACCTTACCCAAGGTAATAAATTCAACCATTACTCTTTCTCCTAAATGTGAATCATATATATTTCGATAATTTTATATCACTAAAATTCATCAAGGGGATGTAGTATGTGATTAATTTCTATCAACACCCACAAACATCATTTTTGTGAGGGGTACAATGAATAATAACCCATTAGACATGCTATAGAACAATCAAATCCCAAATGTTCATATGATATTAGGGATTGAAGTAACTCAAAAGACAAATTTTGAGTTTCCTATTCCGCTTTATGAGATGGATATTTCTATGATCGATGATGTTTTTATAAATTTCATAGAATGTAAGTTTAATCATATAATTATAAATAAGGTATGTACTTAATAATTTTTTATTCAAATGAAAACCTTTTAATAGTTTACAAAAAAAGGTCTGAAATGTTGTATAGTATTACAAAAGGATAAAATGATGGGGAAATAAAAGGTTGAATCAAGACAGTCTTGTAAATAAACAAATAAATCAAAAGGACCATCCAAGAGTACCTTCTCCTCTATAGTTACCCTACCATATATATTAACATTAATTTTACACACAGAAAAAACATTAAAAAAATCTAGATATGTCCTACATTCAATATGAACAAGAAATATTTGGAAATTTCATAACATAAATAGTTTTTCTTGAGAGTATAAATGAGATTATAAAGTTTCATTGAATTGGAGTTTCATTTGTGAATACATAAATGAGGTAATTTTTCATAATTCGTATATCCAAAAAATGAGCTACAATATTTATTAAATGTAATAACAATTCATATTTTCTATAGGAACTTATATAATAATGGTATACATCAAAAACCCTGTTAATAAATATTTGGACTCATTAATCACTGTAAAATTTCTACACAAGAATTTTATTTGGAATTGAATGAAACTGATAAGATAAAATATGAACTATGTGAGGTGCTTGAGAAGAAAATAACTGACTATAGACTCATAGTGATTCCTATATTATAGGGGTAAAAGTATGAAATCTAATCATACAATGTTTATTCATTATTTATTTTTTTATTTTAGAAAGCAAATGATACTGATGGAAATCAAATTTTATACACAAAATGCTTATTATTTGGATCCAATGCATGAATTCCCTTAAAAATGACCACACATGATGGCTATTGTGATTTTTAATGCAATGTAATAAAAATTATATACATAAAATAAAATTATATATTTAATTTTTTTAGTGAAAAGTTTTTATTATAGGGAGATATAAAAATATAGGATAAATCATGGTATGTGTCTAGGGACTGAAAATAAGAAGGGTATTTATTTCTTCAAATAGAAACATATTAAGGTAAATATAGTCTAATTTTACAATCAAAACATATTTGAAAATAATTTTCTTATTTTTTTAAATGATTATGTAGTTTCCAAAGAAAGATAGCATATTTGTTTTGGATATTACGTTTTCAAATTTATGAAATATTTCATATACAATCAAAAAAATAACATCCCTGGATAGGAAAATTTTGAAGGTAATTAGATTTTCATTATTATTTTTTAATTATTTTTTTGCCTCTATTATCTACGTACTACCAAGATTACCAAAAATAAATATAATCAAACTTTTTTAGTAAAGATGAGTGGGTAAGCTATGTGGTGTTATAATGTTTTCTGACATCAAATTTAAGTGATTTTCTATTATTTTTGAGATATAGTATGGGCCATGACCTTAGAGATAAATTTTTGATGTGAATAATTAATATTATAAATATTATATGGTATTTTGACATATTTTTAATTGATAAGAAAATGGAGGGTTATGGTCTACATGTTTTGACATAGCTAGTAGCATGTGTGAAGTTGGTCAACTCATGACAAATTTGACTTTTAGGATAAATATGTGATAATGGAGTTATGGAAATTGGTCAAGACTGTGTACAAAAATTATGAAAATGGTACTTCCTTATACTTATTTAGTTACTTTTTTCCATCATTTTATCAATTGTTTTAATGTTAATTTACTTATCATTTTTATCTGATACTTCTTTAGTTTTTTCATAGGTCTTTTGGGAATTCATACTTGTCTTTAAACTATCTGGAATAAGTCATAAATGGAAGAACATATTACATTACAATAAAAGTTGAGACTACATGCTTCCTAAAATGTAAAATTAATTGAAAATATACATTTAAAAAACATCTATGATTACACTATTTTTCTTCAATTAATTTCTAAAAGGGAAACTTCGGTTCTAATAAAATATCCCATCTACCATGGTATTTTTCTAAAGTTGAAGGTAAATTATGGCTTTCTAAAAGATATATAATGAACATTACCATGAACGGTGTAATAATCAGTCATACCTCATTTAAATTCACCTCAATATGTTACACAGTATTCTCGGTATGACTTGAGTGTATGTTTTTTTTATAATTTATATTTTAGTTTAAAACACCCATAAAATAAAAAAACAAAGAAAACAAAGTTGTATTGTTTTCATACATTTGGAAAATAATACATATATCATTTGTGACATGTTGGAATAAATTTCACCTCAATCTGATACATGGTGTGTTCGGTATGAATCCAAGTGCATGTTTTCAGTTTAAAATTGGAATTTTAGTTCACAACACACATGATATACACAAAAATGATAAATCACATTCAAATTTATTTCATGATATATAAAAATGATTAATAAGTCAGTTATGATATATAGAAATTAACTGCAACTCAATCTGATACATGGTGTGACCAGTATGACTCGAAGTGTATGATTTCTGCTTAAAATTGATAGTTTCATTCAATAGACACACCACATACTCAAAACAAATCAACCTAAGTTAGATTATTTTTATAATTATAACAATGATCCATATCACATTTGTGACATTTATAAATCAAATACACCTCAATCTACTTCACGGTGTTCTTGGTATCACTCAAAGTGTATGTTTTTAGTTTAAAATTGACATTTTCATTCAAAACACATATGACATACTCAAAACCAAGAAAAAACATTCACATTATTTTGATACTTGAGGAAAATTATCTATAATTCATTTTTATGTATTTAAATTGACCGCACATTAATCCGACACATGATATGGCTAGTATGAATTATTATGCGCATATTTAATATAGAAGTGACATTTAAATTTAAAAAAATTTCACATAGCCAAAACTGAGAGAATGAGATCATGTTGTTATCAAAAACTATGAAAAATATTCATAAGTCATTTTTTTAAATGTATAAATTTAACACACATCAATCTAAAACACTATGTGGTTTTTATTAATTGAAGTATAAGTTTTGAATATAAAAGTGTAATTTTTTATTCAAACATGTCACATAACTAAAAATAGGAAAAAAAATTTGGTTTATTTTCAAAAATTATGAAAATTATCCATAATTCTTTTTCGCATGTAAGAATCGACCAAATGTCAATCCAATTGAAGATATGGTTGGTAATGCTCGAAGAGTTTGTTTTGACTATAGAAGTGACATTTTAGTTCCACACACTTATGACATAATAAAAACAAATAAAAAGTATTCATATTGTTTTGATAGTTTAGAAAAATGAACCCTAGTATATTAGTGATGAGTAGAAATCGACCGAACATCAACCCAACTCAAGATGTCATGGGTATAACTCAAAGTGAATGTTTTTAGTATATAAGTTCAATTTATGTTTCAAATGATACCAAAATAGAAAAAATCAACAAAATGAAAATGGATTGTTTTAAAACTTTAGGAAAATATTTTGTATTTCAGTTTTTACATGTAATAATTGAACTCACATTAATCTAACATAACATGTGGTTAGAATGTCATGAAGTATGAGTTTTCAATATAGATTTATCGTTGTAGTTTAAAACGTGTACCACATAGCCAAAATTGAACAAAACCAAGAATGAATTATTTTTAAAAAAATTGAAAGTGTTCCATATTTCATTTTTAATGTATAAGAATTGAATGTAATTTAATCTGAGAGATTAATTAGTAGGTATGACTCAAAGAGATTGTTTTCAATATATAATTTTCGTTTAATTTAAAATGAATATCACATAGCCAAAATTGAGAAAACAAACATGGATTTCTTCCAAACATTAATAAGTTAATCAATAATTTATTTGTGACGTGTATGAATCAACCAAAAATCTATCCAGCACAATATGTGATCAGTATGACTTGAAATGTTTGTTTTTAACAAAAACGTTTTATTTTAGTTTAAAACATGAATCACATAGACAAAACCATGAAAAATAGAGAATATTATTTTTAAAACTTAGGGAAATGATCCATATTTCATTTTTTGATGTGTAGGAATCCAATGCACATCAATATGAAAAATGGTGTGAATAGTATGAATCGACATGCATGTTTTAAATATAAAAATTTCATTTTATTTTAAAACATGTATAACATAGAAAAAACAAGGAAAACAAGGATAAAAATATTAGGAAAATGATCCATAATTCATTTTTTATATGAAGAAATCAATCATATGTCAATATGAGAGACAATGTGGAAATATAACATGAAGTACATGTTTTCAATATAGAAGTGTAATTTTAGTTTAAAACATACATCAAATAGAGAATATCAAGATAAATTTATACAATTGTTTTCTAACATTAGGAAAAGGATTTATAATTCTTTTTTAATGTATATGAATCAACCTGAACTTACTCTAAAAACATTGTGGTCAGTATGACTCAAAGTGCGTGTTTTTGATATATAAGTGTCATTTTTGTTTATAATAATCATCACATATAAAAACCCAATAAAATGAGGTCACATTATTTTGAAAAATTAGGATACCGATCCGTAATTAACTAGTGATGTGTATGAATCGACCACATATAAATTTGACACATGACATACTTGATATGACTTGATGCTTATGTTTTCAATATAAAAGTTTCATTTTAGTGTACAACATTTTTATTAGACATAAAATCAAGAAAATGAGGTTGGATTGTTTTAAAACATTTTAAAAATGAAACATACTTCATATGTGATGAGTAGGAATTGACTATACATCAATCTGAAAAACATTGTGACTAGTATGATTTGAAGTGAATGTTTTTAGTAAAAAAATTTCATTTTATGTTAAAATGTGTATCACATAGCCAAAAAGAGTTAAGGAGATCAGATATATTTAAAACATTAGGAAAATGATCCATAAATTATTGGTGATTTGTAGGAATATATTACACATCAATCGGATACATGATAAACCAATAATATGATTAATATATAAATACATTAATTAACAAAATAATTTATCATATGTAGATCATATAAAATTAAAATTAAAATTAGTTTATTTCTTATTTACTATTACTAAAATCAACATTGGTTTTATTACAGGGACATGATTATTTATGATGGTTGAACTTTGAAGGATTCATGTTATAAGAGTTATGATTTCATATATTGTTTGTAACTTTTTTAGATTAATTATAAATATCCCATCAATGTAAATATTTTGTATATAAATTTTGAATTGAAATGATAGTGAAATGTTATATATTTTTAATATAACTTTCTATATATATGTATTTTTTAAAATATATATAGTTATGAGGTTTCTTATTATATTTTTTATCAAAGGATACTACAGATATATAGTGGTTGCATGGCCTTTATCAGTTCCAAAATTACCACTAATCATGTACCCCTTTATCAATACAAGTAAAAGTGCTTATAAAGGGTCCCTTTATCAATATAAAATGATATTAATAATAAAGGTTCCCTTTATCATCACTAATAAACGTACTAATTGAGGGATTCTTTATGTGTGCATGTAAAAGTACTGATAAAGTCCCCTTTAGGAACACTAAAATAAATCACAGATAAAGCATTCCTTTATCAATGAAATTGTTTTTCCCTAATAAAGGGTTCCTCTGTTTGTACTTTTCTTGCTGATAAATGGGTCCTTTATCAGTGATTTTACTAGTAGTGATAAAAGATATGGGATTTTAATATCCCATTGATTGTCATCAATTTTTTGTATTGACTGAAAAATTGTCTAGTGTTGTTAAAGGACTCAACAATAGAAGTGATAATTCTTAAAATTGTCAATATTTAAAATCCAAAACCATTTGGAGAGGTCATAATAAATATATGATACATCATCCAATGCCAGAGAAATAACCTTACCCTATCTTTCCCAAATTGGATTAACACACGAGCACTGAAAGTTAGCATGAAAATTCATCACTGAGAAGCACTGGTAAAACAGGAATAGATCATCCATGAAATTTTTCATTCCCAAGAAATAGCTCAAAATGAAATCACATTAGTAAAAATAATTTATAAAAATTACTAAACATTTGGTCATAAGTGGAAGACTAAAACTTTATCCCAACTGAATCAGATCCATAGATAAGGATTCTCATTGCTAGCCAATATCCAAACATCACCATATACCCCCTATACCAAGAGATGATACTGAATATTCCATCACCAATCATAAATCTAAAATTCAGGATCTTTAAGATCTAACACCCATCCTTCTCATTGAATAATGAATTATATTTATCAAAATAATAAAACGAAGAATAACCATTAATAATATCTCGAACATTAACTTTCTTCATTTGAATAGGGGAAGTCAATGAAACCAACTAACAAATCTCACCTCAAAACCAAGGATCTGTCAAGATATTAATAGACCACCCATTACAAATGTTCCAACATATATCATCCAATATAAGGAACTTATCTTCCTAAACACTATTCCCATAACAATTGGCTGATATCCAAGAAGATCCGGAAAAAACAAAGATGGGGAAAATATTTTTCACTAAGGACACAAGTATAAATAGAAACAAGAAAACATAAAATCTTATGAAACTTACTATAAAGAATATCTTTTGATGAAATAGAACATTTGAATGAATAAAAAACCACATAATTGTTTAGGGAAATATAATCATTCCCATAAAACTATATGCATCTTATTCCTGTCTTCCATAGAACCCCACAATATTTTAGAGAACATGAGATGAAACTGATTGATTAGAGTGTTCAGAAGTTTTATGAGGGACATAAAATAAGTAGGTAAATCATGCACAACTTATTTGATAAAGACAATATTTTTGGACCTTAGAAGAAACTTCCCCTTCCAACCATTAGTTTTCTTACAAACCCTAACCATGATAGACACAAACACCTCTATTTTAGATCTATTAATAAGTATCAGAAGTCCTAGAGGCTTATTATGCTTTAGAACCTTATTATCATGTAATAGAGAACAAAACTCATCCCTCCACTCTAAAAGATGAGTATTGGTGTGTATATTAACATTTTAACCATAATTTTTTTAGTTCTATTAATGGGGAGGGGGTAGGGGTAATTCGGTTTCTCTCCACATTACAAGGTTTAGGAGCTCATCTAATATTTTATACGATTTCATTACATTCTCATTTGTATTAGACTATTGTTTTCATGGTTATGGATTACTATTTGGAAGATATTTCGTTTTTTATTCAAGAAATAACAATAAATTTTTTAGTTGTGTAAATAATAATAATAATAATTAAACATTACATGTTATTATTTAGTTATATTCCAAACTTAAGGAGTACAGTATGGAAAGAAATTGTGATGATGATGAAAAATTTTAACAAAGGAGAGACGTGATATTCCAAAATGAAATTATGAATCAATATAGATAATAATAATATACTAGAAAAAATGATATCGAAAATAAGGAATATGTTGGAAAATAAAATAATAGAATATAAATGAAAAACCCTACCTTTTTACCCCTTTTTTGAAATTCAAAAGATAATAATTAATGAATAAAAAACTATATCCTTTTTAACATCTTGTGAAAAGCCAAATTGTTAGGATTGTGAAACAAATCATGAAATGAGAGAAGGGGGATTCCATAATAAAATTTGGAAGAAATTTATAAAATTATAACTGACTAGTGAAAATGACTTTTAAAATAAGGAATATTTAGGTTAGTAAAAGAAAAATTAATGCAAGAAAAACCCCAACCTTTATTACCCTCATATAAGTACATGTTAGAGAATATAAATATATTTTATATACATGTATATTAATTAATTAATAAATTAACTACTACTATAATAAATATAATTACATTTAAAATTTAAATTACTATAATTAGTTATATTTTTTTGAGAAAGAAAATTCAAATATAAATAAGTTAATATTATATATATATTTTAATTAAAATTAAAAAGGAAAACATATAAAATTTATAAATGAAAATAAATTTTAATTTTGATTAATAATAAAATTTACTATAGATATAATCATATAAATATAGTCAATATTGTTAAATATAATAATATTAATCATAATATTTTAGAAATATATATTTACATTTATATATATTAGAAATATTCATTAGAAATATAATTCGAATTACATGTAGAGTACTTAGAGAATAGTGAAATATGATTAATTTCATCATTATAATCATGATATTAGATATAAAATTATATATATATATATATTAGATATAATATTTAAAATATATTAAGGTTACTAGGAAGGTAGAGAAATTTGGGTAATTTCATCATTGTAATCATTCTATTTAATTTTAATGCATATAAAATCACATATAATTACTATATAATTATTAATATATAAAATCTAATAAAAAGATTAATTTATTAATTTTAATAAATAATCATTTAATAATTACTATTAAAAAAATATTTTTTAATGTTTTATTTTTAAAACAGTATTACATAAAAATTACAACCTAAAGATACTTTTCTTAAACCTCAATTATATTTTAAAAGCATCAATTTTTTCAGTTGTGAAAATAATAATAATAAATATTTAAAATTTTCATATTATTATTTATTCATATTTTATATTCATGGAGTGGTGTATAAAAAAATATTGAGTATTATAAAAAATATTATGAATGGAGAGAAGAGGGGATACTAGAATTAAATTATTATATAATATATTTTACTAAAATAGACCCATGAAAATGATTTTGAAAACACAAATATTTATCCAAGTTAAAAAATTATTTTTAAAAGAAAAAAAATATCCATTTTTACCTTCTCTTAAAAATATATTAATTAATTAATCAAATAATTAATTCCACTTATGCTTTATTTAATTTCATTTAAACGATAATTTTTTATAAATTATTTTAATTATTATCTTAAATTGAGAAATATATCAATAATTAATAATATAAAATATATATAAATATAATTTAATTAAAATGTTAAATAAATTTTAAATGTACTATATTTATAATCATATAAATATAGCTACAAACTATAAATAAAATTATATTATTTTTCACTGGGGGGATTATGTTAGTGGTAAAGTCACTCCATAATTTTTTGACTAACAAGGGATCATATTCAGGAAACCCCATTAAGGGGATATTTATCAGGCCATTTAAGAAATCAAAAAGTGTCCTAGACTGTTGGCATGAACAAGGTGGTTTCATAGCAGTAGGAAGAAAGGTGGAACAATGAGAACCTTTGAATAATGTGTGGTGAATAGGGAGGCATCATGAAATGTAGACTCACAAATATTATAGGGTGGGCTGATCAAATGAGAGATGGGGGAATTGACACCCATCAACTATCCCTCTACCAATTTTTACTTCTGATGTTGTATAGTGGGGTGCCTAGCATAGACTGAAAAAGGAAAATACAACATGACAATTTCGTTCAGGGCGTGGTACGACATGATAATTAGTGAAACAAGCTGGTAATGTGATTAAAAAGATGGAATGACATTATTGGAATTTTGTGTAACATTACAACAAGTAGGAATCCCTAGGTGGCTTCTTTGTAAGGGTTATGTGTGTGTTTGTGCCAATTAATTGGCATTCAACACAAACATATTTCTAATTTGGTATGAAGGGATGACATACCACAACATGATAGAGTCTAAAACTACATGACCGTTCTTAAAAGGCATTGACATGATGTAAATAATAATGACAAAGCACAATTCCAGGCTTCTAATATGAGCCTTTGATTCATTTTATTCTTGGGAATATGGGAAAAATCAGTTGGTCATTTTGTTTATAACCATCATGGGATTTTAGATGACTTAAATGTAATAAACTATGTCCATTGGTTATATGTCAACCATTTTGGGTGAGGGGATGAGGCTTGACCCACTTAAATGTTTGGATATCTCTGTATTTTATGTTAATAATCCCTTCTTCTTAATTTATATAATTTTAGGAAATCATTATATATATATATATTATAATATAAATAAAAATTTATTTAGAGTGCTTAGAGAGATGTTTAAGAAGGGTAATTATGTAACTATAATAAATAAATTTATTTCTAATTATAATATGATAAAATATAGTTATAAATTATTATTATTATTTAATATTTAATTTAAAGGATAATTAATATAATGAAAATAATTTTAATAACAATAATAATAATTATAAAAATTGAAATTTAACAAAAAATTTAAAAAACATTTCTTTTAATTTTTTTACAAATTTGATCTTTTGTTTGAGCCAACATTTGAACATTTGTTCATGAATTCATTATTTTAGCATATATTTATCATCTACATTAATATAATAAATAAATAAAAATATTAAAAAAAATATTAAGAAAACATTATTTTTTAAAATTTTAATATTTCCATTTATTAATTATTTTCAGCACAAAATATGATAATTTCATTTTTTGGAAACCCATTTTGAAAAATCATAAAATTGTCTGCTTGAATGACGATAAATAAAAATATGTTAAATTAATGAAAAAAGTAAAATTTTCAATAACTAAGGACAATAGTTGACTCTTTGATTTGTTTCTATTCAAATAATCCTCATTTTTGCATTATTTGTATGTTTCCTAGAAACCATTGAAGACCTTATTTCACCACAATTCCTTCTTCTATATCCTTCTACACATACATTGTCTTATAAGACTCTCCTCTATGTTCCTTGTATACATTTTCTAGAGAGAGTAGAGTCCATTCCATGATGATTTTTCAACCACACCCATTCATTTGATTCCATTTTTTTGTACTTCTATATTGTAGAATTTCAGTCCTTGATCCAATTGAATATGGACATAAAATGAGTGTGAATCCTGAATTCAAATTCCTTTCCTAGAATAAAATTTTCATCTACCACATTAAAACTCATTGTCAATATATACCACCTAGAATAAAACTACACCAGGTCAGGTTCATGGATTCAATAGTTTTCCAGAAAATATCATCTAATTGAATAAATAAACACTTTAAATTTTCACTGGGTGTAGTAGTGACAAGAAACCCACCATTCCTACTAATTCCATTATGGATCCATCACCAATGAAAAAGTAAAGGGTGCGATAACCCGAGTATATCTTTTTTTCAGGTTGCTTGTAGATTAAAGTTCTCTGTATCCATTTGATGACCACTGACCATTCATGGGGTTTTTATTCATATGCCCCTTCCTCACATTATGTTTTCGAGAGTGTCCCATGTAAATGTTATTCATCGAAGGAGAAACAACTTCTCATAGTGGAATATGGGGACGAATCTGATGATATTTGCTCATTTTTTTCTATCCTCCACTCTACCCATCTCTAAGTATTAGATCATCCTGGATTACATCACTCTAGATGCACTATATTTTTTTGGGACTTTTATAATTTTTATTATATTTTTTTATATATTTTGAGTAATATAAGAAGATGTTTAGAAGAGATTTTTTTAGTTTTTTATAAACTTTTTTTTCTTTTTCATTAGTGAATTAAAAATTTTCCATCATTATTTGGAAAAATTTACATGTTGATAATTAATATTTCACCACCCAAATATGGTTGCATATTTTATATTTATAATTACATACTAATTTTTTATGAATTAAGAAATATTATATGTGTTCAATGTTTTAAAAAATAGAATTAAATTCATTAAAATTGGAAATCAAATTTTCTTTAAAAAAATAGAAAACTTTATTCAAAAAAAAAATTCATCGTCAGTATAAACAATATTCCATAAGTTCATAAAATAGGATTAATTCTTGAAAATGGATTTTTTTTGATTCAAACGAGATAAATTGAAATCAATCCTTAAAATTTGAGATATTTACTATAGTGATTACATAAAATTATGTTTTGTTTGGATTTAATAGTGTAATAAACATGTCATTATTTATATAATAAAAAATATTTTTTTTAAATAGTCAAATAATGTTTGTTTTTAAATAATTTGTTTTTAAATTTTATAAGGATTCATCTTGAAAATACTACTATGAAATTCCATTATAAAATTTTACTAGGAAATTAAACTAAAATATTTAAAAAATCAAAAATAAAATGCAAATGGAAAATGTCCTTAGAAAATTAAAGATGAAAATACGAATAAATATACGTACATGATAAAACATCGGTAAAAAATTGATTATAAAATTGTAGTGGAAAATATTATAAAATATTTTATTATAGAAAATTTAAAATCAAAAATCACAATAGAAAATTTCCTATAAAATTCATTTCAAAAAATATAATAAAATATAATCGTGAAAAAAATAACAAGATTTTTATAGTTCCATAATCCAATGTAAATTTTATTGTAAAATTCCATGAAAAAATAACTAATAAAATAATAGAAAATTTCCCAAAAACATTAAAATGGAAAATTACTCTATAAATCATTAGTAGAAAATTAAAACTAAAAAATACTTTGCAAAATTCATAGAAAAATAAAATTGAAAATTTATAATTATATATCCCACTTAAAAAAATTATTTAGGTAAAATTATTTAAAATTTTTAATAAATATATAAAGTAATAAATGTCTACTTTGGAAGAAATTATTAAGTTTTTCAAAATAATTTAGTTCTATTAATGATATAACTAGTGTTTTTTTTATTTTTTTCAGATAACTAATTATGTAATTTGATAATATAGTCATTTTAAAAAAACTAATTGACGCCATTATTTATAAACATAAAAAATATTATTTCATTTAAACATCTAATTTTTATTTTCTTATGCATTTTTAAAAAATTATACTTTTTACAAAAATAATTTTTTTTGAAATATAAAGAATCTTCATTAGTCTTTTCTAATCGAATTTTTTAAATATTAAGAAAACTAAGAAGATTTTTTTAATTCCGGATTCATATGAATGGTTATAGTTTATTTTAAAGGGGTAATGTTTTATGATTATAAAAATCCATGCATTCAAAAGTATTATAATGAAATGTCATATGAAGATGAAGTTCTATGAAGCTTAGTATTTTTCTTATTTTTAATTACATTATTAAGGAACATATTACCATTAAAGTAATCAGAGAAAGTCCACACCTACCTTTTCCTTTCTCAAAATTAGTCTTATCGAATGAGGAAAGGGTTAACTAAATAATCTTTCTATTTCCAAGAAAATGCATAGTTCTAGGATAGAACAAAGTTGTAGTAATCAAAAACCGATATGTTCTATATTTTTTTTATGTTCACATGAAAATGATGTCTTGATATTTCTAATAAAATATATATTTTTCATGAATTTTTTAAAATATAAAATCTTTAATTCAAATATAAGTGGTGTTGTTAACATTCAACAACCATCTCCAAAAAAATAATTTCTCTATTTTCTTTAATCTATTATTGTTTCATGACCAAAAAATATCTACTATTATAACACATTCAAGATTATTTATTATTGTTTAAAAACATCTCGATATTCACTCTGATGTTATATTCTATCTCTATGTACATTATTCATCATTTGACAATTTTTACTTTCAATTGTGTCATAAAACCCAAATACTTTATTCAGATCATTCCTTTTAATGTTTCCACGCAGTGTTTACAGTGTTAAAAGACATTAGATATGTATTGTGATGGTATATCCCATTGAAATATCTTGGTACCATTATAAAATGTTGTAGTTAATTTCAAATTAATATAAAATTACTCATAAAAAGGACATCTACGGTGAAAATCACCATGATCAAAGAGATAGTGTTTGTGGAGTGGACTGTGGAATCTTTGTGACCTAAAATACTATAAATCTCATGTGTAATGCTTGTTGTATTTTATTTATTCCTCTTATAAATTTATTTGCGAATAGAAGAATAGATTCAAAATAAATTTCTAAGAGGGGTGTGTATTTGTTTTAAAATTTTAAGAACACAATCCACCCCCTCTTGAGTTATTATTCAACCATACTAGAAAGACACTAGTCACACTTTAATATCTTCATATTGTGAATCCTCTCAGTTATGTCATGTTTTTTACATGGCCACATGAGTAGAATTTTCACTTGTCAGCACACCACATTTCCCCTATAATTAACGATTTAATTTTATTTCTCACTGTCTTTCCATGGAAGAGAACCCCTATATCCCACATCAGATATCTGAGTGGGTAATGGTTTAGATGATATGTTCTGATGCACTCATCACTCTATCAATCCACCTTTCTGGTAACACCTATGTACTGTCATGTCAAGACACCTCTAAATCTTCCCCGCTTCATCTTTTTAGTCATATTATATGACCCAACTACTTAACATTGGTGACTTGAAGGACCAGTTCCCTATAAGCTCTAATAAATGGCTTGAAATCCCAAATAAGGTGAATAGTACCACTATTATAGTACTTTTTCTACAACACTGATATATTACATACTATATTACTACTACAATACCCCTGGAAATGATTAACCTACATAGATTTAAACCCATATCTCCTATTTGTGATGATGGTTATAAGAAAAAAATTCTATTTCGTCATTTCACATATCATCATTTTGAATGAGTATTTTTTTAACTAAAAATATTAATTATATGGAAATTATTTTTTTAAATTCTTGTTTAAATGTTTGAAATTATTAATAATTATTTATATTACCACATGATTCCAAAAATATTATTTACAACAAAAAATTAATATATAAATAATATAATTAATCATTAAATTTTCATAATAACTATTAGGGATTCTTTATTTGAAGCTAAAAAAATATATTCAAACAAGTTCCAAATCCAATGATACAAGTGATAAAGCCCCTATAGGCACAAAACTGAGCTAAACTGACTCCTCAGAAGAAAGGTGGGACTTGCCAATATAAGGGGCCACTATATTACCCTCTCTTTTAATTAATGAAAAAGAATAATGGAAACAATCAAATGATTCACAAGAAATCTCATACAAGAGGATCCCAAAAGAAAAAAATATAGTAGATAGATCCTTACCCAAAGTGACAAGAGGGATGCAATAAGATTCCAAAATAACCACATCCCAACCAATATTCTTCATAAACCTTAGTCCAACATAGGAAAAATAACATTAATACCCACTAATGGAAATTAGAAATACAAACATGTTTCATAGAATCTAAGACTTCCTTATAAGTTCCATGACCCAACATGCCCACTCTAACCTCAAAATATTTAAATATAGTGAAATAAACTTTCACCACTACAAAATATATTGGAGGAAAATAAAAATAAACAACATGTTTCACTACTTTATAATAAAACCCCTTCATCCCATGGTTATTCTATAACCTAATTAGAGAAGAAGACTATTGTACCCAAGCTTCATAATGGATCAACTAAATTGTAAAAAGAAATTAATTTATCTGCATATTGAAAATAAGAAATTTTATGCAATTCCTTAAATATAAATGATTTAAAATCCCCAAAACATTTAAAGAGTCCCTAAGTAGTAGAATAAACCTTATCAAGTACCATAGAAATCACCTTAATCCATCTTTCCCAAATAAGATTGATTCCTAGTCATTGAAATTAAGCACGTAAATTGATCATCTAGAGGAACTAAAAAAATGGGTATAGATCTTCCATGATAATATGCCTACCTTGAAACATAACTCAATCTCAAGGAACATTAGTAACAAGACTGTATAAAAAATCATGAACCTTTGGTAAAATGATTGGAAGACTAAAAATTCATCAAAACCAAATTATATCCACAATAAATCCCTCATATTTCCATCTAATATACATACTTCACCATGTACCCTCTAGGATATGTGAATATCATGAATATTCCATCACCAAATAGATTTTTAAAAATAGGTATCTTTAAGATATATCGTATACCCTATTAGTTAACATTGAATTAAGTTTTTCAGAATTCCATCCTGAATAATCATACATAATAATATCTCAAACAAGAATATTCTTCATTTAAACAGGGTAAGTCGATGAAAAAAAACACTCCAAATCCAAGTATATATTTATATATTAATATACCACTCATCATATATGTTATAATAAATACCATCCTCTATAAGGACATTAACTTCTCAAATACTATGAAACAGAAATCATGGTTGTTGTATAAGTGGAGATTACAAAAAATGCAATATAGGTTCTAAGAATAGTGGAAGCATATGATGGGTCATTCCCAACATTCCCTTTTTTTCATTATTTTTATCAATCCAAGATTTAGACAGTGATAAATGTTGTGATCAATGGAAATGAACCAAAGAAAAATAGGTAAGGGGCAGAATTGTTGAACCATAAACAAGATAATCACATATTATTTATGTTGTACCATCATTACATTAAAGGATTCATGATCATATTCCCTCTAATAGTGATCCACAAATTTTCCAAAAATCTCCAAACAACCCATAGAAATATCTGGTTTCTAGCATGAATGAACTTATCACTTGCATTGTTCAACATTGATCACCATGAGAATCACTTCCAAAGAGTTCTCCTTGATCTCTCTAGACACAAAAGTGGGAGGTGGAGAAAGATAACTCCCAATTATTGAGAGTGTTATTGGATAAGGGATCTCTCTAGGGATTCAAATGGATTATTTAGATTCATTATGAACAAAAAAACAAATTAATAGTCTATCTTTGAAAATAATATAATTGAGTTTATTTATCTCTATGGTTTGAAATAACAAATTTCACAAGTGAAATTTATTATTTATTTAATCCCTCAGTAAACCCCATATATAAATAATTATATTATTATTTTCCATCATGCACTTATCTAGTTAATCAAAATAGAATATTATTTATTCAAATAAAATTTAGTATATATTATTTTTTACCAGACCATTAAAATTGGTCCTTCATTCCTTTAAAATATTAATCGATCCCTGAATAATGTCTATTTATTTTTAAAAATAAATATCACTACATTATTCACCAATAAATAAATAAATATTATATTCAAAAATAGAAAATAAATATTTATTAAATACAATACCCACATAATATTCTCTCAAATTATGGAAGATGAAATATATGAGACAAAGAAAACACGAATAATTATTAAACCATGACTGGGAAAAATATTTATTCAACTTTTTAAATAATAATTAATAATAAAATATTTAACTGTGTTTCCAGATACACTTAGTTTTTTACCCTCTTTTCCTCCTTCTCAATAGCATTAGGTGAAGCAGAATATATTCCAAGGATAGCATCTGGAAACATGACAAGGAACCCAAAGAGAAAGATGTTAATTCCACAAAGACATAATACCTCATAGAAACACTCACTGTGTAATATAATCCCTTTTATCATGATATCTATAATCAATAAGGTTGCACATTGGTGCCATAAACCTATGTCCTCAATGTATCTTTATTCTAGAACTCAAAATATACTATAGAACACCATAGACATATGTTTATTTAGTCTATTTAATTTCCATCAAAGTTACTGAGATATCAAATTTCATTAACGAAGATAAGGGATTATCCTTTCTTGCATTTTTTATTAATGCAATATTACTCGAGACATACCCAATGTATCCAACCTCAACGAAAACATATGTCATCATGATTTTCATCAATATATAAAATAGAAAACTCATAATACCAATTCATAATAATATTAAAGTTTAAGGATAAATTCACATGTTTGGAGATAGGAACATCCAATGACATATATAAATGTTGATTTTCTACTGGTAGGTCTCTTTCTCATAATATCCTGCACAAGATATTTCCAAGGGATTACACCTTGAGAAGGTGCTTCAACGTCCTATGAGTCTCCTCCCATGATATCATTTATCATATGTGTCCCTCTAATTATATCATCCTCCTATAGAGAAAATATTTAATAATACTATCATGAAACTTATGGGATCTCATCATAGAGGGGAACTACTGTAACCTTTTAGTGTGATATATACTCTTTATAAATTATACAATAATATGTTATCTAGAAGAAAATAATGATGTGATAATGTGTTTATTAATATTAAAAACTATGAATGTAGGTAATAAAAAATTACACATAAGTTCGTTCTAGAAAAACAACTCCAACAGACTCCCACGTCCATAAGATCCAACTACTAATAACCTTTAGTCTTCTAGCTCTCACTTGATACTCGTGATTATGATAAGGCATGACTTTAGTTAGTGGGTCTATAATTTTTTCATCCATGGGAACTATTTTTAATCAAACCTCACACTTCAAATAAAAATCCCTCAAGAGGTGATACTTCTGGAGTATATTTTTTGTCTGTTGGTGTGACCTTGGAACTTTTTCTAGATCCACATATATAGTATTGTAACAATACAATGTGATATGATCTTTAATGATAGGAACCTCATCAATATCCTTGAAAATGATTCATATCCAAATGGATTTCTTGGCTGCATTAGTATCCTCTATATACTAAGACATTTCTGTAGAATCAATGATAACTAGATGACATTAACTATTCCATCTCACAACTCCTCCATTGAGATAAGAAATATATCATGACTGTAACTTTAGATTATTCTGATCCATTTGAAAACTAGCATTAGTATAACCCTTGTTCACTAGATCTTCATCACCCATATACACTAGGAACTTTTCCTTAGTTCTTCCTAGATACTTGAAGAAATCCTTGAAAATATACCAATAATGTTCACCTGGATTTGGTTGATATATTCCTACCATAATCAATACATAAGAATCATAATGTGTAGTACATAATAAGGAATACCAGATTGATACTATTTCTAAAGAAAATTTGATCTTACTCATTCTGACATTCTCATGTTGTGTCTGAAGACACATTTTCCTAGGAAGAGTTATAACATGTGTCATTGGAACCAATCCCCTATTAGATTGTTCCATACAAAATCTATTTAGTATCTGGTCAATGTATGTACTTTGACAAAGTCCAAGGACCTTATTGGATCTATCATGATTGATCTTTATCCTAGGAATATAGGCTATCTCGCTTAATCCCTTCATGGGGAAACATTTGTTTACCGATTCCATAACATACAGTAAGAGTGGTATGTTGTTTCAAATAAATAATATTTCATAAACATATAATAATTGGATAAAGACAACATTTAAACTGAGCCTCTTGTTAACACATAGAACACTTTCATTATTAATGAAACCAAATTATTTTATAGCTTCATTTAATCAAATGCTCCATGACATGGATTCTTGAATCAATCCATAAATGGATCTATGAAACATTCAACTCTTTTTGGCATCACCTGGAATCACAAACCCTTCTCATTATGTCTTATTAAAATCTTCTTGAAGGACCCCAATAAGGAATGTAGTTTTTACATATATCTGGAAAATTTCATAGTCATGGTAAGATTATATAGAAAGTATAATTTTTATGGACTTAAATACGTCAAATGGTGAAAAGTATTCACCGTAGTAAATTCCATGATGTTGTTTAAACCCTTAAGCCCATATCCTTTCTTTATAGGAATTTACTTTACCTTCCATGTCATGTTTTCTCATGAATAACCATTTGAACCCTACAGTCAATACAACAACCAATGCATCGACTAGAACCAAAATGGGGTTATGATACATGGAATCCATTTCATAATTCAAGGCATCCTTCCATCTTCCATATTCTGAGATATCTAATACCTATTTATAGGCGAGGGGTTCATAATTTGACACTAATAATGAGTCACTATATTTAGTGTCTTGAAAACCATATCTATATGGTTCTCTTACCTCTCTTGTGCTATAACAGAAAACTTGTGTTTCATGAACTACTTATTCCATGAAGAACTATGGGAATTGTTCATGTACCAACTCTTATTTCTATTTAGCATTAAATTCAACAATTTCAATATTTCTCTCAATATCCTTTTTGAGAATGTTATCCCTTTCAAGAAAGAAAACTTGTCTAGTGATAGTTACATTATTTTATTAGGGGTTGTATAGGTTTTATCCCTTTCGTTCCTTAGGATTCCCTATAAAGATAAACTTTGTGCCCTGAGGAGTTATATTGTTTCATAAGAAGGCAATAACAAATGCCTTTAATCCCCATACACATGTATGTGATAAAACTAGTTTTTGTACACCTTGTAACATAATGGGAATTCTATTTATCACTTTAGTTGGTACTCTGTTTAATGTGAATGTTTTAGTTTTTAATACATATCCCTAAAAGGATAATGGATTATTTTCATGACCCATAATCGACATTACAAAATATAATAAGTAATAGTTTCTCCTTTCACTAATAACATTCCACTCTGCTATGTAAGGTGGAGTGAGTTGATATAGAATCTGAAAATAATTTAGAAAGACAATAAACCATTGGGTAAGATATTCACCACCTCGATTCAATGAAATGTTCATTATATTCTGTCCATATGGATTCTCAAATTCAATATTTAATTACTTGAATTTCCCAAAATACATGAAATTATACCTCATCTAGTGGACATAAACATATCTACACAACTCATAAATAATAGTTATAAAGTATGAATACCCGCATCTAGCTTCAAATGTAAATGGTATACACAAATCTTTGTGTACCAATCCTAAATGATTAGTGTCCCTTCCACCCTATCCACCAAATAGAGGTTTGGTCATTTTTCCATACAAATAAGAATGATATCTTTCAAGTTATTTTACCTTAGAATATTATAAAAAACAACTTGAAATATCTTTGTCCAATGTTTATCATTTAGATGACCAAGACAATTATTACATATTTTGGTGTTATATGAGTCATGTGAACATGATTCATTATCAATTTCTAATACTTTGTTTCTGTATTTTAATACATCAAGACCATAATTTAAATGTTCCACATCACAATATATGTTTTATTTATAAATGAAACAACTTATATTCCCAAAAATGAAAATAAAACCATTTTCATCTAGGCATGATATAAAAATTATGTTCTTGGTAACATTTTGGTACATAATAAAAATATTTTAAAACTAAAATAATTACCATTTAAAAAAAGTGGTAGTTACTAATGTCAAGAGCATTCATCCACACACCATTAGAAGATCTCAAATCCCCCTCTCCTCTAGAAGACTTTTAGAATCTACTTGGTTACTGTATTTTCATAAAGATATGAGCTCCAAAAGATGTAACTAATTACAAATGTGTATATATTGAAATATTACTCTTGGTAACGAATTCAAATTTAACCCCCCATTGCTTCTAGTTTTATTTCATCTTCTAATGGACTTTCTTATCACCTGAAAAACATACTATCTCTTTTTTCATATCCATGCCTCTAGATCTTTATCTTCATGAAAGGATAACTCTTGGTACATTTATAATTTTTATGATTCTTGGGCCCCTTAACTTTTTTCTTCATTTAATTATTCACCATATAAACCATGGTTTTATCTCACGACATGTTCTTATACACTTCAAAAATAAAAAAAAGTTCTTAAAGACACTTCTCATAATATATCATATTGTAATTAATAATAAAACTGGAGAAGGTATTGATAAGTTTATAATGTATGAGATCTATGAACAAAACTTCTGATAATTTTATCCCTAACATGTCTACACATTAAATTAATTTAATAAGATTGATTACATGAGGACTATCTGGTATAGACACCCCAAGCATAACAGTAAACAAATACTAAGATAACTCATATCTCTATTATATCGTCTTCTTCTTGATAGGGATCCAATAGTTTTAGAGATCATGATATATTCACCCATGTAATCATGTTTCTTCAAAAGGTCATTATTCATGGATGATATCATGAGACCATGAACATATATGTAATCATTATAATATTTCACAAACAGAGTTAACTCTTAATCAATGGCCACACTTCCATGTGCATTTGGAATTGGTACTTCTGACCCATATAATTTCCATTTATTGAATAAGACAACATGTAAGTGACATTTCTAATCATTGAAATTTTTTTCAGGTTAGAAGGTTATCCTTATCAATTATATATCATAGTGACATGTTTTAATTCATATTTATTATAATTTCTATAAATAAGACTATCATAATTTTAGTAATTTATCAAATAAAATTTAGACAAATAGATAAATATTATATTTCCAAATCTCCCAATGTTTTATCAAAACCTAATATCCATCACCATTGGATTATGAATATACTATTTCTTGGACTTTCTAGTGGAAAGTATGCATATTCCACTTTTTATTACCCACACATTGGTTAGTTAAGAATGATGAATGGTTTTATGTAGGAATTTTAAATTACATCTTCATTAAATCACACATCCTCGATCTATTGAGTGGACTCCCCAATCTTGAATTCCTTAAATTGGATTTTTCAAATCTTGCACTCAGTTACACTGAGTACTTCTTTGGAAGTCAACCCATGATGTGAACTATGTTTTTTCTACCAAAAACTTCAGGTTATAATTCCCTAATAATTGAAAGCATCCCAACATTGGGTGGTTAAGAACATTAAACCATGGTTTGATTTAAACTAATGTAGTGGAAAATAGATACCAAATTAGTATATATTATTGTGGGATTTTATCCTTTTATGCATAAATCAGGAATTTTTTACATGTTTGTTAATATTAAGTGGATTTATTTTATTGGTTAACCATGTTTTAGATAAAAGTTATTTGAAAACCAATATATTTTAGTTCTATCCTTTTGCTTGTTAATTCATTAATTAAAGTGATCATGACGAAACATATATAATGAAATAACCATGAATCTTCACATAAATAAAATAAAAAATTGGTATGATCATGAGAATTTACCAATGGTTAGTTTATCTAGAGGATGACAAACTAACAGTTAGACATGGAGGAAAACACCTTGAACCAATTAAGGTTCATGTTACATATTTCAACCTATCCATATATGTACCTCCCTTGGATTTGTTTCTCCCATTATATAATGTTGAATTTCCCCTACTTACTAGGGATATATATCCAATATATATTATTTGATTCACACACATGAGGTAAAAAACATGTGGTTTATATAAAATAATCCATGGGCTCAAAGGAACCTTCATAATGGGATGATGGATGAAACACATGTCAACAATCTAGTTTAAATTAAATGAAACCAAACATAGAAAATGGTCTTATTCTAAGATCATGATCTTCCATTGACATGAAACGAACTACACATTTAATTAAACTTTTATTTAATTACAATAATTCTTATTTAATATAAATAAATCTCGAATCATTTAATAATCTTATTTTAATCAATCAATTGTTTTATCTTAATTCTAATCCAAATTTACTAGAGATTCTAATCCATAAATATTTTAATGAAATTAAATAAATTTTTTTATGATTAAATGTGTACATAAATTTACCTTGGATGAAACATGGTGAGTACCCATCATAACTACCCAACGTGTTTTATACTCATATACAATTCATTATTGTGACGTGTGGAATACACGATTTGTCACATACATTCATGATGTGTAGTATGAACATAATTATTACACATATTACATGGTTTTTGTCACATGTTATGCTTAAATATACATATAGTAATAACTACAATACAAATCATAAATGATATGTATATCCAATCATTATGCAGATATTAATTAAATATTTATAAATTTTAAAACCCATCACATGGTGTGTCCTATCAACTTAATGAACAAATACAAGCATATATTGAAAAGTTTTGTATAGTATTATAATTAAATTTTAATTATATATAATTTTTTAGAAGTACATGGCATGTACAAGCCAGTTACATGAAATGTACAAGCCAACTACATGGAATGTACGTTTCACACCATCTACCTATGAAACATTCCTAGGGACTCAGTGTGTATCTATACTGTAGAAAAATTAGATTACATGATGTGTACAAGGGCTACAAGTATAACGACCCATACTTTACATACATTGGTAATACTTCAAAATTGAAGCATGCTTATTACAACATATAACAAAACCATGAAAGGACCGTATAGGTATAGTGTCTCTAGAAACTGGGAAACATGAACAATTGGTTCATAAAGCGTCTACACTGTCTCCCATTTATTTCATCATATCTATAGTCACTTTTGGAATATCTTACTTAAAAACCTTCTTCCTGACCTGGGGAAAGAAAACATACAAAAGGGGGAGCTCAAATGCTCAGTAAGGGTAAACAAAAGAAATATAAATCACATCATATACATAAGAACATAACTTTTGGAAATCTTAACCTGCAAAAGAGATCATAATTTCATAACATGGGATTAATCATATTAGTGAAATGAAATCCCAATAATCATAACTTAAAACATGAAACTTTGTGGCATACACACATATTCATAGAGAATCATTTCTTATTAGTCAAGACTCATTGCAAAGACTATCTTAGTGGACAAAGTCCATTTCTGAACCGAGTTACCCTCGTTTCAGTCCTGCTTCACTGAACCGGTATAACCTACCATTCTAGCCATGTCTATCTCATGAGATATAAAATCCTTACCCAATACATTGGAGGGAGATATAGGTCCCACCCATCTCATAATGATACCATTCTTATGTGTGCCACAAAATTCATAAATCATACATCATTGCATAACCCATGTAATAAAAATGGGAATCTTAAAAATCGTGACATCATAAAACTATTCATATAAGGTAAAGGAATTCATAAAAATATTTCCATCACAACATAATCAAATCCATGTAATAATAGGGATAGAAACAGAACCCTTTATTATCTTAGATGGAAAATAATCTTGATAAAACACTTGAACTCCATTCTTGAGGAAAATATCCTTTCTACTTCAAAAACACTTTTCCTTTCTTAACATGTCATAAAATTATAAACTAAAAGAAGTTGATTAAAAATAAACTTGAAAACTTGTAAAATAATATTCTTGGAAATAATGTTTTAAAAATCCATTCATGCCGTATAAGTTAAAAAAAACATTCTTCGTACTTTTGTTGGAAAAGTCAAAATGTACCTTGTACAAAAAACGACAAAAGATTACTTTGATATCCTTTACTAAAAACTCACCGAAGGGTAAAATTGGATTTAAACAATTGTAGGTGGATGGAAATAATAGTACATATTGAGGAACCATGGATGTGGATGATAAAATACACCCCAGTAAATACCAAAGTATAAACAATCTCGGATAAAAATGAGATTGTGATATTTCCCTTAACTTAGGTCCGTTTTTCTTCATAAGTGTCCGAACCTCCTGTATAATGATTCCAATAATGTTATTGACTTATTCCAGAATCATAAGTATTTTTATGATATCATATATGGTCATTTTCTTAGCTTCTTAGTAGTAATATTTCATTGCTACTTGTTATTCGGGGGTTTATAACTTTTTATTCTTATGCGTGTTTTGTCGAATAAATTATTATTCTTCTCTTTAGGTTATAGATACCTCATTTCCAGAATGGTATTAGTGTAATATATATCATATTTATTCATTCAATTAATTTATATAATCATTATGAAATGAAGATCATGTAGAACAAGTTGCATCACATCGTGGAGACGGTATTCCGTACGTACACACGAGTGATGATATCGTTCCTATGATCGTGGAATTTTATTGGAGTGTATGTATACTATTTCAGAATCAATATCACTTTATAATAGTCATATATAGTCATTAATTACACCATTATACCCATCCATGTAAGGTGGTGGAAAATAGATTACACCACAGCGTGGAGACGGTATTCCGTACGTACGCACGCGCGGTGCTTTCTTTTTCCGTAGGATGGATAGATGGTGAAATAGGGTTGTTTCATACTTATAATAACATATCCGTATATGATTGATACTGATGTTATTACTTCATAATGAAACAACTAAATAAGAAGAAGTGGAAGAAGAAATAAAGATGAAAGAATCGGTAACAGACATTACCTCTTCTTTGAAGTGCTTCTTTGAGACCTTCTTTTAGGGCACTAAAATTGGTCTTTGAAGAAGACCAGGACCTCTAGGATGTCTCTAGGGAAGTGGAGAGGAGAAAGTGGTAGGGTTTGGCCGAGCTTGAAGGCTCAAAGTGGTGTGAGGAAGAGGGGGAGGAGGTGTCCTTTTATAAGGGAGGAGAGGGGCACCTTTGGAATAACTAAAACTATTATTTTATTATAAAGTCATGTTCGGTTTTAAATAGCTCCAAATTGCTATATTTCTAAGATAAGGTGGGGATGGGTCGAAATACTCTCATCCAATAGACTTTAGACAAGTTTAGGTTCCTATGTTAACCTTATCATTTAGATTTAACATTAAGTTAAATAAGTTTACTTTTACCGTGTCTTCTTGTGTTCTTATACTATAAGGTTAATAAACTTACTATAAGCAGACAAATGAACCCAAATTTGTTTATTATTAATATATATAACCTTATCTAACTCATTTTGACGAACCTTAGATTTTAGGTATAAAATAACAATTACTAATATAATATTTGTTTTAAAAACTATTTTATGTCGATTTTGACACTATTTAGTAATTGATTTTTGTGAAAATCATAACAGAATTATTAGTTCGAACCAAGTTAATTAAATCAATACTAACATGTCATATTAACCTAGAAAATTAGTGTAATTTATAAAAAGTCTCAAATTACATTTATTTGGGTGTTTATAACATTAATTATGTCAATATTTCATTAATAAGATAATTACTGCATCATCTTTGTCTCATAAATAAATTAACTTATTTAATGTATAAAAATTACAAATAAAATACCATTATGTAGGAAATATTTTTAGCTTTCTAATGAATATTTATAGTCGAATTTATCTTATGTATAACCCTATATTAAAAATTATTTACTTATTAAACATTGATTTTAACTATTTTAACCCTTCTTTAAATAAATTAATAATAAATGTCCTAATCTAATCGAAGTGGGCCTAAATGGTCATATTTTATTCCTAAGTTTTTTTTGGTCGAACTACACTTTTCCAATAGAATTAGGACATGTGTTAGGGTAATAATAATATCATATTTACCCTTAATTACCCTATTTACTTTTAACCGTGGTTAAAAAAAAGTAAAAAGTTACTATTCACCAAAAAATTATTTTCATCTCATTGAACCACATTTTACTTACTAATATCAACCGTATCTCTCGGATTTTTGAAATTCCACTCACAGAAGCGGTAAAATTAAGTTTTATGAAAAATTCAGTTTTTTTAACTACCACTTAGTGGTTTCACTATTCATCTAAAATTGAAAGTTTTCAGAAAAATACCAATATTTCACCCTAGGCTAATTTCGATATTCTGAATCCAAAAAAGAAGTCCATTTTGAAAAATAAGATTTACAAAATTTCAAAAAGTGGTTATTACTATTCATAACGGCTAGTTTTAATAATATTTTAATAGTATATCGTTGTTTAGTGAAACTCGGTATTGCGTACGACGCAAGCTATCGAGGAAGGTCGCGATTTCGTGTAAAGCAAGCCAAGAAAGTGTTGGGTAGAAAAATATTCCTTTGATGATTTATATAACATAAAAGTCTCGGGTGTTACAACAAGTCATGTTGTATCCATGTTACATGGTCAAAAATCTGGTAAACTGTATAAGAAGATACATGGCTCGTCTTTGACTAAAATACTACATTCCATGTATCTGGCCTATACGACATGTATTCTACCTTACTGTGTACCAGACTAGCCCAGTCAACATATGGTGTATAATTAAATGCACCACATGTACTCAATGAACATGTATTTAATTGATTGTGAATTAATTACTGGTGAATTATACTCTATTACATGGCATGTACCTCTGCGTACACAAAATGTAATGTTGTTTTATTCAGTTTGAATACACGAAACATACATATAATATAATCGATTTTATTTCATTCATAAAATTTATTAATTTTATTATATTTTTTAGAAAAAACATAGAAGAATAAGATCTCACTATTCAGATTAGATTATGATTAAAAATGAATTGAAAACTAAATTATAAAAGAAAAAAAATCAAATAGTGATATTTTAAATAATTATAAATAATTTTGTGAATACCATAATATAACTTTTAGGTTCTGGGAATAGAAAAAGCAAATGATGGGTCCTGAACAACATTTCTTTCTTTCATGATCGATGATCAATTCGAGACTTACACAATGATAAATGTTTTCATCAATATAATTGAATCAAAGAATAAAACAAGGGATAACATGTTGGAACCAAGTGAAAGATCTTAAAAAATTATTTATTATCAATTTAATTAAATAATAATTTACTTATGATATTTCATTTTTCATTTCTGTATCTAAAAATCGACACAAATAGTTATTGTTATGTTGAAGGAATGAAGAGAATATTCCTTCTAGTGGTGATCTACACGTGTTCCAAAAATCATTGAATATTTCTTTTGGAATCTCTGGGTGCAATCATGGAATATTTGATCTCATGCATCGTTAAAATATGATCACCATGATAATCACTTCCAAAATGTTCACCTTGATCTCTCTAGACTCAAGAGTTTGAGGTAGAGGATGATCGCTCTCCATTCTTGGGAGTGTTATTGGAGAAGTGTTCTCTCTAGGGCTTTGAGAGGATTCTCCATATTCATGGTGCACAAAAAAAAGATTGGATCACTTTGAAAATAATATAATTTGGTTTATATATCTCTAGGGTTGGAAATAAATAATTTCACAAGTTCCCTTTTTTACTTATTTAATACCCTTTGGAACCTCATGTCTTTAATAATAATAAATATAATATTTCTCGATATGCACTTAAATTTTGAAATAAATATAATATTATGAATTCAAATAATATTTAATATATATATTATTTCTCATAGGAACATTAAAATCAGAATACCATTCCTGTACAATATTTACCAGTCCTTGAATAATGTATATATTTTTATTAAATAAATATCACTTCATTATTTTATAATAAATTAATAAATATTATGTTCACTAAATAGAAAATAAATATTTTTTAATTTTATATTCACATAACATTTCCTTAGGATAAATGGTGATAGAATATATGTGATTATGAAAACATAAATAATTGTTAAACCATGTGTGGCAATAATATTTTTTCATCATTTTAAATAATAAATAATAATATGTTATTTAACTGATATTCTGGATACACTTAATTTGTGACCCTCTAGGCCACTTTATCAGTGGCATTATGCGACGTAGCCTAAATTCCGAAGATTGCATCTAAAAACATACTGAGGCACCCATAGAGAAATAAGTTTTTTTCTAAAAAATATAATACCTCTCATAGATGCTCACTGTGTAATATATTTCCTTTATCATGATAGAAGGATGCACACTGGTGCCACCAACCAATGTGATCAATGTATCTTTATTTGAATTTCTTTAAATAAAACATTCCTATATAACACTATGGACATGTATTTATTTAGGATATATCATTTCAATCAAAGGTCACGAGATATCGACTTTTGTTAAAGAAATGAAGGGGAAAATACTTTCTCACATTGTTCATTAATGTAATATTACACATGATGCACCCAAAATATCCTACCTTACAACAAAAATATGTCATAACAATTTTAATCGATACATCAAAGTACATGAATCATAATACTGATTAATAATAATATTATGTTCTATGGATTAGTATACACATCCATAGATAGGAACATCAAATGACACATAAAAATGTGGATATCCTACTAGAAGGTCTCATTATCATAATATCCTAAATTGAATATTACGAAGGGAGTATACCATAACAAGGTTATTCAAAGTTCTATCAATATCCACCGCTAATAAACTAGATCAGTTGAGTCTCTTAAACGAAATAATATGCATATAGAACTTATATTTAAGAATAATAACATGGAACTTCTGGGTTCTCATAATAGCAGTGAAATGCTCTGACCTTTTAGTATAATAGCTACTCTTAGGACATTATCATGTATTTTTTTAGATAATAGGATAATCATGATCTGATAAGGTGTGTATTAATATTCAAAACTATGAATATAGGTAATCATAATGTACACACAAGTTGGTTTATGGTAAAAAAATCTAACAAAAACATGGGGAAATATTTTTCACAATGGACTACAGTAGAAAGGGAACTATGAAAATATAAAAGCATCTATAAACTAATTATAAAGTGGATTGGATTTAAGATACCACTAATGAGGGAATACTAAACCTACATCCTATTATGGGAGGCATAACCTTTCACATCAAACCATGTGAAACTTCTTTTTTATCATCCATAGAATCCCACCACATTTTGTGAATCAAAAATGATACTAATTTATGGGAGTGTATGAAAGTTTGAAGGAGGAAATAAAATAAGTAGGAATAGTTTTCACAACTAATTTGATCAAGATATTATTCCCATCACTTGACATAACATTACCTTTCCAACAATTTCATTACTTCTAAACCATATCCATTATAGATTCAAACACAGCGATTTTGGATCCACAAATAACTACTTGAAGTCCCATATATTTATTGTGCATAATTATAATATTAACATGTAATAGATCACACAAATAATACCTACTTCGAAAAATATGAGTTTTTATGTGCATATTTAGTTTTTAATTATTGTAGTTTAAGTTCTATGAAGGGGGGGGGGAGTAATTTGGTTTTTAACCATATTTAAAGGTTGATGATCTCATCTAATATTTTGATTTGAATTAATTATGTGATCATTGTGTCTTAGAATTTTATATTCAAGTATTTCAATTACTATTTTAAAGAGATTTATTTATTTATTAAAAAATTACATTAATTATTTTTAGTTGTGTAAATAGAACAATCAATTATTTAATATTTCATGTAATTAATTAATTATATTCCAAACTCAAGGAGTGGGTTATAGAAACCAATTTTTAGAATTATAGAAAATATAAAAAATAGAGAGAAGGTAGATTCTATAATAAAATTTGTAAGAATATATTAAATGATAATGGACCACTAAAAATTATGTTGACAATAATAATTATTTAAGAAATTAAAATGATAGTTTATGAATAAAAAAGAATATCCTTTTTATCATCTTTTTTAAAGTTAAAATAGAATATTCTATAAATGAAAAATGATATCCTTTTTACCACCTTTTAAAAAACTATATTTTGAGAATTATGAAAAATATTATGAAATGAGAATGGGAAATTCCATAATAAAATTAGGAAGAAAAATATATTATTATAACATACAAGTGAAAATTATATTGATAACAATGAATATTTAAGAAAATTAAAGAACAATATATGAATGAAAACCATATCCTTTTTCACACTCTTAGAAGTACATGTTTGTGAAGAAAAATATAGTTTCTTTACAAGTATATTAATTAATTAATTAATTAATTTACTAAAACTATAATATATATAATTACATTTGAAGTGAAATTACTATAGTTAGTTATATTCATATTTTTTGAGTAATAAAATAAAATTATAATAATTTTAAATTTATAAAAAAATATTTATAATTAAAAATGATAACATTAAAATTATAGAAATATAAATAGATTTTACTTTCTATAAATGTTAATATTTACCATATTTATAATCTGATAAATATAGTCACTAAAATTAAATATGAAAACTCTAATAATAATATTTTTGGATTAAACACACACACACATATAGACTAGAAACATTTATCATAAATATAACTAAAAATATATTTAGTGTTTTATGAGAGTAGTGAATGATAAGATATTTCATCATTATAGTTCTTTTATTAGACATATAATTATATAAATTTATATATAATATATATATACAAATTAGATAGATAATTAAATATATATTTATAGTACAAGGATAATAGTGAAAGGAGTGTAATTTCATGATTTTAATTAATTATAAATATAATATAATGTGATATACTTATAAAATTATATTATTATATAAATTACAGATAAAAGGATAAATTATTTAATTTAAACAATTATAATTTAATAATTATTATCATAAAAATTGATTTTATATATTGATTTTTTAAAACAATATTACATTTAAAAAATCTAAGAGGATTTTTTTGATATTCTCTTACATTTTAATAATAATAAATATTTATAGATATGAATTTAATTCTACTAATAATTTATAATTCAAATTTTTATAAAAACCTATTATATATTCATGGAGAGGTTCATGATAACATCTTATTAGGATTATGAAAAGTGTTTTGAAATGAGATAGTAGAAAGTTTATGAATTAAATTATGATATAATAAATATAATTAAAATGTACGAGTGAAAATTATATTGAAAACAAGAAATATTTATTCATAAAATAATGAGTTTATTAATGAAAAACAGATCTGTCATTAACCTTAGTTACAAATAAATTTATTAATTAATAAAATAATTCATTTTACTTATAATTTATATAAGTACATTTAAGTTGAAATTGTTTTAATTAATATTATTTTTTATTTTAAATTGAAAAATATATCAATAAGAAATAATTTAAAATTTAATAATACAATTTAATTAAAAATGTATTTAAAATTATAATTTACTAAATTTGTAATCCTATATATATATATCTATAAATGTTAAATATAAAAATATTATTTTCCACTTGGGGGATTACCTGGGTGATCAAGTCACCACATAATTTTACATCTACCAAGGGTTAAAATATGGGAATCCCCTTTTTGGGAGATTTATCCGGCCATTTAAGGAATTGAAAAGTGTTCCAAACCATGGGCACGAAAAATGTGGCTACACAACAGTAGGCATCAAGGAGGTACACTGAGACAAGATGAATAATGCGGGGAAAATAGGGATGCTTGTTGTTATGGAGACACATAAACATTGTTTGGTGGGTGGCTCAAAAGAGTGATTGGTTTATTGTAATCCAAAAACTGGCCCTCTACCAGCTCAGATTTTTGATGTTAGATGGAGGGGTGCACAACACAATGTGACTGGTTGTAGCCTGACCTGACGATTATTAGTAAGGGGTATTGAAAAGTTCAAATTTATGAAAAAAGATTATTGTATGACTAGGAAGATGATTTAGTGTGAGTGGAAGGTAGAGCACTATGAGAACATGCAAGAGTAACTATCTGGGTGTTTTGAAACTGAAAAGTGTGTGTTGGAGCCTATTAACCAACCTAATAACAAAATTAATTTTTGATGTGGGATAGAGGGAGGACCAACCGTAGCTCTATAGAGGCCAAAATAGTGTAACTATACTTGCATGGGGTTGGAAGATTGTAAAGACAAGTGAAAATTCTTATAGAAAAATACATTAAAAACCACTAGATAAAATCTCATAGAAAATTTATAAATAAATATTAATCTCAATTTTTTTATATATAAAAAATTTACAAAGGTTTTATAAATTTATAAAATAATAATTTTTTGACTTCAAAATAAATTCTAATTCTTTTGGAAAAAATTATATACCATTAAAGGCAAAATTAGGTGAAAATTTATTATTTTTTTCAAATGAATAAAAAGTGTAATTAGAAAACATAGACATTATTTTTTAGAAAACTCCTAAAAAAACATAATTATAACGATAAAAAATATTATTTCTTATAATAATTTTATTTTCTTGTGCATTTAAGAAAATTGGTTTTTATTTTACAAAAAAATATTTATTTTTTAAGTCCCAATAAAGTTATTTAGCCTTTTCAAACCAATTAAAAAATAATATTTTTTTGGAATAAAAAAATATAATAACTTTTTTCCATGTTTAGAATGAGATGAACTTTTACAGTCTATTTCAATATTCTAAAGTGTTATCATTAAAATAATATTCATACGATCAAATTTTTTATAATGAAAAGTCTTACGAAGCCCAAGACCTATGAATCATAGTATTTTTTGAATATTTAACTTTACTGTTGAGGAAATTATTACCATTGAATTATTATGAGAAATTTCCACAACTACCTAATTTGTTTTCAAATTGTGTCTTTCTAAATGATGAAAGTCTTATTTAAATATATTTTTTCATTCCAAGAAAAAATTTTATTCCAAGGAAGACCAAAGATAAAGTAAATGACTACTTATGTGTTGTGTATTTTTGATGATGGTCACATCATGATGAAATATGGATTATTTCTAAATAAGTATATATATATATATATCATAAATATTTGAAAATAGAAGATTTTTTATTCAAATATATGTATTGCTCTGCTTCATCTTATTTCATCAAGAAACTCACATTACATAATAAATATGATCATGTTTTCTTTTTATGCATTCAAGATTATTTTTTATAGTTAAATAACTAATTGATCTTCAATTTTAAGTAATATTCTCTGTATTTGGACACTCTACATCGTATTTTAGTTGCACCTTGAAATTGTGTGGAAAAATCAAAATACATTATTCATCCCCTTATTTGCAATGTTTTAACTCTTTGTTCTTAGTGTTAAAAGACTATATACTGTTCTTGTGATGGAAGATAAAAATAAAATCTTTTGGTACCTTTTAATAATTTTTAGTTTTATTCCCTCAACTATCAAAGTACTCAGAAAAAGAACTTATATAGTTAAAACCACCAAGCTTGAAGAGAGAGTGTTGGTGGAGGGGACTTGGAGATATTTGGTCCCTAAACCACTATTAATATAATGTTTCATTGTTATTTTATTTTTTTTATTTCTAATATATATTTATTTTTGAATAGTGGGGTATATTTGAATAATATTTCAAAGAGGGAAGTCTATTTAGAGTATTATTTTTAGGAACTCAAATCACCCCCTCTTGAGTCCTTGTGCGACCGGTTGGAGATGGTTCCGTAGAACCATATTATGTGTAATTTATGATAACCATTATTCATTTATTTGAATATCAATAAACTCCTTATCACATAATTAGTTTTATCCTTCATGACATAGTATGTGATAATGTCAAAAGAGTAGACTTCACACTAAAAGGTAAAAGAAGTTCTCCACTATGATGAGATCCAATAAGTGAAATGAAAATATTATTAAATACATTTACTATAGAAAGATGAAATAATTTTAGGACACAAATGATAGATGACATCAGGGGTAGAGACTCATAGGTCATGGAAGCACCTTTTCATGGTGTACAACATTGGTAAAATCTAGTGTAGGATATTATGAAAAGGAGACCCGCTAGCAGAAAATCAATATTTTTATGTGTCATTATATGTTCATATATTTGGAAATTTTTATTTATACATATACATTGAGAGATTTATTAATGAGTATTATAAGATTTACACTTATATGTGTTGAAAAAACCATGACAAAAAATGTTCGTAGTGTGGTAGGATATGTTTGATGCATCACGATAAATATTTCATTAATGAAAAATATAATAAATGATTTTCCCTTCTATTATATAATTAAAGTTGGTATATCAATACATTTGATTGACCATGGCCATTGTGTTCAATAGGAAGTTTAATTTCTAGAAAGTCAATGAATGTGACATCAAGAACATTTGTTGATGGCACCAACATGCAAGCTTCTTGATAAGATATATCACAATAAAGAGATTATAATACACATTGAGAACATGTATGAGGCATATTTTCATTAAAACATTAAATTCATTATTTATGGGTTCCTAGGAATGTTTCTAGAAAATAATCTTGGTCTTTCGGAAATTTCTTCTAACGACACCGAGAATGAGGTATTGAGGGTAACAAAATAAGTAATTCCAGAATCCCTGTGAAATTACATATTATTATTAATTATTTAAAATTCAAATAATTATTATTTCTATACATGGTTTAATAAATATTCATACTTTCTTGATCACATGTATTCCATCACTAAGTATTCAATAGAAAATTATATTACTAGAATATTAAATAAATATTTATTTTCTATATAGTGAATATTATATTTATTTATTTATTAGTGATCAATGAAGAGATATTTATTTATCAAATAAATAATCATTATTGAAGGACTAATAAATTTTATAGAGGAATGGTGGCCCAAGTATAATAGTATCTCGAGAAATGATATATACTGAATATTATTTAAATAAATAATATTTATTTTAATTATTTAGTTTTACTCAAGAAAGGAAATAATAATATTATTATATATATATGGTTCCACAATGATTTAGAAAATTATAAGGGTGAATTTTAAATTATTATTTTTTATCCACAGTGGTATATAAACATAATTATATTATTTTCATAGTGATCCAATTTTCTTTTTGTGCAGAATAAGATATGGAGAGAAACCTACCAAATACATAGAGAGATCCCTCTCCAATAATTTTCCCAGGAACAGAGAGTGATCCTCCTCCAACAATACTCTATAGTCTATAGAGATCAAAGAGATCCCTTTATTGATGCAATTTTTGGGGTGATCAAAAGAAAACTATGAAAGCATTAGGATATTCTATGCTAGCACCCAAAGATTCCTATGATGATGTTTGGAGGTTTCATAGTACATGTTTGGATCACTACTAGATGTAATATTTTATTGATTCCTACAATGAAATGCGGATACAAAATTGAGATGATGTCAGATCCACTAATGATGAAATAATTCCACTTAATGTAATATTTAAATTTTACAAATAAATTATAAATAAAATTTGGTGATCCTATGCTTTGGTTATGGTATTTTATATTGTCTATATTCTTCTATTCAATCTTTTTGATAATGAAATTATCATCCTATAAATAATGTATTAATCATCAATCATGACCAAAATCTAAGTTAGGAATGCACCATCTGACAAATATACTATGATAAAAACCTTTATGAACCTACTAGAAAAACACCATCAATACAAGCATGTCTTCATGTTGTGTCTCTTACATGTCACATCATGTTGTCTGCATGGTCAGAAGAGGAGTAGTGTCACCAGTTTGAAAGAAACATTTACACTAGAAACAACCATTGCGTTCTGCTTTCCATTATCACTCCATGGTAGAGCACCTCCATTAGACATTAGTTATCCGACCAAAAAGAGGGCTGAATTATATGTTCCAATTAACTGATTGCTTAGTCAATCCACCCACCATGTGATAACTATGTGTTTTCATGTTGTGACACCTACAATTTCTCCCCACTCTATTATTCTATTCCAATTATATCACCCAGATACTTGAAATTAGTGTCCCAAAGGCCCAATTCCTTGAAGGCCCAAATGCATGGTCCGAAAGACCAAATCTTGTGAATAATACCACTATTATAGTACTATTTCCATATAAATAATTAAATACCTTCGATATTAATACTATAATACATATAGAAATCCATCATTGAATAATATTTTAGCCATGATTTTCCATCTAAGATGATCAAATTATTAAACAATTCCAAGATTTTATTTCATTTTCTCCCTTTTAAATGTGTTTTTTGGATAAATAAAAATATTAAAAATATTTATTTTATGTAAATTCATATTTAAATGTTTAAAATTATTAGTAATTATTTTTATTACAATAGGAATATATTATTATCCTTTGGAATAAAATACTGTTATTATGTAAATAATATATTTAATCCTAACATTTTGATAATAATTTGTTAGGATCCATTTATTTAAAGACAAATAGAAATCCATTCATAGATGATAAAAAAAAAGATACAAAAGATAAATCCTCATGTGTCATAGAATTGAGCTAAACCAAATCTGAAGAAGAATGTTGGGACATATCAATATGGTGGACCACCATTTTACCATCACTTTTAATGAAATAAAAGGAATAATTGAAATAATCTAAAGATTCACACCAGATATCATATAAGAGGATCCCTATGAAGAAGAGGTAATAGGGATGTCCTTAAACTAAGAGACAAGAAGGAAATACAATTTCAAAATAACCTTATGCAATCCCAAACCCCTTAAAAACTAGAGGCCGACACATGATTCCATAGATTTAGAAACATACAGATAGTAATTAGTAATAAAAACATGTTTCATAGAAACCAATACTACCACAAATGAGTCATGAAATTCCATACCCACTCCATCCCAAACACCATCAAAGATAGAGACATCAGTATTAACTATTACAAAATCTATTTGATGAAAAGACCAAGATATAAATTGTTACACTATTTATCATAAATCCCCTACATCCCATGGTTGTTCTAAACCTTATCCATACAAAAGGCCATTGTATAAAATCTTCATTAGGGATTGCCTAATTTTTAAAAAGTAATTCATTTCACCTCATACAGAAAAACCATGAATTGGTAAATAATTCATGAAAGAATAGTGATTATATATCCCAAACCTATTTGGATAGGTCACCTGTAGTAGAATAAACCTCATCCAGCACCAAATAATTCACCTTACCCTATATTTCCTAAATAGGATCAACAATTGGGAACTGAAAGCTAGCATGAAAATTCATATTTGAGAAGCACTTGAGAAATTGGTTTAGATCATTCATGATAATATGTAATCCACATAAAACAACTAAAACTGGAACCACATTAGTAATAATACTGCATAAAACATCTTAAACATTTTGTAATAATTGGGAAGACTAAAACATCATCTAAAAAAAAACAAGATCCCCAAAAATGGTTAGAATTTTCAAAAAGTATCAAGACATCACAATGTACCCTATATATAGAGAGAATATCCAAAAGATTTCGTCACCAAACAACTCTCTACAAATATGGATCATTAAGATACAAATTATATCCCTCTCATTGAACAATGAATTATGTTTTTCAAATTTCCATCCTGAAAAATCAGGCTTAATAATATTTTGAACAACTGCATTCTTCATCTAAACAGGGGTAGTCGATGAAATTAACTCACAATCTACACCATAAAGCCAAACATTCATCTATTTATTTGCAGAATACCTATTAGATATTTTTCAATAGATACCCTCCCCCACAAGGACCTTAGATTCCTAAATACCACAGCATAGAAAACATAAATCATGTATATGTGGAAGTACCAAAAAATAAAAATGGTGGAAATATTTTTCACTTTGGACCCATGAAGAAATTGAACTATGGAAAAATAAAATTTTCAAACATTACTGTGAAAGAAGAGATTTGTTAAAAGATACCATATTATGGAATACCAATAATTTTTCCTCTTTAGAGAGATATTATCTTTCCAATGAAACCATGTGAATCTTATTCTGGTAATCCATAAAACCCCACCAGATATCAGAGAACATGGAATAAAAATTATGGATATGACTTCCTAGAAGTTTCAAGAGAGACCTAAAATAAGTAGGAATTTATTTTACCACTGATCTGATTAAGACAATATTCACATCCTTGATAGAACCTTCCCCATACAAACATTAATTTAAATCAAACCCCTCTCAATAGATGATGTAGACACATCTATTTTAAATCTTCTAATAACAATTGTAATTCCCAAATTCTTTCTATTATTAAGAGCCATTTTATCATCTAATAGAGGATATAAATTATCCTTCTACATGACAAGATAAGGTTTGTTTTTCAACTTTATTGTTTAATAATTTTTGTCTTAGATCTATGAATGGGGGTAACATTGTGGATAAACACATTTCAATGTTTATTATATCATCTAATATTTGGATTTGGCATAAATCTATGCCTATTATAGATTTTCCTTTTGTATTCACATATTTTAATATATATTTGGAAGAAATTTATTTGTATATTTAAAAATAAAAATAATTGTTTTACTTATAGAAATTATAATAATAATTATTTCATATTTCATATGTTATTTAGTTATATTATAAAATCATGGAGTGGGGGATAAAAACAACTGGTGAGGATTGTGAAAAATATTAAGATAGTATGGAAGGGGATTCCATAATAAAATTAGGAAGAAATATATATTACAATAATGGAATAGTTAATGTTATATTATAAGAAAGAAATATTTAGGGAAATAAAAAAATAATGTATGAATGTAAAACCAAATTATTTTTAATGCCTCATGAAAAACCAAATTGTTAGGATTATAATAAATATCGAGAAATGGGAGAAGAGGCTTCCATAATAATATTAGGAATCAATATACATAATCATGATGTATGAGGTAAAATGATATTGAAAATAAGAAATATTTAGGAAAAAAGAGAATATTTTATGAATAAAAAACCATATTATTTTGTAATCACATATAAGTATATATTATTGAAGAAAAATATCATTTCATTCAAGTATATTAATTAATTAATTAATTAATAGAAAAAAATATAATATATATAATTTCATTCAAAAGTGAAATTACTATAATCAGTTCTATTTATATTTTTAGTATAAATAAAAATCAATTATAAATAATTTAGAATTTATAAATATAATTTAATTTAAATTAATAAGTAAATTATAAAAATTTGTAAATATAAATAAATTTTAATTATAATTAATATTAACATTTACCATATTAATAAACATATAAAAATAGTCACTAGAAATAAATATAATAATAATAATAATAATATTTTAGAAATATATATATATATATATCCATATGTCTATTATAAATATAATTAGAAATATATTTAGAGTACTCAGAGAGTAGTGAAGGATGAGTGATTTTATAATTATAATCATTTTATTGGTAATACATTTATATATAAGAAATATATATATTTATTAGATATATAATTAAAAATATATTTAATGTACTAAGAGAGTAGTGAAAGATGGGAAATTCTAGCATTATAATCATTTTATATAATTATAATTATAATATAATTAGATATACATATAAAAATATTACTATTATAAAAAATATAATTAAAAGATTAATTTATTTTTTTAAAAATTATCATTTAATTTTTTTTACTATAAATATATTTTAAATATTTTTTTTACTATAAATATATTTTAAATATATTTATTTTAAGTATTACATGTAACGCCCCGACCCCAGTTACCTAGAGTCGGTGCATTATTACATAACATTGGCATGATCACAAAAGATCAAGTCTCGAAATACCGATTAGTTTAGTAGCCTTAGAAACAAGATTAATACATAAGTTCAACTTTATAACTTGAAAAGAAATACAACACAAATATATTTCATTAGAAACATCCAAGCCTCCTAGATTATGCCTGCAGGTCACGCATAAATAACTTCTTCATATCCTGGGAAAATGAAACATATGAAAGGGGAGAGATCAAACGATCAGTAAGGGTAAGTAATACAACGGAAAATGACATAAATATTAATCATGGTAAATAATTGAAACAACTTGCCTTTACCAATAATAAACATGAATACTTTTATGGTAAGAATCTGAGTTGAGTAAATAATGTCATAACAAAACATAATCCTGGGTATTCTATTAGTCGAATGACCACATGAACCATCAAAATTATTTCCATAATGAGGGAATGTATAATGCCGGACATTCTGAAACATTTCATCAAGGCCTCAGCCAAGACGTCTAAACTTGATTAAGGCCTCGGCCAAGACCATAAATCAAATTGGGAAAGGGACTCGGCCAATTACACATCTAGTTGTCTCATGAGACCTACCGATGCATCGAGGAGCTATAGCGGGCTCCACCCATCACTTACTAAGTCCAATACATTCCTTATATGAAAAGGATTAAACATATCATAGTCATTCGTATTAAAAATAGCATAAGAAATGTCAATAATTTAACAATAAATCATGAATGATATAAAAATAGCACATCCACAGTCAAATATATCAAAAAAACTACAATACAATAAGGAAGTTTCATATCATAATAAATCAAATCCAAATGAACATAAAATCCATCAAAGGCTGTTGATATAGATGAAATAAAAACACTTTTTAGGGAAATATCTCTTTCTATTTTGAAATCATTTAAGAGTCACATAATTATAAAATAAAACATTTACTTTGAAAATATTCTTATAAGATTGTAAGGGAAGCTTATCGGAGTTTATAATGGTAGAAAGTAGCCGCACCCATCATATAAGTTAAAAAATTCATTCTTTCCTCAATTTTGTCAAAAAGGTTAAAAATGACCATGTTATGAAAACGATGGAAAGATTCCTTTATAAACATCTTATAAAAAGTCAAACAAGGGTATTAATGACTTTAACCCATATTCTATAAAATAGTAATAATGTTTTGAAATACATTTTTAGGAAACATGGATGTGAATGATAAAGAGGTCCCAGTAGACAATTATGTATAAACAACCTCAGATAATGAAGAGATTGTGAAATAAACCCTTACCTTGTACTTTCCCTTGGTTGAGGGTAGGTGAAACTCCTGTATAATGGTGAAATAATTTATACAAGAATCATATACATTAATATGATATCATATATGATCTTTTACCATTGATTTGTTAATAACATCTTAGTATTATCATCGTTTCAGGTGTAAACTTACTCGTTTTCTTTTATATATTTTGTTACATAATCCATGTTTGTTATGAATAGGTTGTATATTATTCATATCCAGAATGATATCAAGTACATAAAAATTATTTTTAATCATAAAATGGAAATTATAATTGCATGGATACAATGGGGAATGAATCGCATCACGTTCGTGGAGACAGTAGTCCGTACGTACACACGAGCGACAATATCTTTCTTTCGATATTAAAATAATATATTATTGGATGGTATATCATATATAGAGAATTATTATCATGTTATAACTATTATTTACATGAATTACAAATCATTATTATACACATCTAAATAATAATGTTTTGAATAACAATTACACCACGACGTGGAGATGGTAATCCGTACGTACGGACGTATGGTGACATGTCATTCAAAGGATGGATAGAATAATGAATATGGTTGTAACATATTTATAATAAAATAACATTATATATAAGATACTGTAGTTATTATTTTATAAAGGAAATAACAATGAATGAATAAGTTTAAGAAGAAAGGAACTTGAAAAAATGTGGTGAAAACATTACCTCTTCTTCGGGTTCTTTCTTTTTATTTGATCTAAAGGGATCCTTAGAATGGCTTTCTGATCAAACTGAGGCCTCTAGGTTGAAGTGAGGGAAGTTGAGAGAGTATTTGGGTAGGGTTTGTCTGAACCAAAAGGCTTTAAAGGTGTGAATAATTGGTTAGAAGTGGTGTCCTTTTATATGGGGGAGGAGGGGATTTTTAGGAAAACTTAAAGTATTATTTTATAATAAAATCATATTCTGTTTCTAATGGCTAAAAAGTATATTATTAAACTTATAATGTGGGGATGGGTCAAATTCCTTTCAACCAATATATTTTAGATAGGTTTGGGTCATTATATGAACCTTATCTTTTAGTTTTAACTCTTAGTTAATTAGATTGACATTTACCATATACCTTTATATTTTTATATTATATAGTTAATAAACATACTATATACATTAGAGAGACCCCCATGTGGTCCATTAATGATACACCTATCATTATATAATTCCTTTGGTCAAACCTTAGATTTTTCGGAATAGAATATCAATTAATAATATAATACTTGTTTTAAAAACTGATTAATGTCAATTTTGACACTATTCAATAATTGATTTTTATTAAAGTCTTAAAAACTTTATTAATTCAATAAAAATTCATTTAAGAAATACTAACATGTAATACTAACCAATTAAAGTCATGTATGTCACCAAAACTTTTAAATTATATTTATTTTTACTTTTATAATACCAATTATTTGATTCTTTTATTATTAAGGAAAATACTACAACATTATTGTGTCATAAATAAATTTAATTATTAAATGTATAAATATTATAAATAAAATTCCATTATTTAGGAAATCTTTTTATATTTCTTATGAATATTTATAGTTGAAAATATAACATATATAACTCTATGTAAAAATTCTTTTTCTAAAAGGTATATGCTTTTGTCATTTTTGTATTTACTTTAATTTAATTAATATACAGTGTCCTTATCACCTACAAGTGGCTCTATGTGGTCCCAAAATCGACCCCAAGATGCCCATTTTCGGACATGTATCGTCCAATAATGTTAGTACATGTTTTAGGGTAATTTAGTATTATTATAATATTATTTTTTTACCCTTATTTACCAGATTTACCCTTCAACCATGGTAAATAAAATATTTACCGAAGTAATTATTCAAAATGTCTAAAAATAAAAGTTAACTATTTACACAATTTAGACATCCTGATGCCTAATATGGAATTAATTTTTCTAAATTCAAAACACAGATGTGGAAGAAATTAATTTAAAATTAATTACCTTTGTTAAAACAAAAGCGTGTTTTTAAGAGATAATAACTATCAAAAGATTGACACTTGTTTATGTCTGGTTTAATTCTCAAATTATGTCCAATGACCAACATTGTATTAAATGGTAAAAATATATTCTAAATATACTTTAAAACCACTCAAATTCATAATTTATCACTATTAATTATTTCGATTAAAAAAAGTTTTTTTTAAATAAAATTTAGTAATTTTCACTATTCATCAAAATATAAAAGTTATCTGAAAAGTACCAAAATTTCACCCTAGGATAATTTAGATATTAAGAATCCAAAAATGAAGTCCATTTTGAGAGATAAAATTTTTAAAATTTCAAAAAGTGGGCATTACTATTCATAACAGCTACTTTGATTGGTCGCGGTGTGTTAGAATCTTGAAGTTGCGTACAACACATGCTACTGTATTATTCAAAGAGAATTGTAACGTGGAATATTGGGGTGTTACATTCTCCCCTCCTTCAATAAATTGTGTCCTCACAATTTATGCTCAGTATTGGAAACTTGGGGTTGACATTTCAAAATATATTAGTTGAAATCCCACATCGAAAAATGGATTAATGAGGCCTATATTTAAAATATAGAGTAGTAAGTATGAAGGTTTCCAAAAATAAAACATACTAGGGTTGCATTTAGGAAAACATGGATATGGAAGAAAAATATTACCATAAATACCTTATGTAGAGTGGTAGAGAACCTGGCTATGAAAAATCCAACAATCACAAAGCCATACATTTGTGATGATCTAAGGTACCATCTAGGACAACCTTTTTGTTCTATGTTCCTTTTCTTAATTTTGAGGAATTTATTTATGATATTGGATAAGATCATAAGGAGATATACTTACTTTATAATTAGAGTTTTATCCATTAATAAATTTCTACCACAAACTCATCTTTCACTCCAAAACATAATACAACTCAAAAATGCTCTATTTATCCAAATCGTATATGGTTCCAAATATAAACATATATCATTTAAATGATGAAAACTATTTTGTAACAAGCAAGGAATTACTCTAGGGTAGTGGTAGGTAATAAAGGGCCATCACACTATGATTGTGAATTCGATTCCTACAGCTTTGTCCGACGCGACGGGTTATCGCCCGACACACAGGTTGTCCTTTTCCAAGACTATAGTATTATAATATCAAAAGAAATGTTTGAACCTTAAACAATACCATCCAAAGTTAAACTTAATTCATTTCAAACATTATAGTCATCCAAAATACCCTTGTCTAGACTCTATGTAAGAGGTATCTAAATTCCAAAATCAATTGTAACATCACATTCCCTAATCAAAGTAAAGTTTCTCTTATTGTAACATACTGAAAATATGATTACCTTAGTCATATTAAAACCTTAATGAAAACAACAATTACTGCAGTAAAATCCTTATATATATCACATTATTCTTATAACTAGAATATAGTTCTTGAGTCCAAAAACAAAAATACAATAATTATTCAACTTCAACTATAGTAAGATCATACGCTTGTCCTTGCTCCCTTGGACTTTTCTGAGGTAAGTTTCCTTAGAGATTAGGAAATTAATTATCATAATTCCCCATTTATCTACAATTATAGAATTCAATTTTGACAACAAATTTATTTCCCTTGCAATCATGAGATTGTTGTCCTTTTTCACCACACTTGTAACAGACTCCCATTCCTTTTCGGCAAGAACCATGGTGTTTCTTCCCATAATTATCACATAATGGAAAATCCTTCTTTCCCCTTTTCCCATTAAATATCTCTTTCTCCACCATTCTCTTATTCTCTTGCTTTACATTATTGTCATAAGATTTAGAGAATTCCTTTTCTGTCTTGATAGCACATGAGGCAATATCTTCGTATGATGAGAAGGATTGAAATACTAAATAACGGCGAAGAAATGGTTTTAACCCATCAAAGAAACGATCAATATTACTCTTGGGTTACGTATATAATCTACAGCATGTCTTGATAACCTTGTAATGTTAGCCTCATTCTCATAATCCTTTTTCCTCAGACTAAGAAATTGTCTTTCCATATCTGCTCGATGGTCATGAGGAAAGAATTTTCTAAGAAAATTTCTTTAAACTCCCTCCATTCCATACTTGATAATTCTTCATCCTCCTTCGTGTTTTGAATCAATGACCACTATTGATCAGCATCTCCAGTGAGGTGATAAACTTCCATCACAACTTTTTCCCTTTAAATACACTGAAAGACTGAAATATTTTCTCTAGGGAACTTATCCATTTCTCAGCTACCAATGGATTTGTATTACCATCGAATGTTGGTTGTTTTTTCCTCATGAAGTGATCTAATATTGATACTCCTCATTATAGATCAGGGTGCCCCATACGGGTAAGGTTATTATTCATAACTTGAGTGAGTTGTCCCAGTATGGTGATAAGCAGATCAACACCAGTTGTATCGCTGGCTCCACTATAATTTTCTTGAGTAGGAGGGAAATCCCTACATGGAGTACGTGCATTGATACGATTTCTATTCCTTCCACTAGGTTTCATTTCTAAACAATGGCATAAAATAGATTAGTTTATGAATCGAAATACATAATTCCAAACATGAAAAATACCTAACGTAAATTGAAAAGTTTATGGATATAATCCATAATCATAAAAATGTTTACATTGAGTAAGCATATACTCATAATCCATTAATAATGGTTTGTAAAGAAAATGAGAATTATCCTAAGCATATCCCCCGGGAGTGTCGTAACCAAGAGTGCAGCAAGGACCGTTGTTGTGCACCAGTTCCCATTCAATTTTAGCTCAAAGTGGTGTTTTTGGGTTTTACCCATAGGTATATCTGTTCCAGAGCCGCCTCTACCTGCTCGTATCTAGAAAGAGATGTATTTCTCGGAAAACTCACAAAATCTGTACGATACCAAAATTCTAGGTAGTTTTTCTATACTAATCCCCAAAATCTATCTTAGGGCTATGTGATCTAATCAGAGTTTATATAAATCTAGCTTACATGGTTTGTACTAAACTTCCTCTGATACCAACTGTAACACCCCAACCCCAGTTACTCAGAGTTAGTGCATTATTATATAACATTGGAATGATCACAAAAGATCAAGTCTCGAAAGACCGATTAGTTTAGTAGCCTTAGAAACAAGATTCATACATAATTTCAATATTACAACTTGAAAAGAAATACAACACAAATATATTTCATTAGAAACATCCAAGCCTCCTAGATTATGCCTGCAGGTCACTCATAACTAACTTCTTCATATCTTGGGAAAATGAAACATAATAAAGGGGTGAGCTCAAACGCTTAGTAAGGGTAAGTAATACAGCAAAAAATGACATAAATATTAAGCATGATAAATAATTGAAACCACATGCCTCTACCAATAATAAACATGAATACTTTTATGGAAAGAATATGAGCTGAGTAAATAATTCCATAATAAAAAATAATCCTGGGTATTATACTAGTTGAATGATCACATGAACTATCAATATTATTTCCACCATGAGGGAATGTATAGTGCCAGACATTCTGAAACATTTTGTCAAGGCCTCATCCAAGACGTCTAAAAATGATCAAGGCCTCGACTAAAACCATAAATGAAATTGGGAAAGGGCCTCAGCCAGTTCCACGTCAAGTTGTCTCATGAGACCTACCGATTCATCGAGGAGCTATAGCGGGCTCCACCCGTCACTTACTAAGTCCAATACATTCCTCATATGAAAAGGTTTAAACATATCATAAAAATTCGTATTAAAACTAGCATACAAAATGTCAACACTTTAACCATAAATAATGAATGGTATAAAAATAGAACATCCACAGTAAAAAATATCACAAAACATTTAATATAATATGGAAGTTTTGCATCATAATAAATCAAATCCAAATAAACATAAAATCCCTCAAAGGATGTTAACATAGATGAAATCAAAAATCTTTTTAGTGAAATATCTCTTTCTATTTTGAAATCATTTAAGAGTAACATAATTATAAAATAAAACAGTTTCTTTGAGAATATTATTATAATATTTTAAGGTAATCTTCGATGAGTTTATAATGGTAGAAAGTAGCGGCACCCGCCGTATAAGTTAAAAAAGACATTCTTACCTTAATTTTGTCAAAAAGGTTAAAAAGGACCTTGTTTGGAAAACGATAGAAAGATTCCTTTATAAACAACTTATAAAAATTCAAACAAGGGTATTAATGACTTTAACCCATATTTTGTAAAATAGTAAGAATGTTTTGAAATAAATTTTTAAGAGACATGTATGTGGATGATAAAGAGGTCCCAGTAGATTATTATGTATAAACAACCTCAGATAATGAAGAGATTGTGAAATAAACCCTTACCTTGTACTTTTCCTTGGTTGAGGGTAGGTTAACCTCCTGTGTAATGGTAAAATAATTGTTACTAAATTATAAAACAATCATATACATTAATATGATATCATATATGATCTTTTAACATTGATTTGTTAATAATATCTTAGTATTATCATCGTTCGGGTGTTAACTAACTTGTTTTATTTTATATATTTTGTTACATAATCCGTGTTTTTTATGAATAGGTTGTATCTTATTCATATAAAGAATGATATCAAGTTATTAAACATTATTTTTAATCCTCAAATGATAATTATAATTGCATGGATACAATGGGGAATGAATCTCATCACGTTCGTGGAGACGCTAGTCTGTATGTACGCATGAACGACAATATCATTCTTTCAATATTAAAATAATATATAATTGGATGGTATATCATATATACAGAATTATTATCATGTTATATTTATTATTTACATTAATTACACATCATTATTATACCCATCCAAATAATAATGTTTTGAATAACAATTACACCTCGACGTGGAGACGGTAAGCCGTACATATGCACGTATGGTGACATGTCATTGAAAGGATGGATAGAATACTGAATATGGTTGTACCATATTTATAATAACATCAAAGTATATATAAGATACTGGAGTCATTATTTTAGAAAGGAAATAACAAAGAATGAAGATGTTGAGGAAGAAAGGAACTTGAAAAAGGGTGGTGAAAACTTTACCTCTTCTTCGGGTTCTTCCTTTTGATTTGATAAAAGGGATCCTTATGATGGCTTTCTGATCAAACTAAGGCCTCTAGGTTGAAGTGAGTGAAGGTTAGAGAGTGTTTGGTCAGGGTTTGGCCTAACAAAAAGGCTTCAAAGGTGTGAATAATTGGTTATAAGTGGTGTCCTTTAATAAGGGTGAGGAGGGGCTCTATAGGAAAACTTAAAGTATTATTTTATAATAAAATAATATTCTATTTATATTGGCACAAAAGTGGATTATTAAAAGTCTAAGGTGAGGATGGGTCGAAATAATTTCAACCAATAGATTTTATATAGGTTTTGGGTAATTTTATTAACCTTATCTTGTAGTTTTAACTCTTAGTTAATTAGATTGATATTTACCATGTCACTTTGTATTTTTATATTATATAGTTAATAAAAATACTATATACATTTAAGAGACCCCAAAGTGGTCCATTAATAATACATCTATCATGATATAAGTCCTTCGGAAGAACCTTAGATTTTTAGGAATATAAAATCAATTAATAATATAATACTTGTTTTAAAAACTCATTTATGTCAATTTTGAACCTATTAAATAATTGATTTTTGTTAAAGTATTAAAAACTTTATTAATTCAAAAAAAAAAAATTCATTTAATAAATGATAACATAAAATATTAACCAATAAAAGTCTTGGATGTCACCAAAACTTTAAAATTATATTTATTTTAACTTTTATAATACCAATTATTTGATTCTTTTATTATTAAGGACAATACTGCATCATTATTGTGTAATATATAAATTTAATTATTAAATGTATAAAAATTATAAATAAAATACCATTATGTATGAAATCTTTTTAAATTTCTAATTATTAATTATAGTTGAAAGTATAACATATATAACCCTATGTAAAAATTGTTTTCCTAAAAGGTATATGCTTATGTCATTTTTGTATTTACTTTAACTTAATTAATATAAAGTGTCCTTATCACCTACAAGTGGCTCCATGTGGTCCCAAAATCGACCCAAAGATTCCCATGGTCAGCAATGTATCAACAAATAAGGTTAGGACACGTCTTAGGGTAATTTATTATTATTATAATATTATTTTTTTACCCTTATTTACCGGATTTACCCTTTAACCATGGTAAATAAAATAATTACCGAAGTAATTATTCAAAATGTCTAAACACTAAAGTTACCTATTTACACAATTTGGAAATCCTGATTCCAAATATGGAATCCATTTTTCTAAATTCAAAACACAGAAGTGGCAGAAATTAATTTAAAATTAATTCCCTTTGTTAAAACAAAAAGCATGTTTTTAAGAGATAATAACTATCAAAAGATTGACACTTGTTTATGTCCGATTTATTTGTCAAATTATGTCCAATGACAAAAATTGTATTAAATGGTAAAAATATATTCTAAATATATTTTAAAACCACTCAAATTCATAAATTATCACTATTAATTATTTCGATTAAAAAAGATATTTTTAATTTAAATTTAGTTATTTTCACTATTCATCAAAATATAAAAGTTATCCGAAAATTACCAAAATTTCACCCTAGGCTAATTTAAATATTCTGAATCAAAAAATGAAGTCCATTTTGAGAGATAAAATTTTTAAAATTTCAAAAAGTGTGTATTACTATTCATAGCAGCTACTTTGATTGGTCGCGGTGTGTTAGAATCTCGAAGTTGCGTACAAAACACGATACTATATTATTCAAAGAGAATCGTACCGTGGAAGATTGGGTGTTAAATTAAATCAAAAAACATATATGTGGTCTTTTGGTTGAACCAATCTTATATTTTCATAGTAACAATTATATTTAGTTTAGAATATAATACTACTAATTATTTAGTAATTCACATTATTATTTGAAAATATTCTATATTCATAATGAGGTGCATGAAAATGAATTCGAAGGATTTGGAAAAATATTATAAAACGATAGAATACAGGATTATAGAATTAAATTATTATGTAATATATGTAATTTGAATAGAAAAGTGAAAAATATAATAAAAAAAGAAATATTTATTCATATTAAAAATAGTTTACAAAGAAAAGACTTATACTCTTTTAACCTCTCTTAAAAATATTTTAATTAATTAAATAATTATTTTAACATATAATTTATATAATTAAATTTTAATGATAAATTATTTAAATAATTTTTTATATTTATTTTAATTTGAAAAATATATCAACTAAAAAAATTAAAATTTATATATATTACAATGTTAATGAAAAATTAAAAGTACTATATTTATATTCATATAAATATAGCTATAAAGATTAACTATACCAATATAATTTTCACAGTATCCGGTCCATAGGAGTTTTGGATCCTCATAATTGGAGTTTCTATATAGGGTTCCTCCTAGTTTGGGAAATCAGTGCCTTGTTGCATCATATATTATTTTCACTGGTTATTATATTTAAATTTTTTATTGGATCATTTGTTTCTCCCACACTAGTTGGATTTTTTGGTTTCATATATTCACATTGGTTGGTGACAGATCACCAGTTTTTGATTTGGTGCTAGGTGTACCTTTATCTTTTACTACATTTTTTGTCAAATATTTCATAAAAACATATTAGTGGATCACCAGACAGTCAAATTCTTTGTTAACGAAATGTCTTCATCATTTGGGTGTCTTTCTATTAATTGACTAGGCCACTCAGGTGGTCTCCATCTTCTATGAAAGGACGAGGTTGATATCTCGGTTGAATGATTCTCTCAAACCACATTTAAACATATATCCATCAGTTTGATGTGACTATTTTGGATTTTGATGGGTTTTATGGATGGATTAGTCTTAAGGATATAGGGAATTCTTAGAATCTTCTCACATCATTATGGGAACGGCCATCGAGATCGTCCTTATTGGTGGGTATTTTAATGAAATAATATTACAATATTAGAAAATAGGGGGTGATTTCAGGCCAAATAGGATAATAATGGAGTTTTGACAGGCTATACAAACATTGATTCTCTCCAAACTAGGGTATTTTGGTGAAACCTTCACTTGGTTTCATGGAAAATCTAAGAGCACATGTATCACAGAATTCTAAGACTGGTTTTGGGCACTACTAAAAGGTCTAATATCTTCAATCTATACCAAGTCACTCATCTTTATCCCAAAACATCATATTATTTTCCCATTATCATCATCACCTTCTCTAGTTAAAGAATAACATAAATTGAGTATCATTTTATATTCTAAAGCTACTCGACCAAGGAAATATATTGTGAATAATTTTTATGATCATCCTAGATGTTGGGGCCCCGGATATATAATAGAAAAATCATCATGTGGCCACTAATTTGTAATAATGGAAAACTATATTGTTTATCTATGCCAATATTAAGTTCAATTCCATCTAAAATATATTTAATGGGATATAATTCTACCCCCTTAGATGTGTCCATATTGAGAAATGTTTGTCTTGAAGCTATTCTGGATGCATATCTTAGGATAAAGGAGATATAGTCCACACACACCCACCAAAATCACATCAAATAAGGTGCCTCTAATACTATTTATCTCCACTAAAAATCCATTGTAGGGTGGGGAGAGAATCTTATCATCTACTACACCATTACAGATGATTCTTACGATTCTAATGAAATGGGTATTCATGACTATATCTTCCATTTTTTACTAGTGATTTATAAAGGTGCAGATTCTATTATTTACAATGATATATCATCTTATATTAATCCATTAATTATAGATTCTATTAATCACCACCATACTTGTGACATTTATGATGATGAAATTTTGTTGGTCCATAACCAAATTCACTCTAAAAAGCACCAATACTAGACAATTTCATTGATATTTATAAAAAAACTCGTTTTGGATATTATGGGTCTAAATATTTTGTACCTAAAGAAGGATCTCTGGAAGGGTTATTCTAATTTATTCTCTATTAAGGACAACTTAATTACCAGTATCCAAATGATTAAAAAAACCAATTTCATCTCAAGATTTAAACCCATAAATTTATGTAATGTGACTTACAAAATCTTTTCAAAGATTTCAGTGAATCAGATGCGAGTTTGTTTAACTTATATTATCTCTAAAGACCAACCTTCCTTTTTACTAAAGGGAACAATTTTGAAAATTCCATTATAGCTCATGAATTTTTCCATTTTATGGAAACACCCTCAGTGGATAAAATAGGTTTTATGTCTTGGAAGCTTGATATGAAAAAATCTTATAAGAGAGTGGAATGTTCTATTCTCATGTTTTTGATAACCATGTTGGGATTCGATAATAAATGGATCAAGGGTATTATCAAATGAGTCACCTCTATTTCATTCAATATTAAAATAAATAGTGGACTCATTAATATATTGTTCCATATTAGGGGTCTCTATTAGGGGAACCTCTCTCTCAAAACTTATTTATATTTGTGGTTGATGTTTTCTATAATATTTATTTTATGAAACAACCTGAAAATATTATTCATGGAGTTATGGTATTTCTCTATACCCAACATATTTTCACCTCTTTTTTTGTTGATGAAGATAGTTTACTATTTTTTTAGGACACTCCTGAAGAATTTTTTTCTATATGTACTATTATAAATAGCTATGAATGGGCATACATAAAGTTGGTTAATCTTTAATAATATGAAATCTTCTTCAGACCAGGTGTTCTTTTCAGTGAGAATCATATCCTTTTATATGTTTCACACACCCGGGTGGTCGATAAGGATTAAAAATATCTAGGACTCTCCTCTCTTTTTGGCTAATAAAAAAAGGATGTGTTTTTAGGTATCCTAGATAGGCTGGAAAAAATATTTAAGGATATAATTTTAAAAGAATCTATAAAGAGTATATAAAATTCTTATAAAATGTACATCCTAATAAATCCCAACATACATTATGTCCCATTTTAAAGACCCAAGATTTTTTATTGAACAATTTCTCTGTCACCTAGCTAACTTATGGTTGGGTCTAAATAATGGGCGGAACAAAATTCGTTAGATTTCTTTGGATAAGAACTATAGTAATAAATCTTGTGGGTGAATGGGTTTTTAGGATATACATCACTTCAATAACACTATCTTATCTGAGAAGGGTTGACAGATTATACATCACCCTAATTCATTGTGTGCCATTATTCTCCAGGGAAAATTCAATCCACATTCATACTTTTGTTAACCATACGTAGGGACCTATCCTAGTTTTCTATAGAGAATATTGTGGGGGTTTGTGCAAGATGATCAATAATGGCCTTTATTAGAGGATTAGAGATGGTGTAAATGTTATGGTTTGGAAGGACCCATTATTGGTTAATTTTAGGGTTTTTCAGTTATCTCCCCTATGATCCCTTGTTGGAATACATATTGATTTTCTATATTTTTAATGAGATTATCAATGGATAGGGCACTGAAAAATTAGACACCTAGTTTACTAAGAGAGACAAGAAAATTATCCTTATCATCCCTTGCATGTGGGACTTATTCCTGGATCATAAGTGATGGAATAATGAACCCTCAAGCTCATGATTGGTTAAATCAGGTTGTAATATTTCTTTTTAAACACCATTAATGGAGGATGATGAGATGTGTAAGACTCAGGAAGCTTGTTGTTCCACCCAAGATTCTATTTTTTGGTGTAAAACATTCCCATGAATTTTAAAAACCAAGGAGTTCCTTATATTTATTCCTGAAACTAATAGCCCAATCTACACACTGAATCACTTCTTCTAAATAATCCATTCATGTATTTTTTAACTTCCCTGGGTCTAGTGTTGTATATATTTCCTTGTTATAAAATGATGATACTTTTTTTGATTTTTAACATGAATTTTTAGAACTCTTAAAGAACTTTGTTTCAACCCTTCCAGCATAGACAATGAATATTTTTTTCATAATGGAATGGATGATTTGGGTTAGTCATAATGATATAATTTTTAACCAGTTAGAAATACCCTAGTTTTTTGAGTTAAGAGGGATTTTTATTCATTGTCCATTTGAACCAAAACCATTAACTTGATTTTTTCCCTTAATTGATGCTAAATTTTGGTATTTTATGTCCTCATTAGAAAGGATCCTTGAATATGAATGTGGACACATCCCTTTTTGAAGAAGTAATTACCAGTGCTAGTGTTATTTTATAGGATTGTATTGGCTCAGTTTTTACTACTCGATAACCCTCCATCACCACTTTCAGGATTCCACTAGATATATAAGACCAAGATATTATTTTCAACTTAGAATTTTATTACGAAATAAGATGTAGATATCTTATCATGGATTCATATTACCTTATTATTTTCACTACTATCACTACACTAGAATGTGGACTACAATAATTCAATTTTTCAACAAAAAAGATTCATTCTCTTTAACACATATTCACAAAATGTTCCTTTTAATTTACCAAAAGGGTGGCTAATTGAGATTCTCACCTGTTGAAGACACGAGACCTTTATGGTGCATCATAAGATAGGATAAATGATTTATTTATTGAGTTTCTTCACTAATAATCAATGATCTTTTATATAAAATTAAAATTCATTTCTCCTAAAAAACAATATTATCTTGCAGTTGAGGGTTTACTTGAGTGATAATGTCACCCCATAATTTTACATATAATAAAGGTTGAAATCTAGGTATCCATTTTAAGTGGAGATTTATCTTTCCATTTATGGCATTAAAATGTGGCCACCACTATATTCATGATCATGCTTGCTACATATTTGTAGGTAGAAAGGTGGAATTATGATAGTAGTTTAATGGTATGGGGAGAATTGGTTGGTTGCGTGACATGGAAACACATAGACATTGGTGGGTGGGTGGCTCAAAAAAGATATGGGTATGTTGTAACCCATCATCAGACCATCTATCAACTCATATATTTGATGTTGGATGTGTTAGAATCCATTTCCAATCGTCCTAGGGCTTCCAAGCCCAATACATAAGCCCCTATAGGGTTCCAACCTAAAACACATGAATGATAGGAGGAATTTCCCATCCAATATTATATATGTGACAACATCCTCTACAAAAATTAATGTGAAATTATGTGTGTACCCAAAAATTATCCCTTCAAACCAAATACCACAGAACCGAAACTTCCCTTTGATGACAATCCATCTTTTCCAAATTATCCTACACAAGCACCACCATTTCCCTCATAACTGGGACACATAACCCTTCCACTATTATTAGATAGTATTTTGATACACATAACCACCACCGATCTATATATTCTAACTCAATCAATCATTATAATTCAAAGAAGGGTTTGGGTCATTCAATATATCACCAAGATTATACTATACCAGTGACACCACTTCTTAGGATCCATTTCCTCTAGTTTTGGATCATCTAATCCTAGCACATAATCTTTTATGGGGTTACATATTTATACCATTGGTTTCTAGGAGGAATTTTCTCATCCAATATTATATGTGATCCACCATTCTTTTAGAATCTCTATGTGGGATTGTACATTGACCCAACATGATGGAGAGGTTATATCCAAAGTGTGACTGAGGGAAGCGCAATATGAATGTTCCTAGAAGGGGGTGGGTTGATGTTCTAATTTTTAACATAGAACACTTATGTGATCAGGCATATGACTTGGTGTGACTAGAAGGTGGATAAACAATAAAACTAGAATGAATCACTAGGTGGATGTTTCAAAAGAGTGATGTGTGTGTTGTCTCATAGTAACTGGCCTTATACCTAGATGAACATTCGATGTGTGATGGAGGGATTACATACCATAACGCGATTGAGGATAACATAAAATGAATGTGCTCACATGGGGGTTTTATGATGTAAATACTAGTGAAAAATAAGGGGTTATGGAAACTCATATGAGACTATAGGTCATTTTCTTCTTGGGTGTTTGGTCAATAATTAGATTTGCCTTTGTGAATTCAAGGTCTTGATATTTTAGGCCTTATAGATGTAATAAGATATTTCTTTTGGTTGTATGTTAATCATTTAGGGCATGACCTACTAGAGTGTTTCAATATGTCTATATTTGTGGTGCAAAGTCCCTTCTTCCAAATATAGACTATTATAGTAAAAGAAGATATATATATATTAGAAATATAAATAAAAATATATTTAGAGTACTAAGAGGGCTATGTAAGAAGGGTAATTATATCCTTATAATCATTAAATTTAATTATAGTAATAATATTATTAAACGTATTTAATATTTTTTATTAATTAAAGTATAAATAAAATGTCAAATAATATATTATAAGTAATTTCATAAAATTTAATTAATTATAAAAACTATAATGATTTTTTTAAAACAATAATTTTTTTAAAAGAACATCAACCTAGTTATTCTTATTTTGATCCTACTTTAATATGTTTGTGCATGTGTTTATTATTTTAGTATATATTTCTCCATACTGTTAATATAATAAATTAAAAATATTACTAAAAAACTAATTAATTTTTTAATTTTAATATTTAAATTTATTAATTATTTTTATCACAAAACGAAATAATTTCATGTTTTTTTGACAAAATCATAAAATTGGTTGTTTGACTGAAGATAAAATAAAATATGTCAAATTATTGAAAAAATATAATATTTTCCATAGTGAATGAATTAGCCGAATCCTTGATTTTTTATATACACAGAATCCTAATTTTCTCATCTTTTATATAATTTCCTAACCCCACCAAATACCTAATCACACTGTACTTCCCTTGTATCTTATCTTATACTCATAATAAATCTTCTGAGTATCTACTCATTATTCTATTATTTGATTGTATAGATCCATTCTATGATGAGGAGTAAACCATCTTCTCTCTTTTTATTCCCATTTTCCTTTGTACTCATCTATAGCATCATCACCATCCTTCAATTGATTATCAAAGATCATTATATGATCATGAATCATGAATGATCATTCCATTCGCAGAAGAAAATGTAATTCCATCAAAGTAAAAACCCAGTGTCAAGTTTTAGTATCCGAACATACACTGATCCAGAATAAGACCGTGGATTCACAAGTGTTCATAGAAAGGTCAACCTGTTTAATAGAGGAACACATTCAACTTTAACTGGTAGTAGCAGTATGAGGAAACCCAACACTCCTCCTACTACAACCATGAATCCAAATATGGTGGAAAACATAAAGGGTGAGACAACCCTGGAATTTACCTTTTCATGATGGTATTAGATTATGGTTTCCCCTATATTTTTTATTACCATTGAGCGTTCAAGTGCTTCTTCTTCATCCAAACCACCCCCACACCTGGTTGGTGAGAGCGCGCTATGAAAATGTTATGCAGTGAAGGCGTAAAAATATATTATAGTGGAATATTTGGATGAATTTGAAGATAATTTTATCTCGTTTTAATTTAATACTCCCTCATCCCATATTCCACAACCCATTTTTTTACTTTTATTTATGTGATTTCTTTAGAGTTGGAGATGCACATGAAGAGGTTTAAAAGAGATTTTTTCTAGTGTTGTAATTTTTTTATAAACATATTTTGTTTTCTATTAGTGAATTCAAATTTCTTACATCAGTATTTGTATAATACATGTGTATAATTGAGATTTTACTGCTCAAATATGGTTGGATTGTGTATATTTTTAATTATGTACAAATTTTTGAAGAATTAAATAAAAATATTCTATGCGGTTATATTTGGAAATAAAATTGTAACGTAAATAAATATAATTTTAAAAAATATTTAATTAAAAAAAATAAAAAAATAATAAATTTTTTATATAATAATATTTTTATCATCTATAAAAAAATACAGTTTATAACTCCACTGTATTCATGAAAATGAAAAAAGTTTCAATAAAAATTTAAATGAAAATAAAAATCAATCACAAATAATATATATATTGATTATAGTTATTAGATAAAATAAAGTTTTGTGTGACATTAATCGTGTAATAAATACTCCAATATTTATATAAGAGACGCTCAATTTTTTTTTATTTTTTAAAATGTTGTTTTTTAAATAAAAATAATTTTTTTAAGTTATAAACATTCAACATGAAAATACTAATAATGCATTCCACCATAAAATCTTAATATAAAATTTCTATAAAATTTCCAAAACATAAAATGTAAAATACCATTTGAAAATTTCCAGAGAACATTATAGTTGAAAATATGACTAAATATTTATACATGATAAAATATCAATAAAAAAATAATTTCTTAAATACTTGTGAATAATCTTATTAAATATTTTATAGTACCAAATTTAAAACCCAAAATCTATTAAAAAACATCCTTTAAAATTAAATTTGAAAAATATAATTAAATATCATAGTGTAAAATATCATTATAATTTTATAGTTCAATAATATAATGTTAGTTTTATTATGAAATTGCTCAAAAAATAAATATAAAATACAGGAAAATTTTGTAAAAAACATAGAGAGGAAAATAAATATATTAAACATTAATGGAAAATTACAATAGAAAAATACATTACCAAAATACTAGGGAAAATATAATAGAAAATTTATAATTAATATTCCAATAAAAAAATTAACTATAATAAAATTACAAATATTTAATAAATCAATAAAATAATTATTATTTAACTTCTAATGAAATTCTAATGCATTTAAGAAAATTATGTGCTATTAATGATATAATTGGTTCAATTTGATTTAATTTTTTTTGAAATAAATAAAAAGTATAATTTTATAATATAGAATTTAGTTTTATAAAATCACCAATAAACATATTTATAGTAATAAAAAAATTAATTTTAAAAGAATTATTGTTTTTATCTTATTATATAATAATATTTTTTTTCCTTTTAAAAAATTATTTACTTTGTAAATACAAAGAATGTTAATTATCCGTCTCCAACTGATTAAAAAATTATTATTTTTTGAAATATTAAGAATATTACTTTTTTTTGCTAGGTCAAGAGTCATATAATCTATTACAGTCCATTTCTAAAGTCTAATGTCTTATGATTACAGGAAAGAAAATGGGATCAATAGTCATACAATAAAAGTCTTATGTTGCAAAATACCTTTAAATAATCATATTCTTCCAATGATTAATTACATTATAAAGGGACTTATTACCATTATAGTATTCTGATAAAATATCACACCTGAATTTTTTATTGTCAAAAGAGGAATTTCTAAATAAGGAAATGGTTAATTAAATAATGTTTCTATTTCCAAAAGAACATATAGTTCCTTGGTAGAACAAAGTTGTAGTAAATGACTACCTCTTTATTTTGGTATTTTTGATGATTGTAACATGAAAAGGAAGTATTGATGATTTTTGATTATATATATATATATTGAATGTTTGAAAATATAATTGTATGAATTCAAATATAAGTACAATTGTTTTTAAGATACAAAAAATTCCTTCCATAAATTTCTTTCTATATTTTCTTCATGTTATTCTTATTGTGTTATAAAAAATGAATATATGATGTTATTATATATTCAAGATTATTTTCAACAGTTGAAGAACCTCTTAAGATTCAATTTTAAGTTATATTGTGTCTCTAAAGACATTTTTCATCATCTTTAAGTTGTTACTTGTATTTATGTGTTGAACCCCCAATACATTTTTCATCTCATTCATTGTAAAATTTTCACTATTTTTTCTTAGTGTGTGAAATCCACTAATAGGTCTTATGAAGGGATGCCCTGATGAAAGCTCTAGAAACATTTATAACAAGTTGTAGTTTCTTTCATTAAACTATCAAACTCATCAAAAAAAAGAAAGTTATATTTCAAATCACCAAGTTTGAAGAGAGAGTGTTACTTGAGTAGACAAGGGGAAATTTTTTCTCTGAACCACTATTCATATATCATTTAATTATGATTTTTTTCTTTATTTCTATTGTATATTTTTTTAATATTTATAAAGATTGATATGTGTTCTTAAAGTGGAAAGCCTAATTTTTGTAAAACTTTTATGAACTCCATTAACCCGCAATATATTAATTATATGACCTTATTGGAAAAACACTAGTGAAACATGTATGTATTCATATATTGTTTCATGCCAGTTGACTGAAAATTAGCTTTTTTTTAAAACAATTTTAATGGAAAAGTGAGAACCCAAGAAAGTATAAAATTTATACCATAAAAAACATAAGAAATTGATAAACCATTAAAATATAATTTGAGCCTACTTGACACATTATCTGTAAATAATTTTCTTTAATGATTGTTTACATCTCTTGACGAGTCATATTTTACAATATATTTGAACCAATACACCATATTTTCCCACTTTTGAATGCAGTCCTCCATTTTTAATTTCCCTACATTGAAAAAAGTTACCAAAATAAGTTCTTTCTTATTGATCCAATCCATTTTCTCCTTATTACTATCCAAAAGTAGTAGTCCCTCAATCATATAATCCTCATCCTCATGTGAGGAATTAATCAGAATAGATTCCTCCATCATTTCTTCCATAGAGAGGAAAATCATCTCCTAATGGTTTACACTATTGGGAACCTCTTTTCAAGCCTCCCTCTACTAGTCCTTAGGCACACCCTTAATGAGATAAAATATTTCAGTGGTGATCTCTATCACCACCACTAAGGAATCTTGAATCAAATTAGTTTCTCCCATCACACCTACAACATCTTGTTAAACACAGTTCGTCAATTGGTTTCCACCTTGAACCATCACACATACATTATGATCCTCCACCTTATCATGAGTTTAAAGGTTAGTATCATAATTTATCAACTTGTTGGAAGATTTTGTCTCCATCGGTTTAGGTTGGTATGAGTAGCCTTGAAATCCATTAGGTTTTTTTGAGAAGAATTTTGTTTCTTCTATATTTATTTTTTTCCACCCCTTCTTCCTCCTAGAATTGTGGATACCTCTTCCATGGTGACCCTTCACATTTTTATATGAGAAATTTATAGAGAGACAATCATAATACAAGACCCCAAGGATGCATCAACCTTCATCAGATCCCTCATCCCAGATTGAGTCTGGTTGATCATGATCCAATCCTTTAAAAAATAATCCTTCAAAATGGTTACCCAGGTGAATCGATGGTCTGATCTTTAAACCTTCCCATTTATCACTATATACAACAATCACTATGCCATGAAAAATTAGAATGGAGTAATAGATTTCAAAATATAAAATTCTTGTCTGGAAAACCACATCCTGAACAAGGTTTTTGGTGGGGCACACTGACCTAGTCCCCTGCAGTCCATCCATGTTCATGGAACCACTTCTATATCTAAAGGCCTCAATATATGAGGTTGCATTAGCTGAGGTAGGAGGACCATAGGTATATGATCTTTATAGCCTCCCTGAACTAGGGTAAGCTAGTATTTCTGAACTAACCACATCATGATTCAACCTTATAAATAAAATTTTCTACTCTGTGAGTAATCACACTCGAACAAACCTCATTTTAGATGGGAATAATTTTTTATGATCCACCCACACCTCGTTGATCGGGTACCTCACTAATGGTTGAAGACTGAGGCTCATGTTATGTCCCAACAAGTGAACCTGGACCCTCCACAATAATTAAAAGAACATGGTTCTTCACCTAATCCTTTCCCACTTCTTTACCCATCCTCAGATCAACACCCCCATAGCCAAGTCCATGATGGCATTAGGAATCCGGATTCCCCAGGTGCTAACACATAATTTGAGATGAATAAAATTGTTTACATTGTCACATGGGTAGTAGTGTTACAAGGACCCGACCATAAAAGGTTACTTAATCTTGAATTTTATACAGGAACATACATTATTACAAATTGAGTATCTTTTCAGTTTTAGAGTTTTAATGAATTTGGTTAACTTACATACATAACATACCACATTCATACAAAGAGGAAAATATTAAAAATAATATCAATTTATTTTTCAAAATATACAACATTAAAACATAAAGCTTGATTTAATTGAAAACACTCCATATCAAACATCATGAATATCTTCTTTCTCTTACCCATTCTTATATCATGTGAAAAACATTTTGAAAACTTGGGATTAGTATAAAACTCAGTAAGGGATATAAATAATGTTTTAGTCAAGTGATAACATATAAACCAATTAAACCCATATCTTAAAAACTTAAATGCATAGAATAATCATGTTTTTTTCCTTGGGACATATTTACCATATCACTCTTACATTCAACATTACATATGGAATAACCTTTTTCTCAACATCCATCTCAAGAGTTCCTAATCCATTAGAGAGCTATAATGGGGATCACCCGTCATATCTTGAGCTATAATGGGCTCAACCCAACATATCTGGAACTATAAATGGGATAAACACAACATATCTTGAGCTATAATTGGCTCAAACCAATTTAAATAATTTAAAAGGAACATATCATGGTAATAAAGTATCTTTAAATCAATAGAAACTATGAATTGCATGCACATAAAAAAATCCGTTTGAAATTTATTAAAGAGAGTTTTAAAAGGATTTTAAAAGGAAAGTCCCTTAAAATTAAATGGAGTGGGAATTAATAGAATGGATATGTGTATAAACTATAAATACACATATTAATATATCATATAAAAAAATTAATCACACCAATAATCACAATACCACAGAATGAATAAAGTAGAATGTTAACCCAAAGAATGGAAATTGGGTTACGAATTCCCTTACCTTGGGTTTTTATTACATAAAACTTTTCTAAACCTCATGCATAATGGTTAAAATAGTGTTATTAATGTAATAAAAAAACATATAAATCTTTATAATATGTTATATGATGATTTTATTACAAAATTTCACTCTTTAATTGTAAGTATTTTGTTTCTTGCATTGTTTTGGGTGCGTTTCTTTACATGATTTCCATGATTGGTTCATGATGGATATTCTTATCATTTGGAAGTGAAACGCTAGAATTGGAATGGAAATATATTTACATATTTTCATTACCATAAATTATTCCATTTATCAATTTAAATATTTATATGAGGATGATTCATAAGTTAAAACATTAATGAAGTTCGTTTAGATCATTGTAGTGGTTCTTTGATAATAACATCCTCATTTTGTTTTATAAATTAAAACCATGTGTACAAAAAAATTATAGAACCATGTATGAGAAATAATTAATATATTATAACATGGTTCAACCATAAAAATGGTATCATGAATAGACGTGAAAGAATTAATGTAAATGTAAATCACATCGTCCATGATGTCGGTAATTTGATACATCATTGACAATGTTTTTATTCATTTGAATAAGTGGGAGAGGAGAGGAAAAATGATGATGAATTTTCCATGAAGATGAAAAAATCCAGAATATACATGATTTTTGGAGCTTTAAATACTCTTGTGTAATAGGATATGAAGAATGAATAAGAAAAGAAAGGAACTCAAAATAAAAGAATAATTGAGAAATTCCTTACAAAAATTCGGCAGCCTAACGACTATGAAACATGGTTTTAGAAAACATTAAAAAGAGTAGAGAAAAGGGTAACCCATACATAAGTGAATTACAGAATATAATAGAGAAATAATAATATGAAAATAAGAACATGTTATGGATTCTTTAATTTTATACCACATAAAAGAGAACTTGAATGGAAAATAAAAGAAGTTGAGAATTTTCTTACCTTATAGAGTAACTCCTAGAACATTAAGGTCGGGACCTTAGGGGATTTAGGAAACCATTGGAGGAATACTAGGGAGGTAATAAGGCAAGATAATAATTGATGAGGAATTTGGAATGAATTAAATGAAGATATGGGTTGGTATTTATAGAAAAAATGAGGGAATATTTAAATAATTTCCAATGGACACCTCATTAGTGGTATTTGAAAAACCATGTAATTTACCATGGTATTTGCCCAAGGTATTAGCCACTTGGAACAACTCACATATTATTTTACTTTACAAAAGTATACAATATTTATTACATCATTATTACATGATTAATTATGTCATTAACACACCAAAACTCAAAACTGTATTTTTACTATTCACCGAAAAATCAACTACTTCAGAAAAATCCCAAAAATTCACCATAAAATTTTTTGGACGTTTAAAATAAAAAAATGAACTCCATTTTTTTGAAAATAATTTTATAAATATTATTAATTTATTTTTTAAGTAAAATCATACTTAATTCAAAAATTAACAATTTTAAAACTATAACTGCTTTTATATCATATTGAAAAGTTTTCCAAGATTTCATTATCTTAAATCCTTAAGAAAATAAAATAATATTACAATTTACTATTCATTAGGGTAATATTACAATTCATAATGGAATGTTAATATTCAACAAAAAACAAGTTGGTTCCCTCTGAATCCAAATAACTTACTAAACACAATTGTAGATGACTATTTTTTGAAATTCCAAACATAGAAGCTAAAAATTTTGTTTAAAGTATAGTTATAAATATATACATAAAACAAAGTTTTCATTCATTTCATTTATTTTTTTTAAAAAATTGTGGTGTTACATTATCTTTACCTTTTAGAAATTGCGTCATCACAATTTTATTTACTCATTAAACAATTGATGGTAACTTTCCCTAATATAATTTTCAGATTCCCATGTTACTTGTTCCCCCATGTGGTTTCTCCACAAAAACGTTTCCTAGTGTATTACCTTATTACTCAATACTTGTTCCCTTCAATCAAGAACTTAGAATAGTTTCTCTTCATAAGAAAGATTCTCTTCCAACTGAACTACTTCTGGGCTCATAACATGAGTTGAATCTGGTGTATACTTTCCCAACATTGAAACATAAAAAACTTTGTGTACCTAAGAAAAAATCAGAGGCAAAGCTACTCTGTATGAAATTGGTCCAACATTCTCTAGGATTTCAAAAGGACCGATAAACCATGGTATTAACTTCCATTTCTTACCAAAACGCATCACACTTTTCCAAGGAGAGATTTTAAGGAAAACACGGTCACCTCCCTCGAATGAGAATTATTTCCTTCTCTTATCTGCATAAAGTTTCTGCCTGCTATGAGCTGTCCTCATGTGATACTAGATTATCTTCACTTTTTTAGACACTTCCTCTACTAATTCTGGTCACATCAACTTCCTTTCCCCGACTTCATCCCCAAAAGATGGAGTTGGACACTGCTTTCCATACAATGACTCCAATGGTGCCATATGTATACTAGAATGAAAACTGTTATTATAAGAAAACTCAGGTAAAGAAACATGTTGATCCCAACTCCCCTGGTAGTACATTGACCAAGCTCAAAGCATATCCTCCAAAGTCTAAATCGTTCGTTATGACTGCCCATCTGATTGAGGATTAAAAGATGTACTGAAATTTAATTCTATGCGTAATGACTTCTGAATCCCCTTCCAAAATTTAGAAGTAAACCTGGGATCCCGATCAGATTCAATGGAAAGAGGAACTCCATGTAACCTAGTAATCTCTTTGAGGTAAAGTTGATAAAGCTGATCCAACGACATTATATCTCGAATAGAAAGAAAATGTGTAGATTTGGTCAGCCGATCAATAATAACCCAAATCAAATTGTTACATCGAGAAGTATTAGTTAGTCCCACCATGAAGTTGATGGATATATTCTCCCATTTCTACTTTGGCACAGAAAAAAGCTGAAGCATCCCCTTTGATAACTACAAATCTGCCTTAACCTGTTGACATGTCAAACATTTCACAGTAAATTCTACAGTATCCATTTTCATTCCATCCCACCAGTAAAACTTGTGAGTGTCTTTGTACATCATAGTACTTACAGGATGAACTAAAAATGGAGAACTATGAGTTTTACACAAAAATTCTTTCTTCAATTGGTAATCACAAGGCACACACATCATTTTTCCAAATCTTAAAACCTGATCTTTATCAAGGTTAATTTTTGGCATCTTACCCATTTTAACCAATTCTACCTTTTTCTGTTGCTCACGGTCTTCCTTCTACACATTCTTAACTCTGTCTGATAAAGATGAATGTACTAAAACCTAAAACAAAACAGATAAATTCTCTGCACCAACAACCTCTAAGACAAAATTCATCAAATCATTAATCAAGGGATCATGTTCCAATTTTAACATGGTTAATGATGCATGATGATTTCAACTCAAGGCATCCTCCAATTTGTTTTATTTTTTTGGATGATAATTGGTCATGAAATAATAATCCTTTATTAGCTCAATCCATCTTCTCTACCTTATGTTTAATTCCTTCTAAGTGAATATATAATTAAGAATTTTATGGTCAGTATATATTTGACATTTGACTCCGTACGAAAGGTGCCTCCAAATTATCAAACCAAAAACTACATCTTCCAATTCCAAATCATGTGTTGGATACTTTAACTCATGATGTTTTATTTTTCTTGATGTATAAGCAATTACAAGATCATTCTGTATAAGAACACAACCAATACCCTTTATTGAAGCATCACAGTAGATGAAAAACTCACCATTTCTGGAAGGCGAGGACAAAACTGGAGCATTCACCAATATCTTCTTGAGTTCCTAAAAACAAACATCATATTCTTCTGTCCAAACAAATTTAACCCCTTTTTGGGTTAACTTAATTAGCATGCTAGATAACCATGCAATGTTTTTAAAAAAACTTCTGTAATAACCTGCTAATCCAAGAAAACTAAGAATCACTGTAACATTTTTAGGTCTTGTCCATTCATCATCCACATGTTTTTTGGTAGGATGAACTGTTATTCCATCCTTATTTACGATTTTCACAAGAAAATAAATCTATTGCGAACCAAAATCACACTGCTGAATTTTCCATGCAGTTTCTTTTATTTTAAGGTTTGAAAAACAACTCGTAGATGTTTTTCATGATCCTCTTTACTTCTAGAATATACCTGAATTCCATTAATTAATAAAACCAAAAACTTTTCCAAGAACTCATGAAATATTATAATCAAAAGACCCATGAATACAGAAGGTTCATTAGTTAACCCAAAACGCATAAATACAAATTCATAATGACCAAATCTAGTATAGAACACAGTCTTTGGGATGTATTCGTCCATTACTTTCAAATTATTGTACAACGACCTTAGGTGAAACATTAAAAAATACTATGCTTCTTAGTGTTGATCAAACAAATCATCAATATGAGGAAAATGATACTTGTTTTTAACATAAATGTTATTCAAGGCTCTATAATCGATACATAGTTTCACCACCATTGTACAAGCTATGTGGAATGGAGTGCTTCACCTTGCATGGCCTCTCACTACTCGATGGATGTAATCGATAAAATCCCTTCTTGAAATCAGACACATTTCCACTCATACTTATCGAGAAGCAAACATGGTTGTGGATGGTCTTGACAACAAAGGAGTTAACCAGGCCATAACATGGATTGATTCTCTTCCGGTTGAGGTCTTTACCCATTTCGTTATAGATTTTAATAAGATTCAATCTTTTTGTTTCATATAAAATTTCTCTCTCTTTTCTCTCTTAATAATTTTTTTTTATTTTCCCAAAAAAAAATAATTCAAAGTTTTATTGAAACAACTTTTTTCTTAACAAACAAGACAAGAGCGCACCATGGTGAAGTGCAAGGTTGGATGAAGCCTTTATCTAATAATTCTTACAATTTATTTTTTAATTCCAAAAGTTCCATTTCGGAAATTTGATAAGGAGGTTTAGAAACTGGATTAGCATCAGGATCTAAGTCAATAGTAAACTCATCCTCTCGATTATGAATAACACTAGGAAAATCATCAAAAAAAACATTTATGCATTCATTTACCACTAGTATATCATTAATATAGATAATTCCATTATCTTCAAAAATATGAGCAATATAACTTTCATTTACATCCTTTATCATTTTCCTAGCTTCCTGATATGTTATTAATGGTATGGGTTCATTCTTGTACACAAAATGAATTATTTTTTGAAAAATAAATTTTTTTTCTCTGCAATCTATTTTAGCATGATAAAAAGAAATCCAGTCTATACCCAGAATAACATTAAAATCTACTAGAGGATAAACAACAAGGATTGTAGGTAAAATATTTCCATAGATGAGGATTGGTAGATTAATATAATTTCTTTTTTCAACAATAGTTCCTCTAGGTGTTTTTACCGAGAGATCTGGTTTCATTTCCTGAGTTTGAATTCCCAATTTTTCTGAAAATTACTCAGAAATGAAGGAATGTGTAGAACCTAAATCAAAAAACACATTTGAGAAATATGTAAAAAATAAGAAATGTACCTGATACCACCTCATTTGAATACTCAACATCTTCTGAATTGGTTGAAAATTCCAAACCGTTTAGTTTCCTATCTTGCTGATTCCCTTCTTGAGAATCTATCTTTAGACAAACATTAGAAAAATGAACCAATTCCTTACATTTAATGAATCTCACCATAGACTTCTCATTTATTTTCATATCATTTTACTTGTACTCACGATACATGTGTCCAAACATTCCACATAGGTAGAATTTCCCAGAATTTACAAGACATTCACCAGGATGCCTTTTACCACACTTTTCACAAGAAGTGAAATTTATTTTCATACCTCCAGACTACATTGACAAGTTCTTCCCCATTTCCTTCCAACCTGAACACTTATTAATCTTGTCATCCCAAGGAATATATGTGTTAGAAAACTCCATGTCAACCTTTTTATCACAATGAATAAGCTTCTCGTAGATTTTAAACTCTCGTGAAGCCAAATATCTTCAAAAAAATGGTTTAAAACCAGAGTAAAATCTATTAATTGTTCTTTCAAAATCTTGAGTAAAATCTGGTACATACCTGGACAGTATTTTAAAATTGTCTTCATATACTACCACTGAATCATAATCTTTGTGCTTCAGTTCCAAGAATTGTTTCTCCATTCTGAGTTGAACAATTTTGGAAAATATTTTCCTAGAAAAAGACTCTTAAAATCATCCCATTACAGACAGTCAAGATATTCTATTTATCTTTTATTATTAAATAAAGACCACCATTTATAGAATTCACCTTATGAATAATAAATGGATAGTATTACCTTTTTTATGTTCCTAACATCCAATGACATCAAATATCTTTTCTAGAGCATTGATCCATCATTTGGCTATCACTGGATCTGCGGTTCCACTGAATGATGAAGGATGTTGCCTCATAAAAATATCTACAAAATACATGTATCATCATGGTTGATCGTGTTTCTCTCTATCATGGATATCCCCTATTTAGATCTTTAGTCTACTGATCCATTCATGTCACAAAATACTCAGTTCCAATTCCCACCATTTCGGGCTACAGATTCAGAAAAACATCAGCCTTTTGGTGGCTTCCTACTAATGCTTCCCTATTTCTTCTGTGGAAAACCATTCTGTACGAACATATCTTAGATGAATAAACATGGTAATCTTTAAATTTTATAACATTTCAAAATACGAAGGAGTAAAAAAAAATCAGTTATAGTATTCTTTAAATATCACCCAACCCATAATGTTATCTAAACCATCATCTGATAGAAAATATAAGGACCCGACCTTAAAATGTTACTTATTCTTGAATTTTAAACAAGAACATATATTATTACACATTGGGGATCATTTAAAGTTTATATTTTTATTGAATTAGGATAACTTGCATACATAACATACCACATTCATACAAAAATGGCATTTTTAAAAATAGTATCCATTTTTTTCAAAATACACAACATTAAAACATAAAGCCTGTTTATTTCACAACACTCCATATCAAACATCCTGAATCTATTATTTCTCTTACCCATCATTATATCCTATTAAAAACATTTTGATAACTTGGGATGGGTATAAAACTCAGTAGGGGATATAAAGAAATAAATCACTAGTCAAGCAATAACATAAAAACCAATTAAACCCATATCATAAAAACTAAAATGCATAGAATACTCATGTCGTTTCTTTGGGAAATATTTAAAATATCAATCTTACATTCACCCTTACATATGGAATAACCTTTTTGTTAAATTCCATCTCTATAGTACCCAATTCATTGGAGAGCTATAATGGGGATCACCCCTCATATCTTGAGCTACAGTGGGATCAACCCCACATATCTTGAGCTATAAAGGGGCTCAACCCAACATATATTAAGCTATAATGAGATCAAAGAAACATAAATAATTTTCAAGGAAAACATCATGGTAATAATGTATCTTTAAATCAGGAGAAACTACTCATTACATACACATAAAAAACAATCCTTTAGAAATTTATTAAAGAGAGTTTTAAAAGGACTTTAAAAGGAAAGTCCCTTAAAATATAAATAGAGTGAGAATTAATAGAAGGGATATGTATATACTCTATAAATACAATTATTTAAACACATTATAAACAAAAATTCATCACACCAATAATATTAATACCACATAATGAATAATGAGGAAGGTTAACCCAAAGAATGGAAATTGGATTAAGAATTCCCTTACCTCGAGTTTATATTACGTTAAAATTGTTTAAAATTATTATATAATGGTTAAATGATTGTTATTAATATCTTAAATAAACATATCCATCTTTATAATATCTTATATGATCATTTCATTACATTATTTCACCCTTTAATATTAGTATTTTTTTCCTTGCATTGTTTTTGGTGCGTTTCATTACAAGATTTCCATGATTGGTTCATGATGGATATTCTTGTCAATTGAAAGTGAAACTAAAGAATTTGAATGGAATAATATTTACATATTTCCCGTACCATTAATTATACCATTTATTATTTTGATGTGTTATATGAGGATGATTCATAAGTTAAAACAATAATGATGTTCGTTTAGATCATTTTAGTGGTTCTTTGATAATAACGACCTTATTTTGTATTATAAATCAAAACCATATGTAAAAAATATTTCCAGAACCATGGATGAGACATAATTTATATATTATAACCTAGTTCAACCATAAAAATGGTTTCATGACTTGACCTAAAAGAATTAATGTAAATTTAAATCACATCATCAACAATGTCCGTAATTTGACACATCATAGATAACGTTTTTATTCATTGAATAAGTGGGAAAGGAGAAGAAGAATGGTGATGAATTTTCCATGAAAATGAGAAATTCCAAAATATACATGATTCATGGAGATTTCATGTCTATCGGGTATGATGAGATGACGAAATAATAAGAAAATAAAGGAACTAAAAATAATAATAGTTGAGAAATCCCTTACAAAAATTTGGCAGGCTAACAGCTATGAAACATGGTTTTAGGAAACATTAAAAAGTGAGGGGGAAAGGGTAACCCATCCATATATGAATCATAAAATAGAATATAGAAACAATAAAATGAAATTAACATGATATGTATTCTTTAATTCTATAACACAAAAAAGGGAACTGGAATAGAAAAAAAAGAAGTTGAGAATTTTCTTAAATTATAGAGTAACTCGTAGAATTGCATGGTTGGGACCTTGGGGGCTTGATCAAACATAGGGAGGACTATTTGAAAGGTAAGGAGGCTAGATATTAGTTTATAAATAATTAAAAATGAATTTTTTGAAGTAATAGGTTGTTATTTATAGCAAAAGTGAGGGAATATTTTAAAAATTTCCAAGGGACACCTCATTAGTGGTATTTGAAAAACTATGGGCTTGTGCATGGTATTTGTCCAAGTTTATAGCCACTTAGGACTCCTCACATCTTATTTTACTGCACAAAAGTTGACAAGATTTATTACATCACTATTACATCATTAATGATGTCATTAACACACCGAAACTCAAAACTGTATTTTTAATATTCACCGAAAAATCATCTACTTTAGAAAAATCTCCAAAATTCACCCTAACCATTTTTTGATGTGTATAATACAAAAATTAACTCCATTTTTTTGAAAATACTTTTTTAAATATAATTAATTTAATTTTTAAATAAAATAATACTTAATTAAAAAAATAACAATTTTAAAACTATAACTGCTTTTATATCACATTGAAAAATTAACCAAGATTTCATTATCTTAAATACTTAAGAAAATAAAAAAATAATAAAATTTACTATTAATTAGGGTAATATTACAATTCATATTAATATTCATAAGGTAATGTTACTATTCACCAAAAAAAATTTGGCTGCATCAAACTTCAAATAACTTTTTGAACACATATGTATATGACTGTTTTTCAAAATTCAAATCATAGAAGCTGCAAAATTATGTTTCAAGGATAGATATAAATACCTACTTAAAAAAAACTTTTCGTGAATTTTATTTATTTTTTTAAAACCTTGGTGTGTTACAAGTATCTCTATTAAACACATCACATTGCAACCCCTAACAGCAACCATTTCATTGTATTTCCCACCATCACACCATTGAAGAGTACCCGTCCATACAAAATCAGATCACCAAGTGGGTAGAGGGTCAAATGAAAAGTTCGAATGAAATCATTGAACCATCAATCTTCCCACCTGATGATGTCTGTGTGATGTCATTTCAAGCCTCGTATAAATTTTCCCTACTAAGTCATCATAGTAATATTATATAACCCAAAAAATTGACATTGGTGGCCCAAAGGCCCAGTCCCATAAAGGCCCTAATGCATGGATTAAAATCCCAAATATGATGAATAACACCCCTAATATAGTACCATTTGTAAAACACCACTACAGTTATAATGAAACTATTACTACAATATGTATGTAAATCCTTCCCCACCCGAAACTAATTTTTTTTCTATATGCGATGATTGATTTATGATAAAATTGTTGGTTATAATTCCATATGTCATCATTTTGAATGATATTTTGGGATGATTCTTTTTAATCGAAGAAAATCCATTAAAACATTTTACAAAATCCAAGGATAAAAATGATAAAGCCTCTAGAGGCATATAACCTTGAAAAACTGACATATCAGAAGAAAGGTGGGACTTCACACTATGATTAATCATGGTCGAGGCATAATGGACCACCACAATGGCTAAATCAATTTCTATCCAGTATTGTATTGAATTTCCTATTTCCCAATATTGGAGTAATATTGTAGTTTAATATGATTTTAAAGTTATTATCAATGGTTAAGATGATGGTGGAGGTGGATGAAAGGCTTCTGGGCCAACAGTTTATTTCATCGAATCTATGGAACCTCAATTCTCTTCATGTGTCTTATCCTTTGTTTTGAGAGATAGAAATATTATGACCACTTCATGGTTTCTTTATGGGGTCTTCAGGGATATTTTTATTGGTTTTATTATTTCCCCCATTATTTTGTAAATTTTATAATACTAATTTATAATATGATTTTTTCCTTTGAAAATAAAATATTACCCTCGATTTTAATGATTGATTTTTTTAAATAATCTAAAGAAGAACACCAAATATTATACAAGTGGATTCCTAAATAATAACTTATAATATGGATTTTCTTAAACAGAGAAAGAAGAGGAAGGCATTAAGATTCCAAAAATAAATTTATACTAACCTAGATAATTTTAAAAGCTACGGAAAACCTAAAATACAATAGATTTAGCAACCTATATATACCAATTAGTAATAAAACATGTTTCCTTGAAGAAAAGACTTTCATAGAGGAGTCAAACCCACCATTACAACTCCAACTTGAGAATCTTCATAGATAGCGACGTCAAAATTCACCATTACAATATCCACCAGAGGAAAATTCAATGAAACCACATGTTCCACTACTTGATAGAAACCCCCTCCATCCTATGGATTTTATAGACTTGAATCAAACTAGAAGACCATTGTACCCATGAGTCATCAGTTATTATCTAATTTTTAAAAATCAATTCAATTTTTCTCATCCAGAAAAACCATGAAATTATAATTAAATACTGAAATCCTAATGATTTAAATCCCTAAATAATTTGGAGAGTCTATTAGTAGTATAAGTAACCCTAGTATGTTAAACCTAAAAGAAAAAAAAAAACAAAAAAATAAATATGTGTTTTACTGGAGTTAGAAAATTATTTTCATGTGGGCAGTTTTTTGATGAAGTAGGAAGGTGTGGCTATTTTTAAACCTCACATGGCTAGTTTTATGATTGGGGATGTCCATATGAGGATTAAGATTCATATTGTGATTTTATTTTATCTATGATCAATTTTATTCTAATATTGGAGATTTTTTAGCACCCAATTATTCATTTGGTGATTTTTAGATCTGTGTTGTTAGATTTATTATCTGTAGTTAGTTTTTAAATGAATCTTCATTTTCATATCTTATTTATTCCAATCATGTCCACTGATATTTTATTATACTATATTTGAGAGATATAATTTTTTGGATCCCTTTCATTTTTTGGGAGTCTCTACCATGTAATCACTGATTATAGTGGATATTATTTCTAGGCTAGGCATTGTGGCTTTTCCCTCAGGTTTTCCATGTTAAAAATCTCAGGTTTAACATTTTTTCGTACACTTTGATTTTGTAACTGTACGTCCGCTTTTATTTTTTCAGGATTATTTTAATGGAAAACAATTTAGTTATAATATGCATTAAAATTTTTATTTCTTGCATGTTCATCACATTCCACCTTCCCCAACATCTAGTATCAAAGGGAATTGTTTTTTATTATGATAAATTTTTTAAGAAAATTATAGTTGGATAATTGTTTTTAATTGTACCATGTAGTATATGTAGTGATTAAATGTGAAGAATATTATTTTTTTCAAGAGAATGCATATATTTGTGTTTATGATTCAGAATCCAAACAAATGTTTGATTAAGATCAAGAGTTTAAGAATTATATGGTTTTTGGTATTATCTATCAGTTTGTCGAAGACAATTTGATGAACCATATTATCAACATCTCTCATATCGGAACTTTGTGGGAGAATTTTGAGACTACCTATGATTATAAGACATGAAGTAATAATTGTTTTTCCCTATAACCAAGTAATAAATTTGTGGTAAATCTATTTTTAACTATTTAAGTGAATTTTTGGGTTTATTTGGTCAATTTTATAGATTGGGTATAAATTTGAAAGATGAGGTTTTAGAACTTTTTTTCTTAAGAATTTACCTGAATCTTAGGAAATTTTTCATGTTAACCATACATCTTATTCTCCTAATGGTACTATGAAATTCAATTTTGTTTTGTATACTATCTTGAATTAATAGGTGAGGAGATGTACTTAAGATAAATCTTTATCATATATTTTTTTCAAATTGATTATGGGGATAATATAGGAAATCAATCGAGGACGGAGTAGTCGAGGTAAGAGAAAAGGTTGAAGAAAATCTAGATTGAAGTAGAGATAGTTTTAATGACATTATTATGGTAAGAATAATCATGTTAAAAATATTTAATATCATCTAAAAAAAATATATAATGGAGAAAAGTCATTAAAAACTGGTGATGTTTATGATTTTTTTGTCACCAGTAGGTTTGGTGATCTTATTATTATTTATGAAACAATTAATATTTATTCTGATGATTTGTAATGGGATGTTGAATGTGGTTCCTATTATCATGTGATATCAAGGAAGGATTTATTTTCATCTTACATCCTAGGTAATTTTGGGGCTTTGAAGATGGGTAATGATGTTCATGATGATTTGTTAAGTATCAAGAATGTATGGTTAGTGACCAGTATAAGAAGTATGCTGATTTTATGACTTTTTTGACACATGGTTGAGGTTTATATTAATCTAATTTTTGCAAGTGTTCTTGATGAAGAATATTTTATTAGTACTTTTGGTGATATAAAGTGAAATAATTCCAAGGGTTATTTGATTTTAGCTTTAAGGAATAATCACTTTTGTTTTTACTGAACTTGAAATACCACTTCTTATGATATTATGTGATTTGTTTGAGTTTAGTATGTCTTACAAATTAAAGAATATAAGGATTACCCACATTAGGATGAAATGTATTGGTTATTACGATAATCTATAACTTCTTTTATATTTCATTTTTGTAATACTGGACATGTGAAATCAATGTGTGTATGAAAAATAGAGGAGAGTGAGTTTCAAAATCAATACTTTGCATAAGAAGTCACTGGAACGTGAATTAGTAAATTCTGTTGTTTTTGACCTTTTAAATCCAATAACATTAGTGTAGGCCTTTATTTTATGATATTTATTAATGACTACTCACATTAGATTTGGGTTTATGTTTTGAATACCAAAAATCATGTGCTTTGTGTTTTAAAGTAATTTCATGTTTCATCTACGAGGGAATCAGGTAAGAAGTTGAAAATTATTTTAACATAAAATGGGGGATAATATTTTGGTTTTTATGATATGTATTTTTGGAATAAAGGTATTTGGAAAAATAATATTCCTCTTAAGCCACATTTTTTAAATGATGGAGTTGAGAGGATGAAAATGACTTTGTCAGAAATCAATCATTATTTTCTTTCAGAAATAATGTTGCCTAGAAATTTTTTGGGTGAGTCTTTATTTACTACTACTTATATTATAAATTATCACCTATGGTTAATTTTCATATAGACACTCTAGAAATGTTTTTTTATATTAAAGAGATCAAGTGTGATCATTTACATGTTTTTGGCTGGAAGGATTTTTTTATGAGCCTATATATGAGATGTATAAACTAGATGATAAGACACTATAGTCTACTTTTATTGGTTATGGACATGATGAGTTGGTATACAGGTTATATAATCTGTCTTTTGAGAAACTTATTAGATGTTGTGATGTGGGGTTTAAGGAGGAAAATACTATTACAAATACCAATTAGAGAGAAAAATATACTTCTCTACCTTATGATGGATGTTTCATCCTTGAGCTAGTTTCTGATTCAAATTTACCTCTTATTGTTGATTCTAATGATCTTTTCGATGTGTAGAATGATGTTTGTGGTGAATAGTTTGGATTGGATGTTTCTGATTATCCTTCAATTTCTAATAATCTAGTTCTAATTGTTAATAATGAACATGTAGTTCTGTTCTAGAGATAACATCGATATTTTATTATTTCTACATGGTATTCTCGTAATGAGTATCTGTTCCTCGCTAAAGGGGGAAAACCAAAATATTTTAACGTGGAAATGGAATGTGATCATAAGTACATATGGGTTATGGAAATGGATGATGATATGAGATCATTACATAAAAACCATACATTTTAGCTGATGATGTTAGCTACAAGAAAGAGTGATTCTCAAAATCTGTAGAATTATCATTTTAAAAATGAAGAATTTAGTTCTACTCCACGATACAATGAAAGGTTAGTTGTCAAAGAAATCCTTCAAAAGAAGTTTATTGATTTTAATGAGATTTTAAAACCATTATTAAAAATTGTTTCCATTCAGGTTCTTGTTTATGCAGATATTTTGGACTTGTAAATTGTAAAGATGGATCTGAAGACAACATTACTCCATGGAGATTTAGAATAGGATATTTATATGTATTAGTGGGATGTTTTCTTGAGACATGTAAAGTGAGTTATTTCTTTATGTTAAAAATAGTGTTTAGGGTTTTAATAATTCTATGAGGAAATGGATTTAGAAGTTTGAATCTATCATTTTTTTGTCAAGGTTTCAGGGAGAATTCTTCTGACCATTGTGTCATTGTTCCATGATTCAATAATGAATATTTTATTATACCGTTGCATTATGTTGATGATATCCTCATTTTTGGACACGATTCGTATATAATTTATTGATTGAAGATGAATCATTATTGTATTTTGCGATGAATGATTAAGGGATAACATATTAGACTCTTTTATTGCCAATATACTTTGATTGGAAGGGAAATAAATTGGGGTTATCTCAGGAGACATATATTGAGAAGGTTCTCTAGAGATTTTATATTTATAGAGGTAAAGTGGTTAGTATGCCACTATCTTTACATTTTAATTTCATTACCAGTTAGTCGAATTCAATAAATGGAGAGTGTGATGAGATTCAATATATACCTTATTACTATGTTTCTAGATGATTGATGCATGTGATGGTATGTACTAGACCAGATATATATCATGTAGGTGGTGTGGTCATTCCTTTTCAATCTAATACAGGTAAAGAGAAATAGAGATTCTGGAAGTATATATTTCATTGTCATTGTGGTAATTTTGATTTGATATTTTGTTTTGTGCTGGGAAACCTATGATTTGTGGCTTTACAGATTCAGATATAGCAGGTGATATAGATTCGATGTAATCTATGTCATGTTATATGTTTTCTTTTTAAGGGTGAGATATATCATGGATGTCTATACTACAAATATGTTTACCATTATCTACAACATAGTGTAATTTAATCATAGCTATAAAGGCTTAAAAAGAATCACTATAGATGAAAAAGTTTTTTGAAGATCTAAATATTAAACAATATGAGTATGTTTTATTTTTTGACATTCAGAGTGTTATTTATTTGGGAATAAATCCAAATTTTTATATCATAATGAAACTTATTCATTTTCACTGTCATTTGATCAATGAAATCTGTGATTATTGATAGTTGGAGCTTTATCAGATCTACAATGATGATTATGGTTTAGATATACAGAACAAGAGTTTACCCAGAGGTAAATTTGAGACATGCTGACTAACTTTAGGGTTGGAAGTGATACCTAGTTATGTCACAAGGGGTGTTTATTAGGTTGACTCATCATATTCCCACCACCACATGCCACATAAACTAAACCAAAAATCTTAAAAAAATTATATCTATGATAAATAGGAGTTACTGAATTCATTTAACATAAATTCTTCTTTCAAGAGAAAGAAGGTGTGGTTGTTTTTCATTCTCACATGGTTGATTGTTTGACTGGGGATGTCCATGTGATGTGTAGGCTTCATATCATGACTATCCTTGGTCAAAAATCAAATTTCTTTTGATAGTAGTTATTTTTCAGCACCTGGTTATTTATTCATTGATCTTTTGATCCATACATCTTGATTTATTATCATCTCTTCTTTCTTGGAAGACATTCTTTTGTCAAATTTAATTTCTACGAATTTTTTCCATTATTATTTTCTGCATAAATATTGGAGATATATACTTTTGATATTCCATTCATTTTTGGGAGTCTCTACCATGTACTCGCTAAATACAGTGGGTCTACTTTCTAGACTTTCTCCTATTGTTTTTCCATCCTTGGGGTTTCCACATTAAAAATTCATAGGTTCAACATTTTTTACTTATAAATATATTTGTGGCTATGAATCCAGTTTTATTTTTTTTCTTGTTTTCTCAAATGGAAATTTATTTTTTCCCACCACATATTTTATTTTCTATTGATTGTGTGTTTGTCACTTGTTGTTTTCCAAATATAAATAAAGTGAAACATTATATCCCAAAAGGATTAAATCTTGGGAGTAGAAATTTAGCATTCATATTAATCATTGATAGGAACTTAAAAAATGGGAATTCATCATCCGTAATAATATGTGTTCCCTAAAATACAGCTTGAACTAAATTCACATAAATAACACATCTGTATAAAAACCCTAAAACTTTGGTAATAATTGTATATAGTAAAACTTCTTCCAAACTAAATAATATCCACAAAAAAGACCTCTCTTTTCCAACCGATATCTTTAGATCACTGTATACCCTATATACTAGGATAATTTCAAAAAGATTGCATCACTAAATGGCATTCTAATAATAGGGATCATTAAGATCCAACTTCAATCCATCTCATTGAACAATGAAATAATATTATTATATTTCCATCCTATAAAATCATTCTTAATAATTTAATGAATAACCTCATTCTTTATTTCAACTAAGGAATTCAATGAAATAAACAGACGATCAGCACCCCAATTCCAAGGATAGATCCAGATATTAATAGACTACCAATTAGAGATGTTCCAACTAATACCAACTATCAAAAAAAATATCCTCCCAAATACTATGCTAAAAAAACATGGCTGATGTCCAAGCATAGCCTATAGAAACAAAAAGAAGGGGTAAATATTTTTCACTCAATACCCGAGTAGAAAGGTAACTAGAAAATCATCAATGAATCTGACACATCTATGTAATAAGAGTTGTTTTGAAAGTCTTCATATTCTAGAATATGAAACCTCCTTCATATATAGGGAGACATAATATTTCCAATGATTCAATGTGCATATTATCCTTGTCATCCACAAAACCCTACTAGAAGTTCAATAACATGGAATGAATCAAATTGATGAGAGTTTGAGGATGTTTTATGTGGAACATAATATAAGTAGAAATTAATTGAACCACTTATTTGAATAAGAGAGGATTACCAACACTTGGAAGAATCACCCCTTATAACTGTTAATTCAATTCCAACCCCTATCAAAAATATATAAAAACACCTCTAATTAGGATCAAACCATAACTATCAAAAGTACCAGATACTTATTATACATAATGACCTTATTAATAAGTAATATAGAACATGTCTCATCCCATTGATCTACAATATTAGTTTTGTTGATAATATTTAGTTTTTAATCATTTTTGTTTTAGTTCCGTGAGGGGGGGGGGATAATTTGGTTTCTTAGAAAATTGAAAGTTTTAAGAGATCATAAAATATTTTGATTTGGTTTAATTATGTGATCATTGTGGTTTCTCCTTTTTTATTCAAGGATTTGAATTTATATTTGGATGACATTTCTTTGTTTATTTAGAAAATAAAAATATTTTATTATCTATGGAAACAATAATAACAATTTAATATTCAAGTTATTATTTAATTATATTTCATACACAAGGACTGGGATATAGAAAAAAATTGTGAGGATTATGAAAAATATTAAAAACGGAGAGATAGAGGACACCATAATAAAATCAGTAAGAAACATATATAATAATAATGGAATAGTGATAATGATTTTGAAAATAAAGAATATTTAGTAAAATAAATGAATAATTTTTGAATGAAAAAATATCATTTTGTACCCTTATTTTTAATGTGAAAAGTGAATATTTTGTGAATGAAAAACCATATCCTTTATATCATCATGCAAAAAACCAAATTGTGAGGGTTATGAAAAATATCAAGAAATGAGAGATAAGGTATTCCATAAAAAATTTAGCTTGTAATATACATAATTATAATGGAATTTTGAAAATGATATTGAACATAACGAATATTTAGGAAAATAAACGAGTAGTTAATGAGTGGAAAACCATATCCCCTTTACCCTCTTATAATTACATGTTAGTGAAGAAAAATATATTTAATTTACATGTATATAAATTAATTAATAAAAAATAGAAACAAATTTATTTTTTTAATTATATTTAAAAGTTAAATTTCTATTATTAGTTATATCTATATTTTTTAAGAAAGATAAATCAATTATAAATAATTTAAATTTTTAAATATAATTTTATACAAATGAAAAACGTTTTTATTTAAAACTAATAAAGATAATTAAATTTTTAATTTTAAATAATATTAAATTCAATCATATTTATAGTAATATAAATATAATCACTTATATTAACAATAATAACAATAATAATATTTTAGAAATATATATATATATATATATATATATATATATATATATAAGAAATAATTATTATAAATATAATCAAAAATATATTTACAGTAGTGAAATATGATTAATTTTATAATTATAATAATTTTATCTGAAATATAATTATATATATTAAAGTATTATATATATATATATATTAGGCGTATAATTAAAAATATATTTTCAGTATTAGGAGAGTAGTGATAAATGTGGAATTCTATCACTATAATCATTTTATTTAATTATAATTATAATATGATAAGATATACACAAAAATTATCATTATTATTCAAAATATAATTAAAAGGATAATTTGTATATTTTGTAAAAATCATTCTTTAAAAATTAATATTTATTTGTTTAATATATATTACATTAAAAAACACCTAGGAGGTATTTTTTGAACCTATATTACATTTTAATAAAAATAATTTTTATTACATTGGAATATAATACTACTAATTATTTAATAACTCCTATTATTATTTAAACATATTTTATATTCATATAGTGGTGCCTAAAAACAAATTATATAGATTATGAAAAATATTATGAATGAGGATAAGTGGGGATTATAGAATTAAACTATAATGTAATATATATAATTTGAATGAACTAGTAGAAATGATATTAAAAACAAAAAATATTTATACAAATAAAAAATTGTTTATGAATGAAAATCATAAACCTTTTTATCCTCTATTAAAAATATATTTATTAATTAATAAAATAATTAATTTTACATATAATTTATAAAATTACATTTAAAAGGTAAATTTTTATAATTTATTTTAATTATTAAATTAATTTTTTTTAAAAATAAATTAGAAATAATTTTAAATTATAAAAAATACTTATTTAAAATGTTAATTAAAATTTAAGTGTACAACATTTATAATCATAAAAATATATACAATTATTTTGAATATAAAAATATATTATACTGTTGGGGTCTTACTTGAGTTGTAATGTCACATCATAATTTTACATCTAACAAGGGTCCAAATCTGTGAAGCCTATGTATGGGGAGAATTATTAGGCCATTTAAGGCATTAGAAAATGACCCACACCATAGAAATGAATATTGTGGATACACAACAGTAGGAATAAGGGTGTCATAATGTGATTAGATTAATGGCATGGGGAAAATTGGGTGGTTCCATGGCCCAATGATGCACATATGTTGGTGGGTGGGCGACTCGAATGAGTGGTGGGTGAATAACGACTCATATTTCTGATGTTAGATAGAGGTTCTCTTTTAATAGTGTGATCGAGGTCAACAAAATAGATTTATTTCAATAAGGTGTGGTGTATTATGTTAATTAGTGACACAAGCTACTAGTTTGATCAGGAAGATGATGTAGTGTTACCGACCAATGACAAAACATAGAAACAAGCAAGCTTTTGTAGCCGAGATCTTAGGAAGAGAGATGTGTATTTTTACACCTATTAACTATCACTATACCTAGATGAATTTCTAATATGGGACAGAGGGATGACCTACCACTACATGATCGAGGCCAATATGGCATACCCATTCTCACATAGGGGTGGAATGATGTAAAATATATTGAAAAAGTTTGAGGAAAGGAATCTGATATAAGTCTTTATGTCATTTTCCTATCAAACGTTTGGGCTACAATTAGTTACGCCTTCGATCCATCAAGATCTTGTGATTTTAGGCCACTTAAATTTAATAAAATATGTATTTTTTTGTATATCAATCCTTGGGGGTGGGGGAGTCTTGACAGACCATAATTCCATGGATGGTCTATATTTATGGTTTGGTGAATTTAAATTTTTCCATCATTCTTTATAATGTTTAACTTGTTCATTATTGCATTTTTACTTTTAAAATTTTGATATATAATGTATATTTATAATTTTGAAATATATTTTTGAATTCAAAAAATATTATATGTGTTTTTTATTTCAAAAAAAATTATATCCCAACTCTTTAAAATTGAATAAAAACTTTACATTCAAAAAAACCACAAATTTTAATTTTGTTAAAATTTAATATTTTTATCATCCATATAAATAATATTTTTTATGTTTATATCCCAGTTTTAAATATTAATAATGGAAAAAAATTATATTCAAATTTCACAAAAAATCTAAAAAAATCACTCTAAATTATTATAATGAACCTGGTTGTCACTTAAAAAATGCTTTCTGTGCCATTGATAGTTTACTAAATATGTCAATATTTTTTTAAGATAAAATCCACATAAAAAATATTCTTTTATTTTTTATAAATATTGTTAATTTTTAAATGATAGACTTGTTTTATAAGATATAAAAATTCAAATAGAAACTAATTCAAAGAAATACCATTATAAAATATTAATATAAAATTAAAATAAAATACTACAGATAAAAAATTTTAATTAATAGCGGAAAATATCCTTGGAATATTATATTTTAACCTCCCACTAAAAATTTATACATGATAAAATACCATTAAAAATTTATTGTACCAAGCTAGTGTAAAATCATATTAAATATTTTATAGTAAGAAATTAAAAATCCAAAATTCCAAAGAAAATTTGCATAAAAATTAAATTAAAGATATATAATTGAATATAATTGTGGAAAACATCACTAGGATTATATTGTTCAATAATCTAGTGAAAATTTTAGTGTAAAACTCCTTGCAAAAATCACTATAAAATACTATACAATTTCTCAAAAAAATCGCCGGGGAAAATTACCCTATAACATTTTAGTGTAAAATAGCAATATAGAAATGAATTTAAAATATACTACAAAAAATCATACAAAAATTTAATGATTATATATTACATAAAAAAATTATTATATATAATTTTTTTGATATTTCTATTAAATTTATATAATAATTATTATGTTATTTTGAAGTAAATTCTTACACTTTTCAAAAAATATTATGTTTCATTAAAGATATAAATAGAATAAAATTTTAATTTTTGATAAAATGACTAAAAATTGTAATATGGTAAAGTAGACTTTTTTAGATATGCATAGAAATAATTTTTTATAAACATAAAAAATACTATTCCTTTTCTAAATATAATTAATTTTTTCTTATGCATTTTATAAAATTTTTTACAGTTTAGATAATTATTTATATTTTAAATATAATAAAAGTTAATTAGCCTTTTTTAATTGATTAATAAATCTATTTTATGAAGATATTTAAAAAAAATCATGAAATTGTTTTTTAAAACATGAAATTTTTTATTTATTTTAAAAATAAATTTAATTATTTATCTAATAAAAAATATTGCTGGATATAAAATTTGTTTTATTTTTTTAATTACAAAAAATTTTATTATAATTCTTCAAGAGATAAAAAATTTATTTTTTCAAAACATATATATTTTCATATATTTTTAAAATGCTATAAAAATAATCTTTATTAAACATAAACTTATTATTTCATTTTAAAATATAATTTTTTATAAAATTAAATACACTCATTATTTTTTAATAAGTAATATAAAATTATTATTATAAGAGAAAATTATGACACGGTATAAAATAATTATAACAATGCACAATTTTTTAGGGAAAATTTTCTATTTATTTTAATACTCAATGTGTAAAAATAGTATATGTGTAATCATATAAAAATGACAATTGAACTTAATATATTTATAAAATTAGAGAGGATTGAAAACATTGTTTTTCCTACAATAAACTATTATAGATTTTCCCCAAAGCGAAGATGGACGACAACTACCCTCAACTGTGTCCCCCCCTAAAAGTTATAGGGTTTCGACAATGAGTGGCGATTGAATATAAATCATGGGGAAACTATTTCCCTTAGGTAAAACTTATATAAATGATGCATTTTTATAACCCAGAAATATAATAATTTTAAAAAATATGTATAGATGATAATGTCAGTTTCATATAATATATATCATTACATAAAATGTAAACCAATTCAACATAATAATAGTTAAAATAAAACTCACGACTTAAATGTCCAACATAATCCACATACCACCATATAACCATATGTGAGCTCCACTTGTGACTTCTTTCCAATAAAATCCAATACATCATGCTTTATTGATGGATTACCTAAAAAATATGAAGTCATATATTTTATCTGTCGAGGTGCATATGATGGGGTTTTGTATAGATATACATGCTAGGAATTTTCCCAAATTAGTCTATATCAATTCTACTAAATTATATATATATCTTCCTAGTTTGGAATACATGTATGAAAATAACATATTAATTTTTTTTGAAAATAATAACAAATGACATATTTCAGCAAATAATTAAATTCAAAGTTAATCAAAAAATGAATTTTTATTGGAAATATAAAAGTAAATTTGTATATGTAGAAATATAAAATATAAATCTATATCAATGTTCTTTTATAAACATCATTAAATTTACATTTAATATGAAGGTAAGGAATACATCGAGTTCTCAAAATAAACATATATGTAAATTATTTAACATAAAATACTTTAGGTGGTGCTCCACTATAAACTAGTGTATGGCCCATGATGAGGATAAATAAATAGACATCAACTATAATCTATATTTTCCCCATGCACTGCCACAGGCCCCTGTAGGGCTATAAAATCGACATTAATAGCAATAATTTGACTATGCACTTGATTGGGGCCTTGATAGGCTAATGATATTATAGGGAGAGTAACTTCAAAACCTTGAATGGGTATGTGTCTTAGGGTTTTTTACATGTATAATGGTTTCCCATGTGGTTTTCATAATCAAGGGGTATATGTAATTAAAAACAATCAAATGTACAAAATTAATTATTAATCATAATTCAAATTTGTTTACATATAAGAATTTTTCTCTATAAGTAATTCCCATAATCAAAATATGCCTTATATATAGAAAAAATAATACATTAGAGTATTGCATTATAATGTATCACCATTTATTATTATAACCAATCCATATGTATTTGTTTCAAAAAAATATAACATAATTTAATGTTAATATTCAAATATATGATTTTCATTTTTTATAATCCAAAAAGCACATTAATGTTGAATCTTTTTTCTAAAATAAATTATAAATTCATTTTTAATTATATATAACCATTCATTAAAAACTATTAGTTATTATATAGTAATATAGTGCAGACATTACCATAGATTCCATGAATGCATTATTAATAAAAGGGAAAAAATTATTACAACAGAGTTTTAATCTACGAGAAGACTTTAATATATGAAAAAGACCAAAATATTTCCACTACAAGATCATAGATATTATATATAATGATTATAGCATATAAAACATAACTAAAAAAATAACCAAAGGTAATATTCATTTATTGAATTGGTATAGAACCCCCAACCCTGATATGTTGATAGAAATAAATGACTACCAAAAACATTGAATGGAATTTATTAAGCGCAAGAAATAATTCATAAACAATTATTAATATAAAATATTCAAAGAATTAATGGGTTTTCATTGATCCCTATGAAAATAATCACTTACTAAAAATGTTATGACATTAAAACTAGAAGAAATGGAGTGTGAATGGAATCTTGGAGAATTTTGAAACAATCACACCACAAATCATTAATATGATTTCAAGAAACATGTCCAAGAAAAAAAATTCTTAGTTGAAAAAAATTATTATCTATATAGAAAGACTAAGAGATTTCATATTTTTTTATTTTAAAAATTACCCATAATATATTTATAATTAGTATTAAAATAAATAATAATAATGTAATTTAAATTAATAAATTTTTGTAATGTAATTTGTTATTATTATAAAAACTAATATATAAAAAACAAATAATTAAATGTTTAATATAAAATATTTTAATATATCATACATTCACATGATATTTTAGTTTTATAGTATTAAAGAATTAATAAATTCATAACATAACAAAAAATGAAAATTCCTAACACTAGACATTTTTTTTCACAAAAAGGTTCTTATTCTTACAATTTTAATTTATTCATGGCACATTTTATATATTCAATATGTTTCCCCATTGACCTTGACAAAATATCCAACACATCCTTATGCTTTGTGAAGAACATTTCAAAATATGCTATCAGAAAAAAATATAAATAAGGGGTAAAAAAATAACACTCATTACTCTTTTAAAAATAATTAAAACTCTTATTAATATTTCAATTTTCTCATAATAAACATTTAACTAAAAATAATCACGTAGTTCTATATAAAAATAATTGAACTTCATAATGTTTTCTATAAAAAATCTCATATCAAAGCATAAAAGAAAAATCTAAATGATGAGGGTTTCATTAAAAAAATGAAAAAATTTACTTTAAAGAAACAAATTCATCTAAAAATATTATAAATTTATTTAAATCATTGTATTATGTTATAAAATCAGAATATTTGAATAAAACCCCTCTTGCAAGCATAGAATAAATATATAGGTATTTTAAGAAATTATCTTCATATAACTCCCATAATCACCCTAACAGTGGAAAAACTTACAAAGGTAATTCTAACATCTTCATTGGATTAAATTATAATTATTTATCTTTATACACTTCATTATAGAAACATATAAACATTTAACCCCATTCACTTCATAGGTGAAACATAAATAGTTAACTATGTTTAAATTTTACAATGTGTTAGAGGGATATAGTAGACCCACCCATCATCTTAAACATTTTGAAAGAATAATATCACGAAGAAAATACACAATTTTTTTTTCATTTTGTTCATAACATTAAAAGAATTTTCATTTCATCCCATCAGAAAAATTAGTTTCAATTATCTTATTAAATGATAAGAAATATATTTCTCTATTAAAAATAATTTAAAAATCTTGAAATTATTAAAAAATTTGTAATAAAATATAAATTATATATATATATATTTTGAATAATCATGATAATAAATATTGAAAATTATTTTAGGAAAAGTCGGTAATGAAGTAACCAATAAAAAATTATTTTTCCACTTTTGAATAGAACATAAAAATCATTCGATATTAAAAAAAACTTAAAATATTAATTTCACAACCATTTTAAATAAAGTAAAAAATATTTTTAAAATAAACTTTATCAACTTGGGAGATTATAACATAGGAATATCTTATATTCACAAGTACAACAGACAATGTATAAATCCATCATTATTTTCTTTAATCTTTAGGATTTCCAAAAAATATCCCTAAGGAGGTATGCTTTCAAAATCTCAGGAAAACCATATTATAAAAGTATTTAATGTGTACTATACATAGAGAGGACATGAATTACCAGTTTCATATTAGTTCCATGGATTCAATAATTTGGACTTCCCTATTTGACCTTCTTGATGTCCCTTGACACAATGTTCCCACCATCAGAGGCATTCTTCTTTCCTGCAAAAGTAGATGGGGTTCTACATATATTCTCAATATTTTATTTAATATTATTACCGAAGTAATTATAATTACATAGAGAATCCAAAATTAAATTATCTACTACCAAAATAGATTTAAACTCAAGAAGTATTATTCAGATATAATCTCAATCAACAGGAAAATCTACTATATCCATAAAGGATACTGTAGAAACTCTATCCATGATTTCAAAATCATAAGGAGTGTTTTCATTCCAAGAAACATCATCCACTAATAATAATTATTGAGTTTATTTAGATATATATTTTCCCATGTTGGATTAAAATCATGATGGATGCTACTTCTAATGAAAATCTTGGTCCCTTGGGATTTAAATCTGTGTTTAGAAACCATAATTGTAATATCTTCCATCTTTTTTCTAATTTTTGTGAAAACTTCTATATCATAGATGATATTTTAAAATTCATAAATGACGTGAATTTATCAAGACAAATAGGATGGTATAAGGTATGTTTGGAATGTGATTCCACAACTATTGTGCATGAAATCAGGGAAAACAACAAGTACCTCTCATGGAGATTGATGGGTCAATGGATTGGTCCCCATGAGTTACTGGACCCCAATGAATGGGTAATAAAACATACAAACTAGAATGGAAACATGTTTTGGATTATATTTAAAACAAGGTAGTGGATATAAATTTCTTTATTTGGATGGAAATCCTCCCCCTGACTTGTTTCATCTCTTTGAAATAGATCATTATAAAGTTATTTATTTTAGAATATTGTAATCATTGAAATTTTCAATAAAAGAGAATTTTAATTTTCCCAAAAAGAAAATTAGATTAAAATTTCCCATTTCATGTTCATTCCATTATAATCATTTCTTATATTTCATTTTTTTCATGTTATATTAATATATGAATTTTGTGATGTTAATGTCAGACGTTTTAGTGTCGTTCATTCCATGAAATCATTAGTGTATGTATTATGGTCAATGGGTTCATGATTAAATAATATATATAATATATAAAATGTTATAATTATCATATTTATACATTAACTATAATTTAACAACCATCCATAAAAGGCGATGATTAAAAGTGATATATGTTGTTTTGGGATGTGGCAGTTTTCACATACACATGAAAGAAATTTTCGTTTTTATAATAGATAAACTGGAAATAAATTTGATAATGGTTCACTATTTGAGAAAAATAGTAATGTAATAAATATAATATTTAATAATTAAATCCATCCATAGTACACTCCATTTTAGATGGTAATGAAAAACGAAATATGTCATTCATGGAGGCGGTAGTCTGCATGAGAAACATTTTTGTTTTCCAATGGATGAGTATAGGGATAAGAAGGTAGATAATATATTATAATAAATGAATAATATTTATGTCATAAATATCATATATATATATATATATTTATTTAACACAACATTATAACCATTTAATTTTGGATGTGATGAAAAAATAAATACATTACTTCGGGGAGGTGATAGTCCACAATAAGCATGAGAAACATTTTAATATTCTATTTGATGGAAAATTGTAGAATATTTTTACCATAATCATATTTGATTTCATTATAGTAATATAACAATTTAATTTCATTAGTTTTATTAGAATATATTTTGTTAAGTTGAAGAAGAAATAAAATTGAAATAATCTGGTTAAGACTTATAACACATCCTTGGATATGTTTCTTTATCTTACACCTTAAACCATCTTGGATTAGAATTTTTGGACACGAAAACCTCTAAGAAATTATAAGGAAACATTGGATTTGGTTTTTTAGGTATTATTTGATATAAAACTCTCAAACTGTGTAGATTAGTGAGGATATGAGGTTCCTTTTATAAGTTAGAGGAGTGTCACCTTTTTAAAAATTTAGAACTTTAAAAATATAACAAATGTGTTTCTCATGTAATGTGACTCACATTTAGTCACATTTAGTCAAATATAATATATAGTATATGTTAAGGTAAAAATATAGACAAAAAATTAAATTTAAATATTTTTTTTGAGATATTTGAATCATTATATTTTAGTTTCATCCCATATTTAACCCTTTCAACTATTACCATAGTGAAAAACTTCTACCATTTTAACTACTGATTATGAATAAAAATGAAATAGAAGTTATTAAAAAACGTTAATATTATAATTCAAAAAATTTAATCTATTTTTTATGATTCAATTTCTATAATTTTTAAAAATTATGTTTAATATAATTTCATAAAACACAATGAAAAATGGTATTTCGAAAAAAAATGACTTTTTAAAGATAATTTATTTACACCAAGATCAAGTATAAATTTTATTCCAAAGGAATTAATTGTTTATTTTTTAGTAAAAGTATACTTATTTGACATTCAAACCAAACTAAAAATCTTGAATACTTTATTTATATTATAATGCCCCGACCTTACAGATTACAAAAAAATTCGGTTTTAGTCATAAAATTACATTATTTCATACTAAGGATATTTTTGGGCATAGAGTTTTATATATTTAAGCCATAATTCATACATAAAAACTAAAATATTACAAAGTATACACTTCTACTCAATATCCATTTTTATCATAAAATATTTTTTTTAATAAAACATGGTTTCTTTTCCTGATCAATCATCATAATCATATCCTTGATATCATCATAGTCTATATTATCCATTAAATCCTATTATTTTTTTGAAACCATTTTATGAGAATATAATCTTATTAAGGTATATAAAAATAATGGAAATCATTAATTTATTAAAAAAATGACAACCCATTGAAAATACTTTTCTTGAAATCATTACATTTTACCCATAAAAGTAAATAATATTCTATTAAAAAGATAATTAATTTTACCTTCTGAAAAAAATGATTTAACTAAAAAATTATTATCTTGCATATAAAATTCATGTAGGTAAATTTTTACATCCTCCCATAGAACCTTTACAGAGCACTTATAGATTGTAATAACCAAACAATAAACTTTCAGTATAATTATCCAAAGAATATAATCATTACCCAATGTATTAGAGTTCTATATGGGTGCACCAATAATTTTTAATTTCAAAAAACCACATAATGTATAAAAAATTTAATATATAATTATAAAAACTTGGACTTGGAATAATAATTGTTTGAAATAAAAAAAAATAAAAGATCATTTTTACAAAGGAAACACCCTTATCACATATAATACACTTGAATCATAAAAACCATCATATATTGACATTAAAAAAAAACTAAATATCATGAAAACATATCACTATTGATATAGAAAGTAAAATTATCTACATACACGCCTTATAATATAATAACAGTTCATAACGTCAAGTCATGCCTTAATGAATGGAAATTCAGACGAAGACCCTTACCTTGAATAAGATTCATCAAGTATGCCTTTTATCTTCTTAAATAACAAAATTAGCTTAATTATAAACTTTCATGAGAAACATCTTCAAGACTATTATTCCTTTTATATCCCTTATTATCATGTTATAACAATTACATAATTATTTAGGTTCACGTTGGACGTTTTGAAGATATTAAGTACTTGAGTCCAAAATGACATAGATGTTATATCTATAGTCAAAGGGGTCATTATTCCATAAAATAAAGAATAGTAATCCAGAAATAATTGTAAATTTTACTTATTAATTATATTTTTAAATCAAACCATGAAATATGGTTATGAAAAATGTACTACGTTACCAACATAAAGAGGGTAGGCAGTACGTACACACGAGTAACGTTTTCCTTTTTCAAAGATCATTATGGAAAGATGATAATTATTATTTTATATTTATATAGTGATAAAAATATAATTCAAATCATATTTATCACTTAAATATACTTATGTATATCATCCATGTGATGTGGTGATGACAAATGAATCATATCACTTCATGGAGGGGATAGTTCACACATAACATGAACATCGTTATCCTTTTCTTATGCAAGAAATGTTAATGAATTACATGATATATATTCCATTCAAAATGAAAATTATATCATGAATATCATATATAATCATTAATTACAAATTTATAACCATTATTGAGACCCTGTGATGGAAAATGAATTATATCAGTTCATGAGGTGGTAGTCCTCCATACACACGAACAATTAATTATTTTACCACTTTATTGAATCGGAGATAGATAAATGGAATGAAAAAAACTTAATAAAATAATAATATATTTTATATTATAGAGGTATTATTTTAGCATGTTTGAAGAATATTTTAATGAAGTGGTATAGAAAAAATAAATAGAAACACTTAATATAAATGATGCCTCTTCTTTAGAAATCCTTCGTTGATTATCACCTTAAGACCACTAAGGATTTTGTTTTTCCTATAATAAGAACTCCATAATGTATGTAGGTTTTATATTAATGGAATTGGGTTGATATTGGAAACCCCAAATTGTGTTTTTATTGAGAATAAAAGAGAAGAAGAAGTTTTATATTAAAAGATATGAGAGAAGGACTCTTGGAATTATTAAAAATATTAAATTAATATAAATAAATTTTCTATACCAAAAGGATTAAAAGTGAGTTATTTTTATGTTATTATGAAGATGGGTGAAAACTAATTTGTTAAAATTAAAATTATACATGTTTTTACTATCTTAGAATCCTTATCATTTGGGTTTAACCCATACATAATACCTTTAATAGTTATTATAATATCATGTAATTTACACTTTTAGGGTTAATATAATTACTATAAAATGTAAAAAAACCGATAAATTAATCAACGATGAAATCATAATCCTTATCTCAATTATTTCGCAAAATTTTAACAATTATAAATTGTATATAATTTAATAATATATTAATTATTTTATAATAAATTTTTTCTTTTAAAATGTCTTATTTATTTTAAATATAATTTATATTATATTTACATTAATTAAACAATTAATGCATCATCATTATATAGGATTTATTTTAATTATTTATTTACTAAATATTAAAAAATATAATGATGAATAAAAATAATTTAAATTTCAAAATAAAACTTATAGTCAAATATATCTTGTAAATAACAACATATTAAAAATGTAATAGTTATTAAAAACATTATTATGACATCATTGAATTATCTTTGAATTATGTTTTATTACTTTTATACTCCCATTTAATGTAAAATTTATTAGAATGGTGTAAATTGGATTTATTTTTGTATAAATAATCTAATTTTACTTAAATTTTTTTTTAATATCAATTATCTATATAAATAAATTGATGAAAATTTAGTTTTCAAAAAAAATAAAGAATTTTTCATGTTTTCAAAAAATGATACTTATTTGAAAAATACCAAAAATTAAACCAAAGAAAATTCTGATTTTCTAATTTGAAAAAATAAGTTCATTTTTTAAAATAAAATTTATTAAAGTGTCCTAATTTATTTTCAAACAACTATGCCATCAAAAGGTGGTAAAAGTGATTTTTAGAAAAATCCATGTTAATCTTTAAACTAGATTAATTATAATATTTTAACAATAAAATCTATTGTATAAATATAAAAAAATTATAAATGTGTGTAATCATATTATATCATTAATTATATTTTTTCATTCGTCCCTCATTTTGGAAATTGTGGCCTCATAGTTTTGTGTACATATTAAATAAGTGGGGATGTCTTTCCCTCATAGAATTTTCAGATTCCAATGTTGACTCTTCAACCATATGAGTTTTCAATTAAACTTTAACATAATAAACCACCTTACCCCGCAACACTTTCTCCTATGGTCAATAAACTAAACTGGCTCTTCCTCATAATAATGTTTCTCTTCTAGCTTAACTACATTAATTCTAAAAACTTGTGATTAATCTAGAATATATTTCCTTAACATTGAAACTTTAAATATGTTGTGTACCTAAGATGAACCTAGAGGAAAAGGTAGTTATTATGAAACCTATCCATCTTTTACTGGATTAATAGGGTCTAATGAATAGTGGACTCAACTTTCCCTTCTTTCCAAAACCCATCACACTTTTCCATATAGAAAATTTGAGAAATAAATGATCACCTACCGCAAAAGAAAGATCCTTACTTTGGTTATCTAGATAAAATTTTCATCATACTCTAATATATTTATATGTGTTACTCAATCAACTGATCTTTTTCTGTTGTTTCCTCTACAAATTTTTGTTCTCATCAAATTCCATTATCTGAAATCATTCCAAAAAGCTATTTTATAACATAGATTTACATATAATTCATCAAATGGTTCCATCTATATACTAAATGAAAAATGATATTTTAATAAAACTAATCCAAATAATAATTTGAATCCCAAATTTCCATGCAATCCATTTAAAACAAACAAATTATATCTTCCAAGAATTGAACTTTCTACTCAGATTGTCTAATAGATTGAAGACTAAAATCCGTATTGAAATTTGATTTAGTATGAAATAACTTCTAAAGTCATTTCAATAAATTTGATGTGAACCTAGGATAACAGTTTGATACAATGGAGAGAGGAACTCTATGTAACCTAATCATATACTTTAGAACAATTTGATAAAGTTGATCTTAAGAAATTATATATCTAAATGGAAAGAAATGTGACTATTTATTTAATTAATCAAAAATAACAGAAATATTAATTATTAACCTGAGAGGTATTTAGAAATATTACCAGAATAGCATGGATATATTCTCCCATTTTCAATTGGATTATATAAAAGGTTAAAGAAACATATTCAATAACTTTTATTCTTCTTTAATGTACTAACAAGTCAAACACTTTGTAGTAAAATTAGTAATATCACTTTTCAGTATATCCCACCAATAGTACTCCCAAAGGTCTCAATACATCTTATTACTCAATGGATAGTGGAGAAATTTGAGCTTTACTTAACAAATAATTATTCAACTATGAATCCAAAGGAACACATTTTATATTTCCAAATCTCAAAAAAACAAGCATTATCATTGTTAGATTCAGTCAACATACACTTTTCAATGAATTCATCATTTTCTTGCAACTCATGGTCTTCCTTATGTGATTTATTAATTATGTATGATAGAGAGTATTACAATGAATCCATAGATAAAATATAATAATTTTCTATACTAATAACTTCTAATGCATAATTCATCAAATCGTTAAGAAAAGGGTCACTTTCCAAATATAAAATGGTTAATATTTGATTACTTTTCTGAATCAAATAATCCTCCACTTTTTATATTTTTACATGATGAAAATTAATCATGTAATTATAATCATGTATTAGTGAAAACCATATTCTCTATCTCATGTTAAATTATTTGAAAGGGAATATATACTTTAATCTTTTTTGGTTAGTATATATTTGACACTTTACTACATAAAAATGATGCCTCCAAAATTTTAAAACAAAAATAGCAATAACTAATTACAAATCATGTGTAGGGTAATTTAATTCATGAGGTTTCAAATAACAAAAATCATAATAAATTACCCTATCATTCTACATTATGACACAACTAAGTCCTGTCAATGAAGCATCACTATAAATGAAAAATTCACCATTTCTTGAATATAGGGCCGAAACTAGACCATTCAAAAATCTTTTTTTCTTCAATTCCTCAAAAAAATCATCACATTCATTCTTTAAAATCATAATAACAACTTCTCGTGTTATCTTAGTTAGTGGTGTATATATATCCATGAAATGTTACAAAAAACCTCTGATAATAGCTTAATAAACCAAGAAAACTAATAATCTCAGTGATATTTGTGGGTCTTTTTCATTCTTTAACTACATCGGTTTTAATATGATCAATGTTTATGCCATATTTATAAATAATGTGACCAAGAAAAGAAATTTTTTTCCACCAAAAATCACACCTTCTAAATTTCCTATATAGATTCTTTACTTTTATGGTTTGAAAAACAATCCTTGTATATCTTTCAGGCTCTTATTTACTATTATAATAAACCATAATTTCATCAATAAACCCAACCACAAAATTTTCCAAGAAATCATGAAATATTTATTCATAAGATACATGAATACAACAGGTGCATTAGATAACCCAAATGGAATAACTACAAATTCATAATGTCCATATCGTGTATGGAACATAGTATTCAAAATTTATTCTTCCTTTACTTTCAAATGATGGTACCCTTATCTTAGGCAAACCTTCAAAAAATATTTGTCTCCCTATAGGTGATCAAAAATCAATATGTATGAGGAAAATGTTAATTTTTCTTAATAGTGATGTCATTAAAGGATCTATAATAAATTAAAAGTCTCATTGAGCCATCTTTATTTTAATGAAACAAGAAAATACCACCCCATGGTGAAGTGCTAGGTTAGATGAAACCTTTATCTAATAACTCTTGAAATTGATTTTTCATTTCTAAAAGATCCACTTGACTCATTTGATAAGGTTGTATATAAATATAGTTAGTATCATGTACTGATTCAACAGAAAATTCTACCTCTTGATTAAGAATAAGACATAAAAATCACATAGAAAATCATCGATGTATTCTAATACTACTTGCACATCACTAATTTGAATAGTCTTCTTATTTTCAATAATATGAGCTATGTAACTTTTACTTCCATATATAATAAATTTATCAACTTATTAGTTAGTTATTAAAGGCATGGAATAATTGAGAATAACATTATAAGCATTGAAATTGATTTTATCATGATAAACTAAAATATAATCCATTATAAGAATAACATAAAAATCTATTATGACGAATTCAACTAGATTTTCAGGAAATACCACCCCACAGATAACAACAGGAAGATTCTTATAAATCATTTTTTCTTTTATACTTCCTATAAGAGTTTTCACCAAAATATCTATGTTAATTTCATTAAGTAATATTCCAAATTTACAAGAAAATTTCTCAAAAATGAAAGAATTTGAATAAAAGAGAAAAATAGGGTGTTGTAAAAATTCAAATACACAAGTAACAGACCTGTCACAACTTCATTTGATTGCCCAACATTAACTGTAGTATTAGAAAATAACTTTTATAAACCTTTCTATTTATTAACATGAAAATTTCCATCCTGTGAAACTAAATTTGGACACATATTAGCCCAATGAACCAACTCACTATATCTAAAAATCCTTACCATTGGATTTCTATTTGTAACCCCATTATTTGATTCCTAGGGATTCATTTCCTTATATTCACGAGCCTTGTGAAAAAACATTCCACATCGGTAATACTTCCCTATATTCATAAGACATTATATAGGGTTATTTTTACCACACATACCACAAGATTGGAAGATCATTTTCTTACATCCAGATTTCTTTTTTGTGTGCTTCCTCATCTCATTACATCCTAACAGCTTATTACATTCATCATCATAAGGCACATAAGAGTCAGAAAACACTATTTCAACATTTTATACAAAATGATCAAATTTCTCATAGATCTTAAATTCCTTTACGGTCAATGATATTTATAGAATTGGTTTCAATCCAGATTAAAACAAATTAATTTTTATATAAGTGCTCCATATAAAAGATGATACATACCAGGCCAATCTTCTAAATTATTCTTCATATGCAGCTACTAAGTCTTCTTATTTTTGAATAAATTTTATATTTTTGTTTCCTTTGGGAGTTAAAAAAAAGGGAAATCATTCTCAATGAAACCTTTATTGAGCGCTTCCAATTCCATAACATCAATATCATCCTTATCTTTGGTATTTGTTTTATCAAAATACCACCATAAATCAGCCTCACCTAAAAAAGTATAAATAGAATGGGTTACCTTTCAATGTTTTGAAAATTACTTGATATCAAATATCTTTTATAGAGAATTGATCCATCCTTCGTCTACCATTAGGTCAGATGGTGCATTGAATGATGGGGGATGTTGCCTTATAAAATGCTCAAAAAAAGACATGTTCCATTGTGGTAAATCGGTTTCATAATAATTATGGATAAAAATACCATTTATCTCTTAATTAAACTAAGCCATCACTAGAGAAAACTATTCTATTATGATTAAATCTATCTTAGGATGCTGATTTGGAAGGAAATATATCTCTCTTGGTTCCTTGCCATTATAAATTCCTAATGTCCTCTATGTAAAACCATTCTAAATATAAATAATTGAGATAAAATATCATGAAAATATTCAGATGGTATAATATTTTAACTTTTCCACAAGGTAACGTCATTTAATAGAATGTTATTAATATTAACCAAACATCTAAAGTTATTTAAGTTGACTTTTGATACCAACAAGAAGGCCCAAACCATAATCCTTACAAAATCTTGAGTTGTAGTCTAGAATTTAATTTTTTTTCACATTGAGGATATTTTTAGTTTCAATGTTTTAGAGATTTATTCCATATAAAATTCATAATAACCCAAATATTACAATGTTCACACTTTTACTCAATATCCATTTTCTAAAAACATTAAACTTTTTAAAATCAAACATGGTTTCTTTTCATGATAAATCAGCACGATTTTCCCACAAGTATCATACTTGTATCTATTGTCCCTTAAATCCTAGATTTTTTTTTCAAACTTGATATGAGAAGAGAGACTGAGTAAAGTATATAAAAAGAAAGGATATTTTTAGTTCATTAAAAACACGAAAACCCAAGGAAAACACTTTCACGAAAGCATAACATTTTTACAATATAGAGAAATAAAATATCATTAAAAATATCATATATTTTATCTATAGAAAAAAATTAATTCCCATAAAAATCATTATTAATCATATAATATTCTTCAAGGTAACATGGGATATCATCATAAATAACCCTTATATAACACTTACAGATTGAAATAACTATGCGACCAACTTCCTATATAATTCTCAAGAGAATATAATCATTACCCAATGAATTGGAATGAAATATATGTGCACAAATAATTTATAATTTTCTTTTATGAAATCATTATTAAGAAATATGAAATATCATTTTAAAAACATATACATGGAAGAAAAAGTGTTTTAAGGAAAACCATAAAAGATAATGTTTACAACCGAAAGCCCATTATCACTTAAGAAACAATTGAATCTTTAAAACCAATAAATAATTATATTAAAAAACATTAACTATGATTAGAATAGATGAATTATTGATATATAATATAAATAAGGCTTTATATACACCTTAAAAAAGAATAAAGGTGTATGACATCAAGATATGCCTCAATGAAATGTAATTGAGACGAATTCCCTTACCTGGAGTCAGATTCATTATGTATGCACTTTATCATCTTAAATAATAAACATAGGTTAATTATTTTATTTATTTCTAAACTGTTTCAATGTATTTATTCGTTTTATATCACTTATTGTTTTTTATAACAATTACTTAATTATTTAAGTTCACATTAGATGTTTTAATGATACTCAGTACTTGATTATAAAATGAATTTGGTTTGATATTTATTGTAAAAGTCATTATTAGTCAATCATCTCCCGAATAAAAATGATTTTTTAATTACCACTTTTATATATTGATTTTATTTTTATATCCAACCCTGAAATATGGTGATGAAAAATTAACTAAGATACAATCATGGAGATGGTTGGATGTAAGTATGCATGAGTGACACTTTCATTTTTCAATGATCATTAGGGATAGAGGGTAAGTATTATTTTATATTTAATGAAATTTAATAATATAATTAGTATAATATTAATGATTTAAATCTACTTATTTATATTATCCATGTGATGTGGAGAAGAAAAATGAATCACATCACTTTGTGGAGGTGATAGATCTCACGTATGCACGAACAACATTATCATTTTTAAGTGCATGAAATGGTAAGGACGTACATGAAATATTATCATTTAATAATGATGAATATGTAATTAATAGAATATATAAACATTAATTTCATATTTATTATTATTATTGAGATATGGTGATGGAAACCGAATTATATCGGTTCGTGAGGTGGTAGTATGTCATACATAGAAATGATTAGTTATTTTCCCAGTTGATGGAAGTGAATATAAATATAGGTCATGAAAAAATTAAAATATCAGTGTATTGAGGACAATTTATTTATTATCTTATCATGGTTTAATAATATTTGAAGAAAGTGGAAGAAGAAATAAAACATATAAACTTTGTAAAAACGATACCACTTCTTTGGAAATCCATTATTGTTTAACATCTTAACACCAATAATGATAGTCTTATGCCAAAAATAAAATCTACACAATGTGGTTAGGGATTATATAAATTTATTTGGGTAGATATTAACAGAAAACAATATATTTTTAATGGGAAATAAAAGATAATAATAGGTTCCCTTTTATAAGAGAGGAGATGGGTACTCTAGGAATTCTTAAAAAATAATAAATTAATATAAATTAATTTTCTATACCAAATTGATCCAAAGTATTTAATTTATAATACTTGATGAGTATGAGTTTTAATAAATTCATCCAATAATAATAATACACATTTTGATTATCTTTTAATCCATGTCTTTTTGGTCTTAACACCTATTTATCCCCTCTAACTAATACCGTGATAACATGTGATTTACACTACGAGGGTTAATATAATTACTATAAAATTAAAAAATATCCTTTAATGTGATAAAATTTTAAACATAATCCTAATCATTTGGATGAATTTTATATTTTTATAAATTTTATTACATTTTAATAAATATTATTTATTTTATAATATCATTAATGTAAATTTTGACCCTATTAATTATTTTTTATTTTATAAAAAAATAGATAAATTTGAAAAATATACCTCTAAATCATCACTAACATGTAAAATTTACTTATAAAACTTATGGATGACATTAATTATATCAAATAATATTTATTTTAATATTTTCAATATCATTTAATTGATATTTCCATTAATTAAATAATTAATGCATCATCATTGCAAAATCCTTTAAGGTGATTATTTATTTCCTAAAAATTTTAAAGACACCATTATGAAGATAAAAATATTATATTTAAAAATACTGTGTATATTCAAATATATATTCTGAGAAAAAATATATAATAAAAATGTAATAGTAATTAAAAACTTGAGTAAGACATCATTGACTTTTCTTTAAATAAAAAATTATAAATGTCATACTCTCTTCCAACTGGCAAATAAATGTTATAATATTGACAAAATGATGGTTTTATTCAATAATAACTCATCAAATTAAATTTTTACAAGTGTTAGGGTAATATCCTAATATTTATAATATCATTTTTACCATAAATTACCCAATTTACCCATAACCGTGTTAATAAAAATTACTATAGTTACTATTCATAATGTAGAAAAATAAAAGTGACCTATTTACATAATTTTAATGCACTGATTACAGATAGGGAATCCAATTTTCAAAATTATAAATACATAAGTGGTTAAAATTAATACTATGGATGGGATGAAACAACTAGTTTAAAAATAAAAAAAGGTCAAATGATTGAAATGTCTTTATATTCAATTTCAATGTGAGATTATTTACCATGAAATAAATTGAATTAATTTATGTATAATCCCACTAATTATATATTGAATATAAATTAAAATATATCTTATCTCTGTAGAAAAATTATATGAAAATACAATTTTCAATTAAAATTCAATACTTTTCACTTTTCAAAAAAATTAATACATATAAAAAATATAACAAAAATTAAAACCAATAAAATTTTGATAGTAAAAATTTTAAAAAATGTTTATTTTTTCTAATAAAATTTATAAATGTAAAAATTTTAGTTTTAAAAACGTGTGCCATCAAAAGGCTATAAATTTTCATTTTAGAAAATATATTTTTACCCTAAAATTAGATTTATTATTATATTATGACATTAAAATCTATTTTATAAATGTAAATAAAAATATAGATGATTTTAAACTTTTTTATATCATTAATTGGGTTTTCAAAAAAAATGAAAGAATATAAAATGGAATTTATTAGAATAAAATCATTACTTAGATATCCAAAATGTCAAACATAGATTTCTACGTTCAACAATATATTTTTAAATTAAATATATATATAATTATATATATATTTTGTATATAAAAAAAGTTAAATAAAAATTCATTTAATTATTATGTCAATATATTTTCATAAAGTGATAGTATTTATAAAAGTAACATTTTTCACTATTCAAAAAAATCAACCATTTCAAAATATTACAAAAATTCACTATAAGATACATTTTACATGAAAAATTAAAAAATTAAGTTAATTTTATAATATTAAAATTCTAAAATTCATAAATTTATCTTTTTAATGAAAATATAAAATTTAAATTTAACATAATTTTATAGAATTATGAGCCTTTTCAAACATAATATCTTCAAAGATTTACTTCATATAAGTTACAAATACGTGTTTACTTTTTCCCATTTTATATTCATAATTTATTGACGATTAATGTTAATTTTAAGAAATTATTACTCATGTTAGTTTATAGTTTTTATGTCAAACACTATTTAAAAATATACTTACTTAAAGTAACGTATATTAAAATCTAGAGGTGTTAAATTCCCCCATGAAGGCATTGCTTCCTCGTAATATTTAAATTATTTTAACTTTAAATGGATTTAATTTTTTTTAGAATCAATTCCAAGGAGTGGAAGGGGATTAAAAAACAATTAATTTAAAAGGATCTGTAATAATGGAACTTAAAAATAGAGTAAAGTGGAAGATATGGGGAGTGGAAAATAAATATACATAAGTTTCAAAAAGTACCTTATAATACACATTGATTAAATTTCCTCTTGAAAAGGAATTTAATATGTATATTAAGACAATGAATGTTATAATTTCTTATACTTTTCTTAAACCATGTGTTTAATATTGTGACACTTATATTTATGAATAAGTTTCAGAAAGAGTACCTTTGTAACTGGGAGATATTTTTCATAAAAGGGTAAATAAATTTCCCTTCCTATTATATGATTTGGGTAAATATTTTACCATCAAGATAGTAAATATTTGAAATTATAATTTAATTATTTACTTCCAAACTATAAGAATAATTTTCTACTTAGGTGGTGTTTTTGATCAGTTTTCACATTTGACTCATTTCACATTCCAAAAATTAATGACCAAGATCACTTTCTCATGCCTAAAGAATAGAAATAAAAACCCATAATGAATTGATGGAAATACATATTTTGAGGGATATAAAAACCTATAAAAATTAAACATTAGAACAAAGATGTCTGAAAAGCGTTCCAACTACCTAGAAAGTCACTGTATCCACAAAGATATTTTTACCATGTTTAAAAAAACCTCTTGAATGTAAGGATTATAGACTGTATAGGTTCTTCATGAACTTCACAACTTCTACATTATAAAACTAAGATGTACACTCAAGGAATATATTATCAATGCTTTTAGTATAAATTCAATGAGTATTAATAAACTTAAATAAATAATGAAAGATAATTATAACAGAAAATTCATATATTATTTCACTGTCTATAATTCTTAAATAATGGTGATGTTGTGTGATCAAATTCTAGAGCACAATAGGGATCCCATCAGAAAGTATGCAAGCACAAATCCCACAAATAATGCATAATATTTGTTTTTAAATTAATATTTAATATCTGAAAAATCCAGGAGCCCATATATAGAGATCTAAGAACTCTAATTCACAAAAAATGTAAAATTCATTCCAATTACTCACACATAAATAGATACACCATAATGTCATGCACAATATTACTATAAAAAACCCTATAACTGATCTATATCACCAACAATTCAAAATATGTCTTAAAAACAGAAGTATAGAATCTCCAAGAAAACCTAAAACAACAACCATTAACATCTCTCATACCATAAAAACCTGCATAGGAAAACATATATGTATATCAATCCAAAGAACATGGTCAAATAACCATTGGAGGAAAGGCATGAAAAATAGTCTTGTCTTCCTTCAGGTAATATTCAAACACAATAAAGGATCCAATCACAGGATGTGAAAAACAAGAATATGATAAGTTAAAATATGGTAGAACAACATAGCATTACCATAAAACCATAGTTTCATCTCATTTAGGAGCTCAAATTTAGAGAAGTGTCACAATATTGAATATCCCACCATATCACAAGTGATGCAAATAAAAATGAAAAAAATGAAAATGTCTCAGCAAATGAGTCTTGTGTCAACATCTTGGTATTTTTAGAAATTATTTGTGCTCTAATTTTAATATAAAACTCTGTAGTGACTTCACCATATTTGTATTTTCATGAAACTGATGTATCTTGGTTTTCCATCACGGACATCAGTTCCTCTCCCAATTCCACAATGATCCTATATTAATATTTCAAATAAAGATAAAAATATTTAAAAAAACTTATCATTTTAGAAAAAACTAACCAGCAAAAGGGGAAGAAGGTTTATTGTTTATTAACTATTGGGTGTGATCAATATTCTTAGATATAAAGAAATTAAAGGTTCTAGTGACAATTGTCATATCAATGTTATAACAGTCTCTATGTTTTTGAGTCTTCCTAGAATTTAAAGTGATGAAACTATCTATATTAGTCATTGTGTTATTACATTTCTTAGAACTAAATTTCAAATAATCTACATAAATTAAAAAATATTTATATAAAATATCAGGTAAAGACACCGTAGACTCATAGTAAACACTTTCATCCTCCTCTTGGAGTTCTTTGTGAGGTTCACAATGTACCTCTTGATATCCCATCTGGGTGGGAGAGTTAATTATGTAACCTATGGAGATGTGAAAAGTATCAACAAAACCTGATATATAATTTTCTTATAATGAATGACTCAACAATTTCCCTGGATAGTCCTTATATACAACTAAGGACTTACCTCATCAGACTTCTCTACAACATCATGATATCGTCCATTAGGTACCTGAACCCGAAAAGGGAAAAAATCAATATGAGTCTAACATTAAACACTATTAGGCCTAGTTTTTAATTTCTATTTTTAACCCATGTAACTTTATGTTGGGTAGGTCATACTGCCTTGTTGAAAAAATCTTACGAATCATGTCCAAGCTTAAGGAAAATACTATAGTAATCAGGTAGGTTATCTTAAAACACTATCTAAAAGAATCCATGATTACTATTATGAATCCAGATCTAGGATATGAGATCTTGAGAAACATCAATATTAGTATATAATATTTCAAATGAGTGTCTTGATAGGTTCTCCCTCTCAAATTGTACCTTTAATGGATTTCTAATAAGGCTGGGGATTGTAAACAGGGCCACTTTTATAAATATGTGATGCAATAACACATGGAAACTGGTCTATATTTGAATAATTGGAAATTCAGTTTAAGGATCAAATTCTGGAATCTATTTAAGAACATTCATAGAACATCCCTTGGAAATCGATGGGCACCTCTCCCAAAATCCTATAGTTTTCATCTTTATAAAAGAGTAACAATACAACATTGGAAAATTTCAATAAACCAATATGAATACCTAAAAATCCAATTTATTCAAGATATTTTCTTAAGAACACCAATGATGGTATGTGTTTAATAAATTTCCCTAGATGAACAAATCATAAATCCAAAAAAAGAAGATTTACCTCATTTATTGAGAATGATATACCTAGTATCCCTCAGCAATGACTGTGTTTATAGAAATAAAAAACTATTAAATTTCGGATATCCATAGAAAAATTTCAAACCATTCTTAATATTTATATTATATTAAAAAAGACCAAAATTTTATCATACATATGATTAATCCTTTATATAAAGAAATAATAACTGAATTTCTAAGACATCGATAATTATACACAAATTACAACACAAATCATTCCAAAAATAAATATCCCCCAAAAACGCTAGAATATGCCTTACCAAATTTGAAACCAAAACATTATAATTATTTGATAAAAAATTCTTCCAAAATAAACAAAATAATTTCTTCTAGGTGATATTTATAACATAAAAATTCACATATCAAACATTTATATACCCAAAACATATATTCTCTAAAATATACTAATCCTTTAAAAAAACAACATTAATCAACATGACATAAAACCAAAAAACAATCATTTATGCATCCAAAATTTAGGTCAATATTTATTCATAAAATGAAATTAACCATTCAGACAATATATAACATACTAGATAGAATATTCCATTTATCTTAACCATAAAATGTTCCAAATATATGATTTTTAAAGAAAAATTAAATTTAATAACTTAGTCACAAAATAAACTTTTAATCCCATGTTTAACCATATATCTTCAAAATATATTCAAAAAACCATCTTTCCAAAATAACTATAAATATGACATCAAATCACATAACAACCGTAAGGGTTATGTATCCCTCAATAATGAAATCATTATAAAACCTAATAGAAAACTAAAAAAATATAATTAATCAGATTAAAATAAGATCACTAAAGGCCTAAAATCGGGTATATATTGTTTGTAATGTATGATACTCCTCAAAGATTTCAATTATTTAAAAAAATACAACTTTATGATAACACTTGAAACCCGATATACAGAAACATTAATCATTGAATAATTCTTCCTAATCCTTTACCCATGAATATTTATCTTATTCATTAATACTATCTTCTAAAAATTAAAAAATTTAATCATGTGAAAAGATTCATCAATTATTAATATTGTTATATATGTGACTTTATATATGAGAAATACTATTAAAATAATGCATACATTTTATATAATATTAATAGTTTCTTCATATTTACTATATGACCTTGTTATTACATTATTCGTATGATCTTACTTATTAACTTCATGATAATTCCTCTAAAGGAATTGGTTATAATAATACCCATACTCCCCACATTTAAAAAACTCAATTAATTACATAACAAAAAACTCATTCCTGTATATTGTGTGAATTAAATTGTTGATTTTTTTCTTATCATTTTATTTCTCTGTGACATTATTTTCCACATATAAAAAATCATCATGTTCCTTTGATGAATTTACCTAAGGGATTATTCCCACATTTTTGACATGTAAGAAGTTGAATCTTTTAACCTTCATGATCTTTATCACTCAAACTACTATGAAACTATATATTTTTTACTATTTGGTGTCTTAGGAAATTTAGATAGGTTTAATTTTTTAATTATAACCTGAGATAACTAGTTCATAATAATAATAATATTTTCAAATAATACTTCTATCAGATTTGTTTACCAATTCGAATGACCACCTTATTCCCCTTTACACTCATTATCATCTTCGTTCCCCATGGTTTCATCCATTAAAGAAAAAAAATTCTTTGTGTGAGTATATCAACAAAATAACAATAAACCTTCTTATAAATAATAAGATGTCATCAACCATATACTCTTTTATTCATGTATTTCAACCCAGATAAAAATAAAAATAATTATCAATTAAATATGCACCATTAATGTTATATATGACATCAAACCCATCATCCTAGACAAAAATATAAAATTGTATCATTTTCTAAATATTTTATATTATTATAATAAAACCACATTCTAACATCTAAATTTATCTAATATCGTACTGTTATACCAACTATAAAAAACCATACATAACAAATAAATAATTATGAGTGTAATATAATTATATTTGTAACCTTATTATAAATAAATGATATATTAGGTTTAAAGTTTTAGAGAATTAGTAAAACCATTATATAATATAGTAGAAATTTCAACACACTGTTCCTTTTTCAACAAAAACAAGTTATTATGTTTACACCATCATTTCATTCATGAAAATGTTTCTTCATTCATTATGGGTCAACGTTAACCTTAAAAAACGTACAACACATCTATAGGCCCTGTGATAATCATTATAAGATATGGGATGAGAAACAAATATTAGTAATGGATATAAATGTTAGATATGGTGGTTCCCTGAAACCAAATACCACTATATATTAGATTAGATTGTATATTCATCACATTGAATGTAAAATACTTTTATTATAACATCGGTATTTTTGTTCAATGTGATAGAGTATGTGATAATTTCTTAAGGTTTTTTTCCACATCAACTATATATATATGTCCCCTACTATGATGATATCCTTTAGATACTATGATAGTATTCAGTAAACCCATATTTTTTGGATGGATGATATGGTATGATGCGGTGTAGATGATAAAGGATATCAGGGGTTGGAGGATCATAAATAATTGATACACCTTCTCATGCTGTCCATCCTTAATAATATTTAACAAGATAAGTTATAGGAACCGACCGGTCAATTGGAATTCCACATGTTTCATGTGTCATTAGACATTCCTATAAGTGGACATATAATAATGATACATTAACTCTAAGATTATTAATAATGTGTTTAAGTATATGAATTATTATATTTATTTCATAAAATATGATGATAAAAATTCATGATAATAATGAATATGCTGGGTTCATTAGACGTGGCATGAAATTAATTAATAATGAAAGAGATTAGTTTTACCTTCTATTATATGTGAATATCTCAGGCCATTTATGAGAATAGAACAACCAGATTAAGTCCATGTCTATGGAGGTTTATTAGTGCATTAAAATCTATAATATGAAAGAAATAACATCAAATATATTGGTTGATGGAACAATCTACGCAACAAGTTTGATAAGATATATCGATATGATGTGATTGTATAAAATCTTAAGGGGTTGTACTAGGTTGAATGTCGTTGAGACATTAAAACATTTCTCTAGGGGTTCCTTTTCATGTTTTCTTTATGATAACATCCAAATTTATAAAATTTAGCCTAATGACAATGATATAAGGTCCTATAGGGTTTTTTATAAAGGTAATCAAGGAAACATGGTTCAATTATATATTTATTTCATAATTAGATTGGGATATTAGTCCCATGTTTGAGGAATAATATTTAATCGATATTAGTAGTTTATCACATGTATTTTTTTTAATATGTGTATTACACCGATATTTTTTTTAATTAAATAATTAAATTCTATACTTGTCCTCGTAAATAATTATATAGAATAGAAGATTGATTTAGGGTTTGGTGAGAATGGAATATTATTTCAAAAAATATTAATTTATTTATTCATGAAATATAATATTTAATTAGAACACAAGTAATGATCATGGAAAGTAAAAAAAATTTATTATTATTATTTAGACATGTGGTATACTAAGGGTTAACCAAATATTAAAGTGTATTTGTGTAAATAATATTCTTACCATATCCATATAAATACCTAACTATATAATTCTCATAAAAGTAATGTAATTTTCTATCATTTTTTTCACAACATTCGTATCTCCAAAGAATTATTTCATCACAGAGATATTTATAAGAATTATCTTTGTTCCATGAGTATTGGTGATCATCCTCCTAACTCTTTGACTGTGAGAGAACCAAGATAATTCAAAATAAATTGTTGGGATTCTACAGTGTGATCAATAATGAATCTTTTAAGGCATATAAATGTTGACACTAGTATCCTAATAATCCTACAATGATGTTCAGATATACTTGGTGAATATATTGACCGTCGCAAGTGAGAATCACCCCTTGATTCCTCCTTCACAATTACAGTTTGACAAACGGGTAGGATACATTCAAAAAATGAAGAAAAAATTACAATGTATTACAACTCACTATCTATCTATATTAATTAAAAATTACATGTGAGGTATTGAATTCATGGATTTTGGAAAAATATTTTTTCTAGTTGTATTGATAAAAGACAATAAGTTGATGAAGAAATATTATTAGGAATTAGCCTAACCACATCTGTTGTTCCCTAAAACTTTTCAAGTTGTATTAGAGTGGGCATATGTTTATTTAAAATTAATTATTTTCATGGATAATTTTATCAATTACATTTCAGATTCATTTATATTTTATTCATTATTAATATGATTATTATTATTACGATCGTTCACCTTCATGTGACTGAGAAAAGGATAAATATAGATAATGGTTGAATCCAAGAATATATCAGTGAAGTGTCAAATATTCCCTCTTTGATACATGGATAAATGATATATATGTAGGGGTACACAATATATACCAATGTTTAATGCATTGACATTCCCTACTAGATATAAAATAAAACCATCGGGTGCAGTGTAATTATCAGACCACGCGTTGATCATATACCTATAAGAATCATTTTCATATTACACATTTTTTATTTGGTCAAACAGGTAGAGTAGTTCACAAAGTCTTGTGGAGTAAATCATGTAATCAATGAATAAATTAATGAATTGAATTTATTTTCACACATAGCATAGGTGAAATATGCGGTGTTTAGTCAGTGAACATTCCATGTTCCCCATAAATATTTTTGAACAAGAAAATCATCATGTCCCTTGGTGTGTGACATAAATATAATGGATGTCAAGAGCACTACATTTAAGACATTTAAACACTCTATATATTAGTACATATCATGCGGTTTACATGATGAGATAGAGGAAACCATGTGAAATTAATTACACTATTAAAAATTAATTTCATGTTAATAATAGGCTACATGGTATGTATGAGATCATAAATTCAACAAGATTGTGTAATAAATTCTTATTAATTATATATTAATTAATTAAATAATTTAAAATCTTTTTACACCCAATGTTTGATGCATGGTTTCTTAATACAAGTGCATGGATCTATCAGTTATATACATGTTTACATGTTGTATAATAAGCTTGCATTCCATGTAAAAAATAAATTTTCTATAGGAAAAATTCATGTGTTAAGAGATTACATTGTGTGTTATAGTTATATAACCACTATCTGGAACAAATTTACACATCATGTAATTTTTAAATTTTAATAAATTTAAAATTACAGAATAATGGCTTCAATAAGATAGTTAAGATATAAAATAAATATAATTAATTAATTAATTAACTAATTGTATTAATTGAATTAATATTACCCCACCATATCTTAAAACTAGATGTAATTGAATTGAATGTCACCCAGTATGAAAACTTATGTTCATTTCATGTTGTGGATGATCATGATCTGATAATGAAGTTTGTATGACTGGTTAAGTTTATGTTAATTTACTTCATGTATTTTTAATAATGATTATTAAAATAAAATTATATCATGTCTCTCATCCCCTTCTCATTAATATGTATGGATCTGTGTGTCTATAGTTTATTATATGTAACCACCCTTTAACCCATCCTTGGATTCCCATAATCCACATTTGAGTAAATACATATGTAATGAATGGATCTCTTAGTAGGTGAGGTTCTTCAAGATTAAATACAATGGTAAAAAAATCAAGAAGAAACATAGGTGAACATGGGGAATACACCATCCCAATATGATAACTGGGTATAGGTGGATTTTCCCTTTAGATAGACAATTAGAATATTATATGTTGGATAATCTATCTATTATATAAAGATAAATAAAATACAATATAATTTGTTTATTTTCATTTTTTCCCTTTTAAATATTTTATTTTTAATATATGATGAGATCATTTAAAAAATTATTTAACAGGATTTCAAGATTGAATACTTGTCATATTTTTTTATATCCTATAAGAGTATGTGCATCCTTACATTGAATTATCAATGATACCGACATGAAGGGTTCTTGGTTCTCGATTAAAAAACTCAATAATCTCTAATAAAGGAGTAGACCACTGCCCCATTAGTGGAAATGGTGGGCAATTACAAGTCTATTTTAGACAATTCTTATTAGGAAGATTAAGGAACCAGATATGATGAACTAAAGGTGGATGAAATATTCAAGTATATAAGGAATTATATTTTCTATTCACACACATGTATGAAATATCCATAGATGAAACTTGAAATTGAGGAGGTTATTTACAATATTGATACATATACTATCCCAAACACTGTGAATTCAGGATCCTATTCAGGGGTTGGGCGGTCTGGCAATTGAATGTTTCTTGAAGTGGTGATTCAAGAATAAATAGAGGGTAGTTTAATGGGTTGTAGGTCTGTAAGGCATAAATGAAAGGATTGATGGTTGGGTGAATGTTGTGAAAGGTTCCTGTCCATGAAAGACTTTTCATAGTTTAAAGTTGAGTAATTGTGTTAATGAATAGGGAATTGAAGTGTGTGTTCAAGACTAAGGTGAGAACAATCATAAAATTAAGGAAGTAAAAGGTTATTCGGAAGCTCAATCAAGTGATGGTGATCCTGAACATTTCTCTAGAGACAATGTAGATGGATTCATCACTTGAGAAAGAATAAGGGGAGGAAAATAATCAGGGACTCGAGTAGTTAGATTCTGGAAAAGGGGAATGAGTCAAAATGGAATAATGATTATTCATATCATCTCAAACCCATGGAGACATGATCTACCTCAAAATAAGAGACCAAGGAGTTAGACTATGAATCCATGTATACAAAGAAGGAACCTGAAGGGGGAGTTCTTCAAGAACTTGAGAAAGAAAGTAGTGTGGTGGAAGATCCCAATCAGATGTAGGGAGACTCTATTGTGTATGGTATTAGAGATTTTCTCAGGCTGGCTGACTGGTACAAAGAGTAAATTGGGGAGGATACACATTAGGGATCAACATGGTAGCTTATCAAACGTAAAAAAGAAGAAATGTTAGAGTTGTCCTTTCTGATTAAGTCCCCTAATGAGGTGGATGAACAAATATATGTGAGATTAATTGTTGTGGACATGAATAAGGATAAACACCACTAGATCAACAAGTAAGACATTATTATGAAAAGAGGATTCAATAAAAGGAAGATAATTGCCGAGGATCTCAATCAATCGTGAGATAATTTGGATGATTGGTTTGAATACCTAGTTAAGGATGAACTTGAAACAAAGGTTAGTGGTATTTAATAGAAACTATATAAGGGTTATGAATCTAATAGGATATAATGAGATTTTAATGATTCAACCAATTCTTTTTGTACAATATGTTTTGTGTTTTGGCATCATGATGTTCTCACATTTTCTATAAATTGGTGTGAGAATAATAGAATTTCTTTAATTCAATCAGATAAATGATAATATACCTTAAAGAAAATATTATGTCAGTATTTTCATCCATTACATGATTTTCAATGGACACAGTAGTTTCAATAAATGGATGGTTCCCCATAGTAGTTTCAATGTTTTTTATCCATTACATGATTTGTGTAAGTGAAATCTACCAAGTGATGGTTCCCCATCTATGAACCCCAAAATTCCAGGACATAAAAGTGCAATATGTCTTCAAGAGTCTAGATGGTTTGCTCTGTCTAACTGTCTATATATGGATGAAAATTATTACTAAGGAATAAATGAGAACCAAAATCATGATGGAGACTTCTCCACACCCTATAGGTAAAATGAGGATCTCGATCATAAATGATTTTCCTCGGGACTCTAGGAAGTCTCACCACCTCCTCTAGATACTATCTCAACAAGTCCTCAACTATGCTTAACTTTTTGATCAATATAATGTGGGAAGAATTCTTGAAAAAATAAACTATCACCCATATAGATTCATTTCCTCCTTGATAATGAGGTAAAATAGAAACAAAGTCCATCAATATATACTCCAAAATCCATTGAGGAACATATAATGGTTAGAGAAAACCACTAGGAACATGGTACTCGGCCTTCACCTTCTAGAAGACCAAACATTGAGACCCAAACTATGTAACAGAAAACCTCAAACTAGGCCACCAAAACAGACTCCTCAAGGCTCGATACATCTTAATCAGACAAGGATGTACCACTAAAGTAGAACAATGGAACTCCTTGAGAACTATCTCCTACATTGCCAATGGAACACAAATCCTTCCCTGATACAACACTCAGTGTGTCCTTCCTCAGACCAACCATCTTGGGCCTCGCCACAGACAAATTGGTCTCTCCCAACCTCCACCTCATGGTCCCCAAATTGGGACTCTTCTTCCTGCTTCACAATAGATGACTTTACCGCCATCTAAAAAAGAGAACCTTAGCCCCGACTTCTCCTATATCTAGATGTAATGCTGAAAGTTATTCCATCACCCTATAGGAATCACATGATTCACACATTGTATCAATATGTGACTTCTTTATTAGTGCATCAGCTACAACATTCCCCTTTCTATGTGTATACAAAATTTCAAATTCGTAATCCTATAAGAACTCCATCCACTGACGCTGCCGTAAGTTTAAGTCAAAATGGGAGAAAAAATACATTAAACTCTATGGATTATTGAAAACCAAAAATTGATCGCCAATGAGTTAATGTATCTAAATATTTATAGAAAAAACCTCCACCAATAACTCGAGATCGTGTGTGGAGTAGTTACATTCATGGGGGGCGTAACAACTAAGACCCATAAGAAACGACTGATCTCTGTTGCATCAGAACACAAACTAACCCCAAAAACAAAGAACCACAGAAAACATCAAACTAAATTCTTTCCACTGGAAGACAAAGAAGGAGATCATTGACCAAAATCTCCTTCTAATACTCAATATCTACCTAACACTGATTAGTGCACATGAAAACCTGGTCCTTTTTCGTCAATGCTCTCAAATGATTCACAACTTGAGAGAAATCATCTACGAACCTCCTATAATATCCTTAAAGGACAAGGAAACTTCTCACTTCTATAAATGGCTTGGGGGATTCCCAAGACACAAATACCTATATCTTCGATGGATCTATAGCTACTCCCTACTAATGTACACCATTCCCGAAGATACAGAGTTCTCAATCCCCAAACTGGCACATCAAAAACCTTCCAAATAGTTTATGTAGACGAAGGATGCCTAAAACTGCACAAAAATTCTCTTTATGATCCTCCTGATAGGTAGAGTACACAAGCATGTTGCCAAATAAACCCACCATGAACATATATAGGAACTCACGGAACCCAGTTTTCATCAACCCCATGAACACAACTGAAGCATTTTTCAAACCTAATGACATCATCAACAACTCTTAATGCCCATGATAACAACAGAAAGAGTTCTTTGGAACATCCTCATCCATCAACCACATCTAATGACACCCAGACCACAAATCGATATTCAAGAAACAACTTTCACCCTTCAATTGATCAGATAAATCATTAATATGTGGAAGTGGATAGTGATTCTTAACTATCACTTTTTTAAAGAGACGATAATCAATACCCAAATGCAAGCATCCAAAAACCTTCTTCACAAAAAAAACTAGTTCACCCCATGGGGACACACTTGGATGAATAAAAACACACTACAACAAAATTTCAAGCTGTATATGTAGCTCCAAATCAAAAGGTGCCATCCAATTCATAGACATAGAGATAGGAGACACGCTTGGCTATATCTCGATCCTGAACTCGATCTCGTGTCGAGGGGGTAATGCTTAAAAATCTTCTAGAAATACATCATGTTACTCTTCCAAATCATTGGAAAAATATAATTGTTAAACCCTTCGATGAAATGAACCTCAACTCATCCATAAAGGATGATAAGGACAGAACACACCTCCGACAAATTTGAGTGTCTCTCTCACCAACAAACACCTCTCCTTCTCGATCATTATCAAAGAAAACCACCATACATATGAATTAATCTACAATATCCTAAATCAAATAAAATAAATTCATGATAAGGGAGAAATCATATGGTTTTATTCTTAAACATAGGAAATCTCCCCAAGAGAAGTGTTGCCCCAACACTAGCTCACAGTCTCTACATACTTCAAACAAGTTATCTCGACCTCCAACTGGCGAAGTCAATGCTAGGGGCACCGGAAAACTCTCTACCTCATGTCCCAAGGCATGGAAAAGATTTGGTGATATGAAGGATTATATATCTCCTATGGAAAATAAGGAATACACCCTAGTTGAAAACAAGAAAGGGGTACCTAGAATGGTTTCTGGCTTGCCCCGCTCTAGCTACACTAAAGAATGAAGCTGCCCATGAATGGCTCTATAGCATCTATGACCCTGATGATGACCACCACCATGGTCACGATATACTCTATGAGGACATGGAGTATATCAGGGCTATCCCTTTCCTACCCCAGCTACATTCTACTAATCCAATTCCTATGCATCCTACTACGGCTGCCTCAACTGGAATTACCTCAATGGAGGAACCTGGATCAGAACACATGTTGCACGCTAAACAATCTGAAAGGCCAGGCACTCTCTGTTCTTATGACCTTAGCCTCCATAAGAAAAACAAGTGCCTAATCCCTTATGATTGTCCTAAAAATTTCCACCCTTGTAAAAATGAGGTGCTGAGGGCTGGGACCTACCCTCAGCCGAACATAGACTCTTCTACCTTGAATATAGGGATCCCAGACCGCAACTATACTTCTTGAGGAATCATGATGACTCCCGTCTCATAACGATCCTATTTTTTATAATATCCTCTAGATTAACTCTACCCTCAACATCACCTCATGATTTTTCTTCAACATAAATGGGGTGAAATGGCACTGGATCTCTAGATGCAATGCCTCATCGAAATTCCCCTCCCTGGCCTCCTTATCTAGAAACAGGTCCGATGAATATTGTAAAATGTTCCTAAAAATGATTAAAAAATCTCGCACACTAGAGATCCCTTGCTGATGGGTAAGTAGTTCCTAGCAACTGGATGCCTTCATAATCGAGGAATTAAACTCAACTCTGATTTTTTTCTCGAAACTACACCCATGAGATCACCGAATTCTTACGATCCTTAAGGAACATGAACTACCACTTCCTCAGTACCCGATATTACATCATCACAACCAACGACACCTAGTGCTCTTTCCGATAACGGATCTAACATAAGGATATCTCAACCTCCTTCAAGAAATATTTTGTGACTACATATGAAATGGATCCCTCGCACTTCTGCATAATCTGACACTGAAACTCTCAAAGTGTCTTCCCCCAAGTGTCTTAGTCATCGACCTCTACTACCCGATAATATGATGGTGAAACCTGCTAGAGATGTTCTACAAAAACCTTATGAGGAAGTCGAACTAGAGCCATAACTACAAAAGAGAAAATAGTTAGTCATCATGAACCTAAAATTTGGAAGATTCAACATTAATTAATTTTTTTCTTTTATTAACTTTAGGTTAAACTATCCAATTGTCTACCTATTCAAACATAGGTGAAAAAAATAATGATGCATGATCCTTTCCTAGGTCTCTACCATGAAACCAGTATCACCTCGTTTAGTAGCCACTGTAAGTTTAATGGTATGTGCATCAGATCATAGGGGGACCTAAAAGCCTATTTCTCAGCTGGTCTCTAGTGTTTACACCACATTTTAACTTGACTGACACTGTTTCTCGACCTTCCCAAGCATCCTAACATGTTCTTAACACGAAACTTCATCATATCCTTCAACCATGCGTATGATACCACTCTATCATGGCCCTCCCCTCAAAGGGTAACACTTTTAGGAAGATAATGTGAGAAGGGAGCTAGTGGCACCCAAGTCCCTCCTCTAGTAAGCCCTGGGTTGGCGACTAGAACTGAGGGTATAGTAAACACACAAATGGGAGGCATTACCCTCAAAGAGAACACATGCGAAAGAGATAGATAAGATAGACACAAACCAAATCCAACTCAGAATGCAGTATAACTGAAATACACAGTACACTTATGTAATGCCATGAAAGAACTACTAAAAATGAACTTAGAAAATGGAATGTACTAAAATAAGGTAAACAACACTGATCACGAATCCCGAACATGTCTTCCAACTCCAAGCTAGTAATAATCAATCGGATGTCCAACCTACTCCAAGTGAACTACAAAATAGTATATATATATATATATATGTAGGGTGAGTATAATAGTATACTTAATAGGGTCCTCTTTGGAGCCTCTCAGAAAAATGTGGAGAAATAATTCAAAGTTACACTGAGCAACAAGTGAAACTAACTCGTCACCTACACATGTATACTATGTTCTTGGACTCACTATGGCTACACTTACTATGTATCGTATACAAGAGTATATAATATGATAAGAATATCCAGGGTACCCTTCCACCACATCCCCACTAGTTTTACACTTTTCCCTAATGTCGCAAGTCTGGATCTCCTATCCCCAAAAGGCTTCCCCATAGACACCTCAACGTAGCACCACAATATGCACCTCATGCAACAAAACCACTACACCCATGTAACCAAAGTATGCAGGTAGTTTATAGGAGCCACCATAGCTTGTATAATGTGTATCATATGTTGGGTATTATACCTTAATCCATAATAACCCATATGCCGAGTAAGGATCCTCAAGCCATCACTATATATACACATTACACTAATAGTAGTCCATATGAAACTACATCCATAATATAAGTGTACGAATTACCAAAATCCATTATATCCCTCTACAAACATATACGTTGAAAGCTAACCAACATACCTACCGACACAATAACTACTAAGAGAAGAGAGTGGGGCCAAATGGGGTGTTGATCCATCCATCCTCCCACTCGAATTGTGCAGAAAACACCCCCAAGGCTCAGAATCCCTGGGATGTCTGTTACCCTAACTGACAGGGTGGAGTAGCATATAGAAACAAAAAAGTATAGAATAAACTATTGCTCACAACCACACTACGGGAATAAACCAGTCTCAATTGTAGCTAACGTCTCTTGGACTCCCGAATGTCACTGCTAATACTATTTATCATATAAAACCATAACCATTTAAAGAGAAACATTATATTGCTTTATCCATTTTTATTAGTTTCACTTTTCATTAAATAATTATTTAACCATTAATTAACCATTATTATTCCACATTACATTTCATTGGCATTCCAACCAAGATCCAAAATTCCTTTACAGTGTAACATAATCATTGCATTCCCCCAAGCTCCAACCCCGTTGGTTAACATTGTTTATTAAATCATTTATTTAACCACATTATCATTTTACCATCATTTTCGATATCCTAAGAAAACATTCTATGCTACCAAATATGAGCGGATAAACATTGTGAGTAGATGAACTGCCTGTTAATTATTCACCATTTATAGAAGGAGAGTAGACCCATCCATCATCAAGAATCTAAACATAGAAAGCATGTGGTATACCCTGCACGTATTCACCTATTTTTGATGAAGGTTAAGAAAGATCAGATGACTTATGTTGTGGGGAAAGTAAAAAAGAAAAAAAAATCAATAATCATACAATATAAATATCCAATATGTTTCATCATCATTGGTGTCATCCTCAACACCCATATGCATAAATTGATGAATCACACCACTCTAGGTGTTAACTGCAGCTACCAAAACCACTGGGATGTCCTACCCCCACATACCCCAACAGACCTCTAGGATCAACCATCCCTTGATCACCCCATAACACAAGCTGTAGGAAGCAAAAATAGTAACTGGTCTCTTGGCCCCAAACAAGGCATTTAGTCTTCACACACAATGATCACTCACAACTCTAAAGAATAAGGCTATTAGCCTTTAAAAGTAGAAGGGTAACTCAGAACCCTACTAAGAAATAACTTTTAGTAGAAAAACAGTTTGTTAATCTATATTTAATTAACCGATTCATTATTTTCAGGTTCTAACTATGGGAAACGTAAACAAAAAGATACTATATATATATATATCGAAAAAGTATGTAAAACTTCTTACTCCCTCAATTTGATTATCATAAAATTACAATAATAACCTGATTCATTAGCACGCCTCATTACCTTTGGCTAATTAATTTATAATTAATACTAGATTTATGTTTTTTAAAAATTTCCATTAAGAACAATATGCTAAAAAACAAGGCATAGATAACACACTATCTAGAAAAACAAGAAGCAACAACATATGATCGATATCCCTTATTTAATATGGTTTATATATTTATTATTTCAATCACATTATGATCCAGTGAGATGAAAAATTATAACAGTAGTAATACACATAAAATAGAATAGAGAAGCCACAAATCCCCTAACTCAAAAGGTTTCCAATGTTCTTTTCAAGAGAATGTGCCAACATTACAGAACGCTATCACTTCTCCTAGAAGACTACATCCCCCTGAGGATGTAGAGACGCCTCCACAATGACCAACAACCCAGGAAGCTTCATTAAGAACAAAGAGAACACATGATAAAACAAGGAAAATGAGAAATGAGAAGAAACCTATCTTGAAACCCATAAGAAAAATTATAGAACATACCTTATATTAAAGACGGATCACCAATTTTAGAATGCACTGAAATAGGGGTGCACATACAGCAAGAAGAAACTCTAGGGAAGACAAGATCCAAGGATGAAAAACTTCCCCTGAATCCTACTGGAAGGAAGGAATGGGTTGAACATCTCGCACTAGTGAATAAGAAGGAATAACATGGGAGGAAGATATCTTGTCACCTTAGATGATTTAATAGATCAATGGTTTAAGATATGGTAGATTTTCCATTAAGACCAGATCTGTTAAAGATCATGCATTTTGACCGAGTAAATGCTTCCAGATAATTATCAAAATTAGGATATGATTTATGGCATTTGAATCATATTTAAATCCCCTATAAAATGTATTTGAATTCATATTACATCGAAGGAAAATTCATACGGGAAAAACTATAGGAAATCGGGAAAAATCAAGAAATTTGACAAAGGAAATGAGACCGTTTCTGACTCACCATTTTAGAAATTTAGAAAAGTGTTGGGTATAAGTCATCTTGACATCCTAGAACACCACCAACACCAGATTTTAGCAAAGTATAGGAAAAAATATGTCTGGGTTATTGCAAGTGATTTATTTAAAATTTAAATTTAGGGATTCGGTTAGTATGAAACAGATAATTGAACTTAATATAACTGAGATCAAAGTAATATTGATATATGTTGAACTAAAGGAAGTGTAGTCCAAAGTGAAAATACAAAAGAATAAGAATTTTTATTGTTTAATTCGTTTTATTATTGTGATATTTCCAATTTATTGTTAATTTTCTTCACTCATTTCAAACCTTATTGATTTAGAAATTGATGGAACTTATAAAGAACCATATGTTAAAAGGACATAATTAATATTTAATCAATGAAAAACCCATAAAAAAGAGGGATGGAATGAGAAACCATTTCATTATTCCTAACTAATACTCATTGAATATTAATAACAACATGAACTTAATAAAAGTCCCAATGAACCCAATGAAAAGAAATATAGAGTCTCCAGAAAGATCTTGTGATGATGATGATGAAAGAAAAACTATTCAATTCTTATATATCAAAAGTGTGGAATGAAACTCTAAGGGAATTTCCAAATGGGGAGTGGAAGATAAATTAATTATGTGTGATGGTGTCATCAAGAATCAAGCTACTAAATGATATTTATGGTTTTAGTTAACATGAATAAAATAAATAGATGTTATTATATGAGACCATTAACAATTCAACAGCTATTGTGGGGGCGGGGGGTAATTGGGTATAACCCATGAAAATTACCAAATAAAAGGACTTATGAAGATGATAGGAATCCCTAACCTCTAAGACCAAGTAAAAAAATGTATTGATTATGCATGAACTACTCTTTATGTTGATATAGATTTTTAAGGTACACATACCATCCATTCTGGAGTTGTAGATATCTTCTTGCAATCCGATTCTATGTAAAATAGAATAGCTATAATATATTCAACGATCATAAAATCACCCCTGATGATTTGATCATAAAAGAAACATTTTAGTGGTTTTATTGTGGTATTTCATGTTAAGGTTTATTGGAATGAATCTTGTGGAAATTTATTATAATTTATTTAGTTAAATTTCACAATATTTTAGAGATGTAATTGTTTCTTCCACTTTGAGTAAAAATTATCTAAATTAATAAAAAATTTTCACATTAAACTAAGATATATTATCATTTAAAGGATGATAATAAACACCATGTATAAATGAATTATATAATTCAGGTCATGTTACTGAATATCGATAGTCTTTTGTAAAAAAGGATAGAGAAAAACTCAATATTAGGTTTGACATTATTCTATGATAAAAGTAATGTTTTCAAAATTTTAAGATTGATATATCTCTATAAATTATACCCCGGTTCAAATTTTTAGATACCATTATCCAATTTCGTTAGAAAATAATAATCTAATACTATGAGGATGCAATTCATTTAAGGGGGATGTGATGACCCCATATTTTAAATTATATTCTCCTTAATTAAATACTATTTTAAAGAGAATGTTTCCCACACTATACCTAACTAAATTTAAATTCCATGATATATTTTGAATATTAAATATAACCATTAAAAACTAGATTTTGAATTATTGGTTATGAATAAAAGTAACAACATTATGAAATATCTTTATAATGAAAATAATGACTATTTTTAATACTAATGAAAATAAATTAGTGTAGTTAAAAATAATGGAGTTGGTGTTCCAGAATAAAAAATTTACACTTTTGAATGAATTTAAAATCAATTAAGTGAATATTAATTAAAAATATTATTGAATACTCTTAATTTTACTACATGAAATTAATTTTATATATTTTTAAATTATCTTTCACGTTGAGAAGGTCATAATAGTTCGCCAATAAGGTGAGAACCTTGAAATGACTTGAAAATATTATTAAACCTTGTAATATGGTTGGATAACATTAATTGATGAGGAATATGGTATGATTAATATCTAGTTAGAGTACTTATAAGAAGATAATACTTCATCCCATGATATTCAGACTTTGTAATCTCTAAGATGAGAGATTATATGAAATAACCTACTAGTAGAAATTACACATGTTTATGTGTTATTGAATTTTGTGTATATGACTGTGTGTAATGATCATTAGAATTTATGATTATTATTAAATAATATCATGACTCACACACTTAGATCTACTGACCAAAAATGTTATTTAATATGTTCATGGAAATTAGGGTACGTTGGGTGCATCATGATTGAAATATTATTAAATAATAAGTGGAAGAAGGATTTCTTCCTTCATTATTTATAGAAGTTGATATATAGAACCATTTATTGAAAAAGTATTATCCCATTAAATTACTTGTATATCGTGTAATAATGATTTTATATCATATAGTAAAAAAAAACCTATCAAGAATATATGTTGATGAAATGGGGGTGAATCCTATTTTATAAGATATTGTTACAAAAAAATATTTCACTCTAAGTGCCAATATGCGATTTTCAACGTTGCGCCATTATGTTATTTATATTGGGTGCCTTATCCTATTTGTAAATAGTAATCATAGAATTAAGGAAAGCCTGGATAACTCCAATGATAATGAATTGAAGAGGGTCACACACTAAGAGTTTTTTTCACACAATTAAATTATATTTGAATTTTATTATTTGAATAAGTATTATTCCCAAGTGCGAGGAATAATTTTGTTAATAATTCATTGATCACATAAATTAAATAAATAATTATCTAAAATTTAATTAAATATTATAATGATATATAATATTTATTTATAAAATTTATGTATTGTTAACAAACCAAGACTCTATTTTGTGTAAAATATTAATTTTCATGTTGGTAAAACAATATTTATCATTAGGCTATTTAGCGCTTTCCATGAGAAAATAATATTATTAATAATATTATTACATTGAAATGGTTTATATGAAATTTAATATATTATTTAAGGGTAGTTTTGAAATTAAATATTATTTAAATCCTTACCCAATTTATCTAATAGATTCTTATGTCTGTTTTGTAGAGATCAATCAAAATTTAGAATCATTGTGTACAAAAAAAAATAGCTCTCCCCCAAGACTGAATAAAGTATTAGAGATTCTCCTCCCTCCTCTATACTCTCAAGAAAGAGAGTGGGGGAAAGATTAATGAAGATATTTGGAATTATCACAATGATCTAGATGAAAATTTCAAGATGATAAGCCTGCTTGACTAGCACTGGATAATCAATTATTTTTTTAGAGATCAAATGAGCACTCACAAATAACCGTAGTAGATATTCTACACATGGAACCTAAAAGCATAATGATGTTAAATAAAAAATCGTTTTATAAAATCAAGAACATATTTTTATAAATATATAAATACTGAGGTATTATTTCTTCCAATTTATGTAAATTAATTATAATTTTAACCTGAAAAGATGTCCTCTTGTTTTTGGTATATTTTATTGTAAAATTCTGTTTTAAAAAATATCGTTATTCATGAAATTCACATCATGTACAAAAAGATCATGTTCCATATAATATGAAATTATATAAAAAAACATTATCCATGTTATAAACATCTATTGTGAATAGATAAAGTGCTATGATATGGGTTACGTTTAAATTTATAATTATGTATTTAATTTTTTTATTATTTCATGGTTAAAAGAAGAAATTATTTTCAGGTTTTAATTCATTATCAACTCATCATAAAAACATATTTTGTATTCTTAATTTCATTAACACCCTAAAAATTTAGTTTAAAAGAATAATAATTTTGACATCTTTCTTAAATGGAAACACTATGATTTAAGATAATAGAGATATATTATACAAATATTAGTATTTAAATGTGATAGTTACAACATAAACATTGAATTAGAATATATTTATTTGAGTAATATAATTTTTTAATATATTTATAATGGTATTACTCAATAAAAATTATCTTAGGAATCCTTGAAATAAGCACTCTATATTTAATGATGGCATGTTATTTCAAAAAAATTATGTTTCTTCAAAAATGATTTTATCTCATTTTGTGCAGAAAACTATACATAATTTATACTAGTTTTAGAAATTTAATTTTATAAAATTAAAATAATATTTAAAATTTACATATTAAAAATATATTCGGATGAATTTTTTTTGATTTTTCTCAAAGAACTAATTTTTATTTGAATAGTGAAAAAACAAAGAGTTTTTAAATACTCTAATTTATTTTCATAAAATAAAGTAATTTAAAAGAACCATTACATTTATTATTTAGTATTAAATTTATATATGATCTATTTTATTTATAATAATATAATTAATTCAATACTAAGCATCAATACTAAATATTTTGATATAAGTAAATTTATATGCTTAAAAATGCATTTTCCTTCTTTAAAAAATAACGTTATGTTGATTTTGAACATTAATAATAAAAATTATTTATTCAACTTATAGATATTGAATATTGATAAATTTATATCTTATAGTGAATCATGAAATTTAAAATTGGTAAACATATCCCTTTTTCTGTCATTATGAATAGTAACTATGGTAAATATTTGTCATCCTTGTATGGGTAAAATGGGTAAAATAGGGATAAAACTATTAGATAAGGTCTCCAATCAATCAAAAAAATATCTTATTTCTTTTTATAACATAATTTGGATGATATAAATTGAAAATTACAATATATTTTTTTAGTTCCCTTTCCCCTTGATACCAATGTTTATATTATTTTAAGAAAATTAAAATCCAAAACTTCACTATGTTTCCTTTCATTTATTTTATATTTTTAGAGAGGGATACAAACATGTTTTTAATCATTGGAAAATATTATTTTGAACCAGATTAATTTAATTTAATGATTTTAATATGTTATTAATTTTTAATAATAGTATAATTACCATAAAATATTACACTACGGTGAAACAATTATTTTACAATTAGCATAAATATTAATGTAAATGATTTTAAAAACATTAGATGTCATATATTTTTTAATAAAACATTTTTTCCAACAAATTTTATGGTTAATAATTAAAATTTATAATTTATATTTAAATTTTGTATATTTAAATTCCTTTTTTATTTTTAATTATCTGAAGATAAATTATATTGATAGTGCCAAAAATGACGATAATGATATTTTAAGAAAAGAATTATTAAATAATTTAAAAATAATTGAAATAATTAATGTGGAAATGTAGGTCGTACAATTTCGTAAAACTTTATTCTTCACCCATAAATGATATAATTGTTACCTTATAAGTAAAACTATGACCCTTTATTATTGAAAAAGACGCCACAATGGTTAATGTTAAAAATGGTTAATAAAGGGACTGAAAAAAAGATAATTGTTAAAAAGACATAAAAAATTCTTAAACCTAATTTAATAGTAGTATTTATATATTAAACTTATCACATTACCACTTTATTCATTTTAAAGTCATTTTTCCATGAAACTAACTTAATAATATTTAAAACCATTGAAAATTTACAAGTTATCCACTCACCTAAATTATAAAAGGGAACCTCCCCCCTCTTCTTCAAACCTCCCATGACATTATTATTTACTGAAATCTTAAATAATCTCTCTAAATAACTGTTATACACATTCTATTAGCATTTCTATTTCCAAAATAACTATCTTAGGGTCCTTAAGAAACTTTCCATCAGAGGCTTACCTATGATAATATAATCCTCTTAACCATGTTGTTTCTTTTTTTCCTTCTTTATCCACTGTAATGTTTTTTCCTAAAAATAACAATATAATAACAAATTTATATTCAAAATTTTGAGATTTTATTATATTGATTTCATTATATTTTTTATCTCCTTCCCATTCAATTGCTAAAAATATCCACACTCTTGTGTGTTGTGGACAACTACCTTGCGAATCAATGCAATTTTTTCCATCCCCTCATCACATGGATAGTCATAATGAAAACAATAATGAATATGTATTATAATTATGAAATAATTATGATTATACAATTTTTTATATTCCACTTATTTACCCTTCCACTAAAGAAATTATGATAACGTCACTCATTCGTACGTGAGGATTACCATCTCATTGAATTTTTCATCCCCACCATTCAAGAATGATACTAAAAATGTATAAAATGAATAAATAGTATTATTATAATATTAATATCATTATATATATTGTGAAACTATAACCAAAGAACATGAACCATAACATCCGCAATGAAACATTTATGAGAAACTGAGCACTTAACACCCAAAAAATGATAATAATGAAATATTTTTAAATGAAATGATTATAACATGTCAAAAGTGGATAATATATTATATTATAGACATGAATATTTCACTAGTGTGAAATTATAATGAATTATATTTTATTATATAGTATTATAATAAACTTTCAACTAAGTGGAAGCGTGAGGTAAAGGGTTTCCTAACTCAACTTACATTTATTAGGTTATACTTCTACTGCATTAAATATTTCATTCCCTAATGATGTGTGAAATATACTCTTGTTTCATTAGGTTTTGTTTAGATTTTTTGGTTGGATTCATGTGTTTTACACATACTAAAATCAGGGACTAATTCCAAATTCAATGATATAGTATTTTTAATGGAGTTTTTTTTATCAAATTCCACTCTATGGAGACATATTAGGTAATATGAACCTATTGTCATTTATGAATTGTATATACTACCCATTTGGTCTATTTAACATGGATAAATTGTTATTAAGGATTAAAAATGTTTCAATTCTTTTAAAAATTCAAGGGGTTACATTATAAAAGTTACGAAAGATGTACGATTTTATTCAACATATCATTTTTTTGTGATTATTAATATTTTTCAACGATGTAATCTTGTAATATGTCCTTCATAAAATCCATCTATGTTCTTACCATCTATATATTTAATGTTTTTCGTAATTTTCTTCAAAATATTCATCTTTCTTAATTTGAATCAAGAAATGAAATGTTTCAAATAAAAACCAATCTTATTTCTCTTTTTGATGGGGTTTATTTTTATTCCAAGGCCATTATTATGAAAATTGATTTTACAAAAGTCCTTTTTATTTGGTGAAATGATTTATTAAAGATATTTTAGTTTATAATTGAATTTCTAAATGGTTTTATAGTAATATTTCTAATTTTTTACAAATTGTTAACTATTGATTTTTGTAACAAAAATCCATAATGAATGTTTCATTTTAATGTATACGTGGTAATATAATTTCCTTATACGTTATCCTTTTTACGCTATTTATGTTTTTATGAATGTTTTCAATAGTTTTAAAATGAATATTTTTTCAAGTGAATTTATATTATATTATTTTATTTCATTTTATTCTATCCTAAAAAATTATTAATTTTACTATAAAATATACTTTTTTAATGAACTATTGGTCATTTGTCATCTATTATTTAATTTGGAGGAAATTAAAATTATATAAATACATTCAATTTCATATGATTATTTTTCACTATACATATCCATATTGTTTGTATCATGGATATTATTAATTCTTAAACCATATAAAATTTTTACATATGGTCTTTTACTATGAAATCTTTTTCATTGATGGGTGAAATACATATATTTTTTATTCTATACTATATACATATATTTTTTGATAATCCAAATTATTTATAAATTAAATTGATTATTCAATATACAAGTAATGAATTGGATATTCAGTGATGGGTGGATCTTGTTTATATATACCCCCATGATACATCGACATGCCTCATGTGACCAAGTAGTTGGCCAACCATATAAATTTGATTTCTTGTTGCATACCTACACATTGTTTAAACTCTCTAGAAAGAAGGAATAATTATAACATCCCAGGTAATAAAGAATATGACATTTTCATATTTAATAACATTTTTGAATAAAATTTTACTATTAATTAAATGTAATGCTATGTTCGATGGCGTACTCAAAATGCAACAATGAGTTTCTTTGAAATCTTACATTGCACACTAATAATATAATAATATTATTTTAAATGGTAGTTTATGCCTAGCCTTTGTAAGGGAGAGAATGAACAGAACTAACTAAAAAATGATTATATATGTTTGTTAAATATTTTAACAATTACTCAATAAATTATAGAGGCTTAAAATGCGAATTAATCCAAATTTAAGCATAAATATTCTAATATTCTTTAAAAGGTCGATTAACTGACTTTTGATGGAAAACCCTTTTATTTAAACTAATTTATGTGAATTTTATATTTTATATTTTAAAAAACTAAAATCTTTCTTTATAATCGGGACATCAAAATTTACTTTTGTGTAAATGTTTGTTATTTTTCTGATAAAGTTCATTTTTTAATGAATAGTGAAAATGCTGTATTTTAATTCAAAACCCCCTTTTAATATAATTTATTTTTTTGGTTAGATTATATTTTTAATTGGGTTTAAAGTGTTTTTAAAATATATTTTTACCATTTAATCCAATGGTGGTTATTAGAATTAATTTTACTTTAAAATTGGACATAAACAAGTGTCAATATTTTGATAGATATTGTTTCTTAAAAACACGTTATTTATTTTGACAGCAGGAATTAATTATAAAATTAATTAATGAAACCTATATGTTTTTAATTTGGTAAAATGGACATCATTTTTTAACTTAGAATATCAAATTTACTTTGGATAAATGTTTTGTATTTTTCTGACAAATGTTCATTTTTAATGAATAGTGAAAAATATTGTTTTTTACATCAAAACTGCTTTTTCATCTAATTTAATTATATATTTAGATTGTACATTTAATTGGTTATAAAGTTTAATTTAATTATATTTTTATCACTTAATACAATGTTGTCCATTGTATGTAATTTCACTTTTCAATTGGATGTAAAAACAAGTCAATCTTTTGATAAATTTTACTTCTTAAAAACCCGTCTATGGTTGTGACAACATGAATTATTTTTAAATTAATTAATTAAATTTATGTGATTGGAATTTGGTAAAATTAATTCCATATTTGGGATATTAAGGTACAAATTATATAATTAAGACTCTTGTTTTTGGACATTATGAATAGTAACCACATTAATTATCTTTAATTATCGTGATTAATTAGTAATCAGGTAGTTAAGGGTAATAAAATAATATCATAATAATATAAAATGACCCCAAAATGTGTCCAAATCTTCTTTTTTGAGTCATTACTGACCATGGGAAGCTTTTTAACAAACTTGAGTGCCCATGGAGTCACATGGGTGCGATACTAACATTTATGACATTATTTTTAAAAAGAAGAGAAATATAACAAAGGTTTGTATATCGTAAGTAAAAAAACTTTTAATTTTGTTTAAATACATTATCTATTAGACTATAAATAGTAATTGGAAATATAAAAATATTTCCTACATCATGGTAATTTTTTTATAATTTTTATACATTAAATAAATAAATTTATTTATGACACCATGATGATGCAGTGATTACCTCATTAATGAACAATTTAAATAAAGTGAAAATATATGGTAAAATATAAGTCTTAAACTTGTCCAAAATATATTTGATGTGTGGATTTTGATCCCTTATCTCCTTATCCTCAAAATATATCATTTTGGGAGCTTTAAAATCCGAAAATCATTTTATAATAGAGTAACATTTCAAGACTTTCCAAAAGTGACCCTCCCACCTCTTATAAATGGACCACACCTCTACCCCATTACCCACACCTCTCATGCCCTTGGATAAACTACCCTCAGCTTCTATAATCTCTCCAAAAACCTATATTACTCCTGGAATCCTAACTTTAGGCAGAAGTCTTTCCAAGGAATCTTTTGGCTCAAATAAAAAAGAGTTACCCGATTTAGAGGTAATGTCTTCTCTCAAGTCTCTTTCTTTTATTTTACTTCTTCACTAAATAATATCTTCTTATTATTTTGATCCCATAACAACAATAGTATCCTCAATATACTAGGATATTTTTATGATAAGGATTATACCTACACTTACACACACCACCGTCTAATGGTTGAAGAACAAACTGTTTCTATGGGTGGCAAATTACTACCACACGAAATGATGATTGTTCAATATTCTTTTAAAACCTCTCATGGTGGCCATTATGATGGAACTATATTTGTATATGATATATATTATATTCATGTCTTCTTAATTCTTATGTATTTTATATTTAATACATACCTTTATTATTTGCATGTTGTGTAAATGTGATAATTTCATATGAGGATATGTGGACAACCGCCCCCTCAAGTGATGTGACTCGTTCATCCTAAACATGGAATTTATAAATAATTTAATTAATGAACTTATGTTAAATATATAACACATATATTATACTGTAATTATAATATATCTATGTACCATTTAGTTTTAAAGTCTATTAATATGATAAATAAAGAAAGTAACGTTCATGCGTACGTATGGCCTACAGTCTCCATGAACGGTAAATTTCATAACTTATCTCCAAACATTATATAATATTATTAAATACATATATAATGAATATATATTATGTTTAAATCAAGAACACCATTCCGGAGATGATGTACTTATAATTACATGGACAATTCTCTTCCAACAAGTTTATTTTTGACTCATATACCGAACATCGACAAAACGTATGATATGAACTCACATAAATAACTAATTATTATAACATGATAATATGTGATATGACTTGAATAATAAACTTTAATGGAAATAATTAAGCAATTATAAATTGACCACAGTTTATTATTCAAGAATATAAAGAAACGAACAAGACAAGTCAGACTTAAGGTAAGGGGATTTCTTATCTCAGTTTTAATTCCGTGAGATTTCCATTGTTCGCCAAGTATTTATTTAATGTGATGTATTGTATACTTCCATTTGATATATATTATCATGATTATATTTAAATTCATGATATTATTTGATTCATTTTTTTCTTATTATCTTTTGGTTATATGACTCGATTTATTACAAGGAGGTAAGGGGTTTTTATCTCAGTTTTTATTCCCGTGAGATTCATGCTATATTTGACACTATCTCCTTTGAGTGGTGTATGTACAGCCCATTATTCTACTATTTGAGTAATATACATCCATTTATGGGTATTTACAACAACATTTAATGGTCCTTCTTTCATGGGGTGTATGTTTTTTAGGATAACGAATCGGTAAGGGGACCTTTCACCCTCTTCTTTTTAAAAGGATTATTTTTGTTATGTCTTTTAATTAACATATTCTTATGTTTGGATATGTTATTATATGTCCTTATTGTTGTAAATCTTATTTCCATGTGATGAGATAACCTATTTTCTCTTATCAACTCATTTTCTGAATTATGATGTGACGCCGTTAGGATAACAAATTTTTTTAAGGGAACTTCTTAATCCAATTTCAATTCATTGGGTTAAACCTCTACTTCTTTATTATGTCATTCTATGAATATGTAAGAATGAACTATTATTGTTTTACACTTAATATCCAATTATATTGGGTGTATTTATTTTTGTGATACATTATTATGTCATTTATTTATCCTTAATCTAAGGATACAACCTTTATAAGGGACTTCGTCTCAATCTCTTTTCATTGATGAATCATTTGATTTATACTCGACATTGTTTTATACAGTTTATAAAACCATTTTTACTTTTCATTTCATTCAAAGGGAATATTTTCTCTACGAAGCATTTTACTAACCGAAGAAAAAGAATGTTTCTTTTTTTTACGTAAGCGGTGACAATGACCTTTTCCGCCACAGCAAGTATTATTTGATCGATGGCTTCCTTAACAAGGCATAATGTTTTTAAATGAAAAATAAATACCATATAGAATTTTTACGTATTTTTGTATTGAAAATGGTTTTTATAAGGGATTTATTATTTCAATTTCATAAAATGTTATATTGTTATTGCAATGATGGAACATTATCTTTCCTTTATGCTTAAGTTATGTGTTACGATTATGTTATGGTTCTTGTAAATTATTACGTATACGGGTGGTTCCTTCATAAACCTAGGGAAGGTGAGCCCGATATAGCTATCCAATGCATTGGGAAACATGAAGGAGTAAAATGGTATTTTTTCTCCAAAACGATTTAGGGAATATACTGTTATGGGTATTCTAAACGTAACCATGAGGGTTTCTCCCTACGTAATAATGTCATGAATGCCTCAAGTTACCTTTATGTTTTATGATTTCTATGAGTTATTCATAAATCTTATAATTTCATGAGGTATGTTAATGTGCATATGTTTTATGAGTAAAGTATGATTTCATTGATTTTTATTTATACATGGACTAATGTTTTCTTCTCGTATTTTTATATACCATACTATGATTTTTATGCTCATCCCAAGTTTATGAAATGTTTTTCACAAGACATAAATTGGAATAGGGTCAAGGATGGGATCAAGGAAATGTCATGCTGTCTAAAACATGGAACTAGACATGAGTCTTTTGTTCAATAGTTTTTATTCTGTAAAAAAATGGAAACTGAGTATATGTGTCTACTTTGTAATCGTTGAGATGTAATAGTTATGTCCTAATTCTCTAAAACTCTATACCGGAAATGATCCTCAATGTGAATTATTCATTTAATTCAAGATTATGTAATGTTTTAAGGTCGAGTCCTTATAGTCGGTATCATATGTCAGTTTGGATAACTTTAGAGTTTAGGGTATTCTTTAAGGATAAGTGAAAATACCATAATGGTTATGATTTTAGAAAGAGTCATAGTTATTTTTATAAAGTGAATGAGTTTAAGATAACATGAATATGTATATCTTATTATTTAACCTCCTTATAAGATATTATATGATGATCTTACTGATATACTCACACTAACCTTTTTGGTTTTAGTAAATGGCTGGATCTAGCTGGATCAAACGAAACAGTGGAGGTGAAGAAAACTATGACGGTTTTCTGAACAAACAACTAAATGACATGGGAGATGTAATGATAAATCTTGTGGTTATTCTCAACCAACTATCTGGAGTCATGATTGACCACCAGAAACTTGGTTATTTTTATAAGGCATCATATATGCGAGAAACAAATCCCTACAGAAGTTCAGGTAATAATCATAAAGGTTAGTGTGTTCAAAAACCTATGTGTCAAAGATGTGGAAAGAAACACCTAGGAAAATGTTTCAAAGGGACATAGAGATTATATATATATATAGAAATTAAGGTCATAAAGAATGAACCTTCCATGAAAAAAGGAAGCATTCAGTTGACTATAGGAAAGGGAAATAAGTTCTTTCTGAGGGATCAATTGAATGTTTTAAATGTTTTGTACATGGTCATTATACAAACACATGTCATACGAATAAATTTACAAATGGGATCACCAAGATCGTACAAATATTTTTTTACCAATATCTAATTCCATTCCAATTGAGGATGAAGAAACTGACAATGACTAATGAAAGGTATGAGAATATGTTTTCCTATTATTAAAATCTTAGGATATTATTCATTATTTTGTTTGTAGGAAATAATTATTTTAGAATATGTTAGAAAGGAATGGTTAATGGATCATGAAGAATGTTGAATGAGTAAGAATTAAACATATAAGGGATTCAAGAGTTATGATAGATTTTAGGATGGTGAAGTTATTAAATGTATTAAGGCTCTTTTGATGATCGGATTAGATTAGAAGAATTTTTATAGTATGTGTAACCCTGATGTCTGATATATGAAAATTTTATTCAACGAAAAACTATCTTTTATTTTGTGGATATAGTCATAATGAACCATTTTGGTTTATATGATCCTTGAATTTTAGGTAATTACCTGTTAAAACATTTTTGGATGCAAAATGAATGTTATTAGATAACCTTTGGGGTTAAAATATTTTATGGTTATTTTTGATGAATATATATCTTTTTGGTAATGTTATAAAATTATGTAGTTTTTGAAAAGGGATAACACACAAACTGTGTGACAACCCGTCGCACCAGACGAAGCTGTGGGAATCGAACCCACACCCAAAGTGTGACTGGTATTTATCACCTACCACTGGACTACGTGAAGTCCTTGGTTAGTATGACTAATTATTTTTAGTTTGATGATATTATAAATAAAAAATAAGTTGATTTTGTGTTATCTATGGAAATTTTTAACCTATCATGGAGGATACGTGATTAGGTTAATTACTTTTCGGTACATGACATTAAGAGTAACTAATGTTATTTGGAGATAAATGTTAAGACTTACCTCGGAAGACTATGTGATTAAATCCTTTAGAGGTTTGGGTTTCAATCTTAGTTTGGATTACTTTGAAGAATTTTATTGATAGCTATTTATTTAATGGTCTTTCTTGAACTAAGAGTTTTTTTTGTTGGATTTTGGAGATTAAGAGTAGCATTTATTTTTATAAAGGATTATCATTTTGGGGATTATCTAATCTTGTACTAACAATTTTGGTTTTGGTTAAGGTCTATATACATGGGAAACATATTTTTCATATTTTGTGGATTATGTGATTCTCTTGAAGTTGATTATAGCGCTCTTAATGTGAACATGTCATCCTAAATACTCCTCTTTTGGAGAAAATATGAGTTTGTGTAAGAAATAAAGCAAGAGATGAATGTCTACATGACAAGTAAGTATGTTTCCTTATGATATAGATAAGCTCATAAATGAATTCTTTAATGAAAATTAACTTAAAACAAAAACGTTGTCTATTAACTTTTCATACCGGGGAATCAAATACAATTTAACCCATCACAAGTTCCTGATTTTCTAGTGGTTAACATTCTCCTAGACATATTTTCTATTGCTCTCCATCAGAACATGATGGTTTGTTATCTCCTTAATATACATGTTTTCATAGAATCCTTATATCTGTTTTCTTGGGTGACCTTTTTAATTTTATTTCTTTAATTTAAAGTTATATTTTAATTTACTCCTTTTCCAATGTAGGGATTTCAATAAAGTTTCTATGCCCAATTTTAAAATTGCGAGGACACAATTCTCAAATGGGGGGAAGGATGTAACATCCCAGGTAAATAGAGAATATTAAATTTTCATATTTATTAATATTTATGAAAAAATGTTAATATTACTTTAAAGGGAATGCTATGTTCGATGGCGTACCCAATACACAACAACATGTTTCTTTGAAATCTTACATTGCACACTAATAATATAATAATATTATTTTAAATGGTAGTTAACGCCTAGCCATTGTAATAGCGGGAATGAATAGAACTAACTACAAAATGATTATATATGTTTTTTTAAATATTTTAACAATTACCCAATAAATTATAGAGGCTTAAACTGAAAATGAATCCAATTTTAAGCATAAATATTTTAATATTTTTAAAAGGTCAATTAACTGCCTTTTGATGGTGAACCCTTTTTTTAAAATAAATTTTTTTCAATTTCATTTGTTATATTTGACAAAATAAAATCATTATTTATAATTGGGACATCAAAATTTACTTTTTGTAAATTTTTGTATTTTTTCGATAAAGTTCATTTTTAATTAATAGTGAAAATGCTGTATTTTAATTCAAAACCTCCTTTTAATGTAATTTATTTATATGGTTAGATTATATTTTTAATTTGGTTTAAGGTTTGGTTAAAATATATTTTTACCATTTAATCCAATAGTGGTCATTAAAATTAATTTCACTTTGAAATTAAACATAATCAAGTGTCAATCTTTTGATAGATACTGTTTCTTAAAAACACGCTATTTGTTTGACATCGGGAATTAATTATAAAATTAATTTATGAAACTTATATGATTTTAATTTGGTAAAATGAACATCATTTTTTAATTTGGAATATCAAATTTACTTTGGACAAATTTTTGGTATTTTTCTGACAAATGTTCATTTTTAATGAATAGTGAAAATACTGCATTTTACATCAAAACTACCTTTTCATATAATTTAATTATATAGTTAGTTTGTACTTTTAAATGGTTTTAAAGTGTAATTGAATTACATTTTTATCACTTAATACAATTTTGTTCATTGGAAGTAATTTCACTTTTCAATTGGATGTAAAAACAAGTCAATATTTTGATAAATTTTACTTCTTAAAAACCCATCTTTGGTTATAATAATGTAACATTTCAAGACATTCCAAAAGTGACCTTCCTCCCTATTATAAAAGGACCCCATCTCTACACCATTACCCACACCTCTCATGCCCATGGATCATCTAAAATATGATAATATTATCTCTACAAGTCCCTATATTACTCCTAGAATCCTCAATTTGGGAAGAATTCCTTCCAAGGAACCTTTGGCTCAAGTCAAAGAGTTACCCGATTTAGAGTTAATGTCTTCTCTCGAGTTTCTTTATTTTGTTTTACTTATTCACTCAATACTATATTATTGTTATTTTTATCTCATAATAACACCAGTATACTCAATATACTAGGATGTTGTTATGATAAGGATTTTACCTAGACTTACGCACACCCCCGTCTAATGGTTAAAGAACATACTATTTCTTTGGGTGATGAATTACTGCCTCACGAAATGATGATAGTTCAATCTTCTTTTAATAACTTTCATGGTGGCCATTATGATGGAACTATATTTATATATCTTATATATTATATTTATGTCTTCTCAATTCTTCTGCATTTTATATTTAAAACATACCTTTATGTTTTGCAAGTTGTGCAAATGCAATAAGTTTATACGAGGAAGTGTGGAAAACCTCCCCCTCAAGTGATGTGACTCGTTCATGATAAATATGGAATTTATAAAGAATGTAATTAATGAACTTATGTTACCAATATAAAATATATATTATACTGTAATTATAATATATCTATGTCTCATTTAGTTTTAAAGTCTATTGATATGACAAAAAATGAAAGTAGTGTTCATGCATACATATGACATACCATCTCCATGAATGGTACATTTCATTTATTATCTCCAAACCATATGGAATATTATTAAATACAATATAATAGATATATATGATATTTAAATCATGCACACCATTCCGGAGATGATGTAATTAAAACTACATTGACAATTCTCTTCAAACAAGTGTATTTTTGACTCATGTACCAGACATTAACAAAACATATGATATGAACTCACATAATTACCTAATTATTATAACATGATAATATGTGATATGATTTGAATAATAAACTTTAAATGAAGTCCTTAATCAATTATAAATTGACCAAATTTTATTATTCAAGAATACAAAGAAACAAACAAGACAAGTCAGACTTGAGGTAAGGGGATTTCTTATCTCACTTTTAATTCCGTGAGATTTCCATTGTTCACCAATTATTTATTTCATGTGGTGTATTATTTGCATATACTTGATATATATTATCATGATTCTATTTATATTCATGGTATTATGTGATTCATTTGGTTCTTATTATCTTTTGGTCATATGACTCAATTTATTACAATGAGGTAAGGAGTTTTCATCTCACTTTTTATTCCCGTGAGATTCATGCTATATTTTCCACTATCTCCTTTGTGTGGTGTATGTACTGCCCATTATTCTAATCATTGAGTAATATAAATCCATTAATGGGTATTTATATCTAGATTGTATGGTCCTTTTTTCATGGGGTGTATGTTTCGTAGGTTACCAAATCATTAAGGGAACCTTTCACCCTCTTCTTTTTAAAGGATTATTTTTGTTATGTATTTTAATTAACATATTACTATATTGGGATATGTTCTTCTATATCCTTATTTCTGTAAATATTATGTCTAAGTGATGAGATACCCTTTTTTCTCTCATCAACTCGTTTTCTAAAATTTGATATGACTCTGTTAGGCTACCAAATTTTTGTAAGGGAACTTATTAATCCGATTTCAATTCTTTGAGTTAAACCTCTAATTCTAGATAATGTCATGCTATGAATTTTTGTGCATGACCTATGATTTATTTAAAATTAATATCCAATTATTTTGGGTGTATTTATTTTTGTTAGACATAATTATGTCATTGATTTATCCTTAATCTAAGGATTTCGTCTTTATAAGGGAATTCGTCTTAATCTCCTTTCATTAAGGAATCATTTGATTTATACACGACATTATTTTATACGGTGTATAAAACCCTTTTGAATTTTCATTTCATTCAAAGGGAATATTTTCTCTATGAAGTGTTTTGTTAAACGTCAAAAAGGAATGTTTCTTTTTTTATGTAAGTGGTGAAAACGACCTTTTTTGCCGCCGTGAGTAATATTTGATCTATCGCTTCCTTAACAAGCTGTAATGATTTCAAAAGAAAAAAAAACACCGTATACTATTTTTACGTATTTTGGTATTAAAAATGGTTTTTAGAATGGATTTATTATTTCAATATCATAAAATGTTATATTGTTATTGCAATGAGGGAATGTTATCTTTCCTTTATGATTAAGTTATGTTTTATGATTATGTTATGGTTCTTGTCCATTGTTACATATATGGGTGGTTCCATGATAAACCTAGGGTGGGTGAGACTGATATAGAACTACAATGCATTGGGTAACGCGAAGGAGTTAAACTCTAAGGTTTCTCCAAATAGATTTAGGGAATATACTGTGATGGGTATTCCAAACGTAACCATGATGGTTGCAACCTACATAAGAATGTTATGAATGCCTCAAGTTAAATTTTTGTATTATGATTACTATGTGTTAGTAATAAATATTATGATTTCATGAGGTATGTTAAAGTGCTTCTGTTTTATGAGTAATTTATGATTTCATAGATTTTTATGTATACATGGACTAATGTTTTCTTCCCATATTTTTATATCCCTTACTGAGCTTTTTATGCTCATCCCATGTTTTTGAAATGTTTTTCATAAGACATAAAGTAGAATAGGGTCAAGGATGGGATAAAGTAAATGTCATGATATCTAAAACATGGAACTAGACATGACTCTTTTGTTCAAGAGTATTTATTTTGTGAAAAAATGGAAAATGAGTAGATGTGTCTACTTTGTAGTCATTGAGATGTAATAGTTATGTCCTAATTTTCTAAAACTCTAAACCTGAAAAGATCCTCAATATGAATTATTCATTTAATTAAAGATTATGTAATGTTTAAAGTTTGGGTCCTTATAATTAGTGGTAAATAAATAATGATGTCTGAGACCATGACATCCAAAATTATTGAGTTTCTTCATTAATAATTGTTTTTTTAATTTTTGGGACAATATTAATGATATTTTTGGAACAATATCCAAGTATTAATAAATTTAAAATTGGATTTCACTTAATATGTTTGATATAATGAGATTGTTGAGTGAACATGAGATCAAACATAGAAAAAAAATTTAAAAATAATGCATAAAATGCGGTATAAGATTTAGCATGCTTTGGATCCTTTGGGATCATGCATGCATGTTAGAAACCCCACCCACATAGAAACATTTTATTATTATTAAAAAATAGAAATGAAAAATATAAGAGTCAATATATAAAGAATGAAAATAACATAATATACATAATAACCAAGAATATAAGCCAATGAACTGAAAAAATATTACTAATACCGAAGTATCTTATGATTATCCAGGAAATATTCATCAATGGTAGGTTGATTATGGGAATATTTTTCTTGATCCAAAATTTTTCTCAAGAAGTGCACCTTGTATGTATCTCTAGTGAGAGTCATCTTGAGTTGTGTGGACACACCTATTCTCAATATAGGATGATCAATAAAATTATGAAATCATTTAAGGTTGAGCTTATCTAGGTAATAATTCACAAGGGACTGGAGAATTCTCTCCCATAGACAATGGAAAGAGAACCAAGGTCCTGAATTATTGAATCAAATCCTCTTATGGTAAGATGAGTCTGAAGGGGTGATTTGTTCCTCTGACAACGAAAATGATACCCAAAATTCCCAACCAATCATCGGTTTCAATAGATCTGTAAAAATAGCATAAAACATACCATGGAACATAATTTAAAATGGGATATATTGTGTAAGGGTCAAAGACATCCAGATTAGGGTTAGGAGAGCTGCACGAAAAGGCAACCCATGATAAATATTGGTTTAACAACACGGTAAAAGTGTGGAAAATTTTAGTATAAGGGTAACATTGATAAAATCTTTAATATTTAAAAAAATACTTCCTAATGTCATATATTCCCTCATATAAAGCTTAAAACCTGCTACACAATGTTCAACACCCATTAGTGTAAGGGTAACACCCCGCTCGTGTAATGGTAAACATGTAAGGTTAAATCTCACATAATGGTCATGAGGAGTCTTACATAAGGGTAAGTTAGAAAGCATGTAAAGGTAAAGGGACATCACATAATGGTAAGAATATCTCAAGCAAGGGTAAGAAAAATAGTTTGTGTATGGGTAATACCTCAGTATCTATAATGGATATTTAAGCATAAAAATAATATAATAATTAAATTTAACATTTACATGAATGCATAAAATGTATAAATGGAAGAAATAAATGAAAAAAATTTGATATCAATATTTTTAATAAATATTCACCATTTTCATAAGAGATTTGTTATTTTATTTTATTTGATTGGGACAAGTTACATTGTGTCTAATCAATTCATGATAATAGATACCATCACACCTTTAGTAAAACTATTTTTCATATTTTAATCACTGTGTATCTTATTGAAACACACAGTTCTAAATTCATTGATGTATCTAAGGAAGTGTAACCTATAGTCTACATACATAAAAAAGGGAATTGTAAATTATTTGATGGGTTTAAAGAAGACTGACTATAATAATATACATTAATTTTATATTTTTTAAGTCTATGTTCTGAAATAATATCACTGTGGAAAATGGCTTAATTAATGGCCTCTTTCATTGATATATATATATATATATATATATATATATATATATATATTCATTTTATGATGTTTGTTGGGCCCTTATGGATTTCATATTAAATTTCTAAGGCACTAGTCCTCTATAGGTTGTAAACACATACCCTCTGAGAGAATTACGAGTATCTATATTCCACTCATAATTAAAATCCACATAACCAACATTAGGGTCAGTAATCTTGGCCTTTTTATATTATAACAACATTTAAGGGGACTGAGAAATATATCTATGTTACAATTTTAAGGGATTCTATTATGGATTTTCAAGGTTACTCAAAATCCTACTAAGATTACAAAAATCATATCTAATACCAATCCATGTGAAAATCATTGTATATATGATTCCACCTATTTAATTCGAATATGGTATCTTTGATATAAATTCCAAATTATATTCTATAGCATGAGATTGAGATGGTGAGAGAATAAAATGTCTTGTTATCTGGACATTAGTAGTTTTTATTGTTCTAAACATATATATTTTAATAATCTGGAATATATAACCTTGTAATTATTGGTAGAACAAATAAATATCCCTAATAATTAGTATTTCTCTCACATAAATTTTACTAGAATTACCTAGAACTTTTATTTTAATAATTTACCTAAATTGAGACTCAATATATATGATAAGTCTCATATCTTTGTAAATATTAATCATTTAATTAACATATAGTAGCAGATATTGCATAAAATATTTTACCATTTTTAGTTATATATATGTATAATTTTTTCTTCTATTAAGTTAAATATTAATAATGAATGTATCAAATTTCAAATACCATAACCTAGATGCTTTCTTTTGTCCATGTATAGATTTATTCAGAAGACATAGCTGATTGGACTCGAATTAATAAGCATACCATCAAGTGGTTTCATGTGAAGGGTTTAATTTATATCACCGTACATGAAGTTTTTTAAATAAATCTACTAAATGTGCAATCATATTAATTATAAAATTCATGCAACAAATAGATCAATGAATTTTTAAACACTTGATAAAAAATATCATAATACGAAACTTACTCCCATTGGAGAAAAAATTTAACTACATTCCAAGATTTAAATATTATTTTATTTTCAACAGGGTAATAATTTTTTATTTAATGGTTTTCATATATCTAATTACTTTGGAATACTTTCGATTATAAACAATAGACTGTGTGCTACATTCTCTTAAAGATTTCAGTTCATCATCCATGGATGTGACCTAATGTTTTTAGTCTCTATTGTGTATTGGTTACCTATAGTTCTGGGGATCCTTGGATTCATGATCCTGAGAAGCATAGAAATAATAAAAAGTCTTGTTATATTAGGTAAACTGAGTTATAGTCCTCAAACCCTCCTAGCTCTATCCTACGTATTATGTTAATCAACTTGATCCTATGTTCGCTCATCATCTAATTCATGAAGAGAATCAAGATTTTGATTTATATTGAGGGAGTGGTTTTAGTGAGGCAGGTTCAGTTGGGGAATAAAATAGGGTTTTATTATTTATTTGAACAACCACATTTTGAGACATGTCATCACTATAAATTTGAAAAAATTTATATATAGGGACTGCATTCTCATGGAAAAATACATCCCATCATATAATATATTTTTGGTATAATTTATTATCACCCCAAATTATATTACCCTAAACCCTTGAGTATATCCTATTAATATAATTTTAAGGGATATCATCTTGAGATTATCACCTTTAATATGAATGTAGTCCATGTAACTAAGAAACACTAAAATGGTTATAAGAAGGGGGTAAGTCACACCAAACTCTTGAGATTTTTTAATTCCATTTTTTGAAGAAGAAAATAAGTTTATTTGAAAAATTGTTATTATTTTGTTTTCTACCAGGAAATATAAGGATATCCATAATAATTTTAACATACCTAAGATTCTATTAATCATTTCCTTATTCGCATGGTCCTCTAAAAAACATTTAGTGGTGTTTCAGTAAAAGTATGATATCTAAAAAATAATTCTATGTGACAAAATTAGACCTAGTCAAATGAGAGATACTAAAATAATTTTTCTTATCTTAAATATTTAATTATACCAGTTTGGTTCTAAATAATTAATTTCAAGGAACAAATGGGTTTAAAGAGATCATTATTTTTTTATGGATATAAATCTAAACTCTTCTATAGAATCATCGATGAAGGTTACAAAATAAGAAATTATACCATGAGAGTTGGTCTTAGATTATTCCCATAGGCCATAATAAATATACTCGAGTGATCTTCATAAAAAGAGGTCTTATTATTGTTTACTCTCTTATCTTTTCCTAGAACAAAATTTTCATTGAATGGAAAATTACATTTTGTTGTACCAGTCAATATATATTGAGTAGTTAACTCCTTTATACCATTAGATCTAACATTCCCTAATCTTATTTGAAAAAGATTAATACTTTTTTTATTGGTGACATATTTACTACATAATATCCTATTGTATTCCCTTTCATCTAAAACATACAACCCCTTTATAAAAATCCTTTTGATTATTTTCATAAAGCCTTTAGAAATCCTTAGACAGCTAGTATCAAACATGAAAGTGTACTATTTTTGGTTTAATACACCCCAAGAAATGAGATTCTTATGTATGTTTAGAACCCACCTTACAAATAGTAACTTAAATAATGATTGATCATGATGATGTAACATAATTCATCCTCTACGATGATCTTTTCATATCTAAAGGTCACCTAGAATAAATTATCCATCAAATGTATTATATACATTAAGTAAAAAATACTTAACATTGATTATATGAATTTAACATCATGAATCTAGCATCCAGAAACTATAATTTTTAATAGTAGTTGCAATTAATACCTTAATTGTGTCATAATTATTATCATCTAGCAATTATTTATCAGAAGATTCATCAAGTTTAAAACATTTCTTTTCATTGAGGTTTTATAATTCTAGACCAATGTGTGTAGTCTTTCCATAATTATAGAATGTAACCTATATTACCTTAATCTTTGATTTATGTTTAGTTTGTTTATTATTCTTTAAACGTAACTTATTATTGTTTTTTATTCTTATTATCTAATATATGATAGTAAAAATGATTTCTAACTCAAACTAGACTATAGGCTTATCATCTAATTATTTTAAAAAATGGGTATAATTAAATTCTCATAGTTCTATAGAATATCTTCTGTAAAACATTTTATCTACTAGGGTATTATGGAAACTATCATGGTAATTTAACATGATAATATCTTGGTCATCAGACTAAATTTAAATATTAATCCTTGAAATATCTAACATATTCTTATTAAACTCATCAAGGTGAGATTGATTAGGAGTACCCAAGCGTAATCAAAATGTGAACCGTCTATGTTTCCTATATAGGTGACAGCTAGTTGAAGAATACATATTTTTTTCATGTTTTAACCATAAACTCGAAGTAGTTTATTCACAAGATACTTATCTTTTAAATTTATCACATAGGGATAGATGAATAACATTATTTTCCTTTTTGTGGTGTCAATAGAGATAAATTTATAAGTAGTTGTGGTCATCCCATTGGTATATTAGGACACAATAGATTTGACAGTTTCATATATAGTGGTGATAAGTCCTTATTGTACATGAATTTCTGTAATATATATTTACAAATATATTAATTCATCATCACCATCAATTCTTTTTATCTTATATTTTGGTAATTTTGTATTATTTTTCGGTGGATCTGATACCATGTTGTTAGGGCTAATCATGAGGATACACCCCCAAGAATAACGGAGGATCACTGAAATACTGATTGGATTCCACATAATATTATTAATATAATTATATTACTAAATTAGGATGTCATAAACATTAATTAAAAAAATAAGAATGGAATTAAAAAAAGGACAAAAGATTTAATGTTCTTTATATCCTTTTGGATCTTAAATGCGTGAAAAGAGAACTACTCTACACACATAACTCTTATTATTTTGAAAAAAGAAAAAATGGTATTGTAATTAATAAAAATTTAAAATAATGAAATAATATATAAAAGAAAAAAGAAAAAAATCTAATGAATAAGAAAGATCTTAAAAAACCCAAACAGTCTTACCACTATCTCAGGATTCTTATCCAAAAGTAGGTTGATTTCAAATATATTTTTTGATCTAGAAATCTGCACCAGAAGTACACATGGTATCAATCACTACCATGGGTCATCTTCAGTGGTTACACTACACCACTTCTCAATGAAGGATCATTCAGAATAATGAAAACATGCCATAAGGTCAATATTTAATAGGGAATAATTCACAAGTAACTATGGTTTTCCCTCAACCAAAAAAATAAGATCACTAGGGATATGATTGATCGAATCAGTTCTTATTATTGAAATATGAGACTATTGGGGGTCATTAATTCCATTAACAACCATATATTGTATCCTAACTACCCATTAATACAGAGTATTCTATGGGTCCATACAAAAAAATGAAACTAGGAAATAAAATTTGAAAGGAATTATATATGTAAGTTATAGAGACTCCCCCATAAGTGTAAGGGGTTCCTCACATAAATGTAACTCACATTATATAAAGGTCAAACTAGGGTTTCATAATGGTACATATTTGTGAAATAATGGTAACCCTATAGAGAAAACAAAAGGAAAAACACATATAGTTTAATGGTACATATGACCTCGAATAAGGGAAACCCCTCTCAGTAATGGTCAACACCCAACTGTGTAAGGGCCAGAACTAATGCGTGATGGTAAATCCCCACCTATTTATGGGTAAATATCATAGAAAGGTCCCAAGGATCCTTATTTAATGGTAATTTAGAAACCACATAAATGAAAAATGGACCTATCATAGGGGAAATTGGGCCTCATGTAATGGTATCGAAAACGTCATATGTAAGGGAAATACCTCAAGATCCAAAATCAATATTAGGGAATATAAAAATAGAAATAAAATTCACTTTTATATTAATGAATGAAAAAGTATAAATGGAATAAAAAATGAAAAAAATTGATATGGAAATTATACAACAATTACTCATGAGATTATTAAATTAATATTATCCATGGATAAATTTCATTCTTATGTTATTTATTATATTGAATTTGATAACAGTTATCTAGCTTTCAATATATACCATACCTTATTTACTCAAGATATATTATGTTGTAAATAATATTTATTGAGTGTTTAATCTTACCATTATTTTTTTTGTTCCCCAGGATATAAAGAATTAATCATTGAATAATATTGAGGATGCATAATATTTATTTTCACTATGTTTTTATATTTGTATTCTAATTTTTAATATGAAACATGTTTTTATCTGGTTCCTCGAGACTAATAACCTAATAATTAATTTGATATGGGATCCCTTGTGTCTTATTAGAATTTAATAAATTAAGAATAGGATTTGGGTTACTATAGTTGGATTCATTACAGTTTCTTTTCTCATATTACCATGATTGGTTAATAATTAACAGAGATCACATATAAATATCCCACCCAAAGTTTCCATTAATTTTGTTTTTTTAATATAAGAATAAATTATGTGTACAAATTTTTTACATGTCATGTATCCTTGTTCATTGACCATGTATTCCCACATGGATTCTAAGTCTTCAGGTAATTAGTACACTCTATATATAAAAAATGCACCATGTGTTGTCTATCCAAGGTGGTATAAATATTTTTTATAGTACGCACCATCAATATTGATTACACGCTATGTAGTCCACACATTTTAAAGTTGAAAAACAAAGGTTCATACTAAATCATGTAATTATTACACCTTGTGTATCGAATACATGAGGCGTATATACTAGTAGTCATGTAACATGAAGTACCCAATGTATATTCTTTATACATTCCATGCAGTTCCCAAATGTTTGAGAGAAGCATACATCGATTACCCAGGTGTGTACTATGGATATCATTTGAGGTGAAGTAAATGGTTTCTTGTTGGAATGAACAAAACCATGTAAATTAACTATTTCTATTGAAATATTAAATTTAATTCAATATTCCATTAAACTGCATCAACATGTGTTTCATGGGTCATTTAGTTGATAATAAAAAATGGTCTTTATATTTTACAATATATGGAATAATTATTTAATTAAACATAATATGTGAAAATATTAATTATTTATGGTAATTATATACTGAATTATCAACAAATTAAATTGTACAAGATACATAATTTTCATTTGTTATTTATAGAATTAAATTTGTAGTAAAAAATGTGAAATTATGACTCATTCCATATACACAATATGTCATATGAGTGTATTTTTTTAGTATTAGAAGCACATAAAATTTTTCATAATGTTACTCACTATGTTACTTCCTTGTAAAAAGATAATCCAATTTAGTTTAATATAATCACATTCATAATGAAATGTTATATAAACACATTTTAAACTTTGGAACTTTTTCTCTATGAAATCCGCATTCTTATCGTGTCTGCACGATTTATTTTGAATTATATTTTGCCAAAAATTAAAATGGAATATGTAAAAATGTATTAATTATTTGGAGTCAGAATAGTTTATATTAAATAATAAGTTAAATTTAATATTTTTCAACAATAAATTGATAAACTAGTAAAAACTATTTACAATGGTGAAGGTAAAAATTGGTTTACCGGGGGGTGGTCAATCTAAATATTTAATGGTTAGAAATGACGCAAAACGTTTCAAAAACACATTTCATGTCGATATTTAGTTTTTATATATTCTAGGATATATAAATGTCGATTTTTTTCTTTCTACATGAGAAAAATATCAATACACCTTTTTCTTTATAAATATTACATGTGTGCCCCTCAACATGTTTGTAAAATGCCACCCATTATATTCTTCTATTTATAAATAAGAAAAACCTTTGGATGATCCAAACACTACCAAAATAAATTACATTATTCTCTCTTACCATACTAGAAGAATTATCTTGCTATAAGGACAACATAAGATGCCTTTTGGGGAAAACCATTTCAATTTGTTTGTAGGAGAAGTAACATTCATAAGCTAAAATTTTATTCTATTTCTTCCTCTATATTCATAAATTATTATTAAATCATGTTGAAATAACAACCTCAGTATCTTAGAATTACTTATATGTCATTATGTTAATGTAATAAACTAAATATTTCTCATATTAGATCAAATAGTTTACAAAATCATCTTTTATGTGTGTGAGGGACTACTACGTTGCAAACTGAAGTTATTCATTTTCCATCACCACATATCAAAAATGGATATAATGATATATTTATTAAATATATATTAAATTTATCATATTATTATTAATATTATAGAATCATGATATGGTATATTCTTTCTTACTTCCAATTATTCCAGAATACAATAATGTGGTTCGTCTGTACGACATATTATTGCCTCACCAAGGAATGTGAATCGCTCACGATTTACATAGAAGGTGATATGTATGGGTTTAATGAACATATGTGATATATATGACATAAATATTATTATTTAATAGTAATATATTATTTTCATTTCTTTTTTTAATCCTTTGAGAAAATGGAAACAACGTTCCTCCATATATACAACTATTATCTCCATGGATAGGGTTTTTGATATTTTATCTTTAACATTAACGGATTAATATAAATACATACGTACTGAATTTATATGATATTCATGTCATGGTAAAAATAATGGAGATAATCTAACCATGATCAATTTAATAGGAAAAAAAATTAACAAGTCAAAACATACAGTAAAAACAAAGCTGATATTGCCTCAATTGTGATTTTAATAAGGAACTTTGAATAAATGGGAAATAAAAGGTCATATGTAAATAGAATATATGATGATATATATAATTTATGTTTTTAAATGATTTATAATAACTTATATTTATTATAAATAATGATTAAATTTATATGAAGGATGTTGGGACTGAAGGTTTGGGATTTCCATCTCACTTTTTACACCGGTGAGATACATAAGCCATATTCACCAAGTGTTTCTTTTATGTGGTGTATATAATACCCATGAATGTATATAATTATTTGTATACTTTAAATTATTTTTATTTAAATACCCATTGGAGTATCTCTCTAGAAAGTGGATTACGATTGAAATTCCTCCAAAGAGGAAAGGTATTGTCATCTCAATTGGCCTTCTTTGAGACATATATTATGATATTCAACTATATTCTCTTATGAGGTGTATATATAGCCCCACTGACATATAATATCAATAAATTATTTATTTTCCTAATATTATAAGATTCATTTAATTTTATTCTATCATGGGTATTAAAATTCAATGTTTCCAAAGTGGTAAGGGGTTTATGTTACAATATCATAGTTTATATGAAGTTATATGGATTATTATTCTAATTTATAAATCATATAATATATCTATAAAAAAACTCATTTCCATCCTTCAAATATGGATATTTTTGTAGAATAAATTTATTACTTAATGTTTCTCTCTTATGTACTCAATAATCTTGAAGGATTATTTAAAAAAAATATATTTAACCCTCTCTTCGTTCAAAAATTTGTTTACTTCAAAAACTATGTTTTATAATTGTTTTGATATTTTTTTTAAAATTTAAAAAAAACATTTATTAATGATTTTTTTACCTAAAATTTATTTATAATTATTTTTTAATGGTATAATCATTTTTTGTAAAAACAATTATGTTTAGATTTTACGGAAAATGTGAAAAGAATCATTGTTTTATCATATATTGTATGTATGAAATTTTTTATTATCATGAGAAGTAAATGTTTTAAATACTATTTTATTTATTTTAAAATAATAAAACAATGATTTATTTATATTTTCTATGAAATGTTTTTAAAAGTTGAAAGGATATTTTCCACAAGAAACGTTCCATCTAATTTTTGTTTCAAAATAATTTTCCATATAATATGAAATCTTTTGAGGTTAATTATCATTTATTAGGGATATGATCCAAGTATACCATTCATATTATTGGGAAAACAAATTTATGTTTATGATTAATTTATTTGTATTAATCCCATATCTATTCCAAGGGTTATCTTATGATGACATGGTTAAATTATTGTTAAACCCATTTCTATTGAGTGGGTTATGTAATGTGGAAATGTTATATGAAACCCATTTATTTTTATAGGATATCTTATGTAAAATGTTATATGTTCATGTGGTAAAAATATTCATGGATTATGTGATTGGTGGGACCAATATTTACCTCTACTTCATTGGGTATTTATTGATGTTATATGATCTCAAATGGTATTGGAGATATTATATGAGAAAAAATGGTTCACAATGTGTTATCCAAGGAAAAAAGAGTTTAAACATGGGAGGTTATCATAATACCAAAAATAGAGGGAATATGGGAGGTTATACCATGACTAATGTAGGTACATAGGTGATTTTCTCATGCCTATCATGTTAAGAATATATTAGTAGATAACGTTGACATTTGATTTTCTATGCTTATTTTATCCCACTATTCTATGTCGTATAAAATTTTAATTCTATCATGGAACATTCTCATTTATTTCCTTGTTATATATGTCTTACTAATATCTAAACATTATGACATAAGTCAAGATTATATTATTTTACATTAATTTTATTGGTTTCAAATTTTATTTTTATGTTCTTTATCATTTCCTCTTAAGTTATAATTACATATGTCCCCTGTTTACCAATAATGATCCTCTAAGATAAACTGTATTATGATTCTCTTCCCTTGTATATAAAGAAATATTTTAAGGTGGGTAAGTATGTGAACTGTAATGAAGGTTAAAATATTTTTGAGAGATTTCCAAGATTTTTCACCAAATTATAAGATTGTGTACATAATCTCTAATGAAACTAAACCAGTACGGTTCCTAGTTATGGGTATATGTAATGTATTGAATATTCATTTAACAAGATGAAATATTTACGTATGGGAAGCTTGGGTGGCTATAATAAGTTCCTTACATGGATATTTGTAAATGTATTAATGAATATTAAATATTTTGATGTAAATATTTTCATTTTATAAAGATAATATATTCATTAATTTCTTACCAATTCCATCCAATATAAATTGATAATTTCTCTCATGTGTATATGTGGAATAAAACATCCACAATGATATGTGGTAAAATTTTCCATAAAACCACATGGGGTTGGTCATAAGGTTGGAAATAATGAATAAATATGATTTAAAAATCAAAATTATTGTACTAGAAAATTAAAATATTATATACATTTTTTATTTCCATCTTGTAGGAACATAGGCCCATCACTCAACTTTAATTGCATAATACTACCTCCCTAACAAGACATGAATCATTTTTCATGTCTATATTCCATGTATGGATATAAAGAAATAATTAATTTATTAAAAATAATAATCTTTTAATATATATATCATGAAGATGTTGGAACAATAATCCCTTTATCCATAGGAAACCTACAGAGTTCTTTTTTCACTTATAAACCAATCATCCTCAAAACGTCTAACTTGAAAAATTTAAATTTAGAGTAATGATAAAACAAGGTAAAAATGAAATATAGGGAAAAATAATAATTTTATAAAATTGAAATTAGTTCTTAATAAAGTATTAATGAAATAAAACTTTCTTACTCATAGGGGTTTTCATATGAATGATACAAGATGAGACTCTCTGTATGTTATGTCCTCTTGAAAATATTTTTTAATGTTTAACTTCTAACACATTTTATTCTATATAAAGGTTCTTTTAAATATTTCAAGAAATTTCTTGTTTAGTTTTCAATGTATTATGAATTAAATTTTAACATCATTGAATTTATTTAAATAATGTTTAAAAAAATATTATTTTAATTTTTTTTCTATATGAGTTATTTTTTGGTTTTTAAAACTATCAAAAAAATAAATTTTCAACCTATATGGAGTGAATAAACATTATAATTTTCCAAATAAATACTAATATTCTAAAATAATATATAAGTTAAAATTATTTTTTAAAAGAAAATCATGTTCCCTATCTTTTAGGAATCTTTATTCACAAAATGTTTTATATGGAATCAAAAACATTTTCACATCATTATGAGATAATCAAAATTGTTACTACTTAGGGGAATGTTTTACAATTTAAATGTGTTTTATAATTATAGTAATATATATATATAAATATGTTTTATATATTATATGGATCATATAAAATCTATATGAATTATTCATGACCCTAATATAACTACGATGATGGGTGAGCCTGATATAGATTTCTAATGAATTGGGTAAAGTTGTAGAGTTTACCAGTGATAGGTCCCTCCTAAGAGACATTGGAATTATCTAGCAAGGTGATTCAATTTTAATGGATCTTGTAAGGTTTAATATTAGCATAATGTCCAACGAGACATATATTAAATTATTAAATTTATTTTAAAATGAAATATTTTGATTTCAAAAGTATTAAAACGAACTTATGTTTTTAAGGAATGTTTATGCTTTTTTTAAAAAAGATGGAAGGATCATTTTACAAACATATATATTCATGAGTTTTTATATTTTCCAAGAAAAAATTGTGATTATTAGTTTTCCATTATGATTTCATAAAAAATACTTTATGAAATATATTTATAAATAAAGACATTCTCATTAAAAAGTAAATGTATTATTACGCTCAATTTTTTTAAAAAGGTTTGTGCTGAAGCCTCAATTTATTATTTAAATAAAATACCTCTTTAAGATTGAGAAGAGAGAGACCCATTACATTACCCGAAGGCCCAAGGACAGGTGTCCTGAATACAAGGCTTGAAAGCCCATTTTTGGCCCAAAGGACCCCTCGGTGAATAGTACTGCTACAGTACTTGCACTGCTATAGTACCTACTAGAGTACCGCTGCAACAACCGTACCTCCTACAGTGCCTCTACCACTATAGTGTCATCGCGGTTATAGTAATCTTCTGCTACAGTACTACTACAAATTCCCTTCTACAGTACCATAAATTTATCCCTTCCCGGATTTGATCCTGGATCTTTTGGATGCCAAGCAGGAGCCTTTACCACTTTGGTACATGCTCGTTGTCTTAAGCACAATTACTTATTATGAAAATGGAAATTTTCTTATTGATTTATCTAGTTTATAAATAAAATTAGGAGTTTCTTTTCAATTGTTTGGTTTATATATAATTATATTTTCTAATCCCACATTTTTGAATGTTTTTATATGGTTTAAGTGTTATTATAATTTTTAATAATGTCATTGGTCCATTTTTAGAGGGTTAACATGAACGAAGAAAGTGCGTCATTATAAATATTTTTTTTGAATAATGTGTAATATATAAAAAAAATTTCTTTCTATTTAATTATTTTCCTAATTATATAAAACACATAACCAAAAGGATCTTATACCTATAATAAAGTGAAAACCATATTATAAATCATTTAATAATATGTATATTATGGTACGATTTTGATATTAGCTATCAATGGAAACGTTTATGTAACATTAGATGTTAAGATAATGCTATTAATAGTTTCTAATGTCTTTTTTTATTATCATGATAGATATTTTTTTGAATTATATGTTATTTTATATATTATATTCTTTTCTATAATGGGTTTTTATAGAAGAAACATGGCTACTAAGGTGGAAAGGCTTTGTTAGAATAATATCCTAACAATCCAACAACCTAGAATGGTAGGAATTGAAAGAAAACTGTTTATTGAAATGTAAAACTTGTTAAAATAGGTTATTAATAAAGGTTCCTATAACACATAATTTTATTGGAATATATTTTTTTCAAATGAATTTAATGTTCTTTATATTTTTCATTACACGTTACAAAGATTTTATATTGTGTTACATAAAACACATTGTTTAAACAAAACAAGAAATATTACTAAAATTTTATTACATGATAGATATAAGCAAGAAATTTGAATAGAGGTTACGAATAAGATTAAAAAAATTATGAAATTATATGGGGCACACATGCGTATAAATTCATTTATGACCATTTATTTGAAAATGAGAATAAAGGAAATCTTTTGCTGAAAAGCATATTTTTATGCAAAAAAATGTTTTACATAAATCAATTTAAAAATACACATTTTATTACTAATTTTCATTAAATTTATATATTATATATCCAATAAAATATTTGAAAATTATCATACCTTTCTTATATATCGTATATGTGAAAAAATAAAATTTTATTCTTAAAAACTATATTAATAAAAAAAAGCAGTTCAGTCGCATTTTGCGGACATATTTTTTTAAAAAGTATATTTTTGAAATTTTATAAAATTTATTTGATAAAAAAGATTTAAATTGGAATCTAAATAATATATTAGGTTTATTTTCTGAAGATATTTTTTGAAATAATTAAATTTTTTATTAATATTGAATAATAATGAATTTTAATTAACAACTGCATTTTCATTTAAATTTATTTATAAAGATAAATTATATTTTAAATTATTATTAATGTTTTTGATGTTAAATTATATAACTAATTAATCAAATTAATTTAATTTAATTATTTTATTAATACATTTATATTTAATAAATTTATAAACTTTTGATCATTTTCTTTCTAAAAACACTACTTTTTGTCGGGTCTGTGAGGGTGATTTTAAATTAATATTTTCCAATTTTATAAATTTTATTTATAAAAATAGATTAAATATTTAAAATAATAATAATATATATTATCTAATAAGGGAAAAATAATTTTTGACAAAAATATATAGTGAAAAAAGTCAAAATTAATAATTGTGATAAAGGTTAAAATTAATTTCTTAAGGGTTTAAACTAAAATTATAATTTTTAAAAGCTTATAAACTTTTATAAAAAATAATTTATGGACATATTTAGACTATATAATGTCTAATTATATATAATTATTCATTTTGAGCCTTTTATCATGAAAAAAAACGTGGGTATGCCATTTTCTTTTAAGACATCACAGATGTTGCACTCACATCACTTATAAATGACCACCCACTCTCTGATATTATACACAACTTCTAACAAGTTTTTATCCAAAAATACCTACTAAAATACCATAAAAATGTCTCTCCTACAATATTATAAGACTTATTTTTGGCATAAATCCATCCCATGATGGATTTTGTTGCAAACCTAATCAGGATACCCGAAGAAGAGGTAACATTCATCAACGAGAGTTTTTTATTTTATTTCTTCCTCCAACACCTTACATTACTATTATAACATTATGATATATTAACCTTAGTATATTAAATATAATAATATATTTTTATGTTATTATAATTAACTAAAATAATATACACATTCATCAAATGGGTTACAAAATCATTATTTATGTGTACAAAAGACAACCACCTTTCAAACCAATGTCATTTGTTTCCATTACAACCTCCCATAGTTGGGTATGCTAATGGATATGAAGTATATATATAATATTTATAAATTAATAATTCTTATGGATTCATTATAACATATATAACTTTTTATATTTTATTCAATTGTGGATACGATAATGTCAAACAAGTAAACAACAGAGACCCGTCCCACGAAGAAATGTAATCTGTTTTTCAATAACCCTTTACATGGATTATAAAAGGAATAAATGTCATAAATAAATATTATATAAATTATGTAATAATTATATTAATTAATATATTTATTATTATTAAATGATAGTATATATTTTTATTTCTAACCTTTTTACACATTGAACCATGATAACATTGTTCATGTTTTTGTAGATACCACCTTCTTGTATCATTCTGGTTCTCTTTTCATTACCATAACACTTGGATGATACATATAAGTATATCTAAATAAATAATATTAAAATTAGTAAATTATCATCATTATAGAAGTATAATATATTACTTACCTCCTTTCAAAAATGATATTTTAAAAACAGAGTTGATACTCATGCGTACATACGACCAACCATCTCCATGATCGTAACGTACTTCATTTCTAAAATCCATATTCATTTATTGATCATAAAATTTAAATATAGGTAAAATATGAAAAAAAATTCATGATTAATAATCTAGGTATTATGTAACCATGATCAATGTAAGAGGATAGTAGATAACAAATTAATAAATATATAAAAAACAAAGAGATTATTACCCAAAATATGGTTTTATCAATGAGTTATTATCAAAAAGGTAATAAATGCTCACAATTAATTTTATATGGAATAATATATTAAATTATGGTTATATAATATATGTTTAGTAAACATGTATTTTTTTTAATGGACTTTTGAATGTGTTCAAAGGAAGTCATGACATAGGGTAATAGATTTATAATCTCTATTTTTTATTTCTAGGACACATTTGAAAATTCACCACTAGTTTATTATATGTGTTGTAAAAATCAAAACATTGAGATTTTATATAATTAATATAATCATTTTCATAGAATTTAAACATATATTTTTTGATATTAATTATTGTTTCTAATGATTCAAATGATTATGAAAGAGGTATGTGATTTATGTCTCACTTTTTATTTCTTTGAGACACATGGCATATCCACCACCTATTTCACTTATGCAGTGAGTATGAAACCATGAATGTATTTTATAATGTTATTAAATATAATTAATTAAACATAAATATCCATTTTATAATATATATTTCATATGGTTCAGGTTTCAACAGTAAAAAAATATGTATGAGATTATTTGTATCAATTTTGTTTCCATGAGACATATATTATGTTATGATCCTCCCTTATTTTATGAAGTGTATATTCAGTCTATAAGAAATTTAATATCATAAAAATATTTATTCTCATTATATTGTATTTGTAATTTAATTTTATTCTTTCATTGGGATTATGATTAAATATTACCAAATTGGTAATGGTTTTTTGTTACAATCTCATTATTTACACGGATTGAGCATGATTATTCCTACAATGATGAACTATTATGATTTATCTATCAATATACTCATTTATATTTTTATCATATGGTTATTTCATGATAATAAATTTCTTACATTTCCATTTCTATCTTTTTGTAGTCAATATTTTAAAATAAATTATTTAAGAAAACTAATCTTTATTTTCCTCTTCTGTTGAAAACCCTTTTTCATACAAATGTATTTCTCCTAAAAACAATTTCAATTTTGTTTCATAAATATTAAATTTATTTATTAATGAACATATATTATTTATTACTATTTATTTCATTAAATATTATTTTATATCTTCCCAAGGTAATTTTCAAAGAAAATAATTTTTGATATGATTTGAAAATAGTTTTCAAAGTAAAATGTTTACTTACTCAAAAAATGTTTAAAAATAATTTTAAGGCGTCATTAAAAATCTCCAATGTTTATTTTCATAGAAAAAAAAGTAAAAATCATTTTATGAATATTTAGTTTTAAAAATGTATTTTCAATGAAAATATATTTTCTTCTAGAAAATTTCCAAGTGAATTATATTTCAAAATCATTTTCTATCGAAGATGACATCAAATAATTTACCTTTTTTATTAAGGGGATATTATCCAAAGATAAATTTGTTATTATTTATCTAAATAGATTATGATTTTATTGAAAATATTTATATAAGAAAAATTATTTTCCCTGGTCTATGACAAGATAAAATTATTATTATAACCACTTAATTTTATTTGAGTTATTATATGAGGAAATGATGAAATGATTATGAAACATGTGTCTTTTAAATAGGTTATGGTATGAAGACATGTTCATGAAACCAATTTCATTTCATGAAATATGATAAGATGAATGTATTACAATCTTATGTTGCATATATATATATATAATTTTCATTATGGAAATGTGGTTAAGTTATAGTCAAGGACGGTTGTTGTGTTATAACCAAGGATGGTGGTTAAGTTATAACCAACAAAATAAAGGACCTATATATCACTCCAATCCATTGGGAATGAATTAATATCTCATGATATAGAAACTACTATAATGGGGTGTGAACCCAGTTCAATTATATATTTTTCCTTTTATTTTGTTCAAGGGATTAAATCTTTTCTAGTATGATGGTTTATAGAGTCAAAAAAATCCACTATGAAATCCTTTAATGTCATCCTTCACACCCATGGAAATGATTTAAATTCATATGTATATGAAAATTTTCGATGTCTTATGCCAATGTAATACTCTCGTAGAGCATGTTTGTTGATTTGTATATGATTTAGGTCTTATGAACATGTAATATTTACATTACGACTCATTATTCTAATCAATAATATGATGGGTATGATTTTAATATTTTTTTTCTACTGTTCTCATACCCAAATATTCATTTAATTCTTACGTATCTCCCTTTTTACCCTTACTGAGAAGCTGATCTCACAATCTCTTATTTTTCCTTTTCCCTGGTCTATGAAAAAAGGTTTTATATAAGGTATATTTGTGAATAGTATAAAAGGATAATATCAATTTTTGAAATTTTTATGATATTTCACCAAATTATATGATTGTGTACCTAGTCTACAAACACACTAAAAAATTATGATCCATAGGTGTTTTCTTATGCAGTGAATTAAAAATTCATTTAAAAAGATATAATATCAATGCATGATAAGCATAGGTAAATATACTTGGTATTAGATGAAAGGGTTATTTATCCTCTGGAAACTTGGATGTAAAAACATTTATGGGATCCCTATGTATATTTCTATGGATATGTATATGGACGTCTCTATGAATAATTCTACGGATTATTCAATGTATTGGAAAATATATAAGAAATTTGGTAAAGGATTTAACATGTGGTTTCCATGAAATTATCTCTCTGTCTATACTCTAAAAAGTGGATGTTTATTTGGAATATATTTATCCATGGGTAATAACTATGAAAAGGGTGCAGTAATCTAGACACAATCGTTACCTTGTGCATGAAAATAGGCATTGTTTCTCACCATATTGAGAATACCAATGGATATGATTTTGAAATAAAAAAACGTTATAAACCATCATAAATGATTTAAATAGATGATGAATAAAAATTAAATAGGTTACACCAAAGGTTTAATATATTAAAAGGTAGGTGTAATGATTTAGGCAACGTATGAATGATTTTCATTATTATCAGGTTTCCCATTATGATTATCTTTGTCACACTATTATTTTTGGTTTTAGTCAATGGTGGGAATCCAATGGAACCGGTTTAATATGGAATGTGAGGGAAAACATGTTGATGTTTAGCCAAATGGGATGATGGCTGGATTGAATTATACTATGATTATTCTTAATCACTTATCAAGAAACCTGAATCACAACAGTAAACTTAACCAAGTAATAGATTCACCAAATATGACATGTATATATTTTTCTTAGAGTTTGGGTAGTGGAGACCATATAGAAAAGAGAAATCAATTTCCTATATGTCAATAATGTGGAATGAAGCACTCAAGGGAATGTATCAAAGGGACAAGAAGATATTTTTATTGAGTAAAATAAAGACATAAATAAAGTAACTACATGGGAAAAATATGAAATGTTTGGTTAAATAAATAGATGATAATAATAGTCTACCTATGATTTCATTGTCTACCAATTTTTTTTAAAATGTAATTTATGGGTACTATAAAAATCGAAGTCATAAGTGGAAAAATTGTGAAGAAAATCAACAATGTTGTACAAGTAATAATTATATTGCTTGTGATGATGAGACTATAAATGTAATAATAAATGAATGAAGTTTTAAAGAATAAAATTGAAAATCATTGTCAATGTTTTGACAAGGAAGTTGATATATTGAGGTGATTATTTGTTGGAATTCAAAATTTATGTTATACAAATCCTGATTTATATAAGTACTGTTAAGATTATGAATTTCATTTAGGATATGCAATAATTTGTTGAATAGGTCTAATGACCTAAAAATAATTTTAATGGTAATGTAAACATTTACGGAAAACAAATGAATAATGGAATATAACACTTAATATATTCTTGATGTTGAGGAATTGATGTTTATTTTGGGTAAAGAGATGAGTGATATAAGGAAATTAAATTGGATTATATTGATGACCTCAAAATTGATAAAGGATTTGTAAAAAAGTGGTTTATATTATAATAGATAGAGTTTATAATAATATTATTTTTATGAAATATGTTCCTCAAATATGGGTTTATTTATGTTATGAGGAAGTATTCAAGTTTTCATTGAGGTTTTATGGTAATTATAGTTATTACCAAAATTCTAAATAATATATGTCCAAAGTATTAACATATTTGACATTTGTACATAAAGATATTCTAAATTATAGTTCGAGGCATAATTTTGTAGTTATAAAATGTAGAGGACAACATTATATTTTTTAAATTTGGAAGGTTCAAATGGTTAACCATTTATGGAGTGGTTTAAATTGATCTTTTGGTGTGGGATTATAGATTAATTTATTAAATTAATATATAAAAGAGTTTTCCATATTGGATAACCATTTTTACAACCATCTAACCAAAGGTATAAGTAATTCCATAAAATTATTTTATGTTATTCACATTGTTCTTCAAACATGAAAACACTAATCTCTTAGAGTAATAGATGAAGATGAAATTATTCAAGTACAATAAAATGATAAAATATTTACAATGAAATAAAAATATAAAAATTATGAAAATGTTCATATTTTCTTTATATATATATATAATATTAATTCCCAAATATTAGGAAAAGTATCATGAATTAATTTTTTTTTTCATGTTATAATCATTTTTGATGATGCCAATAATGTTTTTTCCACCACTTTTGTTTATAGAATGTTGGTTGATTAGTTTATGTTGTCTATGTACTCTATCACTCACCATCAGTATTTTTGTGTTAATTTCTCTCCTATGTATATGTATTCACTTACCACATATGTTCTATTATTTAGAAACGAAGTATGTATTATTCCAAATGACTTTCATGAATCCCTTTCCCTTTATCAAGGGGATGTTTTATAAACACATTTTATGATGTAGGTTTATATGAATGAATTTTCAAATGTTAATCCTTTAATGAACAAAATAATTTCCCTGGTAAAATTCTTTCTAAGGGGAGTATAATGTCACACCCTGAGAGTTTTTGAATTTTTTTCAAATTAATTTAATCTTTTCAATACATTTCATTACACATAACATTGAGTGAATTTGGATTATACGTGAAATTTAATTCAAACCAAACATGAAATACAAATTAAATATTATTATTTGAAATATTTCACATATATTTGGGAGTGGAGGGTATAAATAGGACTAAATAAATAGTGAAAATATTTGGTTTACTCATGTATTTAAATTTTTGGGACCAATTAACAACAAATAAAAATAAATGAAATATTTTTCTTAAAAAGTATTTTTAGGAATAAAATGTGTTTTAACACAATAAATTTGAATTTTTTTAGTAAAGTATTTTAATTTAATTTATATAGAATATATTTACTTATCTGTTTAAAATTCTTCTTATGTATTTTCAATAAAATAAATATGAATAAATAAAAATTTACACTTAAAAACTATATTTCGTTAAAATTAGTTATGTCATCTTTTTCACACGTATTTTCAAAATTTTATTTTACACTATTATAAGATTTATTTTAAAAAATATACTTCATTTTTTAATCAACATGATAAAAAATTTTCGGCTTAATTATAGATAAATTTCTGAAATGAACAATTTTTTGCGAACAACTAAAAATACTGAATTGTAATAAAAAACTACCATTACATTTGAATTATTTATAAAGTCAAAATTTAATTTAAATTGGGTTTAAATTAAATATAAGTCAACTAGATATATAATAATCCAATTTAGGTCATTTTATTCGCTTTAATATTCATTTTTGATATGAAATCATTATAAATGTATGAACATTTTCTCAGAGAAAACTAGCTTTCTCATCACATATGTAGGATTAATTATAAATAATATTTACCACTTTTTGGAGTTGAATTTATAATAATGGATTCCATAATTAAAATTAAAAATAATTTATATTATTTAATATTTAAAACATTAATTTTTTGAAAAAATTATAGTGAAAATAGTAAAAATTAATTACAACAATTAAGGTTAAAATGGGTTTACTAGGGGGCTAAACTGAAATAGTATGGGATAAAATGGTACAATTTTTTTAAAATATATTTTATTGTAATAGATTGAACCTATGATGATAACGTATCTTTAATACTTAATTTTATTTCTTATTGTAATTAGAAAAACATTGGTTCCCCTTTTTCTTTTAAAAATAGTACAAGTGTGCCACTCACCTCACTTATAAAAGGCCACCCACTCTCTTATGTTATTCATGCCATAAAACCCTTTTTTCACATCAATTATAAAAAAAAATAACTTAAAAATTGACCTCCTCTCATAATATGAGACCTAATTTGGGATGAATGAATTATAAAGGGTTTTGGTGCTTACATAAGTAGGATAACTGAAAATCAGTAATATTATTTGATGAATGTTTTTTATTTTCATTATTCCTCCACTAAATTAAATCATTATTAAAAAATTATTATATAATAAAACCAATATTATCTATATAAATTGATGTTATTTTTTAGTTTCATGACCTAAAATCATCTCCAATTTCATAATATGTTTTACAAAATCATCATTCGTGTGTGCGGATGTCTACAACCTCACGAACAAATGTCTTGTTTTTCCATTACCACCTCTAACGATTGAGTATGGTGATTTAATTAATGAGTATATATAATATACATAAAATAATTATATTTTTGGGGTAATTATATTCTATTAAATTATGAATTATAAATTCTATAGGGTAAATGATAAGATCGATCGTATGTACAGTGAACTACCACCTCATGAAGAGATGTGATTTTAGTTTCACTATTGCTTTACATAGAAGATAATAAGTATAATGTTAGTGAATATATATTAAATGAATGATATAATTATGATATTAATGATATATTAATCATTATTAAAAAATATAATATATAATTTTTTTTCATACCTTTTAACTCACTGATAGATGATAACATCATTCATGTATGTGTAGACTACCACATTCAAATAGTGATTTGAATATATTTTCCTCAACATGCCACCTGGATGATCTGTACAATTATTTTTGATGAAATAATATGTAATTTACTATATCAAAATAATTATTGAAAAAGAAAATATCACTTACCTCCTTTCTATAATGATTATCGAAAATTGGAAATGAAACTTAAGTATACGTGCAGACTATCATATCCATGATTGTAACATACTTAATTTCTCAAAACCATATTATATGATTTCTATTAAAAGTATAATTGATTTATAAGTATGGTAATTTAATAATTATTAGTTTTTTGGATATGATAAAACCTTGATCAAAGTAAGAGGAATGAAAATGTAAAATCAAAGAATATATGAAAAACAAAGTTGTTATTACCCAAAACACGATATTAATAACTAATTGTAAATATAAGGGAAATAAATGGTAATATGTAAATTATATATGGTATAATATATATAATTAATTTTCTATAATAGATTTACAATAAATACCCTAACCTTGAGTCCAAAAAACTAGTGTCCTGATCCAGGTTACCACATGACCACAAGCGCGCCTCCTAGTATGCCTAAGGTTACCGACTAGCAACGAGGGTCTAAAATATCACATGGGGAGACTCTAACCCCTTTGCCAGAGTAATCCACAACAAATAACATAATAAATAAGGGAAACACTAGAAAGTAACTATAAAATTCATTAATAACCATTTCCAAAGTAATATAAAAACCACAACCAATAATAAGTCTACCATGTCATGATAACAGTTCCAAAAGTTAAAGGATGAAAAAATAAAGACCAAAAGCAAAATCCCAAAAACATTCTTGACTCCATGTCTTGATGATCAACCAAAAAAATACCAAAACCAACTGAACTCCATATGAGAAGGCATTTACCCCTATCCAAACCTACAACAATGAAGTCTTCTAGGGTACCAAACAGTGGCCTGAGCAGGGTGTGAGTACAACTCAGTAGGCCACCACCAGTGGTGTCAACAAAATATCTATTATAAATAGATAGTTTATGAATGTATGAAATAAATGAAATGGAAAACCAAATGACATATAAGGTTTCATTATCTAAAAATTTATACTTGAACCATTTAAATAATTATTTCTATTATCATCACTTATACCATATTCATTACATAATCTAGTTTTATCATGTATTACATGGGTTTTTCATTTTCATTATCTCAAAAATGTTTTAAGGAATTCAATCACTATGAAAAATGGAATATGTCAATTTCCTATCTCACTAGGGTAAACCCATTACAATAACAATTACACTCAGCTTGATGCCTTGGTCCTAGCGATCTCATTGAATGAAACCATTTGGGTAATTGATCCTATGTCCCCTTCCACGACCAATATATATTGGCGTGGAGTTTAGAGAATTAGTCTAGCATGACTCTTCAGTGTAAAGTATCAAGTTAACACCCCATACTACCATGACATGTGTACATGCTTATTTCTATAATTTCCACACACATACCACACCACAAACCATACTCAAACAATACACATAACAACCACAAACAATAAAAATCCCCATTGGAATTAATATTAATCCATATCCCAATAACAAATTTACTATTTACATTACATAGCCCTTATGGCCAAATTCCCATTCTCATGTCCCAACCCATTAGGCATGTTCAATAATACCCTTTTTGTCCATCCATTTAACATAATCATTTATTCCCTTATTTATCATTTTCTATTATTCATAATCCATTTGACACAATCTTAATTAACCCAATTCACCCATTTTCGTGCCATTCCAAACAACCCCTTACGCCATTATCAACCCCTGTAACAACCATTATTACTAAATATCTAAATTAACCAACCATATAAACATTTTCTCCATTGGATCTAAATTATCATGCATTAACTATATACATATCCTTTCAAATTTATAGGTTCCTAAATGTCTGTGTTCCCCATGGGTGGCCCTAAATCAGTCAAATCATCTCAATGCATCCCATAAAGATCATGAGGGGTTAAATTAATAATTCATACTCACATTTTAATAAATATCACCAAAGAAACTGAAAGAACAAACTGATATAACCAAGAGCACAACCAAACATGCAAAAATCAATAAAACTACTATAGAATGTAACTTATAGACCACCTACATAAAATATGTTAATGAAAACACTCTTAATCATAGAGTTAGTTTCAAATTCAAGCACCCCTTGAAACCTCAACTTAGATTCCATCAAAAAATAGGGTTTTAGATCTTTATAAGAAGTTGAATGAAACTACAATCTATACTACAAAAAAGAGAATAAAAATTAAAACTAAACATACCTAGATCTTCGATACACAATGAATGATGATCCAAACTGCATAGAATTGAAGGAGATCCACCCTTGAGAGTTACTAAGGTTTTAGGATCTTTACTAGGGTTTAAAGGGGAAAATGAGGAAGAGAATTGGGTGGAGATATAAAAATAATGTGGGGGGGGGAGGAATGGTAAAATATCACTTTTTATAAAGTACATGGTTTGGATGCATGGTTTTCCAAACCTTATGGAAGATTTTCACCATCAACTATCCAATGGGAGTGATGTCGTATGGTTACCTAGGGATCTCTGTAAAGTATGAAAAATTGTGTGCCAACTATGTGGAATGCCCCTATCCAAGGCCACACATTTTCTCTCTCCGCCTTCCACCGTTAACCTAACCATGCACCTCTCTTCATAGATAGTAATGTTTATTTTCATAGTTTACAAAAACCATTTACCAACCATGTAACAAGCACATAATTTCGGTTTCCCTTTTTTTATTTGATGCCCCATACCCACCGAACACAACAGAGATTTATCATACACCCAAATGCATTTAATTCACCAGTACTGAGGGATAAAAAAATTAAACCAGGACATAACTCCATGAAAATAGGGATCTTACAACATACCCTCCATATAAAGTCTCGCCCTCAATCCACCCCTCCTGAGAATTACTGACCATCCAAGATAAAAATATCAAGCCACTGGGTGTGTATATCTGAATCCCATTCCCAAAATTCTTCCCAAACATTATCTTGATTCCATAAACCTTGATCCAAGGATATAGTCTTACCCCTAATGACTTTCTCACTACAATCCACAATACTAACTGTATGGTCCCCTAATGATTCATCTTCCTCAAGCTCCACATCCTTAACATCAATTACATGAAATGGGTCAGGGTGATAATATTGATGATTTGACTCATGAATAACATCGTGGATAACACTATACCGAAGTATAGGATCCAATCGATACACCACAGGTATGATCCTCTCTACAGTCTCAAGTCACCCCATATACTTAGGTGAAAACATACACTATTTCTGAATCTAATAGTGACTGAAACATGGAAACACCTGAAGAAACACCTGATCACCCACAACACACTTAATAGGTCTATGAAACCAATCTATTTATAAATTTTTCTTACATTGATCTATCAATATCTAGATCAATTGGACCTCCTCTAACATCTCCAAAATGAGACTCAGTCCCAAAACTCTGATTATATTGCTTCAATCAAACAAGATAGAGATATACATGGTCTACCATAAAGTACCTAAAATGATACCATATGAATTATATCTTGTATACTATTATTGTATATAAACTCAAAGAGTGAAATGTGTTTTTACAAAAAACCACTAAAATCTAGAAAAATGTCCCTCTTCAAGTCCTACAGTACCTAAATGATTTTCTATGAATGTGTGTTCATTTTTGGATGAAAAGAAATACTCAAGAACCCCTAGGTACCAACCAACATCTACAATCCTTCCCAGAATCACAATGTAAAATGTGAATCCAGATATGAAACTATAGTATGTGGTGATATATTGAAATGCACTATCTATTAAATGTACCACTCAACCAACTATTCCAAGTTGCAAATTTCTTGAATTGGAAGGAAATGGTCCAACTTAGTCAGCTAAAACATAACTACACAGATTTATTCATTATTTTGAGGCATCCATGGAAGTAAAATAACTAAATCAATTCTTAAATCATCCCATTTCTATTTCAGAATGGGAAATAGATGCAACAATCTAAAAGGTGAAACCCCACCTTTAAGACATTCCATCATAGTCAAAACATTATAGGTTATCAAATTCATTCTCCTTGATTTGGCACATAAGCACAAACAAAACTTCCTAGGGTACAATGGTTATCTTCCCTTGGCCATCTTGAACCTCATGATACATCTTATCAAACAATGCCATCATTCTCCAATTAGAACTAGATTCTTGAACTTGCTGATTATGAGTATTTCTAATTAAGACATATATAACAACATTTACCTTTCCTTGTGTATAAATTAACTAAATATCAATGGATTCATATAATAAATCCATCTTTATTGTCTAAGGTTAAAATAAAACAGATACAAAATGTACATGAGACATTTATGATATGTATAAACTATAATTGGTCAAGACCAAAAATGGAACTACGTAATGGGAAAAGTTATTAATGAACCTTTAGTAATATCCTTACAAACCCAAAAAAGATCCAAAATCTACATAATTATTGGGATTCTTCCAAGGCTCATCTACCATCACATTCCATAGGTTCAGGGACATTCCTTCATAAAAAATGATGAGACATAAGAAATTCACCCAATTAAACCAGAAGTGACACTTGGATAGCTTGGTATAGATCGTATGCCCAATTATTGTACTAAATATGATATTAAGATGTTGGGAATGACCATCATGAGTCTTAGAGTACAACAAGATTCCATCCATGAAGACAACTACAAAATAATATAGATAAGGGCCAAATATTCAGTTTTCTATGGTCATAAACACTACTTGTGTATTTGTTAACCTTAATTACATAACAACAAACTCATAAAACCCATAGCAACTTTAGAAGGGATTCCATGGTAAATCGGAAGGCCTTTCCCTTATATTATGGTACCCAGATATTAGATCAATTTTTTAATATAAAGAATAACCTCTTAGGTGTTCGAGAATAACATTAATTCTTGGAAGAGGGTATCAGTTCATAAACATCATCTGATTTAGATTACTATAATCGATACATAACCAGAATGACTCATCGAACTACATGGAAAACAACAATGGATACCCCCAACGCGATTTACTAGGAAGAATAACCCCCTATTCTTCAATTACTCTAACCAAGGTTTACATTCCTGGAGTTCTACCAGTGCCATTTGATATAGAGGACTAAAAACTAGTTCTGCTCCCAGCATTAACTCTATTGTGAACTCCACATCTCTCTCAGGTGGAAGCCCCAAGATACCCTCAGGAAACAAATATTGAAAGTTATCTTCAATGGTATGGAAGACTGGTTTCAACTAAACCTCAATCATCAAGCATAAGACATGCCACATGGGAAGTGATTTCCCTATATTACTTGAAAACTAGCCCTACAAGGCCTTCTCAAATGCCCCAATCACCCTAATGAACAAAAGGGCCCCCCTTAAGAGAACTTAATGTTACCTAATGATGGTAACAATTGATATCATTGTAGTACAATACTATCCAATCCATGAATGAAATCAGGTCAAAAAAGACATGTTGAAGATGAACAAGGCCAACAGAAAGATATACCCACCATCTTCCAGACAAAACCCCTTATAATTTCTAATATCCTAAACTTACACCACTAACTGAGTATCAATTGACATAACCCCAAACATACATTCCACTACTAGGTCAAACACAAATACAAAATGAGCAGACATAAAATAATGGATGGAGCATGTGTAAAACAAAGAACTAGAAAGTTTTGAATGTATAAGGATCATACCATAAATAGACGACGAGACATCCTTGCCACCTTTATGTGTAGACTGAAATTTATGAAGCTGACCAAAACCTCTGCCCTCAGCTCCATTCGAAGTATCTAGTGCTCCACCACCCTACCGATTTAGACACTTTCACCTTGGAGTACCACATCCACCACCTCGACCGGTACAGACCATGGAGCACAAACCACATTCTTGATATGGGGTAACTGACCCACATCCTACTCTCAACATTAGCCTCGACCCCCCATCTGCGTTGAGATGTTTATTACTCCTATAGAACCACTTTACATTCCCCAAACTACCGCATGACCGATACTCAACTTGTGATTGGGAAAACTGACCACACATGTTCCTTGGTTCTCACACTAATAATAAAACACCTAGATTACACCATGTGTAGCTTCCCAAGTAAGTAATGAATAATAGATATTTTTATCTATGCCTATTAATGAATTAGATAGTGTTTCAGAGGCTTAAAAGGAAAATAAATCCAATCTTAAGAATGAAATACACTAATATTTTTAAAAGATTGTTTTACTGCCTTTTCATGGCAAACCATTTTTAAATCTATCTTTTGGCAATTTTATAAGCTATGTTTGTCAAAATAAACTTATTCTTTATGATTGGTACATCAAAATTTACTTTGTGTGAATTGTTGGTATTTTTATGACAATGTTCATTTTTTAATGAATAGTGAAAAATACTGCATTTTACATCAAAACTGCTTTTTAATCTAATTTATTTATATGATTAGATTATCTTTTGAATTGGTTTTAAAGTTAAAGTATAATATATTTTTACCATTTAATCCAATGGTGTTCATTGGAACCAATTTCACTTTGAAATTGGACTTAAACTGGTGTCAATCTTTTGATACTTATTGTTTCATAAAAACACGCTATTTGCTCTGATAGCGGGAATTAATTATTAAATTAATTAATGTGACTTATATGTCTTGAATTTTGTAAAATAGACTTCATTTTTGAATTCGGAATATCAAATATAGCTTAGGGGGAATTTTTGGTAATTTTCTGAAAAACTTAAATTTTTGATGAATTGTGAAACCACTAAGTGGTAATCAAGCAAACTGATTTTTTAGTTAAATGAAAGTTTACCACTAATGTGTATTGAATTTTGAATATCTGACATACATGGTTGTCATTAGTATGTAAAATGTGGTTCAATGGGATGAAAATAATTTTTTGGGGAATAGTAACTTTTTTTCATTAATCGCGATTAGAGGTAATTAGTGTAATTTAAGGTAAAAATGATATTATAAAAATGTGAAAACACCATGACACTTGTCCTAACCCTATTGGATGAGTGGATTTCGAAGCCTTATCACCTTATCCTCGAATTATATCAATGTGGGACCTTTTGAATCTGAAACTCATTTTAAAATAAAGTAACTTATCTTTATTTTCCAAAAGTGCCCCTCCTCTCCTCTTATAAAAGGCCCCCACCTCTATATCATTTCACACACTCCTCAAGCCTTTGGCTCGGCCATCCCCTGCCCATTTACTCTCTCCAAATCCCTCTACTCATCCTAGAGGATTCCCTTTGGGCAGAATCCTTTCAAAGGAAGCCTTTAGGCTCAAATCAACAGGAGTTACACTTTTAAAGGAGATTAAAGAACGGTCGGGTCAAGTCGGATACGAGGTATGGGACTTCGTCTCAATCTCCTTTCATTGAGGCATATTTTGTTTTATACACAACGTTCTTTTATACGGTGTATAAACCCCTTTGACTTTTAATGAATCTACTTTATATGAAGCGTTTACTAAACGACAAAAGGGAAAGTTTTTGTCGTACGTATGCGGCGACAATGACTTCTCCGCCGCCGTGACCGTTATTTGAGTTTTCGGCTACCTCTACATGCCATAGAATTTTGTAAAAGAAAAATAAATACCATGTTTTACTTTTCTTTTATTTTGGTATTGAAAATGGTTTTCATAATGTTTTTATATCAATGTGTTTTATTGATATCTTGTGATTGAAAGGTGGAAATTTTATGTTTCCTTTATGCATGTTTTATGTGATACGATTATGTTGAGGTTCTTGGGAATTATTATGAAGACGGGTGGTTCCATGATAAACTAAGGGCGGATGATCCCTATATAGCTCTCCAATGCATTGGGTAACGCGAAGGAGTGAAACGTTAAGGTTTCTCCGAAGAGATTTAGGGAATATACTGTGATGGGTATTCCAAAGGTAACCAAGAGGGTTACTCCCTACGTAAGGATGTTATGAATGCCTCAAGTTACCTTTATGTCTTATGATTTCTATGATTTATTCATGTTTTGATGAGGTATGTTAACGTGCTTTAGTTTTATGGGTAAAGTATGATCTCATTCTTATGTATATATGTACCTATGTTTCCTTTCCATATTTTTATATCCCTTACTGAGATTTTTATGCTCATCCCATGTTTTTTTTGAAATGTTTTTCACAGGTCAAGGGAAAGGTACATGATATGATGATAGTGTCAAGGAAGTGTCAAGAAAGAATCCATGTTTTATTTTAAATATGTTTCCATTGATGGGAATGAAGAATACTATCTTTATGTAACCACTCTGTTTATATGTGGAAGGTAATGAAAGTTTTATGATGTAATTATCTAAAACTCTAAACCCGAAAAGATCCTCAAGGTGTAATCTTGTAATAACTCATTATTAAGTAAGGTTTAAGGCTGGGGCCTTATAGTTGGTATCAAAGGTCGGTTTAGATAACTTTAAGAGTTAGAATTATATTAAATGAATATCCAAAAATATTTTTTTTATGGTCAAATTGAAGTGATATAGTATTTAAAGATTACCATGTTGCTTCATCTAAGACATGTTTTTTCAGAATGGTTTTCTGCAGAGGAAACAGGGAAGCAGTGCTAGGAAGGCATACAGAAGGAAATAACCTTCCGAATCAGCATCCTGAGATGGTCGGAATTGGAACTGAACAGTTTGTTGCAGTAATGGCGCAGTTGACTCAGGCTATAAATGGTGGTGGTATCCATGCACGAGATCAGCCAGATCAACCGCAGAGGAACATGTCAGTTGTGGAACATTTCATGAGGAAACATCCCCCATCATTCAGAGGATCATCTGACCCTGTGCTAGCTGAAGGGTGGATTAAAGCACTGGAGAAGATTTTTGATGTCATGGGGTGTTCAGAAAATCAAAATGTTAGTCTTGCTATTTACCGTTTGGAGGGTGAAGTAGATCAGTGGTGGTCGATGGTTAAAAATATCAGGGACGCTAATGAGATTGATGCTCTCGACTGGGATGAATTCAAAGGTATGTTTCTTGAGAAGTATTTTCCTAAGACTGTTCGACTTAGGATGGAAAAGCAATTCTTGGAATTGAGGCAAGAGGAAGACTCAATGGCTACATATGAAGAAAGGTTCACTCGTTTGGAAAGGTATGCTCCAAATTTTATCCGAGACCTTGATAGTAAAATAATCGTTTTTACGCAGGATTAAAGCCAAAATATCAAATGGCATTAGCTTCTCGTGAGTTTAAAAGTTATGAAAAGCTGGTTCGATGTGCTGAGAAGGCGGAAATGGAGTTTTCCGATGATCAAGTGTTCTATAACAACCAACAGAAGAAGAGACCGAGGTGGCATGAGAAAGGTAAGAATTCTTCAAAAAAGTCTGATGGTAAGAAAGCTAAGTTTCCAGTTTGTGATAAATGTGGCAAGAGGCATGATGGGGAATGTCTTCTGAATTCTGGAAGGTGCTACCGATGTGGTAATATGGGACATAAGGATCGTGATTTCACTGAAAAAGATCAAGGTGAAGGTAAGACAAAATTTGATTTACAGTTAGTAAAATGTTTTAAGTGCAATGAGATGGGTCACTATGCAAATGAGTGTCCGACAATGAGCTTGAGTGATGGGAAGCAGTTAGACTACAAGTAGAAAGGGGTGGTGAAATACTTTTCAACTACTTCAGCAGATGTCGGGCCATCAAATGAAGTTGTATCAGGTACTTTGTTTGTTTTTTCAGATTATGCCAGTGTGTTGTTTGATTCGGGGTCTACACATTCTTTCATCTCTGAAACCTTTTCTAGTAAAATAGGAATTCCATCTTAAGAAATGAATCCTGAACTTGTGGTAAAAACACCTGGGGTAAATGTTGAGGCAAAAAGAATTTATAAGAATCTTCCTATCCTTATCTGTGGAAAGAACCTACTTGCAAACCTTATTGTTCTACCTCTAGTAGAGTTTGATGTTATCCTGGGTATGGATTGGCTCTCTATTTACCATGCTAAGATTGACTGTAGAGATAAAGAAGTTTCTTTTCAGAAAGACTTTCAGTTTGTGTACAAGAATGAACCCTTACTGTTGATAACTTATCAAGAGGCCGTGAAACTTGTAAAAGATGGAAATGAATGTTACCTTGCACACATCGTTGAAAATAAAGGAACTATTCAGATTAATGATATGCCAGTGGTAAATGAGTATCTTGATGTTTTTCCTGATGAGTTGCCTGGAATAATACCAGATCGGGAAGTTGAGTTTACTGTTGACTTAGTTCCTGATGCTAAACCAATTTCAAAACCCCCTTATCGAATGGATCAAATTGAACTTTTAGAGTTGAAGGAGAAATTGCAGGATTTATTAGAGAAAGGTTTCATTCAACCTAGAACATCACCATGGGGTGCTCCTGTCTTGTTTGTTAAAAATAAAGATGGTTCTATGAGACTTTGCATTGATTATAGGGCTTTTAATAACATCACTATTAAGAACAAATATCCTTTGCCTCATATCGATGATTTTTTTGATCAGCTCCAGGGAGCTTAGTATTTTTCAAATATTGACTTGAGATCGGGGTACCATTAGCTGAAGGTAAAGGAAGAGGATGTTCCGAAGAACGCGTTCCGTACGGGATATAGCCATTATGAATTTGTAGTAATTCCTTTTGGGCTAACCAATTCACCTGCTGTATTCATGGACTTAATGAATAGAATTTTCCATGAGTTCTTGGATAAGCTTGTGGTGGTTTTCATTGATGATATTTTGGTGTTTTCAAAAAGTAAAGAGGAACATGAAATACATTTAAGGGTTATCTTGCAAACCTTAAAAGAAACGAAATTGTATGGTAAATTCAGCAAGTGTGAGTTTTGGTTGCAACAAATTTCTTTCTTTGGTCACATTGTTTCTAAAGATGGGATAACTGTTTCTCCTGCAAAAAAAAAGTTGTTGAAGAATGGCCAAGACCCAAAAATGTAACTGAGATTTGTAGCTTCCTTGGTTTGGAAGGCTATTACCGAAGGTTTGTTAGAAATTTTTCACGGTTATCTAGTCCAATGACTAAGCTAACTCGGAAGGGTGTTAAGTTTATCTGGACAAAAGAATGTGATGATTGTTTTCAGGAATTGAAAAGAAGATTGGTGAATGCTCCAGTTTTTGCACTACCTTCCAGGAATGGTGAGTTTGTTATCTACAGTGATGCTTCATTGAAAGGACTTGGTTGCATCCTAATGCAGAATGATCAGGTAATTGCTTATGATTCACGACAGTTGAAAACTCATGAGGTAAATTACCTTACACGTGATTTGGAATTAGATGTTGTTGTTTTTGCTTTAAAAATTTGGAGGCATCATTTGTATGGAGTAAAGTGTGAAATATATACCGATCACAAAAGTTTAAAGTGAATATTCACTCAGAATGAATTGAACATGAGACAAAAGAGATGGCTAGAATTAATCAATGATTATGATTGTACAATTCATTACCATCCGGGAAAAGCAAATAAAGTGGCTGATTCTTTGAGTCGAAAAAGTAATGCTTCATTAGCAATGTTGCGTTTGGGACGTGATCCTTTGGTTAAGGATTTGATGAACTTTGGCATAGAAGTTGTTGGTGTAGGAAGTTCTTCGGTTTTGTTTCAGGTATCAGTGAGATCATCTCTATCATATAGAATCAAGCAAGCACAGAAGCAAGACAGTGAGTTGCAGAAAAAGGTAGAGCTGGTTCAGAAAGGTAAGTTGCCTGAATTCAACATTGATAATGATTGCGTTTTGAGATTTGGTAAGATATTGTTTGTGCCTTGTGATTCACAGTTGAAGAGAGAGTTGTAATGTGAAGCTCATAGTTCTCCGTTTTCAGTTCATCCTAGCAGTACTTAGATGTATAGAGATCTGCGGGAGTATTACTGGTGGGATGGAATGAAAAGAGATATTGCTGATTTTTCTATGAAGTGCTTGACTTGTCAGCAGGTTAAAGCAGAGAGACAGTTACCGAAAGGGATGTTTCAGCCTTTACCAGTTCCAGAGTGGAAATGGGAGAATATACCCATGGACTTTGTTGTGGGATTACCGAAGACATCTCGAGGTAATAATGCAATCTGGGTTATTGTTGATCGCTTTACTAAATCCATGCTATACGAGATACTTTTTCCCTAGATCAACTTTCCCGTTTGTATCTTAAAGAGATAGTCAGGTTACATGGAGTTCCCCTCTCCATTGTATCTGATCATGATCCCAGTTTCACTTCTAACTTTTGGAAGGGCCTTCAGAAGTCATTGGGTACTGAATTAAATTTTAGTACAACTTTTCATCCTCAATCAGATGGGCAGTCAGAACGAACAATTCAGACATTGGAGGATATGCTACGAGCTTGTTCTATGGATTATCAGGGAAGTTGGGACCATCATCATTCTTTGGTTTAATTTTCATATAATAACAGTTTTAATTCCAGTATACAGATGGCACCATTTCAGGCATTATATGGGGAGCGGTGTCGAACTCCAGCTTTCTGGGATGAAGTGGGTGAAAGGAAGTTGATGGGAACTGAATTGGTAGAAGAGATGGCAGAACACGTTCAGCTAATTCAGAAACATATGAGAATAGCTCAGAGTAGGCAGAAGAGTTATGCAGACAACATGAGGAAGGATATCTCTTTTGAGGTAGGTGATCATGTTTTTCTCAAAGTATCACCATGGAAAAGTGTGATGCGATTTGGTAAGAAAGGAAAGCTGAGTCCAAGGTTCATTGGACCATATGAAATTCTGGAGAGAGTTGGATCAGTTGCGTATCGGGTGGCCTTACCTCCGATTTTATCTCAGGTACACAATGTTTTTCATGTTTCGATGTTGAGAAAGTATATGCCAAATCCATCTCATGTTTTGAGTCCAGAGGTAGTTCAGCTGGAAGAGAACCTATCTTATGAGGAACAACCGGTCCAGATTCTTGACCATAGGGAGCAAGTGTTACGGAATAAGTTGATTAAGCAGGTAAAGGTTTTGTGGAAAAACCACATGATGGAAGAGGCAACATGGGAATCTGAAAATGCAATGAGGGATAAGTACCCCCATTTATTTGATAAGTAAATAAATTGCGGGGACACAATTTTCTAAAGGGGGAAGGATGTAACATCCCAAGTAAGTAATGAATAATAGATATTTTTATCTATGCCTATTAATGAATTAGATAGTGTTTTAGAGGCTTAAAATGAAAATAAATCCAATCTTAAGCATGGAATACACTAATATTTTTAAAAGATTGTTTTACTGCCTTGTGATGGCAAACAATTTTTAAATCTATCTTTTGACAATTTTATAAGCTATGTTTGTCAAAATAAACTTATTCATTATGATTGGTACATCAAAATTTACTTTTTGTGAATTGTTGGTATTTTTCTGACAATGTTCATTTTTTTAATGAATAGTGAAAAATACTGCATTTTACATCAAAACTGCTTTTTAATCTAATTTATTTATATGATTAGATTATCTTTTGAATTGGTTTTAAAGTGAAAGTAGAATATATTTTTACCATTTAATCCAATGGTGGTCATTGGAATCAATTTCACTTTGAAATTGGACTTAAACTGGTGTCAATCTTTTGATACTTATTGTTTCATAAAAACACGCTATTTGCTCTGACAGCAGGAATTAATTATTAAATTAAATAATGTGACTTATATGTCTTGAATTTTGTAAAATATACTTCATTTTTGAATTCGGAATATCAAATATAGCTGAGGGTGAATTTTTGGTAATTTTCTGAAAAACTTCAATTTTTGATGAATAATGAAACCACTGAGTGGTAATCAAGCAAACTGATTTTTCAGTTAAATGAATGTTTACCACTAATGTGTATTGAATTTTGAAAATCCTACATACATGGTTGTCATTAGTATGTAAAATGTGGTTCAATGGGATGAAAATAATTTTTTTGGTGAATAGTAACTTTTTTTCATTAATCGCGATTAGAGGTAATTAGTGTAATTTAAGGTAAAAATGATATTATAAAAATGTGAAAACACCATGAAACTTGTCCTACCCCTATTGGATGAGTGTATCTCGAAGCCTTATCACCTTATCCTCAAATTATATCAATGTGGGACCTTTTGAATCCGAAACTCATTTTAAAATAAAGTAACTTATCTTTATTTTCCAAAAGTGCCCCTCCTCTCCTCTTATAAAAGGCCCCCACCTCTACCTCATTCCACACACTCCTCAAGCCTTTGGCTCGGCCATACCCTGCCCATTTACTCTTTCCACACCCCTCTCCTCATCCTAGAGGATTCCCTTTGGGAAGAATCCTTTCAAAGGAAGCCTTTAGGCTCAAATCAAAAGGAGTTACACTTTTAAAGGAGATTAAAGAACGGTCGGGTCAAGTCGGATACGAGGTATGGGACTTCGTCTCCATCTCCTTTCATTGAGGCATATTTTGTTTTATACACAACGTTATTTTATATGGTGTATAAACCCCTTTGACTTTTAAGGAATATTCTTTATACAAAGCGTTTACTAAACGACAAAAGGGAATGTTTTTGTCGTACGTATGCGGCGACAACGACTTCTTCGCCGCTGTGACCGTTATTTGAGTTTTCGGCTTCCTCTACAAGCCATACCTTTTTTAAAAGAAAAATAAATACCATGTTTTAATTTTATTTTATTTTGGTATTGAAAATGGTTTTCGTAATGTTTTTATATCAATGTGTTTTATTGATATCTTGTGATTGAAAGGTGGAAATGTTATGTTTCCTTTATGCATGTTTTATGTGATATGATTATATTGAGGTTCTTGGGCATTATTATGAATACGGGTGGTTCCGTAATAAACTAAGGGCGGGTGAGCCCGACATATCTCTCCAATTTATTGGGTAACGCGAAGGAGTGAAACGTTAAGGTTTCTCCGAAGAGATTTATGGAATATACTGTGATGGGTATTCCAAACGTAACCAAGAGGGTTACTCCCTACGTAAGGATGTTATGAATGCCTCAAGTTACCTTTATGTGTTATGATTTCTATGATTTATTCATGTTTTGATGAGGTATGTTAAAGTGCTTATGTTTTATGGGTAAAGTATGATCTCATTCTTATGTATATATGTACCTATGTTTCCTTTCCATATTTTTATATCCCTTACTGAGCTTTTTATGCTCATCCCAAGTTTTTTTGAAATGTTTTTCACAGGTCAAGGGAAAGGTACATGATATGATGATAGTGTCAAGGAAGTGTCAAGAAAGAATCCATGTTTTATTTTAAATATGTTTCCATTGATGGGAATAAAGAATACTATCTTTATGTAACCACTTTGTTTATATGTGGAATGTAATGCATGTTTTATGATCTAATTCTCTAAAACATTAAACCCGAAAAGATCCTCTAGGTGTAATCTTGTTATAACTCAAGATTAAGTAAGGTTTAAGGCTGGGGCCTTATACCATGATAGGAATAAAATCTCTTCTTAATACTCTACACACTTCCGCCCTGATGAAAACTCACAAAACAATTCATCAGGCCCTCATAAACTGCTCTAATCTTCTGTCCAACTGGAACCACAAGTACACTACTAGAATTCCCATTCTAGTTCTATTTTGAGAAAAGGTCCTGATCCAATAACATTGTAAACTACTTAAAATGAAAGATATTCACCAGGGACCTGATATCATGTTTGATCCTATCCTAGAAACGTTTCACCATAGCTAACTTGTCTCCTGCCAAAGGTGGAATGAAGAGGCACAAGTCAGTAAAATTGATAGAATAATCCATCACTGACACAACCCCTATGGTTAAACTCATGAAATATATTTTCTTATCCTTCATCATGGTTTCTTGATATAAGTTTACTATAAAACTTTCTCAGAAATATTTCTCTATCATTCCTTTGACCTGCTCTATCTGAACCATGATTTCCCACCAACACTTTACCAAACCTTTCAATATATAGACCTATTGTAAGACTCTCTTCTTAGAAAGAGTCTCTAAATGGCCAAGAATAATCTTGATAGACTCTATCCAGAACTATCCTACCACTGGACCACCCTCTCGGGTAGAGGTCACAGGGTGTTTTAGATGAAACATTCTAGTCCGCTCAAACATTCTCAATACTACCTTCTCTGGGTCTCATTCTGTCATCTTCATAAAATGAGTTATGTTATAATGAAACTACTATTTTCATATCCCTAAATAAACACGTATTCTTGCTCAACTACTGAGGTAATATTCTCTGTGATATCCTCTTATCTCCCTTCCATCACACGTCTTCATGGTGGAATTTCTCTACAATCCCAAACCCGATCTTTAGAACACATTACATAAAGCATCCATAATTTAAACAGAATAAGGATCTCCACTAGCTCTAAAGAGACCATTCACATACACTATACCAATGAATATCATCACACTTATAACACTATACTTCACAATACCTACCATGGGTCATGGTCAATATTAGGTAAACTAATTTATTTATCTATGGTCTTTTGCGAGACACATTTTTAAAACCATCTCCGTATTCTCAACACAAATCCTTTATTTTAGGTACATTTCCCATTTCACAATATACTAAGAATACCTTTATAAAATTTCAAACAATCATTAAGAATAATTATTTATCCATTTAACACCCCAATATTATATAGTAAGTTATTTTCTTTAAAGTAATTAAGTAGTGTGTGCTGCATGCAACACCGATTTCAAGCGCACCACGACTTACCAAACTAACCGTTCAAAAAATGATTATGAATAATATTAACTTAATTTTTAATTTTATATACTCTACAGAACATCCATATTATGTGGTTCTTAGACATAATATAAGAAATAAAATTCAATTTTTTAGATAAATGAACTATTTAAAAAAAAATGAAATTTTACCTCCATTTAATGGAGAACCATTTTTAAATACAATATTTGATACTTTTATAAATTTAATTTGACAAAAAATATTATTTTTTAGAATAAGTACATAAAAATTTAGTTTGGATAAATTTTTAGTGCTTTTATGATAACTTTCATTTTTTGATGAATAGTGAAGAATACTAAATTTAAATGAAAACAACTTTTTTAATCAAAATAATTTATAGTGTTAAATATACATTTGAGTTTTTTTGAAGTATAATTAGATTATATTTTTACCATTTAATAAAATTTTGGTCTTTGGAAGTAATTTTACATTTTAATTGGACATAAACACATATAAATCTTCTGATAGTTTTTACTTTTCAAAAGACTACTATCTGGTTTTGAAAATGGAAATAATTTTTTTAAAATTAATTAATAAAACCTTTAGTTTATGTATTTTGTAAAATAGGAATCATATTTTAATTTTGAATATCAAAATTATCTTTGGGTGAAGTGTTAGTATTTTTATAAAAACATTCAATTTTTGGTGAATAGTGAAAACACCACGTTATTGTTTAAAGCCAACTTTTTTTAAATAATTATTTTTAATATAAATGTTTTTAAAAGTAAAAATAGATACAAAATACCTATATTAGTCCAATTTAATTCATTGAAGTGATTTTGTAATAATATTAGATATTTAATTGTTTATTGAACTTTTAACCGTCTTCTACTCACCTTTTAGGCACATTTGCAAATTTGCATAAAACATAATTTTATTGCTTATTTGAATTGAATTTAAAAACTTAAAGAGAAAAGGTTTAAATTGGTAAGTAAAATGTTGTTTAATAGGATGAAAATAAATTTTGGGAAATTGTAACTTTTGAATTTTATTTACCACGGTTAAAAGTAAATAGGGTAATTAATGTTAAAAACGATATTATAATTACCCTAAAACATGTCCAAATTATATTGGATAAATTTATTTTGACAAAAATAAAAATTAGTAATAAAATATGGTCCTTTGTTATCGAGTTGTATTATATTATGACATTTATTATAATTTTATTTAAAGAAGAGTTAAAAATGTTAAATTCAAAGTTTAATAACCAAACCATTTTTAATATATGATTATACATAAAATAAATTCGACTATAAGTATTCATTAGAAAGATATAAAAATTTACTACATCATGGTATTTAATTTATAATTTTTAGACATTAAATAATTAAATTTATTTATGATACAATGATGATCCAGTAATTACCTTATTAATGAAAGATTAAAATAATTGATACTATAAATATCAAAATAAATTTAAATTGAGACTTTTGATGAATTACACGAATTTTCAAGGTTTATATGACATGTTAGAGTTTATTTAATGTATTGTTTCTAAAGTAATCTTGTTTTCTTTGACTTTCACAAAAACCAAATACACAATAGTGTAAAAATTGACAAAAATGACTATTTTAAAAAAAATACTATATTATTAAATGATATAATATTCCTAAAAATATAAGGATAAGAAAAAAGGCTTATATAATTATATATATTTAATTAATGAACCACTTGATGGTATCTTATAATTTTATTGTATGTTTATTAACCATGTAATATAAAAATACAAGAAGACATGCTAAAAGTTAAACTATTTAACTAAGAATTAAATCTAAATGATAAGGTTAATGTGGTGACCTAAGCTTGCTTAAAACCTATTGGTTGAGAGGAGTTAGACCCATACCCACCTTATCATCAAAATAAATCCATTATAACCATTTTAAACCGAAAATTATTTTCAAACAAAATAATATTTCAAGATTTTCCTAAAGTGACTCTCAACTCTCTTATAAAAGGGTAGTTACCCTTCTCTCAAACTAACAACTCGAAAGACATTTTCCTTGGCCAAACCTGATCAAATATTCTCCACACAACCATCAGTTGAACCTATAGGCCTTACATTGATCAAAAATCCAACCTATAGATCCCTTTTGATAAAATCAGAAGGAATCACCTGAATAAGATGTAATAATTTCATTACCTCTTTCAATGTTAATTTTTTTCTTCCACTTACTCTTTCATTGTTGTTTCCATACCAAAATAATAAATCTAGTACCTTATACATATTATGATGTTATTTTAAAAATTTTAAAACTATAATCATTATTCAATCCATTATATGAATAACGAAGTCACCATACGGGCATACGCACGACTTACGGTCTCCACGTTGTGGTGTTGTTTTTTATTCAACACTTCATTATTTGGATGGGTATAATAATGAGTATAAATTGTGTAAATAATATATATACCCAGTAATTATTATTTATATATAATATACCATCCAATTACATACTATTTCACTACTAATAGAATGATATTGTCGCTCGTGCATACGTTCGGCTTACCATCTCCACGACACGATGAGATTTCATTTCCCATTATAACCATTCAAGAATAATATTCATTTGATGATCAAAAAAATATTTAATAAATTAATATCAATATGTATATGACTCAAATACATTCTATCCATAAAAAGCATGTCTTTCATTACAAAACATATAAAGGAAAATGAATCAGTTAATACCCAAAACATTGATACTACAGAAATATCATTAAACAAGAAATATTAGAAGATCATATATGGAATCATATTCATGTATTTGGTTCTTCTATAATTTAGTAACAATGATTTGACCATTATAAATATTTTTAACCTACCCTCTACTAAGGAAAATTATAAGGTAAGGGGATTTTATCTCACTTTTTATTCCCGTGAGATTCATGCTATATTTCTCACTATTTCCTTTTGTGTGGTGTATGTACAACCCATGATTGTATTATTTGTTTAATATAATTTAATTTATGGGTATTTAAAAAATAATTGTATGATCCACCTTTCATCGGGTGTATGTTTCATAAGTCACCAAATCAGTAATGGAATTTCTAATTTCTATTTCCACTCATTGAGTTTTACGCAAACTTCATTGATCAATTTATTCGAATAATATGATACTTTTAAATGTTTTCAAGAAAAAGTGATATTTCACTCAAATATTTTTACGAATTATTTTCATCTATGTAAATATCCATCATTATAATTAATTGAGGCTGACTTATTATAATAAAATCTTCTATATTTTATTGAATGAGTTATGTTTGACTGTGGATGTGATATTTTTAAAAAAATTCAGGTTTTGTGGTTAAAATATTGACATCTAGGATGCTTGTTTTAATAAAAATGTTTAGATTATGTTTCAAAATTTTCATATGAGGAATGCATTGGACTTATTAAGTGACGGGTGGAGCCCAGTATAGCTCCTCGATGCATCAGTAGGTCTCATGAGACTAACTAGTGTCTTGGCACAAGGCCTTGACAAACTCATTAGTTGTACTGTTGGAACAAGGCCTTGACTATGTGGTTATAATGTCCGTCAATATGAATTCCATCATTTTGAAATTATCTATTGATATTACATGTGATTATTCTACTAGTATAATATGCATGTGAAAAAGTAAATGACACTATTTTATTTATCATTTATATATTATGATGATGTATAAGTTTAAAAGGATTGTGTTTTAGTGTTATACATTTCCTTAAATGTTTATGCTTATTTATGATAGTTTTCTCAATGTTGTTATCCCTAATGAGCATCTGAGATCACCACTTTCTTATGTTTTCTTTTTTATTGGATATGAAGAAGTATATTATGATTAACATGCAGGGATAGGCCAAAGGATATGAGTGTGTTCAAAGAGGATAATTTTTTTTCTTTATTTCATGATGTAATGTAAATCTTATGTATGTATCTAGTATTTCTGAGGCTACTAACTAATAGGTATTTAGAGACTTGATCTCTTGTGATCATGACGATGTTATGTATTAATGCACCGAATTTGGGTAACTAGGGTCAGGGTGTTACAGTTTCTATTAGAGGAAGTTTAGTACAAACCTTAGAAGCTAGATTTAGAAAAACTCTGATTAGAAAACACTACCCTAAGATAGACATTGAATATTAGTAAAGAAGAACATCAAAAAACATTGGTAATGTAAATATTATGTGTGTTTTCCAAGAAATACATCCCTGTCTTGATACGAGCAGGTATATGAGGCTCTGGCATAAATGTACATAGGGGTAAAACCTGAATACAAATCTGTGAGGTAGACTCGAACGGAAGTAGGTGCATGAAAATGGGACTTATAACACTATTGGTTATGACACTTCTCAGGGTTATGATTAGTATAATTTACATTTTCATTACAAACTAATTTCAAGGATTATAATATAAGATGAGAATAAATAACCGTGGTTAATCCTAAGGTGTTTTAAATTGAAAATTAGGTGTCATGATATTCTCAAAATTATTTCATGACTATTATTACTCACACGATGCATTATGGTTTTAGTCAATGGATAGATTCCATGGAAGTCATAGTAACATTTAACATGATGTACATGGTGGGAACGATGGTGGAAATGAGAAAATAAATGGAATGTTGATCGGCATAAAAGATATCGTGTTCATCTCGTAGCATGTTTCTAAAAATATGATCAACATTATATACATTAACAAATTCTCAAACTCAAGAAAGAAGAGAAAAAATGGAGAATGATAAGAGATCCAGCTATGGATACCACGAAGAAAAGAAAGATCAATTTCCATCATTCTAGAAATATGGAAGGAGACACCCATGAAAGTGTCTCAATGAAATAATGAAATGATTTATGTGTGGGAAAGCACATAAAGTATAGAATTGTAGAGGGAAAATGAAGAGTATGATGAAAGGAGACACCCTGCAGTTTGTTATGTCGAAATTTTATTTGAGGAATAATTATCTTTTATTTTGTCGATATAGTTATAAAAGACCATTTGGGTTTATATGATCCTTGAATTTGAGGTAATTATAGGTTATTAATATTCGGGATGAAAATTTGAGGTATAATATAACATTTGAGGTTAAATTATGTTATGGTCATTTTGAGGAATTTATCTCATTTTGGGAATGTTATAAAATATTGTTTTTGAAAAATGAACACACACAAACCATGTGACAACCCGTTGCGTCAGACAAAGATGTGGGAATTGAACCACAACCAAAATGCGACTGTGATTTATCGCCTACCGCTAGACTATGTGATGTACTTGGTTATTGTGAATAATTATTTTTAGTTAAATGGTTTTATTGATCTATAATAAGTTGATTTGGGATCTTATGTTTTATCATATAAATATACTTAGTATAGGAAAATGATTTAGTGATTACGTGATAAATGTTATTATTGAAGGAATTTTATCTTTTGGGAACACTATATACCAAAGGAAAAAATAATACTATGGGATTTGATTTGAGGATTAATGGTGGATTTTTTTTATTTTGGAAGAATCTATGTTTTTTATAGAGATTCAGGTTATTAATTTAAATGATTAACCTATCATAAATAATATGTGATTTGGTTAATTACACTTTTGTATGAGACTTTACGAATAGTTGATCTTATTTGGATATAAATGTTAAGATTTACAATGAAAGAATATGTGATTAAATTATACTGAGTTTCGGGATTCAATCTTATTTTGTATTATATTGTAGTATTTTAAGGACAAATTTTCATTGAATGGTCTTAATTGAACTTTGGGTATTGTTTGTTTAATTTCTTAAATTAAGATTAGTATTTCTTTATATAAAGTATTTTTCATTTCGGGGATCATCTAATCTTTCACTAACCGTTTGTTTTTGGTTAATATCATAAAAAATGGAAATATTTAGTTCTTCCTTTGTTGTTTATCTGAATCTCTAGAAGTTCATTCTAGTGGTTCAGGTGTGACCAAGTCATCTTGAATACTCATCGTCTGGAGAAAATAAGATTAGTGTTAGAAATTTTTTAAAGGATGAAACTATACTTAAATATTATGTATATATCTTTATGTTCTTAGTAAATATCATAAATAAATTCCTCCACTTTATGAAATGGATCTTAAAACAAAATAATGTTGTCCGTTTACGTTTCCTACTGGGAAACTAATGACCGTTTACCCCTCACAAGTTCGTGGTTTTCTTATTATTAACTTTCTCCTGATCATATTTTATATCACTCTCCATCATAACTTGACACTTAGTTTATCTTCCTTATCCATGTTTTTCTACATGTAATCCTAGCATGTGTTATCTCAGGTGACCTTTGTGCTTCTCTTTCATTCTTTTAAGGTTATAGTTTTACTGACTCTTTTTTCGATGTGGGACATTCAATGATGTTCAAAAGCCCAATTTTAAAATATCAAGGATGCAATTTCCAGAACTGGGGAAGAATGTAACCCCCCGTGAATTCATAGTAAGTTACTTTCTTTAAAGTAATAAAATAGTTTACACTACGCGCAACACTGATTTCAAGTGCACCACAACTTACAAAACTAGCCGTTCAAAAAACTGTTATGAATAATCTTAACTGAATTTTGAATTTCATAAACTCCATATAATTATAAAATCCATATTATTTGTTTCTTATACATAATATATAAACAAATTACATTTTTCAGATAAAAGAATTATTTTTAAAAAAAATGCAAATTTCCTAACTTTTAATGGTTTACCCTTTATAAATCCAATATTTGACACTTTTATGTATTAAATTTGTCAAAATAAACATCTTCCTTAGAAGCGGGATATAAAAATGTTGTTTGGATAAATTATCGGTGCTTTTTGGAAAACATTGATATTTTGACGAATAGTAAATAATACTAAATTTAATAGAAAACAACTTTTTTAATAAAAATAATTTATAGTGTTAAATTATACATTTGAATATTTTTGAAGTATAATCACATTATTATTTTCATCATTTAATCCAATTTTGGTTATTAGAATTAATTTTACTTTAAAATTGGACATAAACACATATCAATCTTTTGATAGTTTTTACTTCTCAAAAACCTGCTTTTTAGTTTTGACAACAAGTATATTTTTTTCAAATTAATTGATAAAACTTCTATGTTTTTAATTTCATATGATTGAAATCATTTTTTCATTTGTAAAATTAAAACTAAATTTGGGTGAATATTTAGTATTTTTCTCAAAACATTCAATTTTTGATGAATAGTGAAAACACTATGTTATTGTTTAAAGTCGAATTTTTATTTAAATAATTATTTTTAAATTTAATTTTATTTATTTTAAAAATAGATTCATAATACCTATATTAGTAAAATTTAAATCATTGAATTAATTTTATAATAAGATTAGATATATAAAATTTTATTAAACTTTTTACCGTCTTTTACTCACCATATAGCCACATTCGCAAATTTTCATAAATCATAGTTTTACCGCTTCTATGAATTTAATTTAAAAAATATGAGAGAAAAGGTTGACATCAGTAATTAATTTTTTTTTTCAATAGAATGAAAATAATTTTTTTTGAAACGTAACTTTTCAATTTTAATTACCACGGTTAAAATCAAATAGGGTAATTAAAGGTAAAAATTATATTATAATTACCCAAACACATGTACTAATTCTATTGGATAAATGAATTTCGACCAAAATAAATTTTAGGAATAAAATATGATCCTATTGACCCACTTAGATTAGATTAGGACATTTATTATTATTTTATTTAGAGAAGAGATAAAAGTGTTAAATTCAAAGTTTAGTAACTAAACCATTTTTAATATAGGGTTATACATATGATAAATTAGACTATAAATATTAATTATAAATCTAAAAATATTTCCCACATCATTGTATTTTATTTATAATTTTTTGATATTATATAATTAAATTTATTTATGACACAATAATGATGCACCAATTACCTTTTTAACGAAAGATTAAAATAATTGATATTATAAATATCCAAATAAATATAAATTGAGACTTTTGATGCACTAGAAAAATTTTATAGTATAATATGACATGTTAGCATTGATTTAATGTATTAGTTTCTAAGTAATAACGTTTTTATGACTTTCACAAAAACCAAATACACAATACTGTCAAAATTGATATAAATGAGTATTTAAATCAATTATAATATTATTAAATGATATAATATTCATTAAAATATAATCATTGGAAAAAAGGACATATATAATGATAGATATGTCATTAATGAATAACTTTAGGTTCTCTTAGAATTTTATTGCAAGTCTATTAACCATGAAATATAAAAATACAAGAAGACATGGTAAATTTGAAAGTATTTAACAAAGAATTAAATCTAAAATATAAGTTTACTATGGTGAACTAAGCCTGTGTAAAATGTATTTGATGAGAGAATTTCAACCCATACCCACATTATCCTAAAAATAATTGAATATGGAGCCATTCTAAACCGAAAATGATTTTATAATAAAATAATATTTCAAGCTATACTTATAGTGACCCTCACCTCTCTTATCAAAGGGTACTTGACCTTCTCCCAAAATCACACATCAAAATCCATTTTTCTCGGCCAAAAACTTCTAAAATATCCTCCCAACTACCCTTAATTGATCATAGAGGCATTACATTGATCTGAAAGCAAACCTAAGGAGCCCTTTTGATAAAATCAAAAGGAAGCACCAGAAAATGAGGTAATAATTTCATCACCTCTTTCAATGTTCTTTTCTTCTTCCACTTCCTCTTTAATTGTTGTTTCCATAGAAAAATAATGACTCCAGTACCTTCTACATAATTTTATGTTATTATAAATACGGTACAACCATATTAATTATTCTATCCATCCTTTGAATGAAAAAGTCACTATACGTTCGTACGTATGGCTTACCGTCTCCACGTCATGATGTAGTTTGTTATTCGACACTTTATTATTTGGATGAGTATAAAAAAGTGTATAACAGATGAAAATAATGAATATAACATGTTAATTATTATTTATATATAATATACCATCCAATTACATACTATTTTACCCCTAATAGAATGATATTGTCTCTCGTGCGTACATACGGCTTACCGTATCCACAACACGATAAGATTTAATTCCCCATCGTAACCATTCAAGAATAAATTTCATTTGATGATTAAAAATAATGTTTAAATACATAATATAATTATGTATATGAATAAAATAAATCCTAACAATAAAAAACATGACTTACATAACAAAACATATAAAGGAAAATGAAATAGTTAACACCCAAAACAATAATACTACTAAAATATAATTTACAAATTAATATTAGAAGATCATATATGGTATCATATTTATGTATGTGGTTATTTTATAATTTAATAACAATTATTTCACCATTATAAAAGAGTTTATCATACCCTCTACTAAGGGAAAGTACAATGTAATGGGTTTTCAACTCACTTTTTATTCCTGTGAGATTCATGCTATATTTGCCACTATTTCCTTTTGTGTGGTATTTATACTACCCATGATTGTATTATTTGTGTAATATAATTTATTTTATGTGTATTTATAACCTCATTATATGATACTTCTTTCTGGGGGTGTATGATTCATAAGATTCCAAATCAGTAAGGGAATTTCTAATTTCAATTTCCACTCATTGGGTTTTACGCAGTCTTCATTGATTATTTTACTCCAAGATTATGTGTGAAATCAATATTTATTTATTTATGAAGTAATTTACACTCCCCTTTTTGTGGATATACTTTTTACACACATCATCAATACATTGATAAATTCTCAATTCATCGATATGAACTTGATAAGAGTAATCTTAACTCAATTTCCATTTATTGAGTTAAACATTCAAGTCATTGGTGTTTTTTTTGAATAATATGTGTGAATGTACTCCGATTGATTTACAATTAATATACAATAATATTGAGTGTATTTATATTTTTCACACATAAATGTGTCATTTATTTATCCTTAACCTAACCATAATGTCTTTATTAGGGATTTCATGTCAATTTACATTCCATTGGGACTTCATTGTTGTTATGCGCCAATTCACTTTTATATGGTGTATATACTGTACATTGACATAGTATACCATGAATAAATTTATTATCATGTTATTATATGGTTTTTATTACCTCCATTTTTTGTATTTAAGAATCTCTCATTTGGTTAGGAACTCTAACTAAAATATCAATTAAAATGTCTAAAAGATATAGTCTTCTAAATCTTTCTCATTAATGTCCATGTTTTAAAAATGTTTTTAAGGATTTATTTATAAAAATGAATGTTTTAAAAATAAAATTTATTTTAGAGGTTTCAAAGTGGTATGATACAATTTTATTAAAAAATATCATTTAAATAGATTCTTGATAAATAGTGAAACTTTTAAATGTTTAAAAGAAAAAAATATTTTTTTCTCAAATAGTATTACTAATTAATTTCATCTATTTAAATATCCTTCAATATTCATGATTTAGGTAGATTTATTATAATAAAATCTAAAATATTGTATTGAATGAGTTATGATTGATTTTGGATGTGCTATTTTTATACCATTCATGGTTTGTGGTCAATATATTGACATTTTGTATGCTAGTTTTAATATGAATGTTTAGATTATCTTCCAACCTTTTTATACGAGGAATGATATTTAATTATTAAGTGGTCTGTATAGATTTCTTGTAACACCCCAATATTTAAATTTATGTTATTTTCTTTAATGTAATTAAATATCTTTGGCTAGAAGCAATACCGAGTTCGAGCGCACCATGAATTACCAAACTTACTGTTCAAAAAACAGTTATGAATAGTATTAAATACATTTTGAATTATATATACTCAATATAATATTAAAATCTATATTATTTGTTTCTTAGACATAATATAAGAGAAAATTCAATTTTTTAGATGAAAGATGTATTTTTCAAAAAAATGCAATTTCACCGCCTTTTAAAGGGGAACTCTCTTTAAATCCAATATTTGAAACATTTATATATTTAATTAGAAAAAAATAAACTTCTTCATTAGAACTGGGACATAAAAATTTAGTTTGGATAAATATTTGGTGCCTTACTAATAACATTCATAATTTTGATAAATAGTGAAAAATAATAAATTTTAATTGGAAGCAACTTTTTAAATAAAAATAATTTATAGTGTTAAATTATAAATTTTAATGGTTTTAAGTATAATAAGATTATATTTTTAACATTTAAAAAAATATGGGTCATTGAAAGAAATTTTACATTTAAATTGGACATAAACACATATCAATATTTTGATAGTTTTTACTTCCCAAAAATCGGCTTTCTGGTATTGACAATGGGGATATTTTTTTAAATTAATTGATACAACTTCAATGTTTCGAATTTGGTAATATAGACATAATTTTTTAAATTGTAATATCAAAATTATCTTTTTGTGAATTTTTGGTATTTTTCTAAAAACATTCATTTTTTGATGAATAGTGAAAACATTATGTTATTGCTTAAAGCCGACTTTTAATTTAAATAATTATTTTTAATTTAAATTTATTTTAAAGTCAAAATAGATACATAATAACAATATCAGTGCAATGTAACTCATTGAAGTCATTTTATAATAATATTAGATATATAAAATTTTATTTAACTTTTTATCGTCTTTTACTCACCTTCTTGGCTCATTTTGAAATTTGCATAAAACATAATTTTACCACTTCTCTGAATTAAATTCCAAAAATCTGAGAGACATGATTGATATCAATAAGTAAAATGTGATTAAATAAGATGAAAATAATTTTTAGTGAATATTAACTTTTGAATTTTATTACCATAGTTAAAATTAAATAGGGTAAGTAAAGGTAAATATGATAATATAATTACCCTAACACATGTAATAATTCTTTTGGATAAGTGTATTTCGACCAAAATCGACCTTAAGATTAAAATATGATCCTTTTGATCCACTTGTATTATATTAGGACATTTATTATAATTTTATATAAAGAAGAGTTAAAAGTGTTAAATTAAAAGATTAATAACTAAACCATTTTTAATATATGGTTGTACATAAGAGAAATTCAAATATAAATATTTATTAAAAATAAAAATATATTTCCTAAATTAGGGTTTTTATTTATAATTTTTAGACTTTAAATAATTAACTTTATTTATGACACAATGATGATGCTATAATTACTTTATTAATGAAAGATTAAAATAATTGTTATTGTAAATATCAAAATAAATGTAAATTGAGACTTTTTATGAATTAATATAATTTTATAGGTTAATATGACATGTTAGGGTTTATTTAATGTATTTATTCGAAGTAATAAAGTTTTTTTTACTTTATCAAAATCCCAATACATAATAATGTCAAAATTGAAATAAATTAGTTTTTAAAACAAATACTATATTATTAAATGATATAACATTCATAAAAATATAAGGTTCTTCCAAAGAATATATATAATTATAGATATATCATTAATGAACCACTTTAGGTTCTCATGGAATTTTATATTACGTTTATTAACCATGTAATATAAAAAAACAAAAAGAAACGGTAAAAGTTAAACTATTTAACTAAGAATGAAATATAAAAGATAAAGTTAATATGGTGACCTAAACTGTTTTAAAACCTATTAGTTGAGAGGATTTAGAATTTTCCCCATATAAGTCTCGAAATAAATCCATTTGGATCCATTATAAACTGAAAATGATTTTATAATAAAATAATATTTTACGATTTTCCTTAGTGACTCTCAACTCTCTTATAAAAGGGTACTTCCCCTTCTCTCAAAATCACATCTCCAAAGCCATTTGGCTCTGCCAAAACCTGCTTAAATATCCTCTCAACTACCCAAAATTTACCCTTGAGGCCATACAATGATTAAAAACGACAACTTAAGGATCCCTTTTGATCAAATCATAAAGAAGCACCCGCAGAAGTGGTAATAATTTCATCATCTCTTTCAATGTGATTTTCTTATTCCACTTCCTATTTAATTATTTTTTACATACCAAATTAATAAATATAGTAACATATAAATACTTTGATGTTATTATAAATATGCTACAACCATATTAATTATTCTATCCATACTATGAATGAGAAAGTCACCATACGTGCGTACGTACGAGTTACTGTCTACACGTCATGTTGTAGTTTTTTATTCAAAACTTAATTATTTAGCCTCATATAAAAATTAGTATAAATAATGTAAATAATAAATATATAATGTTAATTATTCTTTATATATAATCTACCACCCAATTACATACGATTTCACCACTAATATAATGATATTTTCACTCGTACATACCTACGACTTACCGTCTCCACGACGCGCTGATATTTCATTCCCCATCATAACCATTCAAGAATAATTTTAATTATATAAATAAAAATAATTTTTAAGAAAATAATATCATTCTGGATATGAATCAAATACATTGTCCATAACAATCATGACTTACGTAACAAAACATATAAAAGAAAATGAATCAGTTAACACCAAAAATAATGATACTACTGAAATATTATGAACAAATAAATATTAGAAGATCATATATGATATCATATTTATGTATTTTTTTCTTGTACAATTTAATTAAAATTATTTCAGCATTATACAGGAGGTTAACCTACCCTATACAAAATTAAAGTACAAGGTAAGTGGTTTTCATCTCAATTTTTATTCCCATGAAATTCATGATATATTTTCCACTATTTTCTTTTTGTGTGGTGTATGTACTGCCCATGATTGTATTATGTGTGTAATATATTTAAATTTATGTGAATTTAAAACTTCATTGTATGATCCTTCTTTCATGGGTTGTATGTTTCGTATGTTACCAAATCGGTAAAGAAAATTTCAATTTTCAAATTCCTCTCAATGGGTTTTACGCAAACTTTATTGATTATTGTACTCCAATATTTTGTTTGAAATATATATATATATTTATTTATGTAGTAATTCCCACTCCCTTTTGTGTGGATATTATATTGACACACATAACCACTCCATTTATAAATTTTCAAGTCATTGATATGAACTTGATAAGAGTAATCTTGACTAAATTTTCATTCATTGAGTTAAACATCCAAGTCATTGGTGTATTTTTTATAAGAATTTGAGTGACTGTACTCTGATTAATTTACAATGAACATCCAATGATATTGAGTGTACTTATATTTTCCACTCATAATTATGTCATTGATTTATCCTTAACTTAAGGATAACATCATTATAAGGGATTTCATCTCAATTTACATTACATTGATACTTATTTGTTGTTATACACCAATTAATTTTTATATGTTGTATATACTATACGTTGACATAATATATCATGAATCCATTTTTCTAATGCTTTTATATGATTTTTATTACCTCAATTATTAGTACTCAAGCATATCTCATTTGTTTATTGACACTGACTAGAATATCCTTTTAAATGTTTTAATATTCTTCTTAATATTTCCCATTAATGTCGATGTTTTAATAATGGTTTTAAGGATTTATTTATCTGAAAATAAATGTTTTAAAATTAAAATTCCTTTTCAATGTTTCAAAGTGGTATGGGAGAATTTTAATAAAAATTATATTTTAAATATGTTCTTGATAAATAGTGAGGCTTTTAAACGTTTTCATGAAAAAGGGATATTTCTCTCAAAAACTTTTACTTATTATTTTCATCTATATCAACATCCTTTAATAGATTTTAAACTTGTTTGATATTGATTTCTTATGATACAATTATCCATATAGTATTGAATGTTTTGTGATATGTCTGACTATGGACGTATTAATTTTATACCATTCATGGTTTATGGTTAAAGTATTAATATTTCTTATGCTAGTTTTAATACGATTTTTTATGTTATGTTTCAAACTTTTAATTTGAGGAAGGAATTTGACTTAGTAAGTGACTAGTGGAGCCAACTATATCTTCTACCTGAATAAGTAGGTCACAAGAGACAAAATAGTGTCTCAGCATAGGGATTTGAGAAAATATTTATTTGTAGTCTTGGCACGAGGCCTTCACAATATGGTTATGATGTCCGACATTATGTATTCTATCATTATGAAATTAGATATTGATATTATATATTATTATTTGACTAGTAGAATATCCATGCTAATATGTAAATTGCATTATTTTATTTTTCATTTCCATCTTATGCTGACGTTTATGTTTAAAGTCTTGTGTTTAATTCTTATACATTTCCTTAAATGTTTATTGCTATTTATGATAGTTTCCACTATATTTTTATCTCTACAAAGCATCTAAGCTCACCCCTTTCTTATGTTTTCTTTTTCCCAGTATGTGAAAAAGTATATTATGATTAAACTGTAGGGATACGCCAAAGGATATGAGTGTGTTCAAAGGGGACAAAATGTTGTTCTTCTATACTTCATAATGTAATGTTAAACTTATGTATATATCTATTACTTCTAGGGCTTCTAAACGATTCTGTCTTTCGAGACTTAATATCTTGTGATCATGCCATTGTTATGTAATAAAGCACCGACTCTAGGTATGTCGGGTCGGGGCGTTACAATTGGTATCATAAGAAATTTAGTACAAACCTTGGAAGCTATATTTAGAAAAACTATGATTAGAAAACACTACCCTAAGATAGAATGTGAGGATTACTATAGATGAACATCCAAAATTTTTGGAAATTTAAATATTATGTTGGTTTTCCAATTAATAAATCTCTGTCTAGATACGAGCAGGTAGGGGTGGTTCTGGAACAGATGTACCTAAGGGTAAAACCCCAAAACACTGCTTTGATCTAGACCCAAACGGGATCTCGTGCACGACAATAGGCCATGTTTCACTCTTGGTTTCGATACTCCCATGGGATATGCTTAAGATAATTCACATTTTCATTACAAACTGATTTGAAGGATTTTAATTTAATATTTGAATAAATAACCATTGTAAATGTTAAGGTGTTTTATATTAACAATTAGGTGTCATGACTGTCTCTAAATAATTTTATCACTATTGTTACTCACACTATGATTTCTGGTTTTAACCAATAGATGGATTCCAAGGATATCATAGTAACATTGAACATGATTTATAAGGTGGTAATGATGGTGTAAATGAAAAACTAAATAGAATGATGATAGGCGTAAAATATATCATGTTCTTGTTGAAGCATGTTTCCTAAAATATTATATACAATATATACATTAACCAACTCCCAAACATAATAATGAAGAGAATGAGAGAGAATGATAAGAGCTCCAGAAGTGGAAACTGAGGAGAACCAAAAGCTCAATTTCCTTAATTCCAAAAATGTGGAAGAGACACCACGGAATGTTTCTTAATGGAACAATGAAATGATTTATGTGTGGGAAAGAAGGAAATAAAGTAAATAATTGATGAAAGGAAAATGAAAAGTACTATGAAGAAAAAAAATGATCCTAAGAATCTATTTACATTTCTTTTCTATAAATATAGGGGACCTGGAAATTACTCGAGTCAACGACCTATTCTATAGAATAACAATTATGTCAAGGAAGAACCTATGTGGAAATAAATGGATGGAGAAATGTTTAAAAGTATTAATTCTCTTTGTTGATGGGATTAATTTGGAATACATTTCATTTGCATGTGTAACCCTTCAGTTTGTTATGTGAAAATGATATTTGAGGAAGAAATATCTTTTCTTTGTGGATATAGTTATAAATAATCAATTGCCTTTATATGATACTTGAATTAGAGGAAATTATATGTTATTAATTTTTGGGATAAAAATGAGAAGTATGAGGTAAGATTTGTGGGTAATTATGTTATGGTTTTTTTGAGGAATATTTCTCATTTTGGGAATGTTATAAAATATTGTTTTTTAAAAAGGACAAAATATAGACCATGTGACAACCCATCGCGTCAGACAAAGCTATGGGAATTAAACCCGCAACCAATGTTAGACTAGGATTTATCGCCTACCACTAAACTATGTGAAGTCACTAGTTAGTGTGACTAATTAATTTTAGTTAAATGATTTTATTGATTAATAATAAGTTGATTTGGGATCTTATGTTTTATCAAATGAATTTCCTTAGTATAATAAAATGATTTTGTGATTTAAGTGATAAATGGTATTTTGGAAGTTGTTTTCTATATTTGGAATACTATCTAACTAAAGAAAATAGAATACTATGGGATTTTATTTTAGGATTAATGGTGGATTTTTTATTTTGGAAGAATCTATGTTTTTATAGAGATTATGGTTATTAATGTAAATAATTAACCTATCATAGAGAATATGTGATTTGGTTAATTACACTTTTTATGAGACATTAAGACTAGTTGATGTTATTTGGAGATAAATATAAAGATTTTTTATTAATGAATTTGTGATTAAATTCTTCTAGGTTTTGGGTTTCAATCTTATTTTGGATTATATTGAATTATTTTAAGGGAATTTGTTTATTTGATGGTCTTTATTGAACTTTTGGTATTGTTTATTTATATTTTTTAAATTAAGATTAGTATATATTTATATAATGGATAATCCATTTCGGGGATCATCTGATCTTGTACTAACCATTTGGTTTTGGTTAATGTCTAAAGACAAGGAAATTATATAGTTCGTTCTTTTTTGGATTATGTGATTCTCTAGAATTTGATTCTAGTGCTTCTGGTGTGACCAAGTCATCTTGAATACTAATCATCTAGGGAAAAGATGAGTTAGTGGTAGAAATTTATTAAAGGATGAATATATAACTAAAAAGTAAATATATATCTTTATGTTCTTAGTAAATCTCATAAATATATTCCTCAACTTTATGAAATTTAACTTAAAACAAAAAAAAACGTTGTCTGTTTACTTTTCCTACTGGCAACTAATAATCGTTTAACCCATCACAAGTTTTTGGTTTTCTTGTTGTTAACTTTCTCCTGATCATGTTTTCTATCACTCTCCATCAGAATATGACACTTATTTTTTATTCCATTTCCATGTTTTCCTACATGTAATCCTAGTATGGGTTATCTCGGGTGACCTTTGTACTTCTCTTTAATTATTTTAAAGTGACAGTTTTATTGACTCTTTTTCTAGTGTGCGACTTTCAATGAAGTTCCAAAGCCAAATTTTAAATTTGAGAGGACACAAATTCCAAATGGGGGGAATAATGTAACACCACAATATTTCATAGTATGTTATTTTCTTTAATGTAATTAAATAGCTTGTGTTACACGAAACACCGAGTTCGAGCGCATCACCATTCACCAAACTAACCGTTCCAAAAATAGTTATTAATAATATTAACTATATTTTTAATTTTTATACTCTATATAATTTGTAAATCCATTTTATGATTTTCTTATACATAATGTAAGATCAAATTCAATTTTTAAGATGAAAGAAGTATTTTTAAAAAAATGCAATTTTATATCCTTTTAATGGAGAACCCTCATTAAATCAAATATTTTACACTATTATATTTTAAATATGTCAAAATACACTTCTTCTTTAGAAGTGGGGAATAAAAATTTTTTTTGGATAAATTTTTGGTGCTTTTCTGATAACATTCATATTTTTGATGAATAGTGAAAATACTAAATTTTAATTAAAAACAAATTTTTAAATCAAAATTATTTATAGTCTTAAAGTATAAATTTGAATGGTTTTGAAGAATTATTATATTATATTTTTATCATTTAATAAAATTTTGGTCATTATAAGTAATTTTACATTTAATTTGGACACAAACACATATCAATCTTTTGATAGTTTTTACTTCTCAAAAAACCAGCTTTTTGGTTTTGTCAATGAGAATATTTTTTAAAATTAATTATTACAACTTATATGTTTTTAATTTGGTAATATAGACATCATTTTTTAATTTTGGATATAAAAATTAGCTTTGGGGGAATATTTGGTATTTTTCTAAAAACATTCAATTTTTGATGAATAGTGAAAAACGTTACGTTATTGTTTAAAGCCGACTTTTTTATTTAAAGAATTATTTCTAATTTAAGATTATTTTAAAGTCATAATAGATACATGATACAAATATTAGTCCAATTTAATTCATTGAAATAATTTTATAATAATAATAGATATATCAATTATTTTTGAACTTTTTACCGTCTTTTACTCATCTTCTAGGCCGATTTACAAATTTGCATAAAACATAATTTTACCACTTCATTGAATTGAATTTAAAAAATCAAAGAGGCAAGGTTTACATCAGTAAGTATAATTTTGTTCAATAGGATGAAAATTATTTATTTTGAATTGTAACTTTTGAATTTTATTTACCACTATTAAAAGTAAATAGGGCAATTAAAGGTTAAAATGATATTATAATTACCCTAACACATGTCCTAATTCTCTTAGAAAAGTTTATTTCAACTAAAATAACCTTTAGGAATAACATACTGTCATTTTTATCCCCTTGGATTATATTAAGACATTTACTATTATTTTATTAAAAGAAGTGTTAAAAGTGTTAAATTCAATGTTTAATAACAAATCCATTTTTAATATTGAGTTGTACATATGATAAATTCAACTATAAATATTCACTAGAAAGATAAAATGATTTCCTATATCATGTATATTATTTACTATTTCTAGACATTAAATAATTAAATTTATTTATGACACAATGATGATACAGCAATTACCTTATTAATGCGAGATTAAAATAATTGAAATTATAAATATAAACATAAATGTAAATTGAGACTTTTGATGCATTGAATGAATTTTATAGGTTAATATTAGGATTTAGGGTTGATTTACTGCATTTTTTTAGGTAATCAAGTTTTTTTGACTTTCACAAAATCCAAATATACAATAGTTTCAAAATTGACATAAATGTGTATTTTAAAATAAATTCAATATTATTAAATGATATAAAATTCATAAAATTATATGGTTTGGAAAAATGACTTATATAATGATAGATATGTAATTAATTAACCACTTTAGTTTCACTTGACATTTTATAACATGTTTATTAACCATGTAATATAAAAAAACAAGATGACATTTTAAAAGTTAAACTATTTAACTAATAATTAAATCTTTAAGATAAAGATAATATGGTGACATAAACTTGTCTAAAACCTATTGGTTGATAGTATTTAGATCCATACCCACCTTATTCTATAAATAATTCCATTTTAAGCCATTATAATCCGAAAATGATTTTATAATAAAATAATATTTCATGCTTTTCCTAAAATGACCTTCAACTCTCTTATATAAGGGTACATACACTTATCTCAAAATCACACCCAAAAAGCCATTTGTATTGGCCCAAACTGTCTCAAATCTTCTCCCCACTAGCCTCAATTGATCCCAGAGTCCTTACATTGGTCATAAAGCAAACCTAAAGAGCCGTTTTGATCAAATCAAAAGTAATCACCTGGTGACGATGTAATAATTTCATCAAATCTTTCAAAGTTCTTTTCATCTTCCACTTCCTATTTTATTAATGTTTCCATACGAAAATAATGAATTAAGTACCTCATACATACCATTATGTTATTATAAATATGGTACAACCATATTCAATATTCTATCAATCCTATTAATGACCAAGTCACCATATGTGTAGACGTATGACTTACCGTCTCCATGTCGTGTTGTAGTTTATTATTCAACACATATTTATTTTGATTGGTATAATAATGAGTATAAAAGATGTAAATAAAAAATATAACATGTTAATTATTCTGTATATATAATATACCATTCAATTATATATGATTTCCCACTAATATAATGATACTTTCGCTCGTGCGTACGTACGGCTTACCATCTGCACGACGCGATGAGATTTCATTCCCCATCGTAACAATTAAAGAATAATTTTTATTTGGTGATTAAAAATAATGTTTAAGAACTTTATATAATTCTAGATATTAATCAAATACATCCTATCCATAACAAACACGACTTACGTAACAAAACATATAATGGAAAATGAATCAGTTAACACCCAAAACAATGATACTACTGAAATATCATTCACAAATAAATATTAAAAGATAATATATGATATCATATTTATGTATTTTTTTCTTTTATAATTTAATAAAAATTATTTAACAATTATACAGGAGGTTAACCTACCCTATAATAAGGAAACGTATAAGGTAAGGGGTTTTCATCTCACATTTTATTCCCGTGAGATTCATGCTATATTTTCCACTATTTCATTTTATGTGGTGTATTTAATGACCATGATTATATTATTTATGTAATATAGTTTAATTTATGTGTATTTACAACTTAATTGTATGATCCATATTTCATGGGGTGTATGTTTCACATGTTATCAAATCAGTAAGGGTATTTCTAATTAAAATTTCCACTCATTGGGTTTTACGCACACCTCATTGATTATTTTACTCCAATAGTATGTGTGAAATCACTATTTATTTATTTATGTAGTAATTTACACTCCCTTTTGTGTGGAAATTAATTTGAAATACATAATCACTCCATTGATAAATTCTCAACTCATCCATATGAACTTGAAAAGAGTAATCTTAACTCAATTTCTATTCCCTGAGTTAAACATCAAAGTCATTAGTTTTCTTTTTACAAGAATATGTGTTGATGTACTCTGAATTATTTACAATAAATATCCAATCATATTGAGTGTATTTATATTTCCACTCATAATTTTGTAATTTATTAATCCTTAACTTAAAAATACTGTCTTTATAAGGGATATCTTCTCAATTTACATGCCATTGATACTTCTTTGTAGTTATGCTCCAATTCACTTTTATATGGTGTATATACTGTACTTTTACATAGTATATCATGAATCCATTATTCTCATGATATTATAATGTTTTTATTACCTTAATTATTTGTATTCAAGTATCTCTCATTTGTTTAGGAACTATAACTAAAATACCATTTTGATGTTTTAATGATTTATTAATATAAATATTTCTCATTAATTTCTATGTTTTTAAAATGGGTTTTGAGGATTTATTTATATGGACATGAATGTATTAAACTTAAAATTCCTTTTCAAATTTTCAAAGTGGTATGGGACACTTTGATTCAAAAATATCTTTTAAATTTCTTCTTGATAAATAGTGACAGTTTTAAATGTTTTCACGAAAATGGGATATTTCTCTCAAATAGTTTTAATGATTATTTTCATTTATGTCAACATCCTTTCATGGGTTTTACACTTTTTTGAAGTTGATTTATTATGATAAAATATTCCATATTATATTGAAGGTTTTGTGATATGTTTGACTGTGGACGTATTATTTTCATACCATTCATGGTTTATGGTTGGAGTATAAACATTTTATATGATAGTTTTAATATGAATGTATATGTTATGTTTCAAAATTTGTATATAGGAATGTATTTGACATCGTAATTGATGGGTGGAGCCCGCTATAGCTCCTCGATGCATCGGTGGGTCTCATGAGACAAAATAGTTTCTTGGCATAAGGCCTTGTCAAAATCTTTTTTTTTGTAGTCTTGGCAGGAGGAATTGACTATATGGTTATGATGTCTAGCATTATGCATTCCATCATTATGAAATTTTCTATTGAAATGACATGTGATTATTCGACTAGTAGAATATCAATTTGAATAAGTAAATGGAATTATTTGACATATCATTGCCGTATTATGCTGAATTTTATGTTTAAAAGGCTTGTATTTTAGTCTTATACATTTACTTGATGGTTATTCTTATTTATGATATTTTACTCCATATTGTTATCCCTACCGAGCATCTGATCTCACCCATTTCTTATGTTTTCTTTTTCCCAGGATGTGAAAAAGTATATTATGATTAACTAGTAGGGATAGAAAAAAAGATATGAGGGTGTTCAAAGGGGACACAATGTTGTTTTTCTGTACTTCATGATTTAATGTAAAGCTTATGTATGTATATAGTACTTCCAAGGCTACTAAACTAATTTGTCTTTCAAGACTTGATCTCTTGTGATCATTACAATGTTACGTAATAATGCATCGACTATGGGTAACTAAGGTCGGGGTGTTACACCTATGTAGCTCCTCGATGCATCGGTAAGTCTAATGAGATAAACTGCTGTCTTGGGACAAGGCCTTGACAAAATCTATATTTGTACTCTTGTCACAAGGCCTTGACTTTGTGGTTATGATGTTTGCCATTATGCAGTCCATCATTATGAAATTAGCTATTGATATTATATGTGATTATTTGACTAGTAGTATATCCATGTGAATAAGTAAATTAAATTATTTGATTTATCATTTCAATATTATGCTGAAGTTTAAGTTTAAATGGCGTGTGTTTTAGTCTTATACATTTCCTTAAATGTTTATTCTTATTTATGATAGTTTTCGCTATATTGTTATCCCTACTAAGCATCTGATCTCACCCCTTTATTATGTTTTCTTTTTTACTAGGATGTGAAGAATTATATTATGATTAACATGTAGGGATAGACCAATGGATATGAGTGTGTTCAAAGGGGGCACAATGTTTTTTTTCATTATTTAATAATGTAATTTCAAACTTATGTATGTATCTAGTACATCCAAGGATACTATACTAATCGTTATTTTGAGTCATGATATATTATGATCATTGAAATGTTATGTAATAATTCACCAACTATGGGTAACTATGGTAGTGGAATTACAAACCATTCCGGAACATTCCTTTAATTTTACCCATTTTCATTATTCTCATTAAACACCATTTTCATTAAAATTTACAAGAATGTAAAATTCATTCCACATTTCATTTCCGAGACACCCATCATGTGTGTGACTACCATGATACATTCCATATTTCTCTCTAGGTGCCAATAATGATTCATGAAATCACATCCTCATGCTATTCCTGCTATGAGTAAAATATCAAAAAACTATCACATCACACAACTAGTGCATCAGCCAATGATGAAATATAATTCAATTATAATGACACATGATAAGAACAACAATTACCACCTGGGGTACATGGGTTTTCCCTCATACATGTATTATATAATCCCAAGAATGATCTAATTTCCAAGTCCCAACACATCTTATTATCATGTCGATCATCATAAATAATAAGACTATAGAAAATAACTTCTCGGATACTACTTTGTAATGTCCCCGTATCCGAAGCCACTAAACTATTTCACAAATCCAGGTCTCCACATGACCTCAAGCATACCTTTTCATATGACAGAGGTTTTTAAATAGTATATAGGGCTTAAAAATCACATGGAGAGACTATACCCTATTTACCATAGTAATCCATAGTATGTAACATAATAAATAAGGGAAACACTTGGAAAATAACCATAAAATGAATTTATAAACACTTCCCAAACATGGTACAAACGACAATCAATAATAAATATTCCACAACATACTAAATGTTTTGAAATGAAGAAAAATAAAAATAATAACAAATTGTAGAATCCCCATATTGGTCTTGATACCAAGTACATGTCCTTATCAATGCATATTAAAAACCAACTCAACTCCCTATCATCGGGCCTTTTCCCTTATCCAAACCTGTAATAATGAAGTCTGTTCGGGTACCCAAAGGTGGTTGAGCATAGTGTGAGTACAACTTAGTAGTCCACCACCAACTATGTCTAAACCATATCTATTATAAATGGATAGTGCATGCAAGTATGAATTAAAAGATAAGGTAATCAAAAGGACAACATGGGTTCCATTAACATGCAATTTATAATTCAACCAATTATATCATTATTTATATTATCATAACTTATACCATATTCCCCTCTAAATTAACATTAATATTATATTCCACGGGTGAAGCATTGAAATAATAAACATAATGGTATAAGGCATTCAATCACTATGAAAAATATAATAATTCAATTATGTATCTCACTAGGGTAAACACATAATAATAAAAACTCATTATAGTCACCTCGAAGCCTCAGTCTGGGTGGGTTCATAAAATGAAACCATTTGGGGAATAGATCCTCCATCCCCTCCCCTAACCTATGCATTTGGGGATGTAGTTTAAAACCTTAGTCTAATTAGACCCATGTAAATAAACCCTCAATTCAATACCTCACACTACAATGCCATGTTCATATGATTATTTATCAAATTTCTACACACAGAACATATCATAAAACATATTAAAAATAAACATAATAACCACTACACATAGTTATTAAAATTTGAAATCATATTATTAAATAAACCAATAACGCATTTAGAATTTGCATTCAATGGCTTGTTTATCCCAATTTCCATTCACATATTACAGTACTTAGGAATGTTCTATAATTTTCTTTCAGTCAACCCATTTATTATATTCATTGATTCCATTATGAAATCCCATTTAACTTATTCCTAAATTTCTAATCCTTTACCCATTTATCATGTTTACCATTTTTTATTCACTAATCCTCTTAAAATTTCTAACATACTTTATAAGCCATTTGAAAAAATATCAATTAACCTAGTTAACCTGTTGTCATGTAATTCTAAACAACCCCTTATGCCATTATAAACCATAGTCATAACCATAACTATTCAATTTATTACTTAACCTATCATATACAAATGTTCTTAATGGGATCTATGTTATCACAAGTCATCTCTATAGTTATAATTTCTAATTTCTAGGTTCAATAATGTCGGTACACCACATAAGTGTCCCTAATTTTGTCAAATCATCCTCAAAACATCCCATTGGGAACATAAGGAGATCAATTCATCATTTAGACACTATTTATACCAAATCTAACCAATGGTATGGAAATAAAAAAAGGGATAACTTGGAGCACAACAACACATGAACAAATAAACCCAATGACTACGAGATATAACTTGTGGACCACTTACCTCGAATTTGTTGATGTACAGAATCATAATAATGACCTTAGATCCAGATTCAATCTCCCCTGGCTGCCTTAACCTAGATTCAACGAGACAATGAAGGTTTATATCTTTATAATAAGATGAACGGAAATACAATCCGTAATCCAGAAAAATATGAGCAAGAGGATTAATAGAATTAACATGATCTTTGATCTACAACCAATAGTGCTCAAAATGGACATGAATCGAAGAAGATTTACCTTTATGTTTTCTTGAGGGTTTAGTTTCCTCAATAGGGTTAAAAGTGGGATATGTGGAAGAACATTGGGTGGAGATCAAAAAATAATGAGGGGAAAACAATAAATTCTCACTTTTTAAAGGGTGAACGGTTTTGCCGCATGGTTTCCTATACCTTGCAAAAACTATGAGATGGTTACTGCCCAAGGGGAGTGAGGTTGTATGCTTATATGGGGAGTGCTAGATTATTTGAAAAACCCTACAACAACCATGATAAATTCCAATGTCCAATGACAAACAGTTTGACTCCCCCCTTTCACAATTTACGAAACAATGAACCTCTCCTCTGGGATATTAGAGTTTTAGAACATTGTTTACAATAACTATGTTCCAACCATAAAACATACATTGAATATCTATTTCCAATTTTCATTTTTTCCGGAAACCCTCAGAAAACATGAGACTTTCTCATACACCCAGTAACATTTAATTAACCAAATATAAGGGATTCAAACCAAAACAAAAAAAGGACATATCTACATAAAAACTGGGATCGAGAATTTATTGTAAACTTATTTTAATTATATAGTAGGTTTGAGAGTGTATAAAAAAAATCTTGACTTATGGTATGGGAATTGTGTTTTCTGTTTTCTTTTTGGGTAACATAAAAAAAATCACAACTCATTTCTATTATGTTGTGTATCTACTTCCCCTGTATATTTTATATCACGAATTTCCTAAATTTTATTATATTAAATGCTTTATTTTATTTCATTTTTTATTGGGGGTTTGTATTAAATAGATTACTAAACCAGTAACAAATTTACCTCACACTTTTTACTTCTACGAGACACATTCCATAATCACCTACTATTTCATTTTTGTGGTGAGTATACTTCCAAAGAATCAATTTTATGATTAATATTGTTATAAATATTGACATTTCAATATCTATTTGAGTATATATCATTAATGGGAATTACAGTAAAAAAGTTAACAAATTGGTAAGGGTTTTATATTCACAATCCGAATTCCTTGAGACCTAAGTTATATTTTTCACATGCATAATAATATGAGTTTTATATACAACCCATTTTACATGTAATAAATTTAATTTATTTATTCTCATGATATTATATGTATAATTTAATTTTATTCATTAATGGGGCTTACGATTCAAATTTACCAAATTGGTAAGGGTTTTATGTAACAATCTCATCGTTTATTGAGATTGTTCATGATTATTATTCCATTAAAGAAATATTATGATATATATAACTCAAAAAATATTTTATTTTCTTTTACACTATTTATATCATTAGAATACGTGTTTTCCCATCAGTTCCCCCTTCTTAACTTCTCAAGAGTTCGAAATAATGTTTTTTTAGAAAAAAACTTCTTTATTTCTCTTCGGTCGAAAACATGTTTTCTTCCAAAACCATGTTTTCTGAAAATGTTTTCAAAATTGTTTTTAACATTGTTCAAATGATTTATTATATAAATTTATAACTATTTTTTTAATTTTTTTTAAAAAATTAATGTAATATTCATGTCATTTTCAAAAAAAAATTCTTATTTTTATTTTATCGAAAATATCAAAGGAACATTTGTTTTAACGCATACAATATAAAATGAATGTCCGGTCATTGTCAATATTATTTTTTATGAAGCATAATTTATTAGTTCTCAATTTTATCTTTAGAGAAATTGATTTTGAAAATGTTTTAATTTGTTTAAATAAGAATATATATTTTTCTTAGGAATTGTTTTTAATAGGTTTAAAATATTCCATTATAAGTTTCAATGAATATTTTAAAAAAGAATAATTTTAAAATTTTTTATTTGGATTTTATGTAATAAAAATGGAATTACAATAAAATTTTATTTTCCTTATGAAATGTTTCATGTGATTTAATATTCAAAATAATTTTCCATTACAAATGATATCCTTTCATGTAACTTCTTATTTACTAGGGATATGATCTATAGATAACATTTTTATAATTTCTCTAAATGGTTTCTATTTATGATAAAAAATTGTTTATGAAGCCCATTTATTTCTCATGGGTTATAACATGATAAAATTCTTATGAGGCAAACCTATTTTTCCACACATTACACTATGATGAAATGATGAAATTTTTATGAAACCTTTTTATTTTATATGTGTTATGATATTATAACATGTTTATGAAAACCATTTCATTTAATGGGTTATGATGGGATGAATGTTTTATGATCATATAACAAACATATGTATACTTTTTATTATGCAACAGTTGTTATGTTATATCCATACACTTTGGTTATAACAATGGATGGTGGTTAAATTATATGAAATTATGGGTGGAACTCATATCTCCCTCCCTTGTATTTGGTATATATATATATCTCATGAAATACAAAGGGTTGGAATGGGAATTAAACCTAGTTCAGTAAGGTACCATTTCCACTATGATGTTCTTGGGAGTTGATGTTGACTACTCTAATGGTTATGGGATTGGACCCATTCCACTACGATAGACTTAGAATTGAACCATGAATGATATGGAAATTATTATCAATGCTTATGTGTTTTCCCTAATTCTAGGTATTATGCCAATTTTATGCCCTCATGGATCATGTTATTTGATTTATATATGATTAATTTTTTATGAAGTTCCAATATTTAATCCATGAATCAATATTTTGATCATGAATATATAGGGTATGGTTTTCAGACGTTATTGTCATGTTCTCATACCCCTTTGTTTATTTTATGCTTCTATATATCTCTTTTTTACCCTTATTGAGCTTATGGTCTCACCCTTCCTTTTGTTTCCTCTTCTTAGGTTATGAAGAACGATTTGAAATAATATATTTTTTAAAGGGTACTAATGGATAATAAATATTTGGGTATATTGAATATTTTTAACAAATCAGAATAATATATTCCTCAATTCCAAAGACACTAAAATATTATGCTATTTTGGATTGTGTTTGTGTAATTTATTTAATATTCATTAAAAAATATTTAATATCTATATATGAAATTATTGTTTCACTATAGTACCAAATAAAGAAATTACACAAATTCTCAATAGAATAATATATCAAAAACTAGAGAATTTCATGAAATAGTACCCTCATGATTTTGATGAATCCTAAGACCTAATAAATATTGAAGGGTAGATTAATTCCTTGGAGATGATATTAAAAGTTAAATAATATATGTAAAATCATAAATTAAAACTTTATATTTTTCATTATTATGGTAAATTTGAATAATAATGGGCTTTGATTAAGAAATCCAATGAGAAAGAAAGATATTTATTCATTATAATGGATGATATTTGAAGGGAACATCCATGAAATTTAATTTTTCTCAATCTTATAATCATAGAATGGAAAATAAATTACTAAAATTTAAGGAAAATGAGGAGGGATATATTATTACTTAGGAATATGTTTCTATTAGATTGTTTAAATATACTCTGAATTTCTCTCTGGACTATAGTATTAAAATTTACAAATTTAAGTTTTGAATCATTATATTTTTATAAATGGATTTTTTTATTCATGAGTATTGATGTTACATAAATTTTTTGTGGTATGATGATGATATTGTGGTAGAGTTTATGGAATTTTATAAAAATATGTTTAGTATGTGATGCAAGTGTCATGAAAAAGAGAATCATTCCACAATCATACCTGAATGTAAGATTTTGGAATTAACATCTTGTGGTATATATGGTAAGAAGCATTATGGTGAGTTAATTATGATATTTGGGAAGTGTTACCAATGTTTAATTCATAGACACATGTATTTTGACTTTAATGAAAAGAGAAATATCAATGATTAAATCAATAATGAAAAACATGTTGTGAGTTTTTTTAATTGTAATGTGTTCAAACATTATGATAATACTTATTCAAAATTAGTAACCTATATGGAAATAATCATTTTCATAAATGGATAGGTACAAAAAAGAAATATTCTACCAGTAGTCTAGATGAGGGACCCTCAAATGATGAAGTCATAGGTACACTACATTTTTATTCAGATTATTCTGATGTACATTTTTATTCTGTATCCACAAATTCTTTTATATCAATGAATCTAAAAAGTAAAATAGAAATATGAAATATCGAAATTGAGCTATAAATATACGTAAAAACTCTTGGGGTTTATAAATACAAATAAAATTTTAAAAAATGTTGTTATCATTTGGGGAATATTTTTCAATAAAAACCATGTCGTCATTTTAAATTTAGATTTTGATGTCATTCTGGGAATGAATTTTATTTTATCTTAACATGATAAGATATATTAATAAAAAAATATATTTTATTTAAAAATTATTTTCTATTTGTATATAAGAATTAATTTCAACCATTAATAATATATTGAGAAGACATGAACATGATAAATGTTGGATATGAATGTTATCTTGAAAAACTTTATTAAAGGAATGGAATCATTCAAATGGTTGATGTTCAAGTAGTAAATTAATATTTGGGTGTATTTTCTGATGGATTTCTTAATATTATTCATGATTGACATGTTAATTTTGTGGTTGACCTAGTGCCAAATTCTAGGAAAAATTTTAAAACTCAATTTCAAATGACTTTAATTGTGTTATTATAATTGAAAATAAATGACATGAATTTCTTTATATTTTTTTCATATATCCTTGTGTTTTTCTTCAAGTTCTACTATCCTTTTTTTATTGAGAAGGATGGTTCATTGGTACTTTTAAATGATTATAAAAAACTCAATAATATCAATTTTTATGAAGAAGTGTCCTTTTCCAAATATTAATGAACTGTTTGATCTTCTCTAGGGTGAATGTTTTTTAAATCATTTACACCATTTCTAAGTCTCATATGGTTAATGTGATAGAATAAAAAATTTTAAAGATAGAGTTGATTACTAGGTATAGAAATTATTATTTTCTTCCTACCAGGTTAACAAAAAATCCTTTTGTATTTATTGATCTATTGAATAATGTTTTCCAATACTATTTGGATAATTTTGTGGTTTTCTTTATTGATGGTATTCCATTTACTATAAAATTTAGGATGAACATGATAAAAATCTAAATAATGTTTCTTTAATTTTAAAATAAATAATGTTTGACTGAAAATTAAATAAATTTGAATTATAGTTACAAAATATATCCTTAATAAATAAGAATTTTGATACTATTGTCCCACACACTCAGATCCACTCTATAAGAACACACTTAACAAATTGGCTTCAATATAAATGATATATTATATGATATAAAAATCCCATATTTAAAATACATAATTAAAATATCACAGTACATTAATTCCCATGACAATTTAGGTTTTGAGTTTTAGAAAATTAACAAGAAACATAAACTAATAAATATTATCCATTTTTAACTAATTAATATTTTTTACACTCTATAATAAATTAATTAATCCATAATATTCTTTTAACATCTTCCAAAAGTCCCCCAAAAATTCTATTCATCTAGTCATATAATTTTTAAAAATTTTCATCATAACCTGGGTAAATAAAAACATAATAAGGACTGCACTAAAATGGTCAATGATATAGTAAATACAACCAAGGAAAACATTTAAAATAATATCATAAATTTTATGAATGGAAAAGGTAATAATCATAATACCTTAATCAATTGAAACTAGGAACATAATATATATATAGATATTATTGAAAATAAATACATCACATAGATAACCATAATTATTTCCACAGTGATGAAATTCATAATTCAAATCGTTAGTTTCATAAAATTACTCAAGAAATCATGATCTTAGAAATCATGATATTAATATTATGACAATATCTTATTCTAGGTTGGAATACACCAAAATACCCAAACAACTTCTTACGAGACCTACCAATGTATGGAGGGAAAATATATTAATAGCCTCACCTATCACAATTTTATGTCCAATGCAACCATCATATTAGTTATTGAGTAAACAATACATAATTTCATGTTCTAAAAATCATCCATATTATACAAAAATATATAATACCAATAATTTTCCCCAATTAAAAAAAATAGATAACATGATCATAATCCGTCCAAATAAATAAGGTTGATAGTTAATCAATACACTGTATACATGTCAAGAATCATCAATATTTGAATAAAACTATACAAAATATAAAAAAACAATATCAGTAAAATGGAAAAATTGATTACAAATTATCCAAATAAAGAAGGTGGATGGTTAAATAATATTATGGCAACATTATAGATTAATCAATAGGCATTTATATTAGAACGTAAAATATATGGATATTATACTGTTCTCTGAAAAATTATTATTGTAACAATCTATTTAATAAATCTTCAAGATAAATCCATATGTAGTCATGGTATACTTTTAATCCAATTTTACAATAACACAATCATAACCCATCTAAAGAAACAAGTTGGATGGTACCGAAAAAACATAACCCTAGTGTAAAATTTAAAACCTAGATGGATGTATTTATAGATGAAAAAATCTATGAAAATGAATGATTACATGATACCTCTGAAGAATGGATTGGAAATGGGATTATTTGGTACCATGAGTTCATTCTGAAAAAATATTAATATATATAAGAGGATAAGTAGTGAAACATAAAACATATTAGTATAAATCATTTTCAAAATTTAAATTTGAATGAATGTGGAAAACTAAAAATAGCTTTGAGAAAATATTTTTTACATTGGAAAAAATGATGATATTATCAGTCACATCTAAAAGTATTATCTACAGGTGAACTGAAAACTAATTTAAAAATTGTACACTTAAAATGAATCCTCATTTGAAGTTCCTAGAAAATATATATAGTTTCTCTTTTGTAAATGTGGAGATGAATTCAAAACATATTAAATAGAAATGAAAAAGCTTTTCTAATATCTAGAATTTGTTTCCTTAACTCACATTGAAAAAGAGTTACAAATAATTATTTTTTATAAAATATATCTTTTACCCATAGAGGTAGAAAAATTAAAATACATTTTATTTTAATGGTTTAAGAACCCAATAATTGAAGAAATAATTTCAATATGAAAAAACATAAATCATTGAATTATGTATTGAGTTATAATTTTTCCTTATGATAAAAATAAAATTTGAAATAAGAAATATTTGAAAAAGGATAATTATTTTATAGTAATATAATTTCATGAAAAAAATATAAAATCACATAATTTAATCAGTTTATATAATTTACATAACCTCTAATACCAAGTGGAATATCATAATTAAATGATTGAGAATTGGGATACCAAAATCATTATAATTTAGCTAAAAATTGATGAAAATCCATTTGATGAGAAGTAACATATTTAAATTAGTATTTACTATAAATAAAAAAACATATGATAATTATACATAAATTTTAATGGAATAAACCATTCAAAGTAAAATAAGGTTCATCACAAAAGCATGTCCTATGATGTAAATATCCACGAGGAAGAACCCTTGCGGCTTGAAAAATATTTTAATAAAAACCCATTGAAAGAGAGAGGGTGTAATTCAACATAAAAACACTATTAAAAAATATTTAATAATATGAAATCTCAACTTGGTAGTATATACACTACATAAATGAAAATAGGTGCACATTACAAAACATGTCCTAAATAGTGTCCTTTGAGACAAAAAACCCTTACCTTGTTCCAGATTTGTTACGCACATGAGAGAAAAATCCAGAATAATAAAATTATAATTATTATATAACATAGTAGGAACCATATTCATCCATATTTAATTTAATATGGACTATTCAATGTTATATGAAATTGTTTTATTATATAGCCTTCATTCATACATCGTTTACTTGAGGTTGTTTGGTAAATTTTTCCATACTTCATTACATATGATTTTATGGTATAAATCATTATCAAATAGATTAAATGAATACATAATATTAATAGTGTGATATAAATAAGATCTTTACATTAAATATATTTTCAAATCCATCCATAATAGGCAGTGATGAAAAATTAAACTAATTGTTCATGGAGGTGGTTGGCTGTACAAATGAAATATCACTGTTTCCATATGTCAAATAAGAAATGGAAAGTAAAGTATATGATAATTTAAAATTTAATAAAAATATTTATAATGAATATATAAAATTTATTCAAAAATACTATAATTTAAAACAACCACATGATGCTGTTATGAGAAATTAAATACAACACTTTGTGGAGGTGGTAGTTCACTCCCATACAATAATGACACCATTATTTTCCATAGTGGATAGAGAGGAATAAATTATGGTTTTTATAATAATAGAAAAATATATCAGTGTAATTATGATTCTGTTGTAATTATATTTTTATGTATATAAGAGATATAGAAGATGAATAGTAAGGAGAAATGATTATAAAGAATGTAATACGTATGTTGGAGACTTGATCTTCTCCTAGAGATCACAATGAACGTGAATGGCTTATTATATATTACAGAGATTATTGTATTGTGGAAGATATAAGGAAATTTTTTAGAGATATTTTGGGTATATGTATAAGGGAAATCTTAATGGTATTATAAACATTGAATATGTGGATGTGATCATCATTAATATGTGATAAAAGGGAACTATTGAGAACACCCATTAATTTTCAATTATATCATTACATTAGTCTAGAGATAAAGGCTCCAAAATTTATATATATTGGATTGTGGGATAATATTTGTTTGAGAAAAAGTATGAAATTTTTTCCACACATTTTTTAACCAAGTCAAAATTTATTTTTCTTTTTTTTCCTTGTACCTTATCTATTATGACCATGGAAACTAGTTTATCAATACGTAATTTTTATTTTAAAAAAAATATAACAATGACCCTTGATAAAAAATCTTGGTGTGATTAACCTAAAAATAATATAATTCAATTTATAAATAGGATATAAATATAATCGATATTAAAATATATATATATAATAATAATTTTTCTAGAAAAAGGTGTTTTAACCACTATGAATTCTTATTCTTATTTAGAATTGGTTAAAATAATTTTTTATAATATAAATATATAACTATTTAAATATAATATTTGATTTATTATTTAAAATCTATTAATTTAATTTATTGCATAAAAGATACACAATATTAATAAAAAAATTCTGTTTTAATAAGTATTTTTCCAGTATTACGGCCATTCACATTAATCATTGTAATCAAACATTGAATACCAAAATTTAAATTTACCATGTTATATAAAATGACCATTTTGACCTATAATATTAATTCAATTTTTATAGATTTAATTTTATAAGTGATGATAAGTAATTTTTGATAAAGGAAATGCAAATATTTAAATTATATATTACTTATATTTCCAAAAATATATAAATGAGTTTTTTAAAATAAAAATAATAATAAAAATAATAATTTTTATTTTTTATCAAAAATATATAATTCATTCTTTTATTGTAGTAATGTCATAGAGGTTATTGTTTTTAGAAAAATAAATATTTTGTATTCATATAATGATAAGTTATTTCACAAATATCCGAAAAAATATATATATTAATTTAATATATTAATTTTTAATAAATAAAATTATTTTCATTTTGTAAAATAATAATTTAAAATTTATAAATACAATTTTTGGAATAAAATCACGAAGCATAATGAAATTTTTTTTATTATAAAATGTAATTTTCTAATATTAGCTGTTAATATTCTTATTTCATATCATTTAAAAAATAAAATTGGGTAAAAAAATTATTAATATCAAACATAACTTATCATAATTAATGATACATTTATTGAAATTGAAACGCATATCAAATAAATTCAATTTTTAGAAATAAACTTTTTAGAAAAATTAATAATATTGTTAATAATTTTAGGTAAACTAGTTGAATTTGATTCATATTTAAAGTAGACTTTAATTTCATTGTATATGTTTTCCATTAAATGGGTTCTCATATTAATTCAAGGTATTCAATGTCTATAATTTAATGCCAATTCAAAAATATTTATATTTTTTTCTAAATATATTATTTTTTTAAAAGTTCGATATTATGTATTGGATAAGTTATCGAACACATTGAATGAATTAATTGTAGTTATATATTACAATATTAGGGTGTTACAAAATTGTTTTTAAATATAGAATAAATATTGATCCTACTAAAACTAATGTTTGGGAGATTGTAAAAGTCCTAAAAACGTAACTGAGATTAAATGTTTTCATTGACTTGTGAATTACTACTGATGTTTTGTTGAAATACGTTTAATGTTATCTATCCCACTAATAAATTTATCTCTAATAGGATTAAAACTCATATGGAAAATTTAATGTGATGAATGTTATAAATAATTTAAACTAAGAATTATTAATGCCAATTTATTAGTTTTAACATCTAGAATATGGGAGTGTTTTATTTACATTGATGCATCTTTTAATGGAATTGGTTGTTTCTTAATATAGAATTATTGAGCTAGCATGTATTCATCTAGTTAATTGAAAACCCATGATCCAAAATATCCTATATGTTGGATCGGGTTATACGAAATACACACAAGAAGGGGGGGGGGGTGAATTGTGTCTTTTAAAAATTCTTCACAAATCGTGATGGTGGATGAGTCTGTAATTTTACCTTTATCAGGTTGTTTATGCAGTGGAAAATAAATAGTTAAATAACGCAATGATATATAGTGGTTCAGGGAACAGAAGGCCCCTAGTCCACTCCACCAATGCTCTACTTCCCCAAGCTTGGTGATTTTCACTATCTGGTCCTCTTATCAATATACCTTCCACAATTTAGTGCTGGTAGTTGAAACCTTTACAAGTTAATTCTAAAAATAGTGCCTTTGGGTTCATACACAGAACCAAATACAAAACTTAGTACGAGAAGCTGATTACTCGAAATAAAAAGAGTGTTTGTCTTGAAATGCTTTCCTGTTAATCTTCAAAGTTGCAACAACATGCAACTGACAGTCGATAGATCGTCATCTTCAAAAAGAACGATCTTCATGTAGAAGTAGTTTAGATCCAATCCAGTTTCAGTAGGTCTTGAAATGAATTTATAAACTTCAACAATAGTGGATTCACAAAAGAACTTCAATGTTGAAATAATGAATCTTCAATGTGTTTATTCTTCTTTAGAAAAATAGATTTTGATAGATCTAGGTAGTAGAAGATCTATGTGACTTGTATAACTCTATAAACTGTAGAAGTGAAAAACTCAAGAGATTTTATACCAAATCTTATTTTTTTATGATTACACTCTCTCTATATAATTAAAATATAACAATTATATCCAATAGAAAAGAACATTTTACTAAAAAAATAGTATCCACAAAAGTCGCCTTTAGAATCACAATATTCAAATGTTTGAATAACAGAGAATTAATAACTCTCATGAATATTCTCCATGAAAAGATCCTCTTAAATTGATCCTTTTAATCAGAAATAAATGGCTTTGAATCATTCAAAGATTTACTTTAAATTCAGGGTTTGAATATGACTTAAAAGCAGCCTAATAATCTGCATAAAGACCGTTTCTCAATAAAGTCATAATTTAATTTTTTGACTCAAAACATAGGTTTTAACTACTTAGCATTCTTTCTATGAATGTAATGTTCACAACGTAAGGTTGATAACAGAAGGTTCACAGTGTAAGGTTCACAACGTAAGTTTGATCTACCAAACTTTTCTCTTTAAATCTCAAACGTTTGGTATAATATCCATACATTTCATTTTAGAAAAACATATGATACATGATCTGTAAGGGTCATTATAAAAGTAAGGTTAATGATCCATAATTTAATCAGCTTCTTATCATAATGTATAAGATCCATAATTTTTTATAAAATGTAAGATTATTTTTAAAATTAAGGTTGATGGACCATAATTTTGAGAAACAAACATAACGTTCCATACTAACATAGGTTTCTTCTTCCATACTTTTCTGATATCCCGAACATAAGGTTCCTTCCAAACCTAGGATTATTCTTTCATACTTTTTTCTATAACGTATGATTGCTTAACCATAATTTTCTGATATTCCGTAACGTAAACTATGGATTCCATACGTACGCTACACTCCCCAATGTAGGGTATGAATAGTGTTTCCACAACATGCGAAAGTGATTTCCAAACATGTAGAGAATTAATAGTGTTTCTAGAATATGAGAAAGTGATTTCCGAACACGTAGAGAATCAACAGTGTTTCTAGAACATGCTAATACACTAAAATGATTTCTAAAAACATTCTCAAAAATTTCACATGGATTAAATGCTTTAATATTATTCCAAAATAGACTGGGTGGCTGGAGGGGCCGGTAGGTCCGACAGGAGGTCCCGATGGTGGCATCAGTTAATCCTCCATTGTCGGCATCAAAGGGACTTCAGATCAACGAGGCGGTGATTTCGGGAGGATTGGTAACTTTTGACGGATCTGAATTGTTTGGTTTGGTTTCTGAGTCTGGGCAGAGGGTCAGTGAGTTTCCAGCGGGTGTGGCGATGCCTAGTTGGGGGGAATTTGGGGAGGAGGATGGGTCTTCGCAGGGCATAAATCTGGGGGCGCTTGAAATGGCTTCTTTAGAGGAGACTCTCCTCTCTAACAAAGGGACATATAAGTTGTTTGTTGATCCTCTTCCCGAAATTCCGAGGAGGTTATCCTTTCCCCTACCAAAGGTTCTCATTTCATCGGTGTTGTCTCCAAGTTCGCTGAATTTAACTCTATTGGCATCGGTTGGCTGTGGTAATTTCTATCAAGCATTGCCTTCATTGATGGTCCTTCCAAAGGGGGTCGAGAATGAAATTGTGGAGTCCCACAAGTCACTTCTGAGATTGTTCCAGGTATCTTTGGCTCGGTAAAAGGTTCCTCCTTTTTCATCCCCGGTGATGTTGGAAAAACTATTTTTACTACTGGGGGAAGAGTATATCCCGACGAAGAAGATAGTCCTCGTACCAAAGAGGGGATGCTCCTCGGCGGGGCCTTATCATCCGGTAATACGGTCGATGTCTAAGGAGGGTTGTAGCAGAGAATTGTTCATTCCAAGATCAAGGCTTAATACCCCTTGTGTGGAAAGTTTTCTCCAGTAATGTATTTGGTGATAATTTGGAATGCTCAGGGTCTGGGGGGCCGGGTGAAATGTATATTTTTTGCTGCTGAATCAAGGAAATGCAATGCTTCGATGGTGGTGGTCCTGGAACCCAAACAAGACTCGAACAAGATCAATCTGTTTTAAAAGAGAGAGGGGTTTGGGCGTTTCTTTCATGGACATCTGGTTAATAATCACATTTTGATTTTTTGGAAGATATTTCTGAAAGTGGACCCTGTGAAGGTGGATGGGAAATGTATCTCAGTCAAAATCAAGTCCAGAGGTCTGGAAATCCTGTTTGCGTTTGTATATGCTAGTTTTGATTATTTGGAAAGGCGTAGCCTATGTGGGTCTCTGGGTTCCTTTGATACAACTTGTTTTTCATGGTTTATAGGCAGTGACCTCAATTATATTGTGGACATCTCAGAAAAGAAGGGATGTACAATGGCCTATAACCACGGTATGCTGGATTTCAGTATCTTCATTTCAAATAAGGGGCTTCCTGATTTAGTCTTTCAGGGGAGAAAATTTACTTGGTGTAACAACTGACGAGGTGATAGTCGGATATGGTGTAGATTAGATAGGTGTCTGACCAACCTTCAGAGCCTAGAAACGTTCTCAAGCACCACGTTCTCACATCTATCACAGGGCATATCAAACCACTCACCTTTTCTCATGGATCTGAAGGTTGGGAGTGGAGATAGTAAAGATTTTTTGTATTCTGAGAATTGGCATAGTAAGGAGGGGTTATTGTAAATCGAGGAAGATTCCTGGAAGTAAGAAATTGAGGGTAGAGCAGGGGTGGGTCTGTCAAGACGTTTGAAGAGGATCAAAAATGATATTATCAAATGGTCCAAATCTGCTTCTTCTACAAATAGTTCTGTGGAGGCTCTGTAGGAAGAGGATGACTATTTGGAAGGGTTGCTACTACAAAACTGGGATGATTCCATCTTTCTTAAACTTTGGGAAAATAGATCCTTTCTGGTTCAAAGACTCTGGGATGAAGAGAGAGGACTTTGAAAGAGGTCGAAGGTAAGGTGGCTCAAAGAAGGTGATAATAATAACTGCTTCTTCCATGATTTTTTGAAGGAAAAAAGATAACTTGGAGGTTAATATAATATTGGAGGATGGCTCATTATCCTCTGATTTAGATGTTGCTGGGAGTATTGTGCTATAACACTTCAATTTAATTTTAGCAGGTGGTTGGGAAGTGATGTCCAGAGAGGGGGTTCCAATGATGAGTAGGAGGAGTTCTTCCAAGATATTACAAAGAGGGTTCTCAAAGAGAATAATGAGATGATGAAGGCTGTCCCGTCTGGGGTGGTGGTGTGGGAGGTGGTTTGAAGCTTGTCTTCAGAGTGTTCTCCAAGGCCGGACGGGTTCCCTGGGGGCTTCTATGTGGCGTCTTGGGCTTTGTGGGGCATGATTTTTCTGAGGCGGTAAAAATGTTTTTAGGGGGTGGTGCCCTCAATAGGGGTACATGCGCTTCAAGAATGGTGCTAGTTCCTAAAGTGAATGTCCCTTCTTCTATTTCTTAGTATAGACCAATTTGCCTATGAAACTTCTCATACAAGATTCTGGAAAGTGTACTGGAGAGGAGACTTAATAAGGTAATTCTCTATTTTATTTTCCCTGAACAACATGGGTTTGTTCAAGGTAGAGGTATCTAGGGAGCGGTGGGTGTGTCTCAAGAGTTTCTAGAGGATGTGAATAAAAAGGTGGTGGGGACTAATGTTATTTTTCAGGTCGATAAGGAGAAGGCGTACAACAAGATTGATTGGAGTTTTATAATTCGAGTCATGAGGGCACTCGTGTTCCATGAATGGGTCTCAGACTTATGCTTTCTTTTATTTTCATATCTATGGATTTCTATTTCGCTTCATGTGAAGGGGTTGGATTTTTCAAGAATATGAGAGGTGTGAGGCAAGGGGGCCCCCTGTCTCCCCCCATGTTCCTCATTTCCCAGGAAGCTCTATACCAAATCCTCTAAAGAGGGATAATTGAATGGAGGACCCTTCCTTATATCTCACAGGCCTCGGGCAGATCTCATTTCCACCTGATGTTTTCGAATGATATTCTTATTTTTCATAATGGAAGGAGATAATCTTTGAGTTATATCATGCAGATCATGGGGGCCTATGGTAGATTGACTGGACAACAGACTAATGGTAGGAAAATAAACATTTTTATTTGTACTAAATGCCCAAGGATGATGGCCTGGAGTCTACAGGGAATTATGGGAGTGCAACAGAAACAACTTCCAATATTGTTCCTAGGGGCTCCTATATCTACTGGCCGAGTGAAAAGGGATTGTTTTGAGGATTTGATCAATAGGATGGTTGGGAGGATCATCAAATGGAAAAAATGTTTCTCTCCTTTGGGGGCCAGGTGGATTTGATAAATAGTGTGGTCTCTTCTATCCAGATGCATGTGTTATCTATCACTACCCCTATTAAGGGGATCATTTATACCATGGAAAAGATTATGAATAGATTTCTGTGGGATGCCAATGACTCTACTAAGGCTCATTTGGCCTCGTGGGATCGGTTGGCGAAGCCAGTTGAGGAAGAAGGTGTAGGGTTGAGAGAGATAAATATTTCCATGCAGTCTATGCAGGCACATTTAGCATGTGATTTTTGGATGGGGAAGTCGATGTGGGCCAAAACCCTGAGAATTAAATATGGAAATAATTGAGAGGATTGGAATAGGAGGAAATCATCCAAGTTGGAGAAAATAGTGGTGTTCCATTTGTATATCTTACCAGACTCGTATCATTGGGTGATTGGCCGTGGAGAGGTGAACCTTTGGAGGGATAACTGGCTTGGAGAGAAACTGTTTTTCTTGGGATTCCCTGGTGTGGATTTGTCTATGAGAGAGGCTTGGCAGCATCCCAGGTTACAAGAGGCCATTATCAGCATGGATCAAAATCATCTACATAAAGATATTCTTATTTCAGATGATGAAGACTGGTTATGATTTATCGAGGCGAGCTGTGGGTTATTTAACAGTTATGATTTTAGGGGCCTGATTCGACAACAGGGAAGCCAAGACAAATGGGGTGAATGGCTGTGGTGTAAATAGCTCCCTTCGAAGATGAATTTTCTTTTTTGGCGAGCTGGAAATACGGACTTTCACACAGAGGAAAACATCCAGAAAAAAGGTATATCTTTGGAATCCATGTGTTTATGTTGTAGTAGTCCTCAAGTGGAATTAGTTTTCCACCTATTTTTCAGAAGTGAATGGGAATGTTTTCTCTGGACTAGTTCAGATAGAATGGTTAACTAAAGGGCTTCATGTAATTCTATCCAAGAGTTTCTTGAAGGGCGATTCTTGGGAGAGGAGCAGAATGGAACAGAGTCCAAGATCCACGGCTCCATTTTAATCTCAATTTTATTGAAAATATGGGAGGTGCATAATAGAGCTATATGAGAGGTTAGGCCTCCAGATTAACTTCCCCTAATGTGAATAATGGGGCTTCTGTCTGAGTTAGTGTCTTTACTGAAGTGGGGACCAAATTATTCTGTGGTCTCCGATACTATGTATGGTCAGGTGGTTCGACCGAAGATTCAGGGAGGTTGGATAAGATGGATGCTGCCAACTAACGACCTTAAAATTAATTTTGATGGGTCATTCATTATTGGGATGATGCGTAGGGAAGGTCTGGTTCAGGATAGCAGTGGATCGGTTCTAATGGCCTTTAGCATCTTTCATGGTCTGGGGAATTCATTGGGGGTGGAGGTACGGGTGTTACACAAGGTGTTATGCTCTTTAAAAGGTTATTGTTTGTGATCATGGAAGTGGAATCAGACTCTGAGGTACTGATTCGGGCCCCTCAAGGGAAAGGTGATGTCCCTTGATGTTTGACTTACCTTGTTCGTGCATGTGGAGTATAGTTTTCTAATGATTGTGTTGTTCGATATATCCATAGGGAGGCTAACTTCGATGGGGATGCTCTTTCTTGGGGAAGTAGTCATGATATACTTGTATTGATCTTCTCTACAACAGTATCTTTACCCGAGGAATGTATAGGTATTGTGTTAGGAGACACCTTGGGGATCCATCATTTCAAACCACCTTGATACTTCTACTTGTAATGTTCTTTTCTTTGAAATAAAAAAAATAAAAGATCAGTCAGTCATGTAACCTCCCTTCTTTCTCTATAAACTAATTTAGTTTCTCTGTGAATATGTTCAACAAGACTCTGACCCCTAGTTCATCTGATGTAAGCTAGTCAACAATATGCTTTTGATTATCTAGTAGAACAGATAATGGGGCACTGTTACATTGTAAGTACTACAATATGTCATTCATATTGCTCATTATTGTTGTAATGGCCTGAAATATCCTTATCATATTTAGAGAAGTACCTGAGGTACCTTCTTGACTATCCCTGATAGTGGAAAACTATTTCTCTATGAAAATTTTGAATTCTTCCAAATATAATTTCAATACAATTTTAGATTTCTGTTTTTCAACTTCAGCTAACATTTACTTCTTAAAAACATCCACATCCATTTTTTAAACTGAACTATCTTTCAAGTTCTGAAACATCTATCTATACTTTTCTAATGCTCTTCTCAAAGAAGAATTTTAGTCTTGAAATTTATTAAATTTTCAGATAAACTCATCCACATGAACATTCATAGAATCAGAGGAACCCTTTGCCGAATTTTCAACTTGATTTATTAAAGTTAAGGGCAATGATTGAGCATTATATCTATGATCTTTTTCTTTCTCCACTGGTTACTCCACAGAGTTTTCCTCAGAGTCATGAACCGACTCATCCACAATTTTTTTTATTATGATATTTAGTATGAATCTCAAAAGTATTATCTTCTAGATTCACATCAGAAGTATGTTGCTCATCCTGGGCATCTTCTTCATTGAGTTCCTCCAAGAATGCATCCCCTAAGACAGGTTCCTCTGGAGATAATTCCTCTTGAAAAATATCAGTCGGCTATACAGTTTGATCATATTCAGTTCTAGCCACTAAAACTTCTCTAAGATTTTCAATAGTTTGAGGAACAATTTCTTTTTCAACTTGACGAGTCACCTTAATATGAGAAACTATTGGTTGTTCAATTTTTTGTGCTACATATTTTATAATAAATAGGTAGATCTGAAGAGGTTTACTTGCATCAACATTTTCTTGAGTATGCTCCTCACCAGCTTGAGCCACTTAGTTACTTTTCCTTTGATGCCCTTATTGACTTTCCACATCAGTAGGTGGATCAAATTATTCAAATATCAGTCCTCTTGATGTTTTTTAAACTTCACTTACTCTTGATTCGGCCATTCTGTCATTATATTTAGCAGGTTTCTCCCCCTAAGCCGAGTCAGGGTATTCCTCATCTTCAACAGGAATAAGCTTGCCTTTTATAGTTCTCCAGAAGAAGACAATCTTCCTTAGAGTTCCACCATTGATAATATTATTATGATGGCATCTTACTCTGGTATCTGTTAATCTCACCATATGAGACTAAAATAGTAAATTTGAAATGAACCTCATATAGGGATAGAAGTTCATTCTAGCTTCTGGTTGATAGCAGTAGTTGGGATATCTTACCCTATATCTCAAAAAATTTAAATTTATTTCACTCATATGAAAAAAAATTGTACATGTTAGGAAACCAAATATTTTCCATCTTTGACTTCCTAGGTTCAATCCATGTTTGCAAAAACTTAGCAAGATTCTTCTGATTGGGTTTCAAATCCTTCAGTTTCATTTTTTTTACTTGTAGAACCAAATAAAAATGATATAATTTCTTATGACTTATGTTCATCATATCCACTATTATTTATGTCTAAATGATAAACTCTTTCATGAAGGGAATTTTATGATTCTAGCTATTTCTACAGATGAAAATGAAAAATCCTGATCTTCAATTTTTGCAAATATGGTGTCCTCTGTATATCCAAGACTGAACTGAATGGATTTGAAAAATTGAAAAAGATCAAACTCATATAGAAACTCGGTATTTTATCCACTGATGGTTTGCTCGAGATTCTGAAAAGCGAGGGTTTTCCACAGCAAGAGATCCATTTGATACAACCATTCTTGGTTGATTGATTTTTCCTTTAGAATCTTTCTTCTTATCGTATGCTGATGCTTGGCGTTAATAGATTCTTATTCCTCAATTCACTATGTCTTGAACATTTCTATTTCAAGGTTCTGAAGGCTCTAATTTTATGGTTTTGACGGTTGAGTCAAAGGTAGATGAAGGCGGTACAAGTTTTTGGTGTTTTGAAAAGTTTTGAGAAAATGAACGGGTTTGGAATTTGATATGGTTGTTTGACATCCTTGATTCCCATTTAATTTACATACATAATTATACTTATATTTTTTTTAAATAAAATAAAATGTATGTGGCAAAAAAATACAAATGAAATTGTAAATTATTCTAAATAAAAAATAATTAAATTATTCAAAACAGTGAAGATAAAAAAATCTAAACCCATAAAAATTAGAATTAAAATTTCATTTAGAATTAAATAAACCTAGCTTCCCCTTAATAAAATCAAACCTTGTACTGGGAAGTGGTTTAGTAAAAATAATAGCTAATTTATTTTCAATACTTACAAATTCTGAGAATATATCCTTTTTAATAACCTGATCTCTTAGAAAATGATGTCTGATATCAATATGCTTAGTTCTAGAATGATTAATAATATTTTTAAAAATATTTATAGTACTTTAATTAACACATAAAATATGTGTGTTATTAAAATTTAGTCCAAAATCCATAAGAGTGTTTTTCACCCACAAAACCTCTACACAATAATTAACTATAGATACATATTTTGCCTTGACTGCTGGCAGGACAACTGAGTGTTGTTTTTTTATTAGACCATGAAAGTAAAGATTTTCCTAAAAAGTGACAATTCCCTAAGGTGATTTTTTATATCTAATATATGACTTCCAAATTCAGAATCTGAATTAGAAATTAAATTAAAATCAGATAATTTTGGATAGAGAAGAGATTGAAAAATAGTTTTTTTAATATCAAATTTTTTTACAGCACTTATGTGAGATTCTTTAGTATCAGATTGAAATCTAGCACAAGGACATATAGAATACATTATATCTGGCCTGCTAGCAATAATATATAATAAAATAATAATCATACCTCTATATAACTTTTTGTTAACTAGCTTTTTAGTTTCATCCAAATCAATTTTTATATTAGTACACATAAGTGTTATATTTGTCTTGCTGTTTTCATGTCCAAATTTCATTAGTAAATCAGTAATGTATTTTCTTTGATTTAAAACACTTCAGAAAACGTTTTGATAAATTTTAATTCTAAAAAAAGATTTAATTCTCCCATCATACTCATTTCAAATTTTTTTGGCATTAAATTTTAAAACTCGTGAAAATGTTTTTTGTTTTTTGAATGAAATAATACACAATAAACCTAAATTTGAACAAACTTAATATTAGAGCTAACAATTTTATTAAATTTATTTGGATATTCCATCCTAATAGTAAAATCATTCTTCAAATTAAAAGAAGTAAATCTTTCTTACCAATCTCTAGGTGCTTATTTAAGGCCACAACGAGCTTTAGTAAGTTTAAAAACAAAATCCGGTTTTTGTGAATTTTCAAAACAAGGAGGTTTCTCAACATAAAGTTCCTCTAATAATTAACCATTTAAAAAGGTAGACTTAACATCCATCTAAAATAATTTAAAGTTAATATGAGATGCATGGGCTTAAAGGATTATAATAGCTTATAATCTAGCTACAGCTGTAAGGGTCTCACCATAATCAATACATTCTTCCTAATTATTACATTTTTCTACTATTATTGCTTTATATCTTGTTATTATTCTTTGGTCATCTTGTTTATTTCTAAAGATCCATTTAGTTCCTATAATGGGATAGTTTAGAGGAATTTTAGCTAAATTTAAAACTTCATTTCTCTTGAATATGTTTAGTTCTTCATGCGTTGCTATCATCCAACATTCATTAACTAAAGATTCTTAAAATGTATTAGGTTCTAAATAGGATAGAAAAGCAGAGAATTCAACAATATTTCCTACATTTCTTCTAGTTTTTATTCAAGTGTCTAGGTATCCTATTACAGTTTCTAAAGGGTTATTCTTTAGGGTTCTATACTGTCTCGATAGTATACTTTTGCTTTCTTCAATGTCATGTTCTTCTAAAATGGAATGAATTTAATTTAAATATTTTTCAAAATCATATTTTAAGTTCTCAAGTCTCATGATATCATTAGAGTCAGATACCTCAATTTGGTCTTTCATTTTCTCAAAGCGATCAGATTCATCAAATTTCACATGAACAGATTCTTCAACAATCCTTGAATTTTTATTAAAAACTCTATATGCTTTGGAGATAGCAGAATATCTTAAAAAATGCCTTCTCAGATTTTGGATCAAACATACCAGGATTTTCCTTGATGTTTAAGGTGTAAACCTTGCATCAAAAAACATTCCAGTAATTTACTTATGTTTTTTTGTTATTATAGAGTTCAAATTTTGTCTTTTTAAAGATTGTTCTGAATAAAACTCTATTCACTCTATAGAAGGCTGTATTTACAACTTCTTCCTAGAAATAGGTAGGAAGACCGTTCTTATTTAGCATAGTCCCAGCCATTTCATGAATAGTCATATTTCTCATTTAAACAATACCATTTTGTTGAAGTGTTATTGGTGGAGAGAAGGTGTGTTTAATACCCATATTTGAGAAAAAGGAATCAAATTATTGATTCTCAAATTCTCCACCATGATCACTTCTTAATGAAATTATATTAAAACCGTTTTTCATTTTGGACAGCTTTGCAAAAAAATTCAAATATTTTAAAATATTCATTTTTATATTTTAAAAAATAAATCCAAGTAAATATAGAATAATCATAAACTAAAACATATACATACAATTTTCCAGCCAAGCTTTCTATTCTTGACGGTCCAAAAAAATCTACATGGATATGTTCTAGAGGATTAGATATAGCAATTTTGTTAACAAATTTGAATGATGATTTGTGCTGCTTTCCAAGTTGACATGCATCACAGAATATATCACATTCAAATTTGAGGCTAAGAAAATTAAAAACTATTTTTTTCTTAGATAACTTATGTAAAACATATAAATTGAAATGTCCAAGTCATCTATGTGAGATCCAAAATTCATTTATCTTAGCAGAGAAGCAGTTTACATTTTGTTTACACAATGAATTTTAGTACAGAGTATAAACATTATCAGTTCTGGGTGATCTAAATTTAGGCAATTTATCATTAAAAATAGAATAAATGTTGTTAGAAAAATAAAAAAAAATATCCCTCATCATAGAGTTGAGAGATACTTATCAGATTGTGTTTCAAATCTTGTATATAGAGTACTTTATTATATGAGATTTCTTCTGGATCTCCAACAGTTCTAATGCCAATAATTTTACCTTTGGAGTTGTCATCAAATGCGATGAATCCTCCATCCTTTTGATTTAATGTTTTAAAAATTGATGAATTCTCACTCATATGCCCAGAGAAGACACTGTCAATATACCATATTTCTGTTCAGATTTTGTGACCGGGTTCCTGTAATGGCATTTAATAAAGGTTTGTTTTAGTACCCATATTTTATTGGGTTTAGTAGTGTTAGCCAACAAATACTTGGAAATCCAAAATTTCTTTGTTTTTATATAATAAATAGAATCATATAAACTTATTGCAACAAAGGCTTTCTTAATCCCACTTATTTTTAGTTTCCTTAAATAAAGGTTTTTAGATATATGTCCTTTTGATCCATTGTAGTTGAAAATTTTACCTTTTGTACATGGAACAAAATAGTTCTTATACAGTTTGGATTTGTCACCTTTACTACCTATTCCATATCTTTCATTTTTAATCACCTCATTTCCATGAATTTCATTTAGTGTATTTTATCTTTTTGTAAAAACAAGAGCTAAACCTTTGTATGTTTGTACTTCGGTTTGCAGTTTTTTTATTTTAGTTTCATTATCTGTACAGTTTGTGTTTGATGAGTTATATTTTTCAATTAACTCTAGATGTTGTTTTAGAAGAGTGTATCTTTATCCAAAACAACAGTGTGAATATTTTTTAGTTATTTATGTTTCTTAATTAAGAAATCATATTTTTCATCCAGCATGTTGCAGTAGGCTACTAGTTTATTATTTTGAAAACTAGAACTAGAATCATAATCATATGAGTAAAAATATTTCACCTCATCAGCTTCTTCCATAAATCACATGTTTGATTTCAGATCTGGTTCTTCTTTTTCTGAGTCAGACTTTGATGAGCTGTTGGATTCTTTAGAAACACTCCAAGGAGATTACTGGGCTCTTTTGTCTTTTTGGTCATAATCAATGTTTTGGAAAAAATTATTTTACTTTTCTCCTTTTAATTGAGGACAGTCAGGTCTAATGTGACCCATCATTTTTACATTCATAACATCTGAATTCCTTTGGTACTTTTTCATCATTTTTGAAGGATTTCCTAAATCCCTCCTTCTTTTGGTAGAATTTACAGAATGTTATAGCTAGATGATCAAGTTCCACATCTGAATTAGATGACTTAGAATTATCTGATTTCACTTTGATTTTATTCTTCATCTTTCTGCTCTTCTTTTGAGATGTTACTTTCAAAGAATTATTTTCCCTCTTGATCAAGACTTTATGATCATTTTATTTATCTTGCATCTCAGCTTCATGAATCATTATATTTATAATTAATTCTATCATAGTTAGATCTTTGACATGTGATTATATTATAATAGCCACTGATATCCCATTCCATCTAGGTTGTAGTACTCTTAGTACATTCAGGGTTTGATCTTCTTGTTTGATTGGATCTCCCAAGGAAATGATTTTACTAACAATTTCTGTAAGTCTTCCATTCATCTGGGTGATGCTTTATCCTTCTATCATTCTGAATGTGTCAAATTTCAATTTAGTAGTGGCATACCTCATCTCTATGACATTGTTAGTTCCTTCATAAGCAATCGTAATTTTCTACCACATATCATAAGCAGTCAGGCACTAAGATACTCTATTGAATTTATCTGGTCCAACACCACAAATGATAACATTCATTTCTTTCGAGTTTATGTCATACTCTGCTTCTATATCAACAATCCATGTTTCAGGTTTCTCTGTAATCATGAAGGGAGTTAGAATTTTCGAGTATACTCCTTATTCAAAGTTCTTTATGTAAATTATAATCCTTGATTTTCAGCATCCATAATTTTCACCATTGAAGTTGGGAGATCAAAAAATTGACATACCCTCTCGTGTATCAACCATTATGCTATGTATAATCCAAAAACGTTCAACTAGTTATAGATTTGAAAAAACCACTTGTTTTGATACCAATTGTTGGATCAGGATATACCAAATACACAAGGGGGGGGGGGTGAATAGTGTATTTTAAAAATTCTTCATGAATCGTGATGATGGCAGAGTCTATCCTTTTATCTTTATAAGGTTCATTATGCAGTAGGAAATAAATAGTTAAATAATGTAAGGATATATAGTGGATTAGGGTATAGAAGGACACTAGTCCACTCCACCAATGATCTAGTTTTATGAGATTAGTGATTTCACAATCCGATCTTCTTATCAACAGACTGTCCAAAAATGAGTGCAGGATGTTGAAACCCTTACATGTTAAGGCTAAAAACAAGGCCTTTGGTTCATATATTGAACCGAATAAACAGATTAGTACAAGAAGTCGGTTACTCAAAGTAAAAGGGTTATTTTTCTTGAAATACTTTCCAGTTGATCTTCATAGTTGCAACAAGACACAACTGACTGTCGATAGATCGTCGTATGCAGAAAGAAGGATCTTCAGGTAGAAGTAGTTCTAAGATGATCCAGTTGCAATAGATCTTGAAATAAATTTATAAACATAAAAAATAGTGGATTCATGAATGATCTTCAATGTAAAATGGTGAATCTTCAATATGTTTCTTCTTCTTCTTTAGAAAAACGGAGTTTGATAGATCTTGGTAGCAGCAGATCTGTGTGACTTGTATATATCTGTATTCTGTGGTAGCGAAAAATTCGAGATCTTGTTTTCCTGATCTTTTTTTGATGATTATCCTCTCCCTATGTAACAAAAAATATCACAGATATATAGAATAGAAAAGAATTTTTTCCTTAAAAATTTAAATCCACAAAATTTGCCTTTAGAATTGCGATATTCAACTATTTGAATAACAGAGAAGTCGTAACTACCATGAATATTCTCTACAAAAAGCTCCTCTTAAATTGAACCATTGAATTACAAATAAATGACTTTGAATCTATCAAAGATGCACTTTAAATTCAGGCTTTGAATATGGCTTGAGATTAGCCAAATAATCTGTATAAAAACAGTTCCTCAATAAAGTCATAATTTAAATTTCCAATGCCAAACGTAGGTTTGAACGATATATAATTCTTTCTCTAAACATAAGTTTCAGAATTTAAGGTTGACAACATAATGTTCAAAACATAAGGTTCAAAACTTTAGGTTGATCAACCATACTTTTATCTTCAACACTCAAACATACGGTATAATATCCATATATTTCTTTTCAACAAAACATAAGATACATGATCCATAAGGATCATTATAAAAGTAAGTTTGATGATCCATAATTTTATCATCTTCTAAATGTAATGTATATTATCCATAATTTTTGATAAAATGTGAGGTAATTTTTAAAAGTAAGGTTGATGAACCCTACATTTGAGAGAGAAAAAAAAAACATTCCATACTAACATAGGGTTATTCTTCCATAATTTTCTGATATCCCGAACATAATGTTCCTTCGAAACATTGGGTTCTTCTTCCATACTTTTGTATATAACTTATGGAATCTTAACCATAGTTTTCTGATATGTCGTAAAGTAAACGAAAAATTCCATATTTAAGCTATTCTCCTCAACATAGGGTTGGAAAAATGTTTCCAAAACACACAAATTGGATTTACGAACACATAGACTGTGAACAATGTTTCTAGAACACACGAAAGTGATTTCCAAACATGTAGAGCATGAACAGTGTTTCCAGAACACGCTAATATGCTAAAATGATTTCTGAACACTTTTCCAAATATTCCACATGCATTAAATGCTTTAGTATTATTCCAAAATAGATAAATTAATAATATTAATATCCTGAAATATACTCAATATAAAATCATTAGAATAACACATAAGGGTATTTGTGAACATCAAAATCGTTATAAAGAGATAGAGTATATTTCTCAACACTATGTATGACCACAAAAAGACATCATCTATTTTATCTTTATATTTTTTTGGTCATCATCTATGTGGAAAGAAATATGAAATTTACTCCAATGATAATGTTTTTAAAGTATATATTAAAAAAGTGTTCAACATGATGCATTCAAAATGAGTATAACTGATTAAGGATTATAATCTAAAAATTTAGTATCATTCATTTAAATAATGCAAGGTATTTGATGGCTTTAGTGGAAAATATAATTCATCAAAAATAAATTTATGCTTGGAATATTAGCCTTTAATTAATGATTTAATAAATGTATACATGGAAATTATGTATGGAGAATCCTTTATTTACTATTAAGTATCAATAAAACCATCCATAGTAAATCATGATGTGAGATGAGCATTTCAGACATTAATATGTAATCATTTAGGATTAATATTCAATAAAACTCATAATAATACATTCTCATAGGCCGAAAATGTATAGTGTCTTTTGAGACTATTCAAATAATCATCTTATTCAATGAAGGATCTTCAAAATATTCTACAAATGTCTTCTCACATATTACACTTCTTAGTCATAACCTATATAAAACCCTTCGTCATAACCATATGAAATGAAACATAAAAAATAGTGAGATCAAATTATATATATGGGAAAGTATATGAGATATCAATTATTGATCAAAATTGACCATAAGATAATCATATGGGTATTAGAAAATGATCAGAACTTATGGGAATCATACCCAATCAGTCAATTATAGTTAATCATATATTATGAAATACATCCTTTTCATCATAAAATAGGACATAAGTGTGTGGAATCATCAATAATCAGTCATGATCTATGGAAACAGATCATAAACATAAGACATAACATCAAGGAATATATATAATAATATAAAATCACTTACATAGTCATGGATAACAACTAAGACTATCGTAGCATAACCTTTTGACACTCCATTCCATAATTTCTATAGTCAAGCTTCACTCCCAAGACTATCTTATTAGATAGAATCCTTTTCTAGACTGATTTCCCCCCATTCTAGACCTAGTTATCTCGTGGGATATCCATCATTAACAAATTCATTAGAGGACTATATAATTATTGGACCACCTAGTACATAATAAAAACCATAAATATGGATTCCACAATATCATAAAAATATCAACATATCATTATATCATACCACATTGAAAGGAAAAAAGTTCCATAAATATTTCATCTTTTCATCACAATATAAATTTTGGAAAAGAAATGAGTTTCATAAACATTTCATTATAAAATAATTTACATGTGTGAAAAAATGGGTTTCATAAAATCATTTTAAACCATATCATGATAATTTATCATGAAAAAAGTGGATGATATCAAAAGTTCATACAATTAGTGAAGAACAGTATTCATTAAAATATATTTGTAACAACCCAGAATATTATGAATAAAATACCCCTTTTTTATTTAATTAAATATATTATGGTTATAGAAAATAAATTCAATTATTTTGTTTTATTATATCTAATTGTATTTAAATTAACTTTATGGATATTTACAATTAATAATATATTTTTTGAACAATAATCAAATGACTAGTATAATATAGGGGTTTAACAAATCATTTTGGCACAAACAAAAGAAGTGATGACCTCAACCGGTAGGATCGTACCCTATGAAGCCCATTTATCAGAGATTCTGAGGGAGATAGAATTTATAGGATAATCCCTAAATAAATCTCAGGATGATATCCAAAAACATAAGTTTGAGCGAAACCATTTATGGGAGAAGTTCAAACTCATTGAGGTCACAACCCAAACCATGTTCACTGAACAACCCCATGAAAGCCCCATGATCGCGCATCTTACTCTTAGGGTGTATAATGGTGTATTAAAGAGATATTTTTGAAGAACCTACCGAGATGAGTATGTAAAATATTTTTTGGTAGAATAATGAATATATGTTCATACTATTTTTGTTACTTTATAAATATTTTTTTATTTTTGATTCAATAAAGCACAAATTAAATTTTTTGTTATTATTCAAATTGAATTAAGATGTTTTTTTAATTAATGGAATTTTGAAATAATTTGTATTTATAATAAAATATTATTGTTAAATAAATTTTATTAAATATAATTTGTCGTATAATTTTTATGATGTCAACTGTAATTTTTATAAGGGTTCAAAAAAATGTTATTATCAAAAACCCGTCATTTTCAATATATGTTAGTTTTTATTTAAAAAGAAAAAATTAGTATTTGTAAGTAATTATTTTTATTAAGTTAATATTATTTTTGGAATCATTACATCATAAGTATCCAATGGTGAATTGTTCATAATTTTTTGAGATAGTTGAATTTTCGGGTAAAATTAAAATACAATGTAAATATATGAGGTGTTTTATGACATCATAATGGCGCAATAATTATATAATAAATACTATAAAATGTATCCTAAGAAAAATATATGGTTTCCCTTTAAGATACTTATTTTATAGTTATTTTAAATATTTTATAAAGCCTTAATGAATCCCTTGAGACTTATAATATATATTTAGATTTTAAAATCACTTCTTTGAGAGTGTGAAAAACATCCAGAAAATAAGGGGAATTATTTTATTATCTTCAGCCCTTGTGCATATAAAATAATTTAAACTACCTCATTTGGAATAAACCATGTTAGAAACCCATTGCATGGTTTTTTGAAAAATTTATTATGTAGCATAAAAAAACAATATAATAAAGAAATCCATCTCTTTTCCTATATAAACATACCCAAGATCTCATTTATCTTCACTAAAACACCATGGATCACTAAAAAACACTAAAAGATAATCCATAGTTTCCTCCAAAATTTCCCATAATCTTTCAAGCATCCCCACAAAGCCTTTGCAGTCACACACTCAAGTAAGAGAACATTATCTTCCACTCTCCTCTTTTTTCAAGCACTCCTTTTAATGGTGTGTCTTTAATTTATAATTTATTATATAGGGATATGTTATTCCATATCCCTAATACTATAAATTTTATTTAAACATTATTATATCCCATGCAACTCTCATTTATCCCTCCTACTAACCTTAATGCACACACGTAACCATGTTGAAATTTTGTAAGGGTTCATTACTTTATTAACTTTCATCAAGTTTCTTAATTATATTTCACCTTCTATTTAAAATTAATTATGTTGGGGAATGTATTTACATAAACCTTTTACGTTATATTTCGTATCTAAATTATTATAGACCCATTTCTCTCTCATAATCCAATTTTATAAATTCCTATATGACGCTATTATGCTACAAATAGTGCACTGTGATTTTCCATACCAAAATAATTATGTAGTGAATACTATTTAAATATTTCAATCAAGGGTATTAACCTTTATGAACATATTTTCATTAATTGGATACATACACATATGTATTCCACATTACTTGATCGTGGAATAAATTATGATGTTGAATAAATCAATATAATATGATCTATGTGTGACACTGAAGCATGAGAATGAAATGATTAAGAAAGGTGCACCTTGACAGTGGTCCAATGAATTTAGTAATTGTTAATATAATGATACATCACATTGGGATAAGGGGTTTACCTTATTTTTTATAGTACTTTTGCCACCATGATTTCCTAGAGGAATTATCCATGAACTATGTTTATGATACAATGATTTAATTTGTTTCATACAGTTCCCATGTTATGATTATCATGCTATATCATGCCTTATTATTCAGGTTCTTTTCATGATCTATTGATATGCCGATTGTATAAATTTGATATTATTCTTAATGTTATGAATTTTTTATTCTATTACTAGGCATTATAGATCACCCATTTCTTATGTATGTTCTTAGGTTATCCCATGCAATTTAAAGTATGAACGGACTTTTTGTCATGTAAAAGGTGTTTTCAATAAAAATGTTTCTTTTCATGCTTTAAGATATTATTTAATGTATATTATTTCCCAAATACACTATAAATATCATTATTATTGGTTTTAAATAATGTAATAAAACATGTATTAATTTTTATTAAAGAGAACTGTTTTTATAGTTGTTATCAAAGGACAAGATTTTTTATTTATTCAATTATGATTAAAAAACACCTACGATAGCCTTAAGATTATAAAACTCTAGAGAATTAATTAGGGATAAGACTAAGTATAATAAAACATACTTAATTTTTTTTATTATATAGTAAGTTGTTTATAAAAGAAAATATATCCTTATTTGGATACTAAAAGTGGGTGTGGTTCTAGAATAGATGTGCATATGGTTAAAAACTCTGACAATATATTTAAGGCCTTACTCATGGTAATCTGGTACATGAAAATAAGTCATAATATGAACAAAGTTTGACACAAATTCTTGATTATTTTGGGTAAATTAATAAGATTATTTTGAACCATTATTATGTGAACAATAAAATCCCAATACAAGAATATGTTAAAAAATAGATCATGGATAATATATATAGAAGAATAGAAACTCATAAGCTAATATGATAAATGTAATTTATAAGTTAACGCTTTAATATCATTGGATTCCCCTTTATGTGTTTAATAGTTCAAAACTAGTCATCCTGTATTTTATATTGGAAAAGTAAAACCATAATAAAAAAGTCAAAGGTAGGGTTTTTTTCCATAGTTCTATGCATTCCTTTATTTCAGAAAAGATTTGTAGAACTATTCAAACACCACAAAATGAATGCATGTAAAGATGTAGGAGAAAATGGAAAATGGGGAATTTATTTCATTCCATGTATATAAATCCTCCCATGTCACAATTTGTGCGATGAAATTATGAGTGAACCATGTCATAGTCCATTTGGTGGAATTTTATACAATTCTAGAATGGATTGGATTTACCTATATAGAGCCAAAATTAATTTAAATGAGGATAAAATCACTCTCTATATGGTGAATTGAACCCCAATTTTGTATATGTGTAAGGAGAAAGAGGAATATTATTTTGAAGCATCATCTCAAGAATGGATATTGTTGCCCCAGGAGCAAGAATATCTATATCAAATTACTGATTGTAAGGAGAGTATCATACTCAATGACATTATTAATCTGAGGGAGTACATTGATGTGTTTCCTGAGGAACTTCCAAGTCTTCCTCCTTGACGAGTGATAGAATTTTCAATTGATATTATACTTGGGCCATTTCTAATATCCAATACTCCATATATGATGGCTGTTGTGGAACATGAGGAACTAAAGAAACCACTACTGAAGAATCCTGATAAATAATTTATATGAACAATTTCTTCACAATGGGGTGCTCCAATCCTCTTAGTCAAGAAGAAGGATGAGTCAATGCCCCGCTAAATTTATTATCATTATATCAACATGATCACAATAAAGAACATGTATCCTTCTCCCCAGATTGATGATTTGTTCGATCGGCTACGTGGAGCACAATACTTCTCCAAGGTGGATCTAAATTCGGGTTATTACCAAGTCAGGGTGAAGAAGGAGTATATCCCCAAGACTTCTTTTCATATGAGGTACGAGCCCCATGTGTTCATGGTGAAGCCTTTCAAACTCAATAATTCTCTATAAATAGTTATGTACTTGAAAAATAGAGTCTTTAGATATTATTTCAATAAATTAATAGTAGTATTTATACATGATATTCAAATATATAAAAAAACTAAGGACGACCATGTGGTTCATTTACATACACTTTTAAAGACCTTGCGAAAGGATAATCTCTATGAAAACTACCAAAAGTGTGGGATATATTTGAAGGATAAATCATTAATGGATAATATCATCATAAGTAATGGGATATCTATGGCTATTTTAAAGATAAAATAAACTGAATGATGGTCATGGCCAAAATCTATGATAGATATCCATATTTTCCATAGGTTACTAGATATTATTCTTGATTTGTGAAAAATTTATTGCAATCATCAAAAACCTTTTCCTAGAAAACTTATTAGGGAGTCAAATATTCATATAGTTATGAATATGAAGAGAGCTTTATGGAGTTGAAAAATACGATTATCAATGCCCTAATTCTGACACTACCCATAAGTGAAGAACTTTTCTTAAATTCCATTGATGATTCAAAGAAAGAACTGGGAAATGTATTGATGAAAAATGAGAAATTCATTTCTTTTTCCTTGAGGAAGTTAACAAATCCTGAGTAGAACAATCCCAAACATTATCTAGAGTAAGTAAAAGTGATATTGGATTTAAATTATTGGTGGAATTATCTCTTTGGGGATACGTTTGAGATATATATAGATCCCCAATGTCCTAAATAAATATTAAAATAGAAATAGCTGAATATGCACCAATGAAGATGGTTAGAGATCATCAAGGATTATGATTGCTCAATACACTACCATCCTAGGAATGAGGACAAAGTGGCCGATGCTCTTAGTATAAAGGATCCATATATTCTATAATAAATGTGAATTGATAAGTATATAATATTCTTATGTTTTAAAAGGATGAACAGGGGAATCATAATGGAAGGAACATCATAAATCATTTGAAAAATTATTTCTCAACAATATCTTCTTGAAAGGATATAGGATACTAAAAAATATGATGTGGGAATTCAAAATAAAGTGGAAACTATAAGAAAAGGGAAATAATCATAGTTCAATGTTAATGAAGAAGGAATCATGATATTTGGGTCAAGACTATATGTTAGATAAAATCTTGAGTTAATGAAGGAAATATTAACGGATTCAAATAGTTTTAATTTCTTCATTCACCTAGGATACATAAAAATGAATCGAGGTCTCTAAGAGAACTATTGGTGGGATAAAATTAAGAAGAAGATCACTGATTATACCCCAAAGTGTTTTGTATATTATCAAGTGAACTATGGAAGATTGTATTATAAGGGGACGATGAAACCATTACCCATACCAATATTAAAATGTGAAAGTATCACCAAGGAAATTGCCACCAAACATCCAATGTCATCCATGGGAAAAAATGATATCTGGGTTGTCTTGGATCATCTAACAAAGACTTAACACTTAATTTTGATTTGAGGGGATTTCTCACTGGATCAACTAACATGGATACAAATAATAGAATTGGTAAGGCTACATGGAGTACCAATATAGATTATGTCTGATTGAGATTCAAATTTCACATATAAATACTGTAAAAGTGGCCTAAAAGATCAAAAAATAGAGATGAACTTCAACATGACTTATTACCCTCAAACTGATGAAAAATATGAGTTGACAATCCAAAAACATGGGGATATGTTGAGAGTATGCTCAATTGTCTTCAAAAAAATTATGGGATTAACATCTCCCTTTGTTCGAGTTATCTTACCAAAATTGTTTCCACTCGAGCATCCAAATGGATCCCTATAAAGATATTTATGGGAAAAGGTTAAGAACATAGACACATTGGGATAATGTTTCTAATGAAAACTTATTAGTACTAAAGTGGTCAAATAAATAATGTAGAAGGTTAATAACATTCAGTAACACAAAAATATTACTCATAGTTTACAGAATATCTATGCTGAGAATCATTGAAGAGACAGAGATTTTTATGCTAGAGACATGGTATTCTTCGGCATATCTCCATGGAAGAATGTGATGAGAATTCTGATAAAGTTAATGATTATTCCAAGGTACATCAGCCCTTTCGAGGCCCTTAATCTCATCAGATTAGTGGCCTATAGAATAAAAATATGACCAAACATATGTCATGTTCCTGATTTATTCCTTGTATCCCTCTTGAGAATGTACATACGAAACCCCATTCATGTACTAAATTCAAAGGTGGTACCATTGAAGAATGACCTTTCCTATGAGGAGCACCCTATGAATATGTTAGATAATAGAGAAAAAGTTCACTGAAATAATAAAATGCCACTCTTCAAAGATTGTTGGTGAGACCACAGGTTTGAATAATCAACATTGGAACTAGATGAGTCAATGAAGTAGAGTTACCCTCATCACCTTTGGTGTTGGAATATGAAAATTCAACAAAAATTTCTAAAGGGGGGAATATTGTAATGACCAGAACTATTATTATTATAATTCCTATTTTTTATTTAATTAAATGTATTACAGTTATAAAAAAACACGAAGTTTTTTGTTTTATTATACCTAATAGTATTTAAATGAACAATAGGTATCTTTAAAATTGATAATATAACATTTATCTTCGATCACATGACTAGTATAAATATAGGGTTTAAAAATCTTTTTGGCATAGAAAAATGAAGTTATTGCCTGAACTAGTAGGATCATAACCTATAAAGACAATTTATTGGAGTTTCCTAGGGATATAATATTTCTAGGATTTTCCCTAGAACAATCCCAATCTGAGATAAAACTACTTAATCATGAGTGAGACCATTTACAAGATAAGTTCAAGCTCATCGAGATCATGAACTAAACCATGTTCACTAAGTGGCCCCATGAATGCCCTACCATCTCATACCTTACTCTTAGGGTGTATGATGGCGTATTAAATTTATATTTATTAAAACTTAATAAATATTATCAGATAGATAATTTATTATAGGAAAATGAATATATTTCCATCTAATTATTGTTACACTAGAAATGTTTCTTATTTTTTATTGAATAATGAAAAAATTGTATTTTTGGTTAATATGAAAATATAGTTTGAAATCTATTTTCATGAATTAATAGATTTTTTAAATAAGTAATATTTTAAAAAAATATTATTATTATATATATTTTATTAAATTTAACAGATCATATAATTTTTATGAAGTCAAATGTAATTTTTATAAGGGTTAAAAATATGTTATTGTAAAAAACCTGTCATTTTCAATAAATTTTACTTACTATATCCAAATTAAAAAATCAATTATTATGAAAATTTTTAGATAAAATGAATATTATTTTTTGGTTAGAATATCAAAATTATCTAATTTTTAATTTTTCATAATTTTTTGAGTGTTGAATTTTTCAGTAAAAATTAAATAACAAATAAATTTATGATATGTTTTATAACATCATAATGGAACAATATTGGTGTAATAAATACAATAAAATGTATCCATAGATAAATATATGTTTTCCCTTCAAATTAATATAATTTGATGTTTGTTAGATTTTTTTTATAAATCCTTAATGAATCCTCCAAGACTTATAATATATTTTATGATTTCAAAATAATTTTTTTGTGAGTGTGAATCAGAACCATATATGTAAGGGGATTATTTTATTATTATCAAACATCAGACTTCTAAAATAATATAAAACTATACAATTTTTTAGAAACCATGGAAGAAACCCATTGGATGGATTTTTGTTTTGAGTATTTTATTATGTAGTGTCCAAAACAATTAGTGAAATCACTCTCTTTTCCTATATAAACCCACCAAGATCCCATTTCTCTTCACTCAAACACTACAGATAATGACCACACTATTATATATACTCCCTATAGTCATCCTAAAGTTCAAAAAAGCTTTCAAGAATTCCCCCAATCATTTTTATTCACACACTCAAGTATGGGAACCTTCTCTTCATCTCTCATCTTTTATCACGCACTCCTTTTAAGGATATGTATTTTTAATTTTCAATTTATTAGGTTGCGATATGTTATAACATACCCCCTTATTAAAAATTTTATTTATAAATTATGATATCCCCTTTCACTCTCATTTATACCTCAACTTTAATTTTATGCACACGCATTGACATGTAAATAATTTTTAAGCATTCATTCCATTCTCATATGTCTTCAAGTTTGTTTTTTTGTTACAACTTTTATTTAAATATCCTTTTGTTTGGGCTTGTATTCTCATGTCCCTCATATTTTACATTTAATGTATTAATTATTAGATAACCAATTTTCTATCATAAATCAATTTTATGAATTTTTATATGACGTCATTATGATCCATAAATTGTACTGAAATTTTCCATACCAAAATAATTGTTTAGTGAATTCCATACCCATTTTTCTATAAAGGGTATTCACTATTATGAAGATATGATTATTTATTGGAGACTTACATGTATTTATTATAAATTCCTAGATCATGGAATAAATTATGATATTGAATGTATCCATGTTATGTGATCTTTGTGGCACACATAATCCAGAGAATAAAATTATTATGAAGGGTGCACCCTGATAGCGCTCCAATGCATTCAGTATTGGTTTATATCATGATATGTCACATTGGGATGGGGGATCTACCAGATTCATTTTTTGTAATTTTTACACAATGATTCCTTGGTGGGTTTACCGTTGATCAATGTTTATGATGTAGTGTTTCAAGTTGTTGACACATTTCTCATGTAATGATTATCATGATATATCATAACAAAGTATTTATATTTATTTTTTTCTCTATTGATATTCTTAGTTTCTAACGTGTATTTTCTTCCTCATGTTATTACTTGTTTATTCTAATATGGGGATTTATATTTCACCACTTTATTATATAAGTACTCACATTATCCCATGCAGTGTTAATTATGAAGGAATGTTTTGGTCTTGCAAAAATGTTTTCAATAAAGATTTTTCTTTTCATGTTTTAAGTTGTTATGTAATGTAAATAATTTTCTAGGAACACTAGACCTATCAATCATATACTTCTTATTAACTGTAATAAAACATTTATTATTGTGGAATAAAGACAAGGGTTGTTATAATATTGAAATAAATTAAATGATATTTAAAATATCATTTAAAAATTAATTGAAATCATGATACAAATATCATTTTATTTTGAAACATTTTATCTAAAAAATCATATAATATTGAGAATGTTCATTCCATTAAAAATAATTATGGAATCTTTTCAGAGAATATGCAGTGTAACGAATATCCATGATGGTGGTAAAATATATTCATACCATTTAAAATAAAATAGATAATTATTTCCACAATTCTAAAAATTTTCATAAATAACATATTTAAAAATATTTGTTTAAAAATATTCCTATAAATTTTTTTAAAAAATTTAAACTATAATGAGAATGAAAATTTTTAAAATATTTTAATAATTGGAAAAAACTTTCATTAAAAAATTTAAAGAGAAGGTACATGAAAAAAAAAAGATTAATGACCATAAATTAAATTAGGTGGAATTATCATTCAAAAACATTCTTGAAAATTTTAAGTAAAATATAGTAGAAAATAGATCTAATACATACAAATTCAAGCATTTACTAGGGAAAAATAAAAATAATTAGGTTTAGATGGTAAAATATATATAACTTTCCTCATTTGAAATTTAGCATACATAATCATAAGAATAAATGATATAAAAACAAAACCCTTACCTTAGGTATCATCATGTATCATATGTGTTCAACTATCAAGTATAAAAAATTCATATTTATTATAAATATATTCCAATAACATATTCATAGAGAATATAAAAATTAATATTCTTTTACAATTTCCAAATATCCTTTTATTAATAAATTTCTTCATTAAAATGATCATTTTGGTGAAACATTGAATGTATTGAAATCATGTTTTGGTTCGATAGTTTCTTTAAATGAACCATATAATGGTTTAGTTATCTATAGAATATAATTGATGAAATAAGTATCACAATTATTCATCAAATACAATTTTGTAACTATTCACATAAATCAGTGATGAAAATTGAATATCATCACTTCATGGAGGTGGTAGTCCATGGGTATTCTTGATAGAAATAATCATTTTCTATAAAATAGATAAATAAGAAGATATTTAAGAGAATATAATTCAATATGAGTAATTATTTCGTCATTAAATTATATAAAATTTAAATCTGTCATTATAACTGGCCATTAATGATGGTGATAAAAAATAAATTGTTTCATAATTTTGTAGCTTGTATATATGAGAAAATCATGCTTTCATTTCCCATTTTATGAAGATAAAATTTATGTTGGTTTAACCATAAGAATGATAACATCTAATAATATTGGAGATAATATTGTTATTATGTCATAATTTTTATCAATTGTTTGAAGGATTAATAATAAGAAATAAAAATAATACACTTTCTTAACACATTTACCTATTTATTATAAAACCACCTTTTCCTTACACATTAAGCCTTAAAAGGTTCATATTTTTATTAATACACTACAAATAGATCATAGGGAGGGGTTTTTGGAAGGAATTTGTTCAGGAATTTTTAGATATAGAAGGCTTATTACATGTGATTAATAAAGGATAGGTGGTGTCCTTTTACAAGCGATGGAGAGTGTACACATGGAATTTTTCAAAATACCAAAGAATATATTAATATATTACTCATGTTAAGTGGCTAAAAAATTGTATAGAATAGAAAATAAGAAGGTTATGGTTGATATAAAACTATATAATAAAAATGAAGATATTATATTTTGATATTGAAACCCTTATCTATTATATGAACCCCTTAATAACTTTTAAACCTTTTAGTTATAAAAATATCTTTACCATGTTTACAATTAATTTTAGAAAACCAATTAAGATAAAAATAATAAATAATATTAATTATTAAAATTCATAATATTGAATCTACATTATGTACTAAATTTTGCTAAGTTTTAGTAAATAATTTTTAAATTAATGCACAAAAAGAAAAAAATTGTTTTTAGAAAACAAAATTTATCATAAAGAAATGTTTACCTTCATTCTTTATCATGTAAAAAATATTAGATAGATTTTAAAATATTTTATGTAATTTATTATCTAAAAATTTATTTAAAATAATTCATCAATAGAAATTAATCTAATATTTTAAGATAAAAAACATAAACCACATAAAAATGGGTTTTTAGAAAAAACCAATTGAACAGAAATTGTTTGGATTTTATTCTATAAAAAACTTGATATTTAATTAATTCATTTTATATATTTTTTGAAAAATAGTTTTTTATACTTTTTTATGTCCTATTGAAATACTCTAATCCAAAAAATATGTCATTACTATCATGTTAAATTGTAATAATTTTATAATATTTGGATTTCGATTGAATTCGATGTTTTCTATTAATTATTCTATAGAACACATTAAATTAATTTAATAGAAATAAATCACAAAATATTTGTGTTTTATACTGTACCCCACTTATAAGAATATACCCATCAAAATTACATCACTCTAACACAATGAACGTAGTATACTTCAACCTAATCATATCTTTACATTCCAACATAACTTCGTTAAATTTTAATTTTTTCTAAAATAACAATTACCAGCTGAGTGGCCTTTTTTAAAATATCAATCTATCTTTAATCCGGAATATCAACTAGTTGTTTTTCCTAAGAGAGATCATGATATAGTGGTATGTCCTTTGAGTTCATTTTATGGAATGTATTATGTATATACTACCCCAAGAGAGATCCATGTAACAGATTGTCAACATGATAGAGATTCTATGGAAGCTCCATTAAATAAAAAATCATCCCAATATGATCCACACTTTCAGTGAGGTTGATATATCTAGGGATTATATTTCCCTCATTTTAAAATATCATAATCATATTCTCCTATAAAAATTAATAGAATACCTTCACACCAACTTCAAATTCATCATTTCTCTGAAATTTTTATCTTAAATTTTTTGTAAAATCTATGATTCCCCTAAATACTTTTGGATTAATATGAACATCTATTCCATTTTCATAACTATTTTAGATACAAATATATTTCATTATCCAACTCATCCATCAAAATTGGGGTACTACACTTCCTGAAACTAAGGGCATCATAAGAAGACATCTATATTATCAAGTCAAACCTATTATTGAAAATAAATTCTACCAAGGGAATATGTTGAGCTCTACCACATTTTAAATCCATATAATATGATCTAAAAATTTCCTCTATAATTTGAATAGTCTTATTTGATTAAGAAACTATATAATGATGATATGAAGTGCTATTGTTAAACTATATATTCAAGGATATTGAAGACTTTATAAGATCTTTGAGGTAATCCTTAAATCCTAATCATATAATATAAACATGGTAATCTATGAATCTATACCAATTCATTAATGTATATCCTTGAAATATAATGAATATTGAAATATTATCTAATGGAACTGACATGTCTAATTTGGTATATTGAATAAATATTACGAAAATAGTTTTTTCCCTTTAGATGTTTTGTGGAGTCTGAAAATGAAATCTATGGTAATTGTTTCCCAATTCCATTTAGGTATGAGTAGTGGTTGTAATATCCCATTTGAATTTTTTTTCACAACATTAAGTTAAATAAAAAAATTCATTTATAAATACTCTCTAATATCTATTTTTATGTTATAAAACCATAAATACTCATTTATATTTCTATATATATTTATAATTCCATGATTAAAAGATAATTTCGAATAATGAGCTTCATCCAATAATTCATTCTCCATGTTTAGTATTAACGGGACACATATCTGGTTCCCAACCCTTGTCATTATATCATAACCATTTTGTAACTCATGAACATTTCTCACCCTTTTCACCAGTTGTACATCGTTATTATGTTCCACTTTATGTATCACATTTATGGATATGTGTGAATTCATATGAGAAATATATGATTTGAAAATGTTATTTATTATTTCAAGAACCATCGTCTCTAATGAATTTGGAACGAAAATCACCCTTACTCAACATCTTAAAAAAAATCCACAATAAATCTTTATTATTTTCTTTAATTTTGGAATATAATATAACATAATTTAAAAAGTCCATCACAAACTGATCGAGGTAATCTCTAAAGACTATATTTATTAAATATATGAATATATTTCAAGCATTGGTTAGTCAAAATGGAATTTATATAAATTAATAATTATAATACCTAATGTAGAAGGTTTTATTGGGTATATACTCTAACTTGACCCTTACCTAATAATATCCTGATCAAATATCAGTTGTGTAAAAAAATGATCCCATCACAACTGATCAAACAGATCATTGATACTGGGTAGAAGTTACTTAATTGAAATGGTGATCTTGTTATGTTATTTATTAATAAATAAAATACACATATAAACTTTTTTCTTATACAAAAATAATTGTTTTACCCACTTGTTACAAACTAGGGTGTATGAATCCCTTAGGAATATTATCAAAGAAATATAATAGAGAAAAAATCTATTACACCTTTGATAACTTTTTATACCGTAAACCCATTGAAATAGAGGCCCTAAAATGGATGTTAAAAATAAAAATACATTCAAGGTGGAAGGTAATAAAATAATTTAATGGGATGTATTCAATACATGGAAATGAAATAGGGGGTAAATATGAAATGTGTCTCACATATGTAAAAATTGAGACAAAAATCCCTTACAACTTTTGTATTATTTTGATTCATAAGACCCAATAATTACTGACATGAAATGAAACATTAAATAACATGAAAAGATTAATATTCATTATAAAAAATATTTCAAATGGGTAGTATATAAATCACACAAAATAAATTAATGGTGAATTTTTATTGGACTCCCTGGAATAAAATATATAATTGAAATCCCTTACCATAAGTCTTAACTCACTTCACTCACATTCCAAACTAATGTAAACTAAGTATATGTTTACTATAAATATTACTATGTAACCATATTAATATATATATATATATATAATCATATATATTTTTTAGTATAACCAATAATTATTTATTTGTTAATAGTTCCTTGTTAAAATCATCTGTTTTCGGTTGAAATAGATTCTAAGACTATATATAAATACCTCCAGAATTCCATTGATATAACCTGATACATCACCTCCCAAATTCATAGGTGAAATTATATCATCAATAAATACAGGTATATTGTTCATAATTTGGAGGAGGTTAACAATATATATTATTATCATGCATCTCATATTACCCGTGAAGGACATTTTGTTTCCTTCTCCAACAGAGGCTCCCCTAATCCTGAGTGTTTGAACCTTATTAGAGGAGACTCCCCTTGGCGTCCGCTATTTTAAAAACCCTTGAATTATGGTTTTTGGGGATATAAACATCTATAATTATTATGTTTATTATTTTTCTAGTTTATGTAAGTTCAATACCTTTTAAAAAGGAAAAATCACTGTTATTCTCTATGTCCTGTTAATCCACTGATTCAGGTAATAATCGTTTAGTTTTTTTATATTTGATTTGTTTTCTTATTTTCACTATACTTAATTTGATCATTATTACATGATATAAATAATATTAATCCGGATAAATTTTTTATATTTATACATCAATAATACTTGTAATAAAAATCATGAAAATTTTATTTTTGTAAAATGAACTATGTTACGATTGTAGAGATGATAGGTTGTGTGTATGTATTAGTAACACTTCCGTTTTTGTAAAATAATTTTGTAAGTGAGGTAAGTAGTAAATTATATTTAAAAAATGATATTAATATCATAAAATATATATATTTACTTTAAATATTCTTATAAATATCATCAATGTGGTGTGGAGATTAAAAGAGAGTCACATCACTTCCTGAAGGAAATAGTGCAGACGTACCCAAATGACATTATCATATTTCACTGAGTGAAAAGGCAAGAAATAAAATTATATATTATAATTAGATAATGATATATATTACATTAGTATGATAATTATTTATTTTATATCACATATATTCGTCAACATTATCCTTATTATTATCCATGTAAAGTGTTAACAAATCGCTTCACTTCGTGGGGTAGTAGTCTACCGTACATACGAGAAAAGTTTTTATATATCCGATGGAATAAAAATTATATATATATATATATATATTATATAATTAATCCATATGTATTATAATGTTATATAAAATATAAAATTTATATCCATCATCATACCCAACCAGGAGAGGATGTAATGTAAAAAACGAAAGACATCTATTCGTAAGGTTGTAGTCCTTCAAACATAGAAATAATGATTTCATAATACATTTGAGCAAACTGTGTATAGTTTTAAGAAATTACTATAAAAGACAACATCCTAGTATATAGAGGATACTGAGTGTATTGTATCATCATGGTTTAAAAATAATTTAAGGAGGTGTAGGATGAAATAAAATAGAAATGAACATTTAAGAACATTACCTCTACATCGGTTATCATCCTTATAGTTTCAGTAGAAGCCTTCCTAAGATATATTTATTTGAAAACTAGGGAATATAATATGATTGGATAGATTTTGGGAAGTTATTTTTTAAGGTATTGGGTGATCTAAATGGTTTTAATGTGTAAGGATGAGAAAAGAGGGGATGACCTTTCACAAGTGTGGTGAGTGGAATCCTTATCATTTTTCAAAAATAAAATGTTGTACCCACATTTTTCTCATACCGAAACGATAAAAAATGAAATATTGGTGAGATTTATGAAGGATAGGGTTTAAATTTGGTCATATAATAGTTTCTATAAAGGTTATTAAGTCATATTAACCATTATTATTTTAGTTTAACCCCATGTAGACAAATGTTTTCCTTATCTATGATAATTAATATCTAAGGTTTCACTATTAATTACTATAAATATATATGATGAAATCACTAAAAAATTTTAAATATTATATTTCAAAATATAAAATAATAGTTTCCGAATTATATTCATATAATTAGAAAATTTTTATTTAAAATTAATCCTGTAGACATATAGAGAAATCAGTTTTATCAAATAGGAAATGTTCAAAAGTATACAATTTTTTTATATCATAATTAAATATGAAAATTATTCCCATTAACCAAATTGAATTGATAAATATATATAATTTAATCAATGATTATTTAATTCTAATTTAAATCTTAATTTAACATTATAAAAAATTGAAAATGTAGTCTTCCATTTAAATTTATTATTTTTCAATAATCTTAAAAATATATTTTTTTCAGAAATTTATTAAAATTTAAAAATAAAATAAATTCAAAACGTCTATTATAAAAACTAAATATATTTTTTAAAATAATTTCATAAAAACTGTTAAAATTTGTTTTAAAACAAGTGCACAAAAACATGACAAATCTATTTTTTTGAAAAAAATGTTTTTATGTGTGGAATTGGATTTATTATCATCTAATGTCACGTAAAATCATATGAAGAATGTTAAACAGTTTATTGAATATATACTATATTCATTTCACTAAAATCATTCACCAAAATATTATTTTTTAATTTATAGATGTAAAACAAGTTTGTTAACATAAAAATAGATTTTTAGTGAAATATTTTCTTTATTTTAAATTTTAATTAAATGGTCACCAAAGAATTCATTTTATATAATTGTGTAAAACGTATATATTAATAATTTATTTAATAATATTCATACAAACCATTACAGTGGATATGTGATATCTTTCAAATAAGAAAATGTTAATAATATATAATGATTCATTTAAAATTAGTGTTACATATAACAAACGCTAGACTCGATGTTACATGTAATAAAAAATATTGAAATATTTAATTAATTTTTAAAAAAAATTATTTCCCAAAATCATAGGGTTTTATATTATACACCCCTTAAAATTATTTTTTCCCTCAAAATTCTTCTGGGTAATCAGTGGTTTAAATATTTTAAATTACATCATAGAAACCGACATTGTAAGTGGAGTTAATAAAAAATCGTACCGATAAAGGGAAATGGATGTGAGTACGTGATATGGAATAACACATAATAGGTTTCAAAATAGGATATCATAGGTGGGAATTGGTGATTTGGACATGTAAAAAAGGGTAAATAATTATAGACTGTTATAAAGATTATTGATCATAATAAAGTTGGTTAATCAGGGAGGTTTATATAATACAAAACCATAAACTAAGGAAGAGTGAAATTGGTAATTGATATAATAAAAGTTTTGATATCCTATCTATATTTTACTTCAATATTAATTTCCCAGTGTTGGTAATAACTTTTTCATGTAGACATAGAATATATTAAAATGCAATTAATTGATATGTTTTTATTTCATAGGCACTATTTCATACATTGGGATTTCCTAGATAAATCTCTTCTTAAAAAATTATTATAAGAGATGAAATTCATTCATTTATAAAGAACTAAATAAAATCCATTAAATAATGACACATCATTCCTCTTAACTATATATAAAAAATGGTAACAAGAATTATCTAAAATGGATAAATCTTTATATGGTAAAGTAATACATTAATCTATAGTTCTTAATCCTAAACTCTAATCAATTTTGTAAAAGTTTTACCTTATAAACCATCAAAAATTACATGTTCATTAATATTTTATGTATATTTCCAAGTATTATATTATCATTAATCCACAATATATCATAAATTAGCTCTTGATTATAAGATACAAAACATGTGAACACATTTATCTTGTATTCTCTTAAAACATATTAAAAATCTAAATTACCATAAAAGCTTATTGAAAATAGATATGATCCTTCATTCCATACATAAAATTAAGATTATTAAATACATTCAATAAATCCAATCATTCTATACACCATATTTTTTATAAACAAATTTTCCCCAAATCATTATTCACCTTTAATGTCATATATACTATCAAATTCACTTTTTCAAATCCAACATATCATTCTCAAAAAATAATTATCTCATCATCCAAATGATATTATGGATTATCTTCCCATAATAAATATATTACCATGAAATTAAATCACTTTCATAGTCTATCAGTAGCATTCAACATATTCTTCGATATCCTCAATGAAAAACTTATAGCAAAAAATTATTATATATTTAATGATTCTTGTAACATAATTCTAAAATTACAATAAATAATATCTTCAATCATACCACTTTATTATCATACTATTAACTATGATTTACTATCTTATTTGAAGTGCAATGTGTTGCATTTGTTGTCAATGAGGCATGAAGTTGTCTTGGAATGAATGGATGTCAAGAATTGTCAAGATGTGAATGCCAAAGGTTGTGATGGTGTTGGTGATGAAAGGAGAATGGCCATGAACATTGAGGCATGTCACTTAGGAAATTCACTAAGTGACATAGTGACATAGGAGATGATGGTTGAAACATTCTCTAGTGACATCTGACGATTGTGGAGCTGTTCTTTAAGTTCAAAGAACTTGTATCATGATGATACAAAGTCACAACAATGTTTGAAGACCATGCATTGTAGTGACAATGCATGAGGAGAAGCAAGAGATCCATCCACAACTTCTAAGTGGATGAAGTGGCTTAAAGAAGTCCATGTACTAACTCTTAGTGCATGAGAATCAGAAGATGATCCAACTTGATCTCTGATTAGATCAGTAAAGAACATTGAAGATCTATGTGATTCAGGAGTTCGGTTGAAGAAGAAGAACCTTCGGGAATTCCATTCCTAAGTGATAAATAAGTATTGAAGAATTGGAGGAATTCTTAAGAAGAAGAATAGAGATGGGAAGAAGAAATGGCTTAGAGGAGAATGGCATTTGGCATTTTTCATGGAGGACTTTGTTTTTGACAAAGTCCTATTCAAGACTTAGCCAAAAAATATGGCCAGCCCGTGAGCACCTTGTGGGTTCAACCCCAAGGCTCATGTGGGCCTAAGGCGCCACGCCCAAGGGGGAACCCGTGGGGCGAGCTCAGGGCGGCAGGGGCGCACCTGCAGACACCACAGAGGCGCTGGGGCACGCCCGGAGGAGCGCAGGGCACGCGGTGGTGAAGCCCGCGCACCCATGTGTGCATAGTGGGCGCTTGGAGCGCGCCCGCAGGAGCAGAGTGGGCGCAGAGCGCGCCCGCAGGGAGAACACGGTGCGGGGCGGCACCGTGGAGGGAGAAGATTCAACTGGCGGGTTGAGGCAGCGCCAGGCTTATAAGCCGCGGCAAAATCCCGCGCCGTTTCGATGTGGGACGCGTATTTTTCACCGGGAGCAAATCTCCGCCGTCCGTCTCATCGCGCGCCCGATCCACGCCGCACGATTCAACTCCGCGGCGATGATCTGATCGCGGCCGTTGAAGATCTGATCCGACGGTCCCGGCTTCGTCCTCAACCTCGAGCCATGCCGAAGCACCTCCCGCAGCCTCCTTCGAACCAGAGGCTTCCCCGACGATGATTTCCAGTTTCCGGCCACCATTGCCGAAGATGAAGACACCATTGGACTCGTCTGGACCACCTGAACCTAATCATGCAATAAAATAAGCATGCATGCAATGTTTGGGAGATTTCGAATAAGGCCGAGGCAAACGAAGTTGCCAAGGCAACAGGGTGTTTATGATTTGCATGGATTGGAAGAAAAGAAGGCCGTGCATGCGTTCTAAGTCGCATGCACGTGGAGGAAACCGAAGAAGAGGGAACTCGCGTGAACAGAGAGAAGAAAACAAGATTTAAGGAAATCTTGAAATCCCGAAACCTTCGGTGATTCAAGATTTATCGCACGCGGATAATCTGAGGCATCTCTGCCTATAAAAGGAGAGGTCGTGACCTCGATGAAGCTTGCTGATGCGCTGAGTTTTTGAAGAACGATGTCCCGCGTGTGCCTCTGCCTCGCGAAGTTGAAGCCCCGCGCAAGGTATTTGCGCGGCTGAGTCCCTTGCGCGCACTCTGCGTGGCAGGAAGAGCTCGTGGCCGCAGCATTCTTGCACGCCCGAGGCTTGTTCCCTCTCTGCCCGCACCCTTGCGCGGCAAGAGAAAGACCCCGCGGGTGTTGCACTTGCGCGCCCCGCGGGTAGGAGGTCTTGCACGCCCCTGTGCCGTGCACCTTGCGCGCCCGAAGGCTAGGTGAAGACCGAGGCCTTTCCTCGTGTGTGTGCAAAGAGGAGAAGAAGAACCCGAGGCCTTGCCTCGTGTGTGTGCCAAGTGGAGAGGAGAAGCCGAGGCATAGCCTTGTGTGTGCAAAGTGAAGACTCTACGGCTTGTGTGTGAAAAAACAGAAGAGGACCCGTAGCCTTGTGTGTGTGCAAGAAGAGAAGGAAGGCCGAGCCCTTGTGCTTGTGTGCCAAGAAGACAAGAAGGCTCTACGGGCAGTAGCTTGTGCAAAGAGGGAGAACCCAAGGCTTAGTGCCTTGTGTGCAAGGTGAACAAGGAAGGCCGTAGCCTTGTGTGTGCATCAAGTGAAGACCACACCTTTTGTGTGTGCAAAACAAGAAGAGGACCTACGGGCAGTGTGTGCACAAGAAGTGGAAGACCACACTTTGTGTGTGTGTGCATTTGAAAGGAAGGCCAAGGCATAGCTTGGGGTGTGCAAAAATAGTGGAGGCCAAATACACACTCATTGTGTGTGTGCAAAGCAAAGAACAAAGTTGTGTGTGTAAAACAACAAAGTGAAGTGGCCGAACCTATGTGTGTGCTCTAAGTGGAGTGAACACACTTAGAAGAAGAAGAAGACTCACACAAAGTATAACACACATTTAAGTGTGTAAACACATTGAACAAAGTGTGAAGTTCAAGTGAGAAGGTGTGTGCTTATAATTGACTATACCCTTTGTGGGTTTATTGCACCAAGAGAAGGACAGAGGAGTGCATGCATGCATGCATGCACGTGCACACGTGAACAGTGCTAAATCAGTGGTGTGCATTTGAGGAGTCCAAGACCAGGAGGTTCTTGAAGAATTGAGAAGGCCATGATATCAGTGCATGAGGATGAAGAGCTGCCATGCACTCAGTGCATGAAGTTGTTTTGAGTTGAGACTGAGCCAGACTGAAGTTAAAGATATTATTTGTCTGAGTATTCAGTAGTTGGAGAGAGAAGCCAGGTCATCCTGAAGAAGGAGATAAAGCCTGAGCTAGACGAGAAGACCTGTTCACCACAAGTGATCAGAAGAGAAGAGCAAGGCCAACAGCCTTTATCCCAGGCTGCTGAAGTTACTTGAAGAACTTGAAGAGAAGAAGAGCTACTCGTGTGACTCGAGGAGCCAAGAGAAGACCCTGTGGGACTCAGGGAGAAGAAGTCTTCAGTGGGATTCTGGAGCAGGCCAGTGGGAC